>JASDDO010000001.1:373245394-373847885 GCA_030015575.1 Agapanthus africanus
GGTTGGACTAGACTGATTTAGGAAGACTTAACCATGTGGATGACTGCCTTGGAGGGAATTCATAGGTTCATGTAGATACACACACACACGCACACACATAAACTTGACTTGGTGTATGTGTATGTGTGTGTGTGTGTGTGTAGGGATGTGTGTGTGTGTACACACACTCACACAACATATACATGTGATATGAGAAAGTTATAATACATGGGGATGAGTCGATATGACTAGGATTGATGCCGTGATTTATTGGATATATGATCGAGTTATGACATGAGATGTGCTATGATGGTAGCGGATCGTTGGGCAATGAGATTATATAAAATATATTTATATAAACGATAATATGTGTTGATGATACTGGAATGAACGATACTCTAGAATAGAACCCGGATTGTAATATGTGACTTAATCAAGACATGATATATGACATGATATTTTAGTGGATCATTTGACGATGTATATTTACACAGACGATGATATATGTTTGATGATATTGGGATGTATGCTATTATAGTACAGTACCCTTGATCATGATATTGTTTGATGATGATACTATACGAACGATGATGTATATATGTGATAGTTGACCCGTACCCCGATTTTGGGATGCCGTACGATGGATTTTACCGTACAAGGCATAGATGTGATGATTGATCCGCACTCTTGACTCGAGAAAGTCGTACTATGTACGTGACGCTATTGAGGCTAGATCACCGACTACTAGAGATATCGACTCAGACTCTAGGAGGATTCTTCTTACCTTTCGACTAGTGTCTTTAGTTAGTTCTTTAGTTGGTTAGGTAGATCTTAGTTTAGGCTCGAGTCATACTTATTTTCAAACTGTTGAATCATGCTTTTTCAAAGAACAAACCGTATGACTCGTAATCAGTATGTATTTTCTAGTTGTGTGTTACTATATTTTCACTGTTATATTCATGTTCTGTTCATCGCATCGCATATTCATACATATGTTCTTTAGCTAAAATGAAGCTCTGCCTGTTAGGACACCAACACCATTACCGATGATGCGCATGTTCCACGTACACTTATTTGTCGGCTCACACACATCATCATTAGTAATTTCCATGTCACGTACACTTTAGAACATATTATCTTTTATTGATATAATCAGTTAAATGCTAGTCCAATATAATATTGTGTGATTACTCTCATGTGCTAGTTTAGACATTGCATTTATTACTTAGACACTTCATGCATTCACATTTTCATATTATCATGCAGTATTGTGGGGCTTATGCCGATACTCATTATTACTTACTCATGATTTTGGGATTTTGGATTTCTATGAGATTTCTGGATTTTGGAGAAAACTGCAAGAATATATATAAAAACTTTTCTCTCTCTCCCTCTCTTTTTAAAATACAAGTTGTGGTTTTCTCGTGATGTATGTGTCGTCCACCATGAGATTTCATGTTTTCTGTTGGATTTTGAGGAGTGGATGAACCGTCTCGGGTACATGGTGGGCCCGGTATGGTACCCCAGGGCAAGAAGATCGAGTTGTAGACGATGAGCCTGGCAGGGGAAGACTACCTACCGGTGATATCTGGCGCGGAGGATATCCGGAGGATACCGACCGTTGTCGTGAGATTTGATCATATGGGCCGATCCGGACTGACGGAGCCCGAGATACTAAGACTATGAGATATTGAGACTATGAGGTATTGAGACTTTGAGATTTACATGTTTTGTATCGATGCTGATACGGATTTCCATGGATTTCATTAATGATGTTTCTGACTACCATACAGATTTTACTATGATAAAAGTCAAAGATTTCTTATACAGATATATCGAGATTTCATGGTTGATTGTTTTACATTCATGGTGCATGCATACTCATACACATGACATGTTACTACTTGAGGCACTGACACGTGCACTGAGCATTGCACTTACGCATAGATTATTACCCTGCCACTACTAGATGACTAGGGATATTTTAAGTATATTATTATGACCTAGGAGAGCATCGTGCATGCGATTTCTACTCGCAGATGTCTTCTACTCACGAGTTGGCAACTCATCCCCGTTGTGCCAAATTTTCTTACAGGTTTCGATGCACAGGTTTCCTTGGCAGCTTGCTGGAACATCATTTCATTCAGGGTAATTTGCTTAGTAGGTTGGTTCACTTGTATCAGGACCGCCGTTGTACTTTTATTATTTCATTTGTATCTAGTAAGCTCCATCAACCAGACTTATATTACTTGATAGATTTTGAAGATCGGTTGTTGTTATTTCGACCTTAGAGTCGCGCTTGTATTATTATCGTTTTTGGTGGATTTGGTTTTCTTTTGAGTTTTGAGCCTCGCCCTTTTGTGTTGTATATCATAGTCCATTGTGTGGTTGTTTCCGCCTTTGGGCGTAGAGCTAGCTCCCGCTTGGGGATGCCTTTTTATTGTTGCTTATGTATATATTCTTATTTGTACCTATTTGGGGCCAGTTTTTACAAAGGAGACTCTGCCGAAATTTTTGAGATATTTGATGTTTCTTTTAAATATGTTTTCCTTTACTTCTTCTTTTAAATGGTTTAGACTTCTGGGCTTCGGTTTACTTAGATTACGTTGCGCCTCTAGACGCTTCGTAATTTAAGAGTCGGTCACGTTCCGTATCTTCGGGTCATGACAATATGTCCAAGCATCCACTAAAATATACAATCATGTACAAAAATTGTCACGACCCGAAATTGGCCCGTGACGGCCCTAGTACTACGCAACGCCCTAAGACGCAACGTAGTAAAAGAAAGCCAAAACCCAGAAATCTAAACCATAAAAATACGGAAAAGATAATATAAGTTTTTGAAACATTTAAAATCGCAAACCAAATTCTTTTAAAAGTCCTACTTTATTTCTTTAAAATTTTAGCAACACCCCTTTTTTTGTAAAAACTAACCAAGATGAATACAATACAAAAAATATGAAGCTATAGCGTAGAAAAAAGGCAATAGAGAGAAAGCTGTATATAAAAGACAACAAACCCACAAATAATATACAGTAACGTCCTCACCAAGTCTCTAAGTCAACAACATAATAATAGATGGAGAGTACATGTAACGTTTTGAAAATCGTTTCGGTGAAAATTCAAAAAAATCGGTAAAATAAGAGGGTTTTCTGTAAAAAATCAAAATACAAATATCTTATTATAAAAATTAAATATACATATTCTAGCTATGTAATTGCTATTATTTGGTGTTTATTGAGCCGCTGGTGAAATTTCAAATTTTCTAAAAAAATATTATTTTATTATTATTTTAAGCCGTCACTAATACATTTAATTAGGGAAAATTACAAATTGGAATGAGTTGAAACAAATTTTGTGCATCATAAAACATTAAATAAAATTTTATCATGTGATTTTTGGAACGAAATCATTTGCCAAAACGGTTTAGAAATTATTGAAGAAAAAAGGCTTTTTTTAGCGTAAATGGATGCTCGGGGTATTGTATTTATCATTTTTCAACACCCCACACCCGTACCCACACCCACACACCCCCACTTACTCCTCCCCATGGCTGAATTCAGTAGCCACCATATTTTTCCCCACTTGATTTTCAAAGGAAAAGATATGAAAGAAAAGAAAAGAAAATGGGTGAATTAGGTGGACTTTTGACCTTACCTTGACCTTGACTTTCCTCCCTTGTATTTTCTCTACCTCCCTCTCTCTCCCCACACCCCCAATCAGGCCAAGCCCCCCCTCCCAACAGCAGCAGCCCCCCCAAATCCCACTCTTTTCTTCATCAAAAAAATCCACAAATCACTTCAAAATCCATGCAAAATTCAAATCTAAATCCAAATCCGACTCCTACCCATTTTAGCTTAGCCCGTTTAGCATGGATCCTTGTGAAAAGAGGGCATTTTGGGAGGCCATGGATGCTTGTGGATCTTCATATGTTTTGGGTATAATTCTAAACATTTTTGTTGCTTAATTTGTTACTAATTTCTTAAGCTAATTTAATTAAGTGTTAATTTGGATATGTGAGTTTAATTGAAGTTTGAAATTTCAAGTGTATGGTTTTGAATGAAGATTAGGGTTTGAGCATTTGATTAGGATTGTGATGGGTAGATTAACATATAATTGCTTGCAAAAATCAAATCTAGTTGCTAGTTGCATTTTTGTTAATTTAAATTTGTGATAAGTATATATATTGCAAACTAGTTTTTGTAAATATTGTGTTAAATTGAGAATTAAAATATGGTTAGGGTTTTTATCATATTATTAACTTTATTAAGTGTAGTTTAATATTTTAGATCATGCAAATCTAAGCTAGATTGTAGTTTGTGCATTTTTGCTTTGAAATTGTTAAAAAGGGTATTTTTGTAAACTAGAATATTAGGGTTTTTGGAATTTAATGAGATTAAATTCCGGAAATTGTTTATATGACTTATTTAAGATATTTAATAAATATATTGGCCGCTACATTCATTTAAACATCCTGTTTTGTACAAAAACGGCGAATTGTGCTTGCTAGATTTTCGGAAAAGTGACTTTTTAAGTAAAGTTGGGGTTTTTGTGAGTTTTAACCTAGTTTATATTAAAATTAGTGTTCATGAATGTGCAAATGAGTGTGATTGGATTTTTCTCGATGGTTTGACGTTTGTACATCGACATCGAGGGTTGGTTTGACTATTCTTGCATGCGTAGGCGATAGGTTTGGACCTATGTGTGATACGCGTGCCGATTTGATTTTCGTATGCCGTTTCGACATCGAATTTAGTTTTAATGCGATACGGTGCGTTATGATATGTAGGTACCCCATGTGGACTTAGAGACGACAAGCAAGCGCATGGCGACGTCCGCACCGGCGAGCGAGGACCGGGTGAGTAGATTTATATCTACGGGGAGAAGTCGGGTGGATGGCGTATAGTACCCCCGCAGTCCGTGGTGGTGTATACGGATGCGTATACACACCAACAATTATTATATGTTATTTGGGAATAATAACGATGCTTATGATGGATATTGGTGTGTTGGATTATTTTAGCGTTGCGAACCCTAGGGTAGTGTTGCACTACACATACACACACATACACACATACATACTTGCATACATTCCTATTGATATGTGCTCATGGGATTCTTTATAGTTATGTGTTCACATGGGTATGGGACTATGTGTTCACATATGGATTGAGGATGATACTTGGGATTGAGCTGAGTCGATGAGATTCGATTTGAGGCCGTGAGATCGGTGATATAGCAGGGTTCGTATCTTAGATACGACATGACGTTGTAGCGGTTCCTTGACGTAGTGTTTCACACACGTCCATGCATACTTAGGCGGTATCAGTATGGTACTAGACGTAGATCAGTACCCCGATCATGATAATTTATAAAGAGGATACCGGGTGAATAGTATGATGAATGTGATATTGACCCGTACCCAGATTGGGATGCCGTACGACGGATTTCCGTACGAGCTATATTGATGATTGATCCGCACTCTTGACTTGGGATTCCTGATTATAGATATGGTATCGGCTATGATATTATTGAGGCGGGATCACCGACTATACATATACAGGTATGTATATGTATCGACTCAGATGATAGGCGGTTTCCTTACCTGTAGTTCAGCTCGTTAGCTTAGCCCTTTAGTTTAGTTTAGTTATTAGATTAGATTCGATTCTTACCTATTTAAAAAAAAATAACGAATCGTGGGTATTTTAAAAGGCAGCCCAAGGGATCCTACGGATATTTCAAAAGACGTATCTTTTCATAAAAACACCGTAGCCCCTATTTTCAAAACCCCGTGATTCGTGTTATTTCAAAAGGCACCATTTGTAGGACTTATATTAGTTTAATACCGATTAGTTATCGTTGTGTCTAGTATTCTGCTTCCGCACATTATTGCTGTTCGCTCTGCCCCGCATACTTATTTGCTGCATACTCCATTATTGATATCATGCTGTTAGGACACCAGCACCATTACCGATGATGCGTATGTACCACATACACTTACTTGCCGGCTCACACACATCTTCATCGGTAATTGCCATGTCACGTACACTTAGAAAATATTATTGCTTGGCTTAGCTTGTTAGTTAGTAGTTGATACGATATTAGTGTACCTGGGTTATATGCCAGTTTAGACATTGTAGTTATTACTTGTCACTTCATGCATACTGTTATTCCATTGTTCATGCCTAGTTATTAATCATACATTGCAACTTGGTTATTGATACCATATACATTCATTATCATTGACATATGCACTTGTGATGACTTCTTGAGATTTATGATATTTCTGGATTTCGGGGGAAAGCCGCAAAATTTCTAAACTTATTAACCTTTTAAAATATGTAAATTGCGGTTTTCTAGTGATGTAAGTGTCGTCCACCATGAGTTTGCTGTGGTTTTCGAGATCCGTGTCGAGGAGTGGAGGAACCGTCACGGGTACATGGTGGGCCCGGTATGGTACCCCGGGGCAAGATGAATGTGGTGTTGACGTTGAGCCTGGCAGGGGACAGATTACCTACCGGTGATATTACCCGACGCGTCGGATATCCGGAGGATACCGTCGTGGTCTTGAGATGGATGGTAGGGGCCGGTCTGGACTGACGGCGCCCTAGATATTGAGATTGAGACATTGATATTTCGAGACAGTGAGATTTATGTTTTGTGTCGATGGTAGACACTGTTGATACTGATTTCATTATGATACCTCAGTTTAAAAATACGAAGGAAATCTCACTAATTTATGAAAACAGTTTCTTCATTTACATGTATTCTGTTTTCATGCATTCATACCTCATTCATATGATATATTGCTACCTGAGGCACTGACACGGGCACATGAGATTTCACTCGGTTAGATATTACCCTAGCCATTGTTATAGGCTGCTTGTTATGTATATTTTTGAGGATATATTATGATCATTGACCTAGGTTGCGTTATTTATGCGATTTCTGTGCGTAGATGTTTTTCTATTCACGAGTTGGCAACTCACCCCCGTTGTGCCCCAGTTTCTTGCAGGTTTGCTGTACAGGTTTCATTACGGCGTTGCGGGCTCAGTTTCATTCGGATGACTTGCTAGTAGGTGGGTTTTTCTTGTATCGTACCCATCATATTACCTTGTATAATATTATTCAGTTGTATCTAGTAAATTCCATCAACCAAACATGTATTTTTGAGATAGAGACCAGTGTTGTTTATTCTTTCGACCTTAGTGTCGCTCGTTATATTTCTGGTGGTTTTGAGTTTCCTTTTGAGTTTTGATCCTCGCCGTTGGCGTTGTATATTATATTGCTTATGTGGTTGTGACCGTCGATTGACGAAGAGCTAGCTCCCGCTTGGGGATGCCTTTTTATTGATTTCGTATACTATTCATGTTGTATCCCGTTTGGGGGCCAGTATTTACAAAGGAGACTCTGCCGAAATTTTCAGTAAATTTTTGATGTTTTTTTAAACCGCATAATTCGGCTTATGCTATTGAAACTACTTGCTTTAAGTTGGTTTTTCCTGCACTCTACTACTTTTCTTGGTTTGGATTTCTGGGTTTTCGGTTTACTTGGATTACGTACGCCTCGAGACGTTCGTAGTTTAAGTGCCGGTCATGTTCCGTACTTTCGGGTCGTGACAAAGTTGGTATCAGAGCGTTAGGTTTTACCTTCGGAGCGTAGGATGACCTTTGGTTGATGGAATAGGTGACTAAAGTAGAGTGACGTACCGTGGGTATGTTCCGCGGCATATTTACGATACGCTACTCCACTTAAGGAGCCTTAGGATGTACATTTCTTTGCTCAGTATTATATTCATTCTGATCTAGCCTCATCGGTACCAGTTTGGTTTTGCTGCTACGGTTACGGGCAGGGAGAGCTACGGCTAGAGTCGCGGTCAGCACAAGCTCGTCACGAACGAGGACTGACCAGGGCGAAATTCCGGCGACACACGATTGCAGAGATGTATCTTTTTACTGTGTTTTCGTGCCACGAGTGTTTGGCGGATCGCCTTTATGAGGTTACTCGGAGGTGCTGATCGACACTAGAGAATTGAGCCAATGATGGAGGCCAGCCAGATTTTGATGACCGTTGGTGTGTTGCTTATTCATGACGATCGAGGCACTGTTCAGCATGCAGACGAGCGAGCCAGTTATTGCTGCGAGCGACGAGATATTGCCCCAGATGCTGGAAATCGTGCAGGACGAGTTGTACTAAGAGATGATAGGAGGTCGCTAGTCATCTAGGATGAATGACTAGGACATGTGGATCGTTCGCTTACCCCGATGCGAGGTCATCAGATAGATTGCTTCCAGCTAGAGACGACTTCACGCAGAGACGTGAGGGTCGACAGAGACGATCGAATGTCGGAAACCTATTATTCCAAGTCTAAAGTAGTCGGAAAGACATGCAGCCAATTCTATGGTCCCTCTAGAAGAATGAAACCCTAACTCGACTTAATGACCGTGTGAAAGCCTTTGGACCTTAGGGTTTGCGGCAGTTCTGCGGCGCCATTAGTGAGGCTTGGGTTTGCCCTTCTACGGCTGGACCACCGATGCTGTGGTATATATATTCGATACTATTAAACGGTACCAAGATGTTGAGCTCTTGGGGGATTATGAGGTTTCGACGAATCGATCGAATGGTTCGACTTCAATCGGATGCTAGGTGGTGAGATGTATTCTTGGGAGACTCCAGATACGAGGATAGCCGTTGGAGCTCAGTCCATGCAGCCGCGACGAGACGAGTCCAAAGCAGACGACATTAGAGAAAAGTGGAGTAAGAGGTTCGCACCAGATCTAGATGAGATGACGTTCCACTCCGCCGACATCAGAGAGGCGATGTGCATGCCGAGGCATGGTACTTGGACTTACCTTCCAGAAGGAGTCGCGATGAGTATGCAGTCGTTCCAGAGCAAGATGCAGATATAGGAAAGGACGATGACTTTCGGACAGTTGGCAGAGACGAGATATGGAAGAGACCGTGAGCAGGATTCCTTCTAGGACACTGCTGCAATGATACTTGCACCCAGGATCAGAGGTGTCACGTACATTCAGAGAGCCAGAGGCCGACGCCAGTGATATGCTGTCTTACGGGTGGTCGTGATGATTGACCGGGAGATGACAAGAGACGTGCCAGAACTGGATCATCCCCGTTAGCACACCTGACAGGGCCGATGAGCCGATGGACCGAAAGATTGGTAATTCACAGTGAAGACCTTGACCCAGGAGTGGTCATGGTTACGCACACCAGCAGGACAGAGTTCATGATCATCGACGAGACGTCCCACTAGTGACCGTGACAGTTGGCCGAGATTCTTAGAGGATGCACTTGAGCAGTACTATTCCGCCATTATTGATTTCGATGTTTTGGGTGATTTATTCGTATGATTTGATTTTGATGATTGAGGATTTACGATCTTTGCACAGTGTTGCACTTGATATCGTTTTCGTGCTTTAGTTTCACATGTTTGTGATTTTACGGTTTTAAACAGTTGAGTTGATTTTGTGCGTATGCACGCACGCGATTTGGTTCCTGCACTCTGTATAGTTTATATATGCTGGCAGTGCAGTGACATATATTTTGTGCACTTGGATACACTGGATTTCGATTTCGAGGGTGATGCTCGACATTTGTTTTATGCATTTTATGCACCGGATTGGATTTTTAGCGCCTGTTGGGCGCCTGTTACGAGATGCGATTTGGTGCACACCAGATGCACTAATTCGAGATTTTTCGTGCATGTCAGATGCACCTGATTTTGCTGTCAGGCACACACGTTGCCTACGACAGATGTTTCGTGCACACCCGATGCACTTAGATGTTGTTTCTGTGCGCATGTATGGCACATTCATGGATTTTGATTTCCGTGCGCACCAGACGCACGTAGTATTCATGTGCATATTTTGGGATTGATTTCTTATAGAGTAGTACGTTTTTATGATATTGCTATGTGTTTTCGTACTGAGCAGGACTAGTCAGAGGACAGTACCTGAATATATTTTGCATGCATTGATAGTTATTGAAGGGATTTCCAAAAAGCGAGCTATAGCCTCAGTATTTACCTACATGTCTGATATGACACGAAATGTTTAAAACAAGGAGACCCTTCTAAATTGTTTCCAAAACGGCGGAACGTACATTTCAAACAAAGGTATATATGTATATAGTTATTTTCTTATGATAGACGTCCGCCACTGTGCAGTGTTATACGCGTTGCACAGCGACTTAAGGAGATTTGGCATGCATTTCCTTCGGATACTTACAGATATAGATTCGATATTTACATGTATAGTTTCGAGTTATATCATATTGGTTTTGATTTGGATTTGGCATTGATGTCTTCTCCATGACTCCGATGATTGCGGGATGCTTGACGGAGTTTTGATTTGAGTTATATACTCATTTTTCAAGTGCATGCGCTGCGCTACGATTTATTTTATGTATTTACAATTTCGGAGCCCTGACGACTTGATGGTTTTCTTAGATGTTTTAGTACTTGGGGGAGTTTGAATTTAAATTCGGGGACCGAATTTCTTTAAGGGGGGAAGATTGTAACGTTTTGAAAATCGTTTCGGTGAAAATTCAAAAAAATCGGTAAAATAATGGGGTTTTCTGTAAAAAATCAAAATACAAATATCTTATTATAAAAATTAAATATACATATTCTAGCTATGTAATTGCTATTATTTGGTGTTTATTGAGTCGCTGGTGAAATTTCAAATTTTCTAAAAAAATATTATTTTATTATTATTTTAAGCCGTCACTAATACATTTAATTAGGGAAAATTACAAATTGGAATGAGTTGAAACAAATTTTGTGCACCATAAAACATTAAATAAAATTTTATCATGTGGTTTTTGGAACGAAATCATTTGTCAAAACGGTTTAGAAATTATTGAAGAAAAAAGGCTTTTTTTTAGCGTAAATGGATACTTGGGGTATTGTATTTATCATTTTTCATCACCCCACACCCGTACCCACACCCACACACCCCCACTTACTCCTCCCCATGGCTGAATTCAGCAGCCACCATATTTTTCCCCACTTGATTTTCAAAGGAAAAGATATGAAAGAAAAGAAAAGAAAATGGGTGAATTAGGTGGACTTTTGACCTTACCTTGACCTTGACTTTCCTCCCTTGTATTTTCTCTACCTCCCTCTCTCTCCCCACACCCCCAATCAGGCCGAGCCCCCCCTCCCAACAGCAGCAGCCCCCCCCCCCCAAAATCCCACTCTTTTCTTCATCAAAAAAAATCCACAAATGACTTCAAAATCCATGCAAAATTCAAATCTAAATCCAAATCCGACTCCTACCCATTTTAGCTTAGCCCGTTTAGCATGGATCCTTGTGAAAAGAGGGCATTTTGGGAGGCCATGGATGCTTGTGGATCTTCATATGTTTTGGGTATAATTCTAAACATTTTTGTTGCTTAATTTGTTACTAATTTCTTAAGCTAATTTAATTAAGTGTTAATTTGGATATGTGAGTTTAATTGAAGTTTGAAATTTCAAGTGTATGGTTTTGAATGAAGATTAGGGTTTGAGCATTTGATTAGGATTGTGATGGGTAGATTAACATATAATTGCTTGCAAAAATCAAATCTAGTTGCTAGTTGCATTTTTGTTAATTTAAATTTGTGATAAGTATATATATTGCAAACTAGTTTTTGTAAATATTGTGTTAAATTGAGAATTAAAATATGGTTAGGGTTTTTATCATATTATTAACTTTATTAAGTATGGTTTAATGTTTTAGATCATGCAAATCTAAGCTAGATTGTAGTTTGTGCATTTTTGCTTTGAAATTGTTAAAAAGGGTATTTTTGTAAACTAGAATATTAGGGTTTTTGGAATTTAATGAGATTAAATTCCGGAAATTGTTTATATGACTTATTTAAGATATTTAATAAATATATTGGCCGCTACATTCATTTAAACATCCTGTTTTGTACAAAAACGGCGAATTGTGCTTGCTAGATTTTCGGAAAAGTGACTTTTTAAGTAAAGTTGGGGTTTTTGTGAGTTTTAACCTAGTTTATATTAAAATTAGTGTTCATAAATGTGCAAATGAGTGTGATTGGATTTTTCTCGATGGTTTGACGTTTGTACATCGATATCGATGGTTGGTTTGACTATTCTTGCATGCGTAGGCGATAGGTTTGGACCTATGCGTGATACGCGTGCCGATTTGATTTTCGTATGCCGTTTCGACGTCGAATTTAGTTTTAATACGATACGGTGCGTTATGATATGTAGGTACCCCATGTGGACTTCGAGACGACAAGCAAGCGCATGGCGACGTCGGCACCGGCGAGCGAGGACCAGGTGAGTAGATTTATATCTACGGGGAGAAGTCGGGTGGATGGCGTATAGCACCCCCGCAGTCCGTGGTGGTGTATACGGATGCGTATACACACCAACAATTATTATATGTTATTTGGGAATAATAACGATGCTTATGATGGGTATTGGTGTGTTGGATTATTTTAGCGTTGCGAACCCTAGGGTAGTGTTGCACTACACATACACACACATACACACATACATACTTGCATACATTCCTATTGATATGTGCTCATGGGATTCTTTATAGTTATGTGTTCACATGGGTATGGGACTATGTGTTCACATACGGATTGAGGATGATACTTGGGATTGAGCTGAGTCGATGAGATTCGATTTGAGGCCGTGAGATCGGTGATATAGCAGGGTTCGTATCTTAGATACGACATGACGTTGTAGCGGGTCCTTGACGTAGTGTTTCACACACGTCCATGCATACTTAGGCGGTATCAGTATGGTACTAGACGTAGATCAGTACCCCGATCATGATAATTTATAAAGAGGATACTAGGTGAATAGTATGATGAATGTGATATTGACCCGTACCCAGATTGGGATGCCGTACGACGGATTTACATACGAGCTATATTGATGATTGATCCGCACTCTTGACTTGGGATGCCTGATTATAGATATGGTATCGGCTATGATATTATTGAGGCGGGATCACCGACTATACATATACAGGTATGTACATGTATCGACTCAGATGATAGGCGGTTTCCTTACCTGTAGTTCAGCTCATTAGCTTAGCCCTTTAGTTTAGTTTAGTTATTAGATTAGATTCGATTCTTACCTATTTCAAAAAAAACTAACGAATCGTGGGTATTTTAAAAGACAGCCCAAGGGATCCTACGGATATTTCAAAAGACGTATCTTTTCATAAAAACACCGTAGCCCCTATTTTCAAAACTCCGTGATTCGTGTTATTTCAAAAGGCACCATTTGTAGGACTTATATTAGTTTAATACCGATTAGTTATCGTTGTGTCTAGTATTCTGCTTCCGCACATTATTGCTCTTCGCTCTGCCCCGCATACTTATTTTGCTGCATACTCCATTATTGATATCATGCTGTTAGGACACCAGCACCATTACCGATGATGCGTATGTACCACATACACTTACTTGCCGGCTCACACACATCTTCATCGGTAATTGCCATGTCACGTACACTTAGAAAATACTATTGCTTGGCTTAGCTTGTTAGTTAGTAGTTGATACGATATTAGTGTACCTGGGTTATATGCCAGTTTAGACATTGTAGTTATTACTTGTCACTTCATGCATACTGTTATTCCATTGTTCATGCCTAGTTATTAATCATACATTGCAACTTGGTTATTGATACCATATACATTCATTATCATTGACATATGCACTTGTGATGACTTCTTGAGATTTATGATATTTCTGGATTTCGGGGGGAAGCCGCAAAATTTCTAAACTTATTAACCTTTTAAAATATGTAAATTGCGGTTTTCTAGTGATGTAAGTGTCGTCCACCATGAGTTTGCTGTGGTTTTCGAGATCCGTGTCGAGGAGTGGAGGAACCGTCACGGGTACATGGTGGGCCCGGTATGGTACCCCGGGGCAAGATGAATGTGGTGTTGACGTTGAGCCTGGCAGGGGACAGATTACCTACCGGTGATATTACCCGACGCGTCGGGTATCCGGAGGATACCGTCGTGGTCTTGAGATGGATGGTAGGGGCCGGTCTGGACTGACGGCGCCCTAGATATTGAGATTGAGACATTGATATTTCGAGACAGTGAGATTTATGTTTTGTGTCGATGGTAGACACTGTTGATACTGATTTCATTATGATACCTCAGTTTAAAAATACGAAGGAAATCTCACTAATTTATGAAAACAGTTTCTTCATTTACATGTATTCTGTTTTCATGCATTCATACCTCATTCATATGATATATTGCTACCTGAGGCACTGACACGGGCACATGAGATTTCACTCGGTTAGATATTACCCTAGCCATTGTTTTAGGCTGCTTGTTATGTATATTTTTGAGGATATATCATGATCATTGACCTAGGTTGCGTTATTTATGCGATTTCTGTGCGTAGATGTTTTTCTATTCACGAGTTGGCAACTCACCCCCGTTGTGCCCCAGTTTCTTGCAGGTTTGCCGTACAGGTTTCATTACGGCGTTGCGGGCTCAGTTTCATTCGGGTGACTTGCTAGTAGGTGGGTTTTTCTTGTATCGTACCCATCATATTACCTTGTATAATATTATTCAGTTGTATCTAGTAAATTCCATCAACCAAACATGTATTTTTGAGATAGAGACCAGTGTTGTTTATTCTTTCGACCTTAGAGTCGCTCGTTATATTTCTGGTGGTTTTGAGTTTCCTTTTGAGTTTTGATTCTCGCCGTTGGCGTTGTATATTATATTGCTTATGTAGTTGTGACCGTCGATTGACGAAGAGCTAGCTCCCGCTTGGGGATGCCTTTTTATTGATTTCGTATACTATTCATATTGTATCCCGTTTGGGGGCCAGTATTTACAAAGGAGACTCTGCCGAAATTTTCAGTAAATTTTTGATGTTTTTTTTAAACCGCATAATTCGGCTTATGCTATTGAAACTACTTACTTTAAGTTGGTTTTTCCTGCACTCTACTACTTTTCTTGGTTTGGATTTCTGGGTTTTCGGTTTACTTGGATTACGTACGCCTCGAGACGTTCGTAGTTTAAGTGCCGGTCATGTTCCGTACTTTCGGGTCATGACAGTACAAAATACAACGAATGTATAATACACAATACAGATGACCACCAAAACCAACCTAAGCAAAATAGTACTGTGAGCTGATGCGGTATCTGTAGCAAAAGATGATAGCTGAAAAGCGGAATAGCTTGCCTCGACTACTCTGGGGAACAACCTGAAACACCTGTGGCACAACGGGGGTGAGTTTCCAACTCGTGAATAGTAGATAACATATGCAGGTAATCGCAGGAATGCACGTACAGCATGAATCTAAGATATGCGATTACAGTAATAATATGTCATGCAAATGCTGAATAAAGGAAAGTACTGTAGCAGGTACAATCAATATGTGAAGCAATAGTAACATGACAATAATATGCAATAACCATGCAATAGGGATGTGAGAATGTAAATATGCAACTATCATAAGGGTACACTAACATGTACTACCAATATATGAATCTGTGCATAAAATAGGTAAGTGTGAGGTATGGGGTGGAATATGTCATTTCCACGGAAACCTGATATCGTGGCAGGGTCACAATCCATCAAGACACTCAAATCCCAAATCCTCAAATCAGCCCCCAAGTTGGGCTCTCACATCATATAAGTCTCACATCACCTCAATGTACAATATCGAGTAATCTCCTATATCTCGAATGTACAAATCAACAATCTCTTTCATATCCAATATCCAATCTCAATGAATCACATATATCCCAAGTCGAATCTCAAGTAAGTTTCTAACATCCTAAACGTATATATATTTACAGAAATAAATATGATGGGTACACATATATTAGCGTCCCATTCCACTAATATTGGTGTAAGGGTATATATAACAACGGCTAATCCCCTGTAATATATATAAAGGTATTAAAATAAATATCATGAAAACAATATGCCAAGCATCGACACAGAAATCCTGATAGGTACGTATCATACGCTGTCCCGAAAGCACGAGTGCCTAGCTCTGCCCCTCGCCTTTCGACGTATGCATACGTACAAGACTCCGGTCGGTATCCCCAAGATAACCGCCGAGTAAAAGGTAATATCACCGGACGGTATGGTTCCCCTGACAGGCTCACCGTCTAACAAATTTAGCGATCCGTTCTCGCCCCGGGGTACCTCCGGGCCCCACCATGTACCCTCATGCGGCCTCTACGCCTCCTCGCATGGAGTATAAATAATCAGCACCGATAAAACTCATGGTGGATGCGCAAATATCATATCAAGGAAACCGGGTTTTTCAATGTATGCATAATTTCATGAACTCCCGCGGTTCCCAAATCCAGAAAACATCATGTAAAATCCAAATAATAATGCGCAATCCAGGAATAAACATATACGATATATCTGAAATGCGAGCATATAACAAAGAATATGTAGCTGAAACCAGATGTATGCGAAATCAATAAGGTACAGCTAAATAACATCAGTAAAGGTAAATATGTGACTGCAACTGAATATGTGTGTAACATATAGGTGTAGCAATGTATAAGTATCTACCTGTAAGAACTGATGTCGTATACCCCCCTGGGTATAACTAAAATATGTAGGATATCCCCCCCGGTATAAGTAAAATGTGTGCAAGGTATACCGATAAGCTAGATGTCATGTGTGATAAGCAATAGTATCTATAATGGTTAGTGTGTGACATAGCAATTATTAACAGTGTGTGTGTAGCATACAATCCGTGCTCGTGCGACATGAACCGTCAATAATGTGTGTAGTGCCCTACGGCTACTAGTCATAGTACAACTATATCTAACTAAATAGGTGAAGGCGCAATTCTAACAATGACGTAGAATGTGCGACAAGTATTAGAATTTTTGCCCAGACGCATAACGCCATGCGGGCAATTCCCATGTAGATGTTAAATCTACTCACCTACGCTCCACGCTAGGTGAATCCTACCATCTGCTCTCTCCTGTAGCAGTGTCCGTAGTCTTTGCCTGCAAACCTGCAAATAAGACATGGAAATCATATATAAGCCAAATATTCCACAAAACGCGATATCGAACCAAAACGAGAAACTCGCGTCGAGAACTAAACGTGCGTGTGCACGATACGCTGAATCGTGTGTATACGCGTCTAAAACTATCGCGACACGCCGCGATACGCTGGATCACAGAACCCTCTCACGTATCGCGCAAACACAACGGACACCAAAAATGATATATAGTCCCAGATTTTCCTACAGGCCAAAACTTACAAAACTAGACATGCCAAAGCACTAGACAACACTGCAGACAACCCTAGCCAAGACCCCAACACCCCAGACCCCAACTTGGCCGCAAATTGCGGCCAAACCCATTAAATCTGCGGCCTGGAACAAGAATGAGGGGCTCGTGTTCTGGTGGTGGTATCTAGACCTAGTGAGCATGCCCCAGTTTTCTCAATTTTGTTCTGAAGGATCCGGGTCAAAAGCAGATAACAAAAATGCTAATATATCGCTTAAAAACGCTAATTTGCACAATTAAGAAACCCTATGATATTTTAGTGTAATCTAGGGTTAAACTCAGTTATGGTGACCCTAACAACACTTAAACAAGTAGGGTTTACCAACACAATCACCACTTAACCAACATTCCACACAAACCACCTTAACTAGCACTAAACTCACATTAATCGTAAACCGAAGCTAAACTAACACACAACTAAGCAAACTAGGAATTGGGTTCAGAAAATATACCTTAAAGAACCCTAGAGAGCAGGTGAAGAAGTGGAGAAGAGCTGCTGTAGGTTGCTGGAGCTCCTGCTATTGCTGCTGCTGCCTGCTGCTCCTGCTGCTGCTGCTGAAGATGATGATGCTATTGCTGATGATGATGATGCTGGAGCTGCTGCTGCCTCTGGTGCTGGTGAGTGTGTGTGTGTGTTTGTGTGAGAGAATGAGAGAAAGAGAAAATGAGAGGAGAAATGAGAGAACAAAGCCAAGACCCCCCTCTCTCTCTTCCCTCATAATGAGGCATGGCTCACACCATGCTTCCCATGCCCCCCTCTCTCACACAAAGTCAACATTCAAACAAATTTTAAAATCCTTTTAAAATCCTTTTAGTTAAAAACAACCATACACATTAAACAAAACATAAATCTAGATTATGGAAAATGGTTAGCTAACCATGATTGCTAATCATGTTTAACCACAAAAACAACCCTAGTTATCATGCACAAGTGTGTGTGCCTAACAAAATTCTAATAAAATACTCATTAAATAGGATAAAATATTTAAAACCCAATTTGGTAAACTTTTTATTAAAAACCATACATAAAAATATAATTAGCTACAAAACACAATCTAAGGTGTTACAATCTCCCCCCTTAAAAGAAATTCGTCCTCGAATTTAAAAATATACCGATACGCGTACCTTCAAAGAGAAGACTACAAATCTCAAATCTCGCTCGCAGCCTTTCAAGTGACCATCCCACTATACGGCTACGTCCAAGAAAACCCTCCACGGGTAGCAAGACCCTTGACCGATATTCCTCCACCTGCTGAGCCATTAACACAATTGGCTGCTGGAGAACGAAAGATCGCGTCTAAGCTAAATGGTCTGGTGCTAAATCATGTGAGAAAGGTCAAGAAGGTAATTGTAGAGTATCATCACAAGGAATACGGGGTGAAAATCCAATAATCTGGGCGGAAGTGCCAAATTAAAGGCAACAAAACTAACTCGCTTATAGGATCTTAAAAGGACCTAAATCCTGGGACAAGCTTCCCAAAATCCAACACGTCATTCATCGGAAAGTCCGTAGGAATATATGATCTGTCCTTGCGAACTCGAGTCTATGACCAAGGCAGTCGACACAAGACCTCAGCTCGCAATGGACAATTCCTACCCTGACCTAACACCACAGGACCATCTCCGAAGTCTCTAGACTAGCTGGGGTCCAAAGTCCTACTTACGCAGAGTCAGAAAAATAACAGGCTGGTGGTCGACACGACCTAACCCCTAAACCTAAAGGTGGCCAATTGGAGTGTCTCCTGATAACAGCTATCGAAGGAGAACTCTAACGATGGCGAGTGACGATCCCCCAACTGCTGACAACAGTCAAAACAAACACACAACTTAACAAAGAACAACTGAGCAAACTGAGTATAACCGGACGACAAGAATCCGAATGGAGTCACACCCTGACTAAACTTGGGTAGAAACCACAACGAAATTTATGGAGATCTGCTCCCACTCCTGCTTCGGAACAGTTTAAGATTGCAACTCTCCAGCCGGCCTCAGATGCTCGACCCAAGCACACAACCAGACAGACACCTTGAAACGAATCCTGACTTCTCTTTACATCCCTGTCCACCCGTAACTATCTCACAAGTCACGTCAATGTTGGTGGAACTTAAATGCATACAGAGAGTTGACAGATGGGCATGTTCTAGGATTTTACGTCTCTACCTGATAATATTAGGTACACAAACGCGTCCCTAACTTAGCACACCATTGTCACAATTCGAGGTCTCCGAATCATTACCCAGCCGAGTATGCTCAAGTATCACTGACGAACGAGTATCGGCGGGCAGTGTCTCACGAAAACGATTTAAGGAAGGTAGTCGGGCGCGGACATGAGCAAGTTGTCCCCTCCGTAGAGAAGAACTAGAGCTGTACTCAACAATCACACAAGAACTGTAAATCTGCAGCAGACTATCACAACAATCAAAATCCGCTGTAGGAAGATGTTCATTAAGCTCTAGTGGTCCGTGGAAAATCTGACACGACTCTCAAGCAAGTAGTGTCCCCAAATCTCCAACGCAAAACCACCGCGGCCATCTCCAGATCATGAGTGGAATATCCTTCTCGTACTTCCTCCAAATGTAGGGAAGCAAAAGCGATAACTCTATGGTGTCACCTCAGTACACACTCGAGCCCACTCAAGAAACATTACAGTTAAACAACAAAGTCGCCCGAACCAGAAAGCAAAGAAAGAACTGATGCAGTTGTTAACCGAATCTCCAACTGCCGAAAACTCCGTACACATGCCTCAGTCCACAGAAAAGAAACCTCTCTTCCGGTCCATTCAGTCGACGGTGCAGTACTACTCTAGCAATCCTGCACGAAACGGCGGTAAGAACCTGCTAAGCCCAAAAATCTGCAGATCTCCGTCCTGCACACATGTCTGGACCTAAGCTGTACGGTCACGATCTCCCTCGGGACCATACAAAACCGTCTCCCGTGACTACAAGACGTAGGAGTCAACACAACACAAGCCTGAAGAAATACTCCGAGAATTTAGCAAACTGCTGGTGCACTCCCAGTATCTGCATAACAAATTCCCAAGTGTTAATCCTGTTCCTCAAGACACATTAAATAGACCAGAATGTCGTAAATAACACAACAGTAACTGGTCGAGGAACGGCCTGAAGAAATCCGGTTCATCACATCTACGAATGCTGCTAGGGCATCAGTGAATCCAACGACTCACAAAAACACACAAAGCCCGTCGCACGCATAAGGCAGTCTTCGGAATGCCATCACCCCGAATCCGCAATAATGATGACCTGATCCCAAGCAAACTTAGAAAATGTCTCGCACTCTGGAGCTGATCGAGGAAATCGTCACGGCGAGGTGAAGGTTACCTATCCGCACCGTAAGCCGGTCCAATTGACGATCCGTCGATACACAACCTCAAACTGCCGTCTTTCTCCTTGACGAACAGAAATAGGAGCTTCCAAAAGCGAAACACTTAGACGCACAAAACTCCCCAAACCACAACTCTTCAGCTGATCCTTAAGCTCCCCAAGCTTCACCGGCTTATCCGGAACAACGTCGGAAAAACTCTCGCACGAAAGGAACCCGGTCCAACAATCCCACTGTGGCTCCGGTATCACGGATGAACGCCAAGAGTCCACGACATCTCCTCAGTAGCCGACTAGCGAAAAAGGCTGAATTCAAGCTGTGAGAGGCGGCACAACTATCCACCTGCACAACAAGAACCGACTTGTCGGGAAAACAAACTTGACTGTTTCCTCACGGTAGTCCACAGACGCCTAGCACGTAGTTAACCAGTCCGTGCCCAGGAGAACGTCAAATCCAACATCTCTAGAAGGATCAAAACGACGGACGAATCTCTATCTCCTATCCGATTGGCACACAACTGAAATACGTATCGCGCAACAAAAGAATCGCTGACAGAAGTTAGCACAACTATGACTAATCTACCCAACCACGGTACAAGCATAAAGAACAACGAATACATGAAAAGAACATAAAAATCAAGGGTACCTGAAATCTCTGCATTGGACGTCTGCGCGTCCCGATGAGTAGAAGCAAACTCCTGTGTCTGCCCTCTACCCGCAACTGGATGCACTCCTCTGGTAGCCTGAGCCCTCTGAGCAAACCTTCCACGTCCACGGCCTCTCTGAGTACGATCCTGACGCCGTGCTGAGGAACAATCCTTGACGAAGTGTTGAAGGCTTCCGCATCAAAAACATCCACGCGCTGACTGCTGACCATCCTGGGGATGAGAGCTGAACGACTGTCCTCGTCCTGAGCCTCTGCTACTCCCGCGACGGCCACGAAATCTGTCTCGATTACCAAACCTCTGTCTCTGGGCTGGTACACTGGTACGAGTCCTCCACTGTCCTGGAACTCTCTGAGCCTGTGGAATATGCGCCTCATCAACTGGAGCTGCAACCACTGGTGCTATGTAGGTGACGGACTGCTGCATGCTGATCGTAAGTGACAACTGAGTAACAGGGGTGACAACCTCCTGTCGTAGCTCCCGAACGACATCAACCAAAGAACTCATAGTCTGGTGGAAGTCCTGCATCTCTGCCAAAAGTCTATCAATAGTATATGTCGTAGGCTGATCCGTCTGCACCTGTGCAACTAGAGTGCCATCCTGGTCAGTACTCGTCTCACCCGAGCCAACTCTGACCTCGGCCCTCGCTGCATCACTCTGAGTCCCCATAGTCATCGGCGGCAAGGCTATAAATAGATATAAGATTCGATGAGAATAAGGAATCGAATCTCAAGGATATGAATCATCAAGGAAAGAATTTCAAGCAAATTTGTACTTAGGTCACTTAATGCAAAGTACCGCACCGTGGGTATGCTGCAGACATACACACGCTATGTTACTCTGCTTAAGCTACCTACTCCATCATACTAAGGTCATCCTACACTCCGAAAGGTAAAACCTAGCGCTCTGATACCAACTTTGTCACGACCCGAAATTGGCCCGTGACGGCCCTAATACTACGCAACGCCCTAAGACGTAACGTAGTAAAAGAAAGCCAAAACCCAGAAATCTAAACCATAAAAATACGGAAAAGATAATATAAGTTTTTGAAATATTTAAAATCGCAACCCAAATTCCTTTAAAAGTCCTACTTTATTTCTTTAAAATTTTAGCAACACCCCTTTTTTTGTAAAAACTAACCAAGATGAATACAATACAAAAAATATGAAGCTATAGCGAAGAAATAAGACAATAGAGAGAAAGCTGTATATAAAAGACAACAAACCCATAAATAATATACAATAACGTCCTCACCAAGTCTTTAAGTCAACAACATAATAGTAGATGGAGAGTACAAAATACAACGAATGTACAATACAAAATACAGATGACCACCAAAACCCACCTAAGCAAAATAGTACTGTGAGCTGATGCGGTATCGGTAGCAAAAGATGATAGCTGAAAAGCGGAATAGCCTGCCTAGACTACTCTGGGGAACAACCTGAAACACCTGTGGCACAACGGGGGTGAGTTGCCAACTCTGAATAGTAGATAACATATGCAGGTAATCGCAGCAATGCATGTACAGCATGAATCTAAGATATGCGGTTACAGTAATAATATGTCATGCAAATGCTGAATAAAGGAAAGTACAGTAGCAGGTACAATCAATATGTGAAGCAATAGTAACATGACAATAATATGCAATAACCATGCAATAGGGATGTGAGAATGTAAATATGCAACTATCATAAGGGTACACCAACATGTACTACCAATATATGAATCTGTGCATAAAATAGGTAAGTGTGAGGTATGGGGTGGAATATGTCATTTCCACGGAAACCTGACATCGTGGCAGGGTCACAATCCATCAAGACACTCAAATCCCAAATCCTCAAATCAGCCCCCAAGTTGGGCTCTCACATCATATAAGTCTCACATCACCTCAATGTACAATATCGAGTAATCCCTTATATCTCGAATGTACAAATCAACAATCTCTTTCATATCCAATATCCAATCTCAATGAATCACATATATCCCAAGTCGAATCTCAAGTAAGTTTCTAACATCCTAAAGGTATATATATTTGCAGAAATAAATATAATGGGGGCAATACACATATATTAGCGTCCCATTCCACTAATATTGGTGTAAGGGTATATATAACAACGGCTAATCCCCTGTTATATATACAAAGGTATTAAAATAAATATCATGAAAACAATGTGCCAAGCATCGACACAGAAATCCTGATAGGTACGTATCATACGCTGTCCCGAAAGCACGGGTGCCTAGCTCTGCCCCTCGCCTTTCGACGTATGCATACGTACAAGACTCCGGTCGGTATCCCCAAGATAACCGCCGAGTAAAAGGTAATATCACCGGACGGTATGGTTCCCCTGACAGGCTCACCGTCTAACAAATCTAGCGATCCATTCTCGCCCCGGGGTACCTCCGGGCCCCACCATGTACCCTCATGCGGCCTCTACGCCTCCTCGCATGGGGTATAAATAATCAGCACCGATAAAACTCATGGTGGATGCGCAAATATCATATCAAGGAAACTGGGTTTTTCAATGTATGCATAATTTCATGAACTCCCGCGGTTCCCAAATCCAGAAAACATCATGTAAAATCCAAATAATAATGCGCAATCCAGGAATAAACATATACGATATATCTGAAATGCGAGCATATAACAGAGAATATGTAGCTGAAACCAGATGTATGCGAAATCAATAAGGTACAGCTAAATAACATCAGTAAAGGTAAATATGTGACTGCAACTGAATATGTGTGTAACATATAGGTGTAGCAATGTATAGGTATCTACCTGTAAGAACTGATGTCGTATACCCCCCTGGGTATAACTAAAATATGTAGGATATCCCCTCCGGTATAAGTAAAATGTGTGCAAGGTATACCGATAAGCTAGATGTCATGTGTGATAAGCAATAGTATCTATAATGGTTAGTGTGTGACATGGCAATTATTGACGGTGTGTGTGTAGCATACAATCCGTGCTCGTGCGACATGAACCGTCAATAATGTGTGCAGTGCCCTACGGCTACTAGTCACAGTACAACTATATCTAACTAAATAGGTGAAGGCGCAATTCTAACAATGACGTAAAATGTTCGACAAGGATTAGAATCCTAGCCCAGACGCATAACGCCATGCGGGCGATTCCCCTGTAGATGTTAAATCTATTCACCTACGCTCCACGCTAGGTGAATCCTACCATCTGCTCTCCCCTGTAGCAGTGTCCGTAGTCCCTGCCTGTAAACCTGCAAATAAGACATGGAAATCATATATAAGCCAAATATTCCGCAAAACGCGATATCGAACCAAAACGAGAAACTCGCGTTGAGAAGTAAACGCGCGTGTGCACGATACGATGAATCGTGTGTATACGCGTCTAAAACTATCGCGACACGCCGCGATACGCTGGATCACAGAACCCTCTCACGTATCGCGCGTATCGCGCACACACAACGGACACCAAAAACGATATATAGTTCCAGATTTTCCTACAGGCCAAAACTTACAAAACTAGACATGCCAAAGCACTAGACAACACTGCAGACAACCCTAGCCAAGACCCCAACACCCCAGACCCCAACTTGGCCACAAATTGCGGCCAAACCCATTAAATTTGTGGCCTGGAACAAGAATGAGTGGCTCGTGTCCTGGTGGTGGTATCTAGACCTAGTGAGCATGCCCCAGTTTTCTCAATTTTGTTCTGAAGGATCCGGGTCAAAAGCAGATCACAAAAATGCTAACATATCGCTTAAAAACGCTAATTTGCACAATTAAGAAACCCTATGGTATTTTAGTGTAATCTGGGGTTAAACTCAGTTATGGTGACCCTAACAACACTTAAACAAGTAGGGTTTACCAACACAATCACCACTTAACCAACATTCCACACAAATCACCTTAACTAGCACTAAACTCACATTAATCGCAAACCGAAGCTAAACTAACACACAACTAAGCAAACTAGGAATTGGGTTCAGAAAATATACCCTAAAGAACCCTAGAGAGCAGGTGAAGAAGTGGAGAAGAGCTGCTGTAGGTTGCTGGAGCTCCTACTGCTGCTGCTGCTCCTGCTGCTGCTGCTGAAGATGATGATGCTGTTGCTGATGATGATGATGCTGGAGCTGCTGCTGCCTCTGGTACTGGTGAGTGTGTGTGTGTGTTTGTGAGAGAGAATGAGAGAAAGAGAAAATGAGAGGAGAAATGAGAGAACAAAGCCAAGACCCCCCCTCTCTCTTTCCTCATAATGAGGCATGGCTCACACCATGCTTCCCATGCCCCCCTCTCTCACACAAAGTCAACATTCAAACAAATTTTAAAATCCTTTTAAAATCCTTTTATTTAAAAACAACCATACACATTAAACAAAACATAAATCTAGATTATGGAAAATGGTTAGCTAACCATGATTGCTAATCATGTTTAACCCCAAAAACAATCCTAGTTATCATGCACAAGTGTGTGTGTGCCTAACAAAATTCTAATAAAATACTCATTAAATAGGATAAAATATTTAAAACCCAATTTGGTAAACTTTTTATTAAAAACCTTACATAAAAATATAATTAGCTACAAAATACAATCTAAGGTGTTACAACAATGCCTCTAGGGCATACATATAACTAACATAAGGAAGTACGAAGAACCAACCCTGGCATGTGTAGACATAGGGCCGCATACATCACTATGTATCATTCCCAAGAGTTCAGTAGCTATTTCTTCGTGTCCAGTAAACAGAGTTTTGGTCATTTTACCTTTGAGACATTACTGGCAAGTTTCATATGATGTAAATTCAAACTGATTAAAATATCCATCTTAATGAAACTTAGCTAGTCGTGTCGCATTGATATGACCTAGTCTACAATGCCACAAGTAAGATTCGTTCATTTCTGAAGTTTTCCTCTTGTGTATGTTCTGTACATTGAGAATTGTAGTTTGATTTAGAGCATATATGCCATTATATAACGTGCCTGATCCAATCAACTTTTGATTTAGAAAAATGTTCATAACATTGTCCCATAATACAAGATTATATCCTTCTTTACATAATAAAGAATATGATATAATATTGCATATCAGGTTCGGTATATAATAACATTCGTTCAGAATCAATGTAATACCAGTTGGTAATATAAGGTGAATTCACCAACTGCTTTGGCTGCAATATTTGCACCATTCCCTACTCTAGAGAATGATCACCTTTTCTCAGTTGCCTACCTTTCTTTAGCCCATGTAACATATTACATATGTAGGGTCCCGATCCGATATCTAATACCCAGGACGCAGAGTGTACTGAGAAACAGTTCTCGGTAACAAACACACCCGAAGAAGATGCATCAATATACACAATCCTCGTTTGGGTCGCGTGGGAATCCGGATATTCCCTTACTTCCTGGTCAGACTTATAACAATTATAAGATAGAGCGGAACCGACGTTCCCCGGCTCAGTATAACAAATGGGTTCGGTCAATACATCCATATTATTAGCTTGATTAAGGCGTGATATGGTCGCTACGTGGAGAGAGAGAGAAGAAAACATTTTAGCGTATGCTCTTGCAAGATTAGATTGGTTATTATCGTATCTAATCAGGATGGCTCCCACTGTTTTTATCAAATCTTCCTTCAAATCCTAAAAGGTAAGACTAGCCGGGATTAATTACACCCTACAAGTTCGTCAATCTTTCGTCCAGGCCAGTGTCGGTACTTTGACGGAGGTTTCCGGTGCTTTCGCACGGACCTAATTAAAATAAACCTCTTTTTCCCAGAGGCATAACCCAGTTGACACCTTTCTAGTCACCTACTTGATCGGCTAATTTTAAACTGCAAAACTCTCACAGGAGTAACTCTTACTCGCAGTGCGTATTGGGATCCAACTATCTCATAGAAAGTATGCAATCTCATTGCAAATTTCAACACTTGAAATTCCCAATAATGTTTTCTCCCTAGCGTCCTATGACCATGACGGAGGTCAACAAACCATAGGCTGCTAGTCAAGTTCAACCTGTACATTTCGTGATTGAATTAAACCCACCCGCACGACCCTTGACGGAAGCCAACAAAGTCACATGACTACCTTAATCCAATCACATCATATGCTGCAGATAAGCACTAGTTAGCAACCGCACACTACGCCTTGACGGAGGCCAACAAACGTAGCACGAATACTAAGTAGTACTTATCTGAAATGACGGAGGGCTACGACAGGTTTTTAAGTAAACCTTTTGCTTAATGAACTTGATATTGTTGTAGAATCGAATGATTTTGAAAAGGAGTGGTTTAAGCTCCGCCTTTTAAAATCGAGTTTTTCAAAATAAACCGATTGGGTGTAGCATCTGCTAGCTTTTTCTAAAGAGTTCATTCCCGGTGAAGCGATCTCGGCTTTTTCCTCATCGAATGAGGTGCGGGATATTCATAAAGGATTACCACTATGCAAAACAAGAACTAGAGCTACCTGTTTTGAAAAATTGATTCCACAACATCATTGGGTTTCTTTCCTTTTCATTAATCTCATTAATGAAGTCCCATCATTTATGATTCCTAAGCATCACAGATAAAGAAATGAAAATACTTATACAACGTACGCTTATGCCATCCGCATTCGCCACGGGGTCCCGTCATGCACCGTTAGGTTAGATAACTAACGGCAGAGCGGGGGTAGGACTAGCGCGAATGCAAAACATAAGCAACGTTTATTATATATCATATATATAATATAAAGCATTCTTCTCAGGCAGTCATATGATCTCATCACATAACATTACAGCAGAAGTCAACATATGAAATATTGGATATACTAGGAGGTCCATGTTTTAAATTAAGCCAGTAAAAAACACGGATTCCACGGTCGTGATGAATAGCCAAACCCACATCCCTAGACTCCTACGGGAGCCACAAGTAATCCTACCAATTCTAGAGTTAGGAGACCCGGTCTCGACTCCTCGAGATGGTCTCCCACTGGACTCTAGAACCCGGTTACTTGTGCTCCCCACCTTGGGTCTATCCTAATGCGGAAAAGTAAATAATATACATCAATGGTGACATCATCCTCAACCCGGAAGTGTCCTACTAAAAGAATATTACATACTGTTCCCCTCCGAATCAGGCGAACGCGATAAAAGTCTTGCCTGAAATTCGGGGCAGATGCTAATTGGTGCTATCCATCCACCTCTCCGAAGATGCCAAGTTGATTTATGGCACCATGTATCGAAGGTTTAAATGGATGCGGTCGATGTAGCAGACTTCGTCAGATTCCCCTTCGTCTGAGGGGTTTTTGATTGTGGGGACGCTTTTCCCTGCAGGCGTAAGCCCCTGTAGTTAATTACGCTACCGCATCACGGTAACAACTTTCTCCTTCTCCATATGGTCACTTCGTGTCATGGGTGTTTGTTTTGTTTGTGGTTGCCCGTAGATTGTATACGGAGACTAATTTATGTTGTCGCCCGTAGGGTGTGGATTAGTCCAAATCCGTATCTTCTTAGATTTGGGTTTGGGGGTTTGGTTTAAGGATACGTTAGCCTCATTTGAGACTAAAATCAACTTAAACGTTTGTTAAGGATACTTTAGTCTAATTTCTAGACTAAGATCAACTTAACAGGATCGTTTTGATCCAACAAAAGAGCATTTAGACTCTATTGTTTAGTTTACGGACATTTCGGTCGATTACCAGTTTAAGGACATGGTGGTCCAATGTTAGTTTAAAGACATCCCGGTCAAGGTTAAGGATATCATAGTCCGTGGAATGTATGGTTGTCAGGACCCATCACCTCTCTGAAGACGTTGAAGGATTACAATGACAAATATCAGAGGAGTTCAGAGATGTACCCTTGAACCAATGTTGGTTAGGAGATCTATAGTCCAATTTGGGACTAAAGTTTGTTTGCAGGTTTATGAGCATATAGGCTCAGTTGATATGAGTTGAACATTTTATTGTTCTGGCTATTGAGCCTTTATTTGGGCTCGGCCCTTTTAATAATGCATAGCATTTATCAGAACAAAGTATGTTCTGACAGTGCACCACGTAGCGCGTCAGGCGCTTTGCGCCAAGGAAAGAGCGCATTGCGCTTCTGCTGGATAGCGCACACAAGGAGAACACATGTCACGCTTGGCGCTGAGCGCTAGTTTGTTGGCACTGAGCGCTTTTAATTTATGAGCACGCTGCGCTAGTTTGTTGGCGCACCAGTGAGTGGCGCGCTTGGCGCTGAGCACCAGCTCATGAGCGCAGTGCTATGTTTTTAAAAGCGCAAAGCGCAGATTGTGTCTCTGGTTGACACGTGGCAGGTTTTGGCGCTGAGCGCCGGTCCAAGGAGAGCAAGGGCGCAGTTCATGAGTGCAAGGCACTTTCTAATAGCGCAAAGCGCATTTAATCAATTTTAAGATCAAAGAACAAGTTTATGTTCTTCAAAGGAGGCCTTGCCTCAAGATCCAAGAACAACAGTTCTTGTTTTTTTTATTAAAAGGCTTTGCCTTTATAGATTAGAAGACCTGTGAAGTAAAAATACTTCTTTTTTTTATATTTTTATGATTAGGTCTTTTGATCTTTTCTTTTTATTCAAAGACCTTGGACTTTTTTATAGATCTAAGATCATTTTAGAAGACGTTTCTTCTTTTTACGAGATATTTTCATCTCCGTTTTTCAAGAACACAGTTCTTTTTACCTTGAAGATGAAGAAAAATCTTCTTCTTTCTAAGAGTTTGCTCTTCTTTTTGCAGAGGGTTTTTCTCTTTTTTTTTGTGTATTCTCCCTTCTATATCTCAGATTTGAAGTCTTGGGGCCTTTATATAGGGCCAATTGATTTGTTAAATAAGTTTAAGAGATCTTTCTCTGATTGATTTGGGAATATTTCCCACCGTTGGATCTTTGATCCTAAGGCTTCTGTTTTACAGAAGATAATCTTCTTGTTTTAATAAGATTGAAAAATCTTTCCATAACAGAATTTTAGTTCTGATTAATTAATAATTTATTATTAATAGATCTTTTGATCTGACGGTGGGGGAATTTTAATTCCAGCGCTGGCGCACCTCGTGCTAGCGCACCTACGCTTGACACGTGGCGCGTAGCGCAGAGCGCAGCGCAACTGTGCTAGCGCGCCTGTGTTTGACACGTGGCACGCAGCGCAGTGCACAGCGCAACTGTACTAGCGCACCCGTGTTTGATACGTGGCATGCAGCGCAAAGAGCAATGCAACTGTGCTAGAGCGCCCGTGTTTGACACGTAGCACGCAGCGCAGAGCGCAACGCAACTGCACTAGCGCACCCGTGTTTGACACGTAACACGCAGCGCAGAGCGCAGCGCAATTGTGCTAGCGCGCCCGGGTTTGACATGTGGCGCACATCGCAGAGCGCTGGATCTTAAGCGTTGCTTCAATTTAAATTTTGGAATTTGAACAGAGCTTTGCTCTGATTGGGGGGTGCGCTGCTTAGGGCACAGCGCTCCTGGCGCTGGCGTGTCTGCTTTTAACACGTGGCGCGCAGCGCGTAGAATCTAAAGCGTTGCTTCAATTTTTGAATTTTGAAATTCAAAACAGAGCTTTGCTCTGATTGGGGGAAACAAATGTCCCCCCACCGTTGCGCTCACATGGTGTGTTGGAGATAGTGCCCTCAGAGTCAATTATTGGATCACAGGCACGTGATTGCAATGATTGAGGGGAGGACCTATCCCGGTAGGACAGTCTTACTCGAGATGATAGTATGCTATCTGGTTTATCTTTATCATCGTGTACTGATTTAGGTGACCTTACGAGTCGCTATTACACGTTGATAAAGCCCCTAGGATTCTTGCTTGACTTCCAGCAGTATGAGGGCGATCATATAAGTGAGAGCTGGGGTCTATAAGCACATCCTTAAATGGTCCCTAGTCGAGGGAGTTTCGAGACAGGGCATCGATTCTCCACAGTAGACTAGTGTATACAGTCGAGACCCCGACGAGGGGCGGTGGCCGGTCTCACAAGCCACTGGTGTCAGTTGGTTCACCTAAGATGTATACAGGTGCTCATTGGGTTATGAGTACACCGGACAGGACTCGCCGGGAACCTGCTAGTTGGGAATATACCAGACGTCAGATAGCAGTTCCCTGGTGACATGTGTACAGGTTAGTTCATCGACCTGGGATCGTCATTTGTCTCGTGTGAGTTCCCACTGTACTTTGATTACTACCCTACCACGACTCAAAGGAGTCGTGCAAACAGGTTTTAGTTGGGTACAGTCCCGAGCCACATGGAGGCAGTGAGCGGATCTGCAGGGGTTCGTCTCTCCCGGTATTGGGGGTGAGGTCGTGCTGTGTCTAGGAGAGCCAGAACATGAAAAGTCCTTGGCCAAGGCAGGAGATTTGCTGGTAGGTATTCCAGTAATATCTCAGGGTGTTCTGGGCTTCACTCCGACACGACTTGTACCGCTTTTGGGGGTCTGACTTTTACCAACCCCCTAGGCCCGCCATGCGATGCTCATAGACGAACGGACCGGACTGTACGGATATTGTCACTGACAGGCTCAGTAGGGTGTCAGGATGAGTCCGCTCATCGGCGTCCCTTTTGGTCAATTGCTGGTGGCCCGTCACGTATGGCTTATACCTCTGACGTGCTAGTGGTTAAATCCACAGCCATAGTATTGACGAGTCTTTAGAGTCCACCACACAGACAGTTACTCAGGTTTCGGGCGAAACGCTGTAGAGGCCGTATGGAGATATGGCAGGGTTCGATCAGATACGTGCGGTATTGCACGGATCGTGATCGGACAGTTTTTGCTAGCCGGCTTTGGCTTAAGCCGGATACTAGTATTAGATAGTGTAGTTTTGTCTCTTTGCATTTGTGTTCAGTGCGAATACAAATGCGGGCATGTATTTGCAGTAGTGGGGTTTTCCTGTAATTTATTACGGGATCGGTTTTCTGGGGTTGCCAGTTTGCATTCCGTTCCGGCCGGTTTTCTCTTTTTCCTTCCCGGTCGGACTTTTCGTTGGAGGGTGTTAATTGCAAGTTTGCAATTAACATTTTGTGAGGGGTTTCTTTGCATAAGTGTGGCTTCTTAATCATGATATTCTTTTCTTGTCTATCACTTGCATTTATGAGAAAAAGATTGAGGTGGTTTTGTGAATGGATTGAATTGTATATTGGTGTGACTTATTTCTCCTTCTTTCATTTCCTTTCTTATCTTTTCTTTATTAATTCATTCATCAAATTCCACCATCAAACCTATTGGGGCCGGCCACTGTTCTGTGAGAGAGAGAGAGAGGCTAATTGATGTGGGAAAATTCCATGCTTGCTAATTTTGGTGGACCCCCTTCCCATTTGTTTTGGCTGTGAAAGTATTTCTCTTTTCCTCCTTTGTTTAATTCATGCACACATTTTTTCTTTAGTTGCTTGTGCTTGCAATTTTTTTCCAGCAAGCTTTTTGGCCGAGCTCCTTTCTAAGGAGATGCTCATTTTCTTTGATTGCATGCTCCATTATTCCCACACTCCTCCATGAATATCCTTGTGCTAAAATTCCTCCAATCATGGCAATCTCATAAACCCCAAAAGAGACAAGCTTCTACACTATTTCTATAGCAAGCCTTGGACACGTCGGCTAGCCAACTTCGCGCCCGAGTTGCCTCGGTCAAGAGGCGGGAGCCCGTAAAAGATTCCGGCTACGTGGTGCCCTTTCCGACGAGCGAGGAGGTGACGGAGATTCCGCGAGAGATCGGAGTGGAGACGAAGACCGAAGGACACGGATCGCTTGGTATACTTTTCTACTCTTTTCTTTTTGCTAGTTAGCTAGGTTAATGGCCCGATCCGGGTAGAAAGTCCGCGGTGGTGCCGGTTGCAAAGTTCGCAAAGTTTTTGTTTTCCGCGTTTTCCGGCGTCGGATCGACGGCCGGGGCGCCCCGCGGGCTTACAATGGTATCAGAGCCTCGCCATTAACCTCGCCTAGCTTTCTCTAGCGCGTTTAGAACCCGATCGAACAAAATCCCCAAAAACCGTATTTTTGTACACATGTGTTCTCTGTTGAAATTTTTTGAGCTCCTAAAATTTTTCAGGTTGTTGCAGAGGCATGTGCAAGCAATTATAAGAATTCTGGGAAAATACGATCCACTCATTCCCTACTTTGACCGCGGAAGCGCGGCCAAACCCCTGGTTTGGCCGCGCTTGCGCGGCGGAAATGGGGAATTGTGGCACCATATTTTCCCAGTAATCTTATCAGTTGGAAATAGGGCTTTTGGGATATTTTATTTGGGCCCAGTTTTTCTGTAAGTGCTACAGTAGTATTTGGGGCCCACTTGATAATATTTGTTCGATCGGATATTTTAAACATGCTAGTTCACAGTTTTTACATTATATCTGCGACCGTGAATGTCACTCGATCGGTAAATCCGGTCTAACTGCTATAGCCCGGTTAGACGGATTTGCGAACGTGACTTTCACGTTGATGTTCTGTGATTGTACTGTGTTGTTGCGGATCGGTCGTTGGGGATAGCCTGGTTGCAGTGGTAGTACAGTTCTGTTTTATATGTACATTTGATATTGCGGGGCGAGCGTCCGACATGTGGACTGCCGTCACTGCCTGTTTGTATTATTATTTTGGGGCACGACCTGGTTGCGGTCGATGTACCCGTTGTATGTATATTTTACTTTCTGTACTAGGATTACCCCGCGGAGGGGTGCACGGATAGCCGGATTCTGGAGGGCAACGGGCCCGCATCTCATGGCATTGAGACGGAGGGGGCTTCACTCTAGAATTGGCGGGCTATTCGCCGCACTCGTAGGGGGTATAGGATTGACCCAGGAGGGGTGCCCAAGTTACCGGATTCCGTGAAGTGCTGGGTGGTCCATTCACGTTGCTGAAGGGGGCTGCCTCGCTTCAGGTTTTGGCGGGTGACTTGCCGCGCCCGTAGGGGTCTAGGTTTTCATTGCACAGGCTATCCACACGACCAGGGGAACGTCGGGTTTCAGCGGCTCTGTGAAACCCGGGGATCCCAGATATCTGTATTGATCTGTGTTGCTATACATTTCTGTGTTGCTTTTTATCACGCCTTGAGCGAATGCTATATATTGGTATATATATTAGTAGATGTTGTATATGTTTTGCATCCGCGCTAGTCCAGTCCCCGCTCTGTCGTTAGTTAGCTAACCTAACGGGTGATGACGGGACCCAGTGGCGAATGCGGATGGCATATACGTACGTCAGTATATTTTCGTTCTTTGTGGTGTGATCAATTGATGGGACTGCATTGATTCGGATCAATGCAAGTAAAACAAACCTAATCTGATGTTGTTGGAACACTTTTTCAAAAAGCTGTTATTGCAAGGGCGTTCTCTTTTGTTTTGCACAGTGGTATTCAGTTGGAATATCCTGCTCCTCAGTCGACGAGGCAAGGGCCGAGATCCCTTCACCGGGAGTGACCCCTTGGACAAAAGTTTGCGTCAGGGCAGTAACTTCACTATAGCCGATTACTTTTGCTTTGCACCGTGGTATTCAGTTGGAATATCCTGCACCTCATTCTACGGGGAAAGAGCCGAGATCCCTTCACCGGGAGTGACCTCTTTAGCAAAGGTTTTCGTCACTATATTTTTCAAAAGCTATCAGTTCCTTCAACGATATCAAGTTCATTACGTTAAAGGTTTTCGCCAGAAACCATTCGTAGCCCTCCGTCATTTCAGTTAAATATTCGGTAGTATTCAAGCTATGTATTTTGACCTCACGCCAAGGCATAGTGTTTGGTAGCTGCCGGGTATTTATCTGTTGCATAGATAGATGCGTTGGTTTGGGACAGTCGTACTACTATTTTGGCCTACGTCAAGGGTATGTACGGGTGGGTTCAAATTAACCAGGATAATGACGGGTAGAACTTGACATGTGACTTATGATATTTTGACCTCACGCCAAGGTCATAAGAGCATGGGGTAAAAATCCACATCGGGAGTTTCAAAAGTACTGAAACTTGCCAGATATGCGCATACCTTCTGGAGTGTGACACCGTGAGCGGATTCCGTCACGTTATCATGCGATGAGAGTTGGATCCCGATTCCCACTGATGAGTTGGTTTACTCCTCGGGTTATCCCGGCTAATTCTTCTTTCAGGTTTGGGGAAGAATTTGACGTTACAGTGGGAGGTTTCCAGATTAGATAAAGTGATAACCATTCTGATCTAGGTTAGAGTGCACGCTGAGTGTTTCTTTTCTCTCTCTCTGGCAGCGACCATTGACCCGACCCTAGACTATGACTCAGTGACCAAGTTGACCGAACCTTCTTAACACTGGCTTTTGGATTATCAGAGTTGCAGACCTCTTTGCCACTCCTACTTTTACCCTTTTCTCCGGGACACCCCGTATTACTACGAACGTCCACTTCCATTGGACAAAACCATCGTATGGTTATATACGAACTCGAAGGATTTCGAGGATGGTTTCCGGTTCTGGAGAAAAACGAATAGGACTATTCAGTTGTCTTTCCCTTTTACCTTCTCTCAGGTTGCGAGTACTCCTTGGTTTAGGAGATAGTACACCTATTACGCAAATTGGATAGTCTTCTTCCAAACCTTAGGCTGGTGCCGAACAGTGGGGAATGAAGAAAGCCAATTAGCCTAAACGGTGTACAGAAGGTATTAAGTTCAGACAAAGCAAGGGATTAGTTAGAGGGCAAAGTAAATTGCGACTGCTATTCACGACCAAACCATGTACTTCTTTGTCAATCCTAAATCACCTATGAATTAAGTACATTCAGTTGTCTTTTATCCTCACCTTCTCTCGCATTGCGAGTGCTCCTCGGATTAGGACAGTACACCCATTATGCTTTTTGGATAGTCTTCTTCCAAACCATAGGCTGGTGCCGAACGGTAGGGAAGGAAGAAAACCATTTGGCCTAAAGGGGTGTACAGAAGGTAATGACTAAAGACATATAAAGGGATTTGGAGAGGTGGCAAAGAATTATACAGTTATAGTTGTGAATCTGGATAATGGAAGAGGCATTACTAGGAATACCAGCATACCCCATCGAAACATTTCAATGTTTCAGTTTCGCTGTGTACAGTTAAAAGAAAACTGATTTCCCGATTAGACACTTACTCCAGGGTATGTATTTACCAGGTTGGATTCTCACATCTGTATGGTTTTACAGATGATGAGTGGGAGTAAGTTATTGGGAATTAGGTGACCATCCTCTTTATATCGGGATTCGTTGTAATCGGTGATATTTGAGGAAGTCACCTGGGTTGTTTGCCGGTCGGCAAATATTTGGTTTTGAATATCCGTTGTTATGCACCAATTTCAAATTGATATATCTGTACGTCTATTTTTATAGAGTGAGATATACCTTTCTGAAATTATGTCTATGACATTTACCTATACCAGTGGATGGTTAGGTAAGGAGCATTGAACAACGGTGTAATTCTTCTTAACCAAAAGTACAGTTTTTCAACCTACGACACACAGTGAATGAGTCACCAGACTCAGGGGACTTATACAGAGTATTGTATATTGTCCAGTGTCCATTAGGACAGAGGGGTTGGTCCTCGTACTATATTCTGTTTACTTTTAACTTCTCTAGTTCTTAGACATGTGTTTCGTAGAAACACAGGGTCTAAGTTTTGAGGAGTTATAGGTATTTGAATAGAGTAGAGAACCAGGTATAGCAAGTATCGGGATTCTTCAAGGTGATCGAAGATGTAGATACTTGTGTATGGTATTCAGTTGGTAGTAATGATTAAGAGAACTAGCTTCTCTTTCAGGTTACTCATAATTAGAAGTACTCCTAAGTTGAGTAACGCTGATCGGCCTCTCTTCCATTTAGTTGACATGCACTGGAGACAGCTGCATGATTTGAATCTGGTTCAATTAAATCAGTGCCTCTGTTTCTTGGATATAGAACAGTTCATATCTTGACATTGTTAAGATACGGGGAGTTGTCTGGCTTATGCTTAAAACCAGACTCTGGACAACTCAAGGCACGTTTCAGTAGTGGCTGTTTGTGGGTTGACCCGGGCTATGACGAGGGTTGACTTTCTACCATCTGGAAGATCAATAGTGATATTGTTCTTGACTCGCCACAGTTTTATCAAAAATGAATTTTTTCAGAAAACAGTAGTGGGAGTATGGTAGAACTGGAAGTGATTCCAGAACCACAAACGATTACTGAAGATTTAATAAGAACCTAAAGATTCAATCTGGTTTGACATTCCATTGGCCACTCCGCAGATAAGGTGGGTAACCTCAGGCACCCGAGAGGTACTTCGGTATGCTCAAGGACGGTGGCAGGGAGGTTCTTGTTTACCCAGACTTGCCATTGCTGTTGTTCCAGGCTGCGAGACCCGGCGGGAGGATGAGTATAGCGTCGTTCTAAACTTGCTTTAGAAGCGTACGTGTATATGACTCTGCCAGAGGGTTGTCGTAGTCAGTGGGAGCAGCGGAAGCATTGGTGGATATCAGGCTTATGTCTATTTATAGACTTAAGCAGATATAGCGGAGATAGATCATCTATTTCTGATGTGACAGTCAGAGGTTTGACTTCATCAGAATAAGGGATGGATCTGTTAAAAAGGTAGTAGGGTGTGATGTCCTGGTGTTTGATGACATACACAGAGTAGGAAGTGATATTCCTATACTACGATCGGTTATACTTTGGTCGTCACACAATAGTTTCTCCACATAGGATTTGGATATTATATCAGACATTCTGGTTACTAGATCTATAGATTTAGATCTAGATTTGGGTGGTTTCCCAATCTGGGTACTTTGACAGCATTCTATGAGTATTTAGAATGGACGACTCCTGGCACGGTAGTGTACCTGCAGGTGATGGAGTCACCCTCTCTAAAGGTGTCTTACAGACTAAAGGGGAAAGGGATACGCATGATTGACAGATCACTTGCTTAGGCAATTGAGTCAATCATGAGATGTCAAGTACCACACCAGATATTGTTCTTGCAGTAGGTGCAATAAGTTGATATTGATCCAATCCTGGAGAAACAGTCGGAAGCAGTTATAGAACATAAGTTGATGTTCTAGGGAATTGATAACGACGGCCTCCTTTACGGGACGGTTATCATTCCAGGCTTCCAAGGTGACCTGGATGGCAGAGTGGCTGTCAGAGTTATAGTTTTTCCCTCTGACAAGGGGCAGTATTTTGGACAGGTGGTCCAGGTGGAAACTGAGGGAAGGCATGGCGCAGGACACTGATTAAGTTCAGTTGTCGATACAGTCTAAGAAGTTTGGATTTGGAGTTCACTTATGAGCTAGGTCCCATCAGACATCCAGACATTCTAAGACAGGTATTGCTCATTTCGGGAGATGGCTTTCTCCGCGAACATGGGATATAGAGAGACATAGAAAGAAACATCAAAGCGGATCCACTCACTGAGGCTATTCCTCGAACGCAATAGTTTCGCAAACGAGATTTGTGAGACTGACTAGTAGAGGAGTTGGGTGTTCGGTATCACACGGGCTGTGAGTATGCGACATCGCAATAATTAGCCTTGAGTGCAAGTGGGAGATTGTTGGAGATAGTGCCCTCAGAGTCAATTATTGGATCACAGGCACGTGATTGCAATGATTGAGGGGAGGACCTATCCCGGTAGGACAGTCTTACTCGAGATGATAGTATGCTATCTGGTTTATCTTTATCATCGTGTACTGATTTAGGTGACCTTACGAGTCGCTATTACACGTTGATAAAGCCCCTAGGATTCTTGCTTGACTTCCAGCAGTATGAGGGCGATCATATAAGTGAGAGCTGGGGTCTATAAGCACATCCTTAAATGGTCCCTAGTCGAGGGAGTTTCGAGACAGGGCATCGATTCTCCACAGTAGACTAGTGTATACAGTCGAGACCCCGACGAGGGGCGGTGGCCGGTCTCACAAGCCACTGGTGTCAGTTGGTTCACCTAAGATGTATACAGGTGCTCATTGGGTTATGAGTACACCGGACAGGACTCGCCGGGAACCTGCTAGTTGGGAATATACCAGACGTCAGATAGCAGTTCCCTGGTGACATGTGTACAGGTTAGTTCATCGACCTGGGATCGTCATTTGTCTCGTGTGAGTTCCCACTGTACTTTGATTACTACCCTACCACGACTCAAAGGAGTCGTGCAAACAGGTTTTAGTTGGGTACAGTCCCGAGCCACATGGAGGCAGTGAGCGGATCTGCAGGGGTTCGTCTCTCCCGGTATTGGGGGTGAGGTCGTGCTGTGTCTAGGAGAGCCAGAACATGAAAAGTCCTTGGCCAAGGCAGGAGATTTGCTGGTAGGTATTCCAGTAATATCTCAGGGTGTTCTGGGCTTCACTCCGACACGACTTGTACCGCTTTTGGGGGTCTGACTTTTACCAACCCCCTAGGCCCGCCATGCGATGCTCATAGACGAACGGACCGGACTGTACGGATATTGTCACTGACAGGCTCAGTAGGGTGTCAGGATGAGTCCGCTCATCGGCGTCCCTTTTGGTCAATTGCTGGTGGCCCGTCACGTATGGCTTATACCTCTGACGTGCTAGTGGTTAAATCCACAGCCATAGTATTGACGAGTCTTTAGAGTCCACCACACAGACAGTTACTCAGGTTTCGGGCGAAACGCTGTAGAGGCCGTATGGAGATATGGCAGGGTTCGATCAGATACGTGCGGTATTGCACGGATCGTGATCGGACAGTTTTTGCTAGCCGGCTTTGGCTTAAGCCGGATACTAGTATTAGATAGTGTAGTTTTGTCTCTTTGCATTTGTGTTCAGTGCGAATACAAATGCGGGCATGTATTTGCAGTAGTGGGGTTTTCCTGTAATTTATTACGGGATCGGTTTTCTGGGGTTGCCAGTTTGCATTCCGTTCCGGCCGGTTTTCTCTTTTTCCTTCCCGGTCGGACTTTTCGTTGGAGGGTGTTAATTGCAAGTTTGCAATTAACATTTTGTGAGGGGTTTCTTTGCATAAGTGTGGCTTCTTAATCATGATATTCTTTTCTTGTCTATCACTTGCATTTATGAGAAAAAGATTGAGGTGGTTTTGTGAATGGATTGAATTGTATATTGGTGTGACTTATTTCTCCTTCTTTCATTTCCTTTCTTATCTTTTCTTTATTAATTCATTCATCAAATTCCACCATCAAACCTATTGGGGCCGGCCACTGTTCTGTGAGAGAGAGAGAGAGGCTAATTGATGTGGGAAAATTCCATGCTTGCTAATTTTGGTGGACCCCCTTCCCATTTGTTTTGGCTGTGAAAGTATTTCTCTTTTCCTCCTTTGTTTAATTCATGCACACATTTTTTCTTTAGTTGCTTGTGCTTGCAATTTTTTTCCAGCAAGCTTTTTGGCCGAGCTCCTTTCTAAGGAGATGCTCATTTTCTTTGATTGCATGCTCCATTATTCCCACACTCCTCCATGAATATCCTTGTGCTAAAATTCCTCCAATCATGGCAATCTCATAAACCCCAAAAGAGACAAGCTTCTACACTATTTCTATAGCAAGCCTTGGACACGTCGGCTAGCCAACTTCGCGCCCGAGTTGCCTCGGTCAAGAGGCGGGAGCCCGTAAAAGATTCCGGCTACGTGGTGCCCTTTCCGACGAGCGAGGAGGTGACGGAGATTCCGCGAGAGATCGGAGTGGAGACGAAGACCGAAGGACACGGATCGCTTGGTATACTTTTCTACTCTTTTCTTTTTGCTAGTTAGCTAGGTTAATGGCCCGATCCGGGTAGAAAGTCCGCGGTGGTGCCGGTTGCAAAGTTCGCAAAGTTTTTGTTTTCCGCGTTTTCCGGCGTCGGATCGACGGCCGGGGCGCCCCGCGGGCTTACATGGTGCACACGTGAGTGCAGCGGTGGCAACATCTGAGCCCTTGGATCAACTCAGGAGTTGAAGAGGCGATTCAGTGCTTATAAATAGGACCTTTTGTCCTCAGATGATTATCATCTTCTTCTTAAGAATTTTTATTTAGAGCCTTGCTCTTCTGTTCAAGAACTTTCATGAGTTAGAACTCTACCAAACATAGGTAAAATTAAATTAATTTTTGATAAATTAAGGTTTTTACCCATTAACAGTCTCATCTAATGATGAGGCTGTCTTATTAATTGATGCATTGTCATCTGGATTTCATAGGTCTCCCTTTGTTCCCCTTTCCACTGCATTGCAGTGTGGTACAAATTTTAAAGTGCCGAGCATCGGAATTTTAAGATTAAATTACAACACTGACAGTTGATTTCTGTCCCTTTTGCAGGCAGCATGTCTTTCGATGCTTCGTTCCCGTTCGTTCGCTCATGGGGGGATTCCCTGGAGCACCTGTAGACCGGGAGGTCTTAGCTTTGATCAGAGACCATGATCCGGAACATAAGAATCTTCACCTTTGGGGGTCATGGTACAATCAGATTATCAGGGGTCGACAAAGCTTTTCATGTGCGGTACCCTCGGAGCCCATCACGGCGATCCATTACGCCAATTCACCCCCGGTGAACTACGCCATGGAGATGGTCAATTGGACTTCAGAAGGCCTTCTTCAGCCTGCTATAGCTTCAATTCCCGTTCAGCCTCCTATGGTTTTAGATATCTTGGGACGCCGTATTTGTCAAGGCGAGACGCGGCCGTGGGGGCAACCATATAACATAGGCCTGATTCCTCGTCATCCGACCGGTTATCTGCAATATGCCCGCTATATTCTGTCAGCGAAGAAGTCGCAGTTGATGAGGCTTGGGTTGTATACCGCCGTTTATTCTTCTCTCTTCCAATATCCTACGCTTCCCACCTGGTGGGTTAAGGCGTTTCTGGAACAGTGGAATATTCCTACTCACACCTTCCTCTCGCTGGACCGAGAAGTATCAATCTCTTTAGAGGAATTTGCAGAGATTTCTGGCCTACTGGTCATAGGGGAGCGTTATGAGGAGTTGCTTCCCACGGACGAATATGTTTTCGGTGCCAAGCCAGTGATAATGGGCCTCACCCCGGTGAATGCTGTTCAACACCAGTTTCCTACTTTGATCAAACTGTTGGGTATCTACGAGGGCCTTTTTCTTGAATCTGGGAGTCGCGGGGTTAGTTTCGAGGATTTCATCGCTCGCTTCTTTCACCCACAAGTCTTCTCGAAGGAGGCCGTTAAATTTAAATTCACCACGCTTGACGACCCTTTCGGCTAAGCTTTGGAGAACCTGCCAGCGACTGAGGTAAATCAGAAGGGTTTCTTCCTTCCCAACTCTCCAGTTGTTCCTTTTGCGGAGATTGCAGTCCCTGAGATGGATGAGGAATCATTCTTTCTGGGATTTCTTGGGCTATGGTTGAGCTGGTTCGCGCTCCCGATGCACCTTCGCTGCATGAGGCCATCTGTCTTTTACCCGGCTCATCGGATGACTATTGGGGTGAAAGTGGTTGTCGGGGTTGCTAGCTTAGCCTATCTGTATCACGGCCTTAGTCAGGCGGCGGATACAACTGAACCTGGAGTACAGCATGCGAACTTCTCGATGCATTACTTCATGTTATGGCTCGAGCAACATGCGCTTGGCGTTTTTGGTATCCTTAGAAGGCCATCGTTCTATGACAGGTGCAGTTTCCCCCAGATTATGCGACTGGTCGGCGCCACAATTGTAAATCCATCACCGCGGGCTGCTAGAGGTTTTGCTCCTTCGCCCCCGCTCGGTTGGAGACGGGATGACCTTTACCGATAAGGTGTTAACCATCGGAAAAGAGTCTACCACAACGGTGCGGTTATTGCAAGATATTTTCAAAGACGGAGCCTCAGTTCTGATAGCTCGGGAGACTCTCCATTTATATTCTATCAGACCGGGCTTCCTGGTGTTTAGACAAAATGATGCGGTGCTTTTCATGAGATATAATCCACATCATTTTGCCCAACAATTGAGCTATAACCAAGGAGTGCCGCTGGAGGCTTTTCTGCTGGAACCCACTGCTACTGAAGAGGGGATGAGGTGCGCGCTTCATCACTTCATGCATTTGAATATAGGCTCTCACTTCTTTATCAGCGAGCCGAGTTGTGTCCCACGGATTCTTAATGGATATACGGCATGGTACCAGCATTCAACGGGCACCGTTATTAAAGAAGAAAGGCGGTTGCTGCTTGATCGCAAAAGTGCACCTCCTGCCAGTGATCGTAAAGTCCCTTTGGAGTGACGGACTACTGTCCCCCCTTCGCTAAGAGAAGTCGATGCAGCCGAGCCTTCGCGTGTGCTAAGCCCTATGCGTGGATTGCCCCGCACTCCTGTAGAGATAGTGGATGTGCCATCGGTGCCCCGTGCTCCCACGGAGATAGTAACTGTAGCTTTACCCGAATCTGGCGCGGGCTCGGATATCGGGACTCGCCGTCCCAAGGTGCCCACCAAGCGTAAGCTCGTGCTTGCTGCGACTGGAGCTCGTGCATAGAAGAAGAAGAATTCGGTCCTCTCCCTAGATGCTGTACTCGGCTTGGAGCCTCAGGCTCCTTATACTGAAGGCCTAAGTGAATATGGAACCAATGAGGGTCTCTTTATAGTGCCAGAAGACACTGATCTCGATGACGCTATTGCTGCTTCTGCGCGACTCGCAAGCCACTAAGCGAAAATAGCCGCCCTCATGCAATCAAGTAAATATCAGTCGCGCTTTTGTCATTGCGTTATATCTCTATTTCTATTATCATGTCTTGACTGACATTCCTCCTTTTATAACAGGCTTTACTACTGAAGAAGCTCTGGCAGCTTCCCTCAGGACCTTCGAAGAGGAGGAGAGGAATCGCGCTCTGTTGGGCATTGGTATGTCTCGGCTCATTAAGTCTTCATTTCCTTTTTTATGGACAATCTAACCTTTTCTTTATCTCAACGCAGGGACCATAATGCCGGTCCCGTGAGATGATGCAGACACTCTTCCCAGGCCAGCCACCGAAGTCCCTGCCTCTTTGGTACTGCCGAAAGAGGCCTTACTCAAACGATCGATGACGGAAGCCTTGACGACTCCAGAGGTAACCCTGGGTGCGGATGATGATGCCCTTCTGAAGGAGGCTTCTAGAAGGTCTACTTTAACGGCCCTAGAGGAAAGGAAATGCCAGAGGCGTGCAGCAAGGGAACGTAATGCTGCTCTAGTTGTGGGTGCATGTTCGAATGTTGCTGCCCCTACTGCTACTCCTTCAGAGGAGTCCGGTCGCCTTGCCTACTGCTTATAGACGGGCGGCATGTGCGGCTCGGGAAGCGAACGGTAAATCAACTCCAGGTAATGTGTCGTGAGGTCCCATTGTCAAAATTTTTGAATTATCGGTTCTCATATACCCTATCTTGCAGGGCCATGTTTTCCCGAAGAGACGGCGATGACTGCGGAGCTTGAGGGAGCAGTGGAGGAGGTAGCTGCTATTCCCGAACCCGGGGCGACGGTAGGCGATTTAGTCGCAATTTCCGGGCTTGAGGTAGTGGCTGACGAGACGGCTACCACGGCCAAGCCTAAGACGGCGGTAGATGAGACGACCACAACTACTGAGCCCGTGGTGGCGAGCGAAATAGGTATAATTGCTGGGTCTGAGGTGGCCGCTCTCTCAAGAGTTGAGCACCGCCCCGATCATCGCCCTTCCCGCCTACGGTTCCTTGCCATCTCCTGGCGTCCCAAGGGTGACGACGGCTCTCGTGGAGTCAGGGGATGAGGTGACGGGAGGTGAGACCATCCTGATGGGGGAGGGAGACGCCATTATTGAATCGAGTAATGCCCTCATCTCGGTTCCGGCTGGCGACTCATCAGGTAGACTTTAGGTCACCGCCCTTCTTTTTATTCTGCAATCTTTTTCAATCTTTCCTGACAGGGTTTATCTTGTTTCTAATGCAGGTGCGGCTAGTGCTGATGTCGCGCTACCCGAGGCAGTGCCGTCCGTTACCGCCCTGACGGTGACCACCTCTCTACCTTCTCTTGCATAGTCTCAGATGTTGGAAGGTATGGATTTGTGATCCATCAGTCTTATCTCTTGGCCGTATACTTCATGCACTGACATTGCGTTATCGCGTTTTTGCAGGAGTCCTTTTTGACCACCTGTACCAGGTGCTGCATCCCCACTTCTCCTTCCCGTTGGAGATTGCTTCATCCAGTGGCGCTGGTGAATACAGCCTTCAATTAATGCTCTTTCTTTTATCAACAGTGAAATCATTTCTGATTCTTCTTTGTCTTGGCTGCAGTACTACAGATTGAAGGAGAAGATGAGAGAACCGTTGCGCCACTGATCCTCCCGGCTTTGCCACCTGCTGCAGCTGGTATAGCAAATCCCGTCATTCATGAACTTCTTATATTTCTTGAACCGTCATCTGATTGTGATATGTTTTGCAGTGATCGTTTCGACTCCGGCCTTTTTCGAGTCTCGCATTATGATGCCGGCAGGCCCATTCTCCAGACGTCCATCCTCAAAAGGCACCGCGAATAGTCTGCGCATGCTGAGCGACTGTATTGAGAAGCTCGACGTGGAGACTCCCACATCTGTTGTGGATTTTGCCGCAGAGGTTAACCCCATGTTGGTGACGCTCGCGAACTTTCATGGTGAGGGCGTCGTTGAGTCCTGGGCTAATTGCTGCAGGGAAATCGAGGCTTGCCTGCATGAGCTTGAGCTTAGGCATCCTGCACCTGAGATTCTGGCCGCGAGCACTCAACGGGCCACGTGGATCGAGCAGAGCACCTCCTACTTTCGCCATCTTGAGCAAGAAGTGGCTTTAAAGCCGAAGGAATGTAAAGAAACTTCAAGCGAATCTCTCGACTGCATGCTCAGGTTGATGCGAATGCTGCCCAGTTGAAAGTTATCTTCGAAGGCCTTCTGCGATGCATTTCTGATGGGTTAACATTGAGGCAGAAGATCGACGTCATCGAGCGGGATGCACAAAATTGTGAAGCAGCTCAGCGGGCTGCCAAGGAACAACTTTCATCTTACTTGCAACAGCCAGCCCAAGTTGAAGCAGAATTGGCTGCGGCAGCTGATCAAGAAGAGGGGCAGAAGGAAATGCGTGAGCGGCTGATTGGATTATTGAAAGCGCTTCCTTCTCAATAATTTTTGTACCCTTTGTATATTCGAATAAAATGTATTCATTCTTTTATTCTTTCATATGATGTATTTTGTACCCAATCGAATTCATGAATAAAAGATACACGTTCCTTGTAATGTCTTGTGTCATCTCTCTGGTTCTTCTTTGTTGCTGTGTTGTTTGCCATGTGATTTTAGCAAGTGCGGTCTGTAGATAGTATATAGCCGTCAATCTCAGATTCTTTGTAGAATGATGATGGCTTAGAAAATAGGGTTAGGATCTGTCACCTAAGACTTTTCAATTTTATGAGCCGTGAGGGTCTCATAAAGATTTTTCTCCCTACGAGTCGAGAGGATCTCGTAGGTGTATTTTCTCCTTAGGGGTCGTGAGGACTCCTAAGTGCGTTTTCTCTTGAGAGTCGTAAGGATCTCACTAGAGAATTTTCCCTCTTATAAGTCGAGAGGACTCGTAAGTGGTTGTCTCCCTCCTTGTCAAGATTTGACTTTGGAGAGTGTGGTCCGTGAATAGTATGTAAGAGTCCGTTACGGACCGACTTGCAGGGCCCCAGTGCTTAGGAAACAGGTTTTTTAATCCATGCTGCCTAAGGCTTTCCCTCACGAGTCGAGACGAATCGAGCATTTCTCGCAAGAATATCATAACGTCACAGTTAACCTCTGCTCTTTATGACAGAGGTCCGTTAGGGTCTATGGTACTAGGGTTTTGTCCGTCGTACCGTCGCGTTGGCTGATATATTCCTCGATAGGCAACCTTTCTATTCGAGTAGCCTTGCGACTGTCCTGTCTCTGATCCCTTTGGGGGCTGGACAAGACATCTTCAAGCAATCCTCCTAGGCAGTTTGACCGTCGGAAGAGCAAGAGTTACGAATTTTGCCATGCCGCTTTTTACTTGAGGTTAGGCTCATTTTGGAGAGCTCCGATGAGTCATAACCACTCCGCGCTGTGTGGGATGATCTCCGATAGTCTTTCAACTTTTATATGAGTTGCCGTCAAGACCCTGAAGCTAGGAATTTGGCCTTTGCTTCATTTGCTGGCATTGTGTCTGCTGTATCGAGACGAATTTCGCGGTTGTCTCTAGGTTGCTGGTGAACCGTCGAGGTTTGGAACTAGGGATTTTGCCGTGGCTCCGTTGTTTGATTTTTGCGTCTGAATCCTGCTGGAGGAAGAACGCTGTAGTGACATCTCGTCTGTTGTGTCGAGACGAACGTCGAGGTGGTGATCACTCCGCGCTGGTGTGAGATGATCTCCGATAGTCTTTCTGGTTTTATATGAGTTGCCGTCAAGACCTGAAGCTAGGAATTTGGCCTTCGCTTCGTTTACTGGCATTGCGTCTGCTGTATCAAGACGAATGTCGCGGTTGTCTTTAGGTTGCTGGTGAACCGTCGAGGTTTGGAACTAAGGATTTTGCCGTGACTCCGTTGTTTGATTGTCGCGTCTGAATCCTGCTGGAGGAAGAACGCTGTAGTGATATATCGTTTGTTATGTCGAGACAAACGTTGAGGTGGTGATCACTCCATGCTGGTGTGAGATGTTCTCCGATGTTCTTTCCGGTTTTATATAAGTTTCCGTCAAGACACTGAAGCTAGGAATTTGGCCTTTGATTCGTTTGCTTTGGCGTGTCCGAATCCTGTTGGAGGAAGAACGCTGTGGTGACATCTCGTCTGTTGTGTTGAGACGAACGTCGAGGTGGTGATCACTCCATGCTAGTGTGGGATGATCTCCGATTGTCTTTCAGGCTTTATATGAGTTGCCGTAAAGACCCTGAAGCTAGGAATTTGGCTTTTGCTTTGTTGTTTGATTGTTGCGTCTGAATCCTGCTTGGGGAAGAACGCTGGGGTGACATCGCGTCTACTGTAACGAGACGAATGTTGAGGTGGAGCTGGGATTTTTCCATCACTCCGCTTTGTTTCGACCATAGGGTCTTTCGTTGACGTGGTGTCTGCATCCTGCTGGACTGTGGAGGAATACCGTTGTTGACATTGCGTCTGTTGTAACGAGACAAATGCTGAGGTGGAGTTGGGATTTTGCCATCACTCCGCTTTGTTTTTACGTGAGGTCTTTTATTGACGTTGTATCTGCGTCCTGCTGGACTGTAAAGGAACGCCGTTGTTGACATTACGTCTGCTGTAACGAGATGAATGCCAAAGTGGTCTCTAAGTTGTCTATGAACCGTCGAGGCTTGGCTCTCTTTCGGATGGAGCCTGGGGAGGGAAGGTGTGCTTCCTTCTTTTTTTGTGTCTCTGGATTGTATACAGGGATCGATGCGATCTTACCTGTAGGGCATAAATTTCATTTTTCTTTATTTCTTTCCGCGATGCTCTATCATTTCAGCTTTTACATCGCGAATGTCGCGATTGCCCAATCATTTCGGCTATTTTTCGCAGTGCCCAATCATTTTAGCTATTTATTTCATTTTTACTCGCTGCTTTTTATTGCGAGTTGCCCAATCATTTCGGCTATTTGGCATGCATACATTTTTACTTGCTGATTTTGTTTGCAAGTTGACCCATCATTTCGGCTGTTTCATACGCATGTGTTGCTCGCTAGCTTCTTACTGCAAGCTTGGGATTAGACACCGATTTCGGCATCAGCACCGCAACAACTGGAATATTGCCAGGAGCGAATCATCATTTGCCTTAGTCGATGTCGAACAAAGGTGTCTTAGTAGACAGGGTTAGGATCCTGTCGACTAAGGCTTTTGACTTCACGAGCCGTAAGGGTCTCATAAAGATATTTCTCCCTGCAAGTCATGAGGATCTCGTAGGTGCATTTTCTTCTTAGGAATCGTGAGGATTCCTAAGCGTGTGTTTTCTTATAAGTCGTAAGGATCTTAAAAGAGTGTTTTCTCCTTATAAGTCAAGACGACTCACAAGGGTTGTTCACCGTGCAAACATATCCCTAGTCGCGAATGGGACTTTGTTAAGGAGATGTTTATTCGTGCCCGTGGATTGTATACAAGGGTCAATATTGAGCCGCTTGTAGGGCAGTATTGAAGGTTGTGGGGGTTTCTTAAGAACAGGCACAGATCCCTGTAGCTTGAGACTTTTGAATCTTATGAGCCGTGAGGATCTCATAAGATGGTTCTCCTTATGAGTCGTGAGGATCTCGCAAGTGTAATTTCTCCCTAGGGATTGTGGGGATCCCTAAGTGTGTTTCTCGCTTATGAGTCGTAAGGATCTCACACAAGTGGTTTCTCCTTACAGGGTCGAGAAGACCTTGCAAGCGCCTTTTAATGAGATTGCGCCTTTTCAGGTTTTCACAAAACTCGCCGGTAGCCCTGCTGTTTTTACTCACGAAGCTCTTTCGGGTTTTCATCCGTGCCCATTTCGCTTATAGACATACCGTTTTTTTTAACGAGGTTGCGCCCTTTCGGGTTTTCACAAGACTCGCCGGTAGCCCTGCTGTTTTTACTCACGGAGCCCTTTCGGGTTTTCATCTGTGCCCATTTTGCTTATGGACATACCATTTTTTTTACCATGTCAACCTGAGGATGCCGCGGGTTGGTAGTAGTTTAACGATGTTTCGGTCATCAATCAGTTTTAGGACATAGTGGTCCATCGCTACTTTAGGGACGTTTCGGTCCGCAGCCAGTTTTAGGACATAGTGGTCCATCGTTAGTTTAGGGACGTTTCGGTCCGCAGCCAGTTTTAGGACATAGTGGTCCATCGTTAGTTTAGGGACATTTCGGTCCACAGCCAGTTTTAGGACATAGTGGTCTGTTTACCCCAATCAGAGCAAAGCTCTGTTCAAATTCCAAGGCGGGAGATGAAGCAACGCTTCTGCTTCCCCAATCAGAGCAAAGCTTTGTTTTCAAATAAAATTCAAATTATAATAAAGAAGCAACGCTTCAGCTGACTTGCACTCTGCGCTGTACGACACGTGGTAGCGCGGTTGCACTAGCGCAGTAGCGCTGCGCTGCACGACACGTGTCAAGCACTGGGGCGTTTGCGCCAAACAGAATTAAAATTCCAGTAAGATCTTTTTGTTCTTGTTAAAACAAGAAGATTGTATTCTGTAAAACAGAAGCCCTTGGATCAAAGATCCAACGGTGGGGAAAATTCCCCAAATCACTCAGAGAATGATCTTTTTAACAAATTTAACAAATTAATGGGCACTATATAAAGGCCCCTAGACCCCAATTAAAAATCATCAACATCGAGATCAAAATCAAAAACAACAACATAGAGAATAGAGAGAAGTCATAAGAATTTGGAGAAGAAAAAAAAAGAAAAAGGTAAAGACCTTTTAAAAAGAAGAATTTCTTCTGAATAGATTATTGATCTAAGAACAAGATCAAAGATCTTAAATAAAAAATATATATATATTAATAACAGTGCCTTGCACTTTTTTATGAACCATTGGTTCTGGAATCTTAAAGATTCTCCTCTTAAATCCAAAATTGGATTAAGTTATTAGAACAGTGCCTTGCACTTGTAAATCTGCACTGTTGCGCTACTGGCTTGGTGCAAGTCACCAGAAAGTGCCACGTGTCAGCTCCAGAACGATCTGTGCTATGCGCTGTTAAAATAGAACACTGCTCTCATGAATTGGCGCAACCCAGCAGAGCGCGCCACGTGTCAGAAGCGCAACAGCGCAGCGCCCTGGCACAGCACACTGCGCTTGCGCTCACCAGAGCGTGACACGTGTCACCTCCCCATGGACTTGCGCCTTACGCTCCTCAATTGGCGCAAAGCGCCTGACAAGCTACGTGGCGCTCTGTCAGATTAATTAATGCAGCGCATTATTAAAAGCCAGAGCCAATTTAAAAGGCCCAATGGACCAAAACAAATGCTCTGCATTATAAAAAAGGGGACGGAGCCCAACTTAAAGGTCTAACAGGCCAGAATAAAATACAGTGCAGGGGCAGAGCCCTAATTAAGGTCTAATAGGCCTAATGCAAATAAAAATGTTGAAATATCTTCAACTGGACTTAGCCCAATCATGGCCATAAGTCCTCAAATTAAATTGACTGAGCACGGCTGCTCCCTTAAATCAATTTACACCTGGTTCAAGGGTACATCTCTGAACTCCTCTGACATCTGTCATTGTAATCATTCAACGTCGTCAGAGAGGTGATGGGTCCCGACGGCCATACATTCAATGGACCACTACGTCCCTAAACTGGAACAATGGACCTCCATGTCCTTAAACTGGAACATGGACCACTATGTCCCTAAACTGGAACAATAGAGCCAATTGCTCTCTTGTCGGATCCAAACGATCCCGTTAAGTTGATCTTAGTATGGAGATTAGGTTAACGTATCCTTAACAAACGTTTAAGTTGATCTTAGCCTCAAATATGGCTAACGTATCCTTAAACTAAAACCCCAAACCAAAATCTAAGAAAATACGGATTTTGACTAATCCACGTCCTACGGGCGACGACATAAATTAGTCTCCGTATACGAACCACGGGCAACCACAAAAAAAACAAACACCCACGACACGAAGTGAAATTCTGGAGAAGGAGAAAGTTGTTACCGTGATGCGGTAGCGTAATTAACTGCAGGGGCTTGCGCCTGCAGGGAAGAGCGTCCCCACAATCAATAACCCCTCAAGCGAGGAGGAATCTGACGAAGTCTGCTACATCGGCCGCATCTGTCTAAACCTTCGATACACGGTGCCATAAATCAACTTGGCATCTTCGGAGAGGTGGACAGATAAAACCAAATAGCACCTGCCCCGAATCTCAGGCAAGACCGTCCGTCTTACGCCGTCTTTCGGAGGGGAACAGATTCTGGCACGCCCGGTGGGACCTCTTCCTTTTTCCACTCCACACTTCGTGTGTCGTGTTCGCGAACGAATCGCGGTTTGCTGTAGTTGCCTGTGGATTCGAGGTACTAAGATTTGGTGTCTTGCTCCGTGTAGAAAACAGAAGATCAATGGCTTCAAACTGCACTAACTGCAACTGCAACTCTCGCTCCGTCCCATCCGGAGGAGTGACTTACGGGCCTCAAGCGGCTTCCATTTTCGCTATGCCGGTGGAACAGGTGACTCAGGCCACCACTGGGCTATTCTTCGGGACCATGATCCCACCAATGAGCTTCAATGCCCTATTACCATCGCAAGAAGCTCCAAAGAAGTCGGTCTTCGATCGGCTCATTACTACCACGGCCCCTCTCAACGGGTCGTCCAATGTCAAGCCGGCAGCCTCGGTCTTTACCAGGCTGAACCTGAACTCAGATGGGCATGCGAAGAAGCCCATAACCTCTGAAGTGGCCATCCCGAGGAAGGTAGCCACCTCTGCTCCTGAAGCTGTCAAGGCGGCTTCTCCTGCTCAAGAGTCGGTCTTTACAAGACTGACTATTTCGGCTCCCGTTCCTGCTCAAAGGTCTGTCTTTGACAGATTGGACACCGCTACCCAAAAGACATCGGTCTTCAAGAGGCTGACACCAGCGGCGCCTCATCTGGACAGGGAGCAAGATAAAACCATCCCCATCGCCGAACCAGTCCCAACAGCTCGACACGCTCGACGTCGTCATTGGCGCCGAGTACGGAAGGCCGGGGGCAACTCCCCTTCTGGGATGACCCCACCAGCTCCAACGGTGGAAATCAATACTGCTGTTCCGACTGCGAACAGCTTTGAACTGCTCAACAAGGTGTGCAGGAACTCTCCGACTGGCGCGCTGAAAAGATCTCCTCCACCCGTGGACAATGTTACAAAAACAAAGCCAGAGCAGCCCCCTCAATAGCTGTCCTCCATAATTTATAAGGTCTGGCGACAGGTTCAAGACTCAGTAATCGTTCAAGATCACTCTCACCGGCAGAAGAGGGTGAAAGTTCAAGAAGAAAAGAACTGTCCTGTCAAACCGCAAAGGACGACAACTACTTGGGTGCCCACTACAACGGCCCCCTCAACTTCAACCACTCAAAAGAAAAGGAGGCCGCAAAAAGCCCCTGTGAACATGGCGAACCGTAAACGCGCTGAGCACAAACACCCCAAGTCTGGGGGCATGGTGATGCACACTGTTTATATGGCTTCCGGAAAGGAGGAAAGCCGTGCTTCGACGGGTCACCAACCGCTCACCCGATCCGTGACGAAAGCTCAGGAGCAGCAACAGAAGCTTCAAGAGATGATGACTGCTATGGCTGCATTTACCGGGCCAAAAGAAAGCTCGGAGGTATCGTCAGAACAACGTCACGAACAAGAAACTGACGCTGACTTCCTACGCAGAGTCCTCGAAAAGAAGGACAAAGAAGCCGCTGAACAAGCGGCTAACATAAAACAATTGGCGCTCCTCTTCCAAAATATGGTAGGGATGATGTTACAGCCGGACCCTCCAGCTGATGACCCTCCAATCATTGTTGGGGACGATGGAGGGGAAACCTCTAATCCTCCTCCGGCCCTTTCAGCAGCAAAGGAGGAAACCATTTCCAAAGCCGCACTGGATGACTATATAGCTCGACAAATACGAGCTCATCAGGCGAGTAAAGCGGCCAGCCAAGTCGTCAAAACTGGGCGACCGTACCCGAGCTGGTATGACCAAAACAGTTACCCGCCGGGATATACGATCCCTAAGTTCCATGTATATAGAGGGATGGGGAATCCACATCAACATGTTGCCCAATTCAGGGCTCTTTGTGGCAATACCGGCGGTGATGATAAATTGTTGCTTCGCCAGTTCGTCGGTAGCTTATCGGAGATGGCTTTTGAGTGGTACTCCGAACTCCCAAATAACTCCGTCAAGACCTTCGCTGAAATGGAGTTGTTGTTTACTCAGCGATTCACGAATGCTAGTGAACGCATCCCGATAACAGCACTGATCAATGCCAGGATAAGGCCAGGCGAAACGTGGGTCCAATACGCAACACGATGGTGGAACCTATGGTCGAAATGCGAACAACGCATTGAAGAAGCACCTGCGGTAGGCATGTTCATGGGCACTCTTGATCCGCAAGCGACCATCTCGCAATTCAAGATGTTCTTCAGGCCGACCACCTTCCAGGCCTTGATCGACAAATTAGCCTAAATGGACCAGATGGGCCATGGACCGTCTCCTCCAAAACCGGACTCTCGAAATAAGAAGAAAGGAAAAGCCATCGTTGTTGCCAATACTCAACAACAGCCGAGCAAATCAAAGCCGGTTGCTCGCCAAAACAATGTGCGTCCATGCCCATCCCTCGAGGAGAGACTAGGACGTCCTTACTCATTTCCTCAGAATAAAACAAGGAAACTGTTCGAGCTGGCCAGGCGCAACGGACTCATCAATCTTTTGAGTCCAAAACGTCTGTTGCAGCCAGGCGATCTCAATAATTCCGATTATTGCCCTTACCACCACACGGTAAGTCACCCGATCGAGGACTGTTTTGTCTTTAAGGGATGGATCGAGGATCAGTACCTACAAGGCAAGTTCGCGCTGTCTGAAAAGTGGAAGGTGAGCCCGCCACAACCGCACACTCCAAAGAAGACGGACACGCCGGGAGCAGCTTGTTCTTTTGTTGAGGACGAAAAGGATGGAGAAGACTCATCAGATGGATCTGAGAATTACGCGGCAAGTTCTCATGTGATCTTTCACTCATTGATAGATGATGAAGAGGCTCCTTGTGCCGAGAAACCGAGGGCGGACCCTGAACCAGAAATTCTGCGGCCGTCATAAGAGATGATCGATGCCTTCCTGATTAAGATTCGTCTGAAAGTTAAAGCCAATCAAGAACATGAGATAGCCATACTGGAAGGAGCCAAACACCGCCGACTAGACCAAAGAGTCGAGGCACTTTCGTCAAATCAAAAGTCATCCGCTGCGGATAAAAATAAATTCAAGACAAGGAAAAGGTTTGCTAAAGCCCTATCAGTGGGAATGAAGCTACCACCCTCTGAAGAAAATACTCTCGGTGGAGTAGAGATGCATCCTAACTTCTGCTTATATCATCAGAAGATCATACATCCTACCGAAGACTGCGACTCTTTTAAGTGTTGGTGGCAAGGGTATGTCGCTCAAAAGCAACACTTCAACAGGACAAAGCGTGAAGCTCGTAGACATCAGAAAATGCGGTAGATGAGCGCAAAAGAGCCTCTGACGACTGTCACATAGCCGACACTAACGGATCGCAAGTTATCACCTTTAGAAGCGACTCTGACGAAGAAGCTGCCCTCAACCCTCTCCTCAAGGAATCCATTTTGAAAATGAAAGAATTGAGGAGTTGCGAGAATGTTCAGCCGTACAATCGCACGCTACTCGAAAAAAATCTCGTCCCCGCAAACAAAGGATCGAGCAAAAAGGATAAAGCAAAGGGGAAAATGACCTTCGTCGCCAACACTCAACAACAGTCGAGTGGCCCTAGACCAGTTGTTCGTCAAAACAATATGCGTCCACGCATATCCCTCGAGGAGAGGCTAAGACGTCCTTACTCATTTCCCCCGGATGAAACAAGGAGGCTGTTCGAAGTGGCAGTGCATAACAGGCTTATCACTCTACCGGAGCTGAAACACCAACTACAACTGGATGATGTCAACAGTTCTAATTATTGCCCTTACCACTAAGTATTGGGCCATCTGATCGAAAACTGTTACGTCTTCAAAAACTGGGTTGAAGACCAATACCAACATGGCAAGTTCGTCATCTCCGAAAACTGGAGGGTGAACCCGCCACAACCGCACGCTCTGAGAAAGATGGATACGCTGGGGGCATCATGCTCATTCATAAGGAAAGCCCCATAGACCGGAAAGTCAGTAAACTAGAGATTCGCCTCAAATACGGCGACGATGGACCGAAACGTCCCTAAACTAACAGTGGACCGAAATTTCCTTAAACTAACGACGGGACGAAACGTCCTTAAACTAATGACGGACCGAAACGTCCTTAAACTAATGACGGACCACTGCGTCCTAAAACTAGCTGTTGACCGAGATGTCGATAAACTACGGTGACCTGCAACATCCTAAAGCCGATACAAAAGAAAAATAAAATAAAAAAAATAGTAAAAACGGTATGTCCATAAGCGAAATGGGCACGGATGAAAACCCGAAAGGGCTCCGTGAGTAAAAACAGCAGGGCTACCGGCGAATGTTCGTGAAAACCCGAAAGGGCGCGACCTCATTAAAAGAAAACAAACAAAAAAAAACGGTATGTCCATAAGCAAAATGGGCACGAATGAAAACCCGAAAGGGCTCCGTGAGTAAAAACAGCAGGGCTACCGGCGAGCGTTCGTGAACACCCGAAAGGGCGCGACCTCGTTAAAAAAAAGAGAATAAAAAAACGGTATGTCCATAAACAAAATGGGCACGGATGAAAACCCGAAAGGGCTCCGTGAGTAAAAACAGCAGGGCTACCGGCGAGTGTTTGTGAAAACCCGAAAGGGCGCAACCTCATTAAAAGACACTTACAGGGTCCTCTCGACTTTGTAAGGAGAAACCACCTGCGTGAGATCCTTACGACTCACAAGGGAGCAATACACTTAGGAATCCTCATGATTCCTAAGGAGAAATTACACTTGCGAGATCCTCATGACTCGTAAGGAGAACTCTCTTATGGGACCCTCACGGCTCATAAGATTTGAAAGTCTTAAGTTACAGAGACCTGAACCTGTTCTTAAGCAACTCCCACAACCTTCGATACTGCCCTACAAGTGGCTCGATACTGACCCTTGTATACAATCCACGGGCGCGAATAAACATTTCCCTAACGAAGTCCTACCCGTGACAAGGGATATGTTCGCTTGGTGAATAACCCTTGTAAGTCCTCTCGACTCATAAGGAGAAAACCCTTTTGTAAGATCCTTACGACTTACAGGGGAACATACATTTAGGAATCCTCACGATCCCTAAGAAGAAAATACACCTACGGGATCCTCACGACTCGTAGGGAGAAATACCTTTGTGAGACCCTTACGGCTCATAAAGTCAAGAGCCTTAGTCGGCAGGATCCTAACCCTGTTTACTAAGCCACCTTTGTTTGACATCAACAGGGGCAAATGATGATTCGCTCCTGGCAATATCCTAGTTGTAGCGATGCTGATGCCTAAACCGGTATCAAATTCCAAGTCCTTTCATGGCAAATGATGATTCGCTCCTGGCAATATCCTAGTTGTAGCGATGCTGATGCCTAAACCGGTATCAAATTCCAAGTCCTTTCATGGCAAATGATGATTCGCTCCTGGCAATATTCCAGTCGCAGCGATGCTGATGCTAAGATTGGTATCAGATCCCAAATCCCCCACTCGCAAAAAAAATGCATATGAAATAGCCGAAATGATAGGGCAACTTGCAATAAAAATCAGCAAGTAAAAATGCATGCATGCAAAATAGCCGAAATGATTGGGCAACTCGCAATAAAAAGCAGCGAGTGAAAATAAAATAAATAGCCGAAATGATTGGGCACCGCGAAAAATAGCCGAAATGATGGGGCAATCGCGATTTTCGTGATATAAAAAGCTGAAATGATAGAGCATCGCGGAAAGAAAATAATAAAAAAAATAAATAAAAAATGAATGAAACTGCTGCCTTACAGGTGAGATCACATCGATCCCTGTATACAATCCAGGGGCACAAACAAAAAGGGAACCATACCTTCCCAACAGGATCCGCCAGAAAGCGAAGCCAAATCTCGACGGTTCATAGACAACCTAGTGACAACCTCGACATTTGTCGCAATATTGCAGACACGATGTCAACAAATGGAGCAAAAGAAGACCCCTAGCTTCAGGGTCTTGACGTCGATATCGACAACTTAGAGATCACTAACGGTGTTTCTCCTCACCCCAACCAGATGCAGACATGACGTCAACAACCGACCTCAGAGTCGCAACGAAACGGAGCCATGGCATAGTCCCTAGTTCCAAATCTTAACGGCAATATCTACAGCCTAAGAATCAGCAACGTCGTTCCTTCGCAGCCCAGCAAGATGCAGATGCAACGGCAACGAAAGACCCCATGGTCGGAGCAAAGCAGAGTGACGGCAAAATCCTAACTCCACCTCAGCATTCGTCTCGTTACAGCAGACGCAATATCAAAAACAGCGTTCCTTCACAGTCCAGCAGGATATAGATGCAACGTCAATGAAAGACCCCGTGGTCAAAGCAAAGCGGAGTGACGGCGAAATCCCAACTCCACCTCAGAATTCGTCTCGTTACAGCAGACGCAATGTCAACAAAAGCGTTCCTCCGCAGTCCAGCAAGATGTAGATGCAACGGCAACGAAAGACCCCATGGTCAAACAAGCGGATTAACGGCAAAATCCCAGCTCCACCTCGGCATTCGTCTCGATACAGCAGACGAGATGTCACTACAGCGTCCTTCCCCCAACAGGATTCGGACACGCCAAAGCAAATGAAGCGAAGGCCAAATTCCTAGCTTCAAGGTCTTAACGGCAAGTCATATAAAGCCCGAAAGACAACCGGAGATCATCTCACACCAGCGCGAAATGGTCACCACTTCGACGTTCGTCTCGACACAGCAGACACAACATCATCAAACAAATGGAGCCACGACAAAATCCTTAGTTCCAAACCTCGACAGTTCACCAGCAACCTAGAGACAACCGCGACGTTCGTCTCGATACAGCAGACGAGTTGTCACTCCAGCGTCTTTCCTCCAGCAAGGTTCAGACGCGATCATTAAACAAATGGAGCCACGGCAAAATCCTTAGTTCTAAATCTCGACGGTTCACCAGCAACCTAGAGACAACCGCGATGTTCGTCTCGATACAGCAGACGAGTTGTCACCCCAGCGTTCTTCCTCCAGCAGAGTTCAGACATAACAATCAAACAAATGGAGCCACGGCAAAATCCCTAGTTCCAAACCACGACGGTGCACTAGCAACCTAGAGACAACCGCGACGTTCGTCTCGATATAGCAGACGCGTTGTCACCCCAGCGTCTTTCCTCAAGCAGGGTTCAGACTCGATCATCAAACAAACGGAGCCACGGCAAAATCCCTAGTTCTAAATCTCGACGGTTCACCAGCAACCTAGAAACAACCGCGACGTTCATCTTGATACAGCAGACGAGTTGTCACCCCAGCGTTCTTCCTCCAGCAGGGTTCAGACGTGACAATCAAACTAACGGAGCCACAGAAAAATCCCTAGTTCCAAACCTCGACGGTTCACCAGCAACCTAGAGACAACCGCGACATTCGTCTCGATACAGCAAACGCGATACCATCAAACGAAGCAAAGGCCAAATTCCTAGCTTCAGGGTCTTGACGGCAACTCACATAAAACCTGAAAGACTATCGGAGATCATCCCACACCAGCATGGAGTGGTTATGACTTATCTGGGCTCTCTAAAATGAGCCTAACCTCAAGTAAAAAGCGGCATGGCAAAATACCTAACGCTTGCTCTTCCAACGGTCAAACTGCCAAGGAGGATTGCTTGAAGACGTCTTGTCCAGCACCCGAAGGGATCAGAGACACGGTAGTCGCAGGGCTACTCGAACAGCACGATTGCCTATCGAGGAATATATCAGCTTATGTGACGGTACGACGGCCAAAACCCTAAGTACCACAGACCCTAACGGACTTCTGTCATAAAGAGCAGAGGTTAACTGTGACGTTAGGATATTCTTGCGAGAAATGCTCAATTCGTCTCGACTTGTGAAGAAATTGATGTCTTTGCGAGAAATTCTCGATGCGGCTTGACTCATGAGATAAAGCCTTAGGCGGTGGGCATAAAAGAAACCCGTTTCCTAAGCACTGGGACCCTGCAAGTCGGTCCGAAACGGTCTCTTGCATACTATCCACGGGTCTCACTCTCCAAAGTCGAATCTCGACAAGGAGGGAAACAACCGCTTACGAATCCTCTCGACTCGTGAGAGGGAAAATTCCCTTATGAGATCCTTATGACTTATAAGAGAAAACACACTTAGGGATCCCCACGATCCCTAAGGAGAAAATACACATACAAGATCCTCTCGATCCGTAGGGAGAAAAGTCTTTATGAGACCCTTACGGCTCATAAAGTTGAAAAGTCTTAGGCAGCAGATCTGAAACTGCGTCCTAAGCCCTCATTACCTCTTGAAGGAGCCAATACAGAATGCTCGCTCTATCGTCCATCGACCATGTTTACTAAAGTAACATGTTGGCAATAAAAGAAAGAGGAAAGCGACGGAAAGAACATCCGATTTGCATTTGATCAAGCGTTCGAGACACATCCATTCATGCATATACAAAAGACTCAGAACGAGAAATAAGACAAACTGAAATAAAAAATTTTCCATTCATATAGCAAAGGGTCTTACAATCATAAAGAAATAAACAAAGACATTGTCCGGATCATTACAATGGCAAAACCTCGGATCCTGGACAGGGATTGAGGAACTCGAAAGTGACCTTGTCCAAGACTTTCCAAGCTTGGCGAACCATCCTGGTGTGTTTCTTTTCGCGAGCACGGGCGTCGGGATCCCCACTGATGTCCTCCACCCTCCGATAAGAAGCAAGAATGGCGGACTGTTGAAAGGCTTCGTGCAAGAGATCGATGAGATTGTCTCGCCGTCTCTTCGAGATTAAGTTCATCAGGTACACTGAGTGCACCTTGTCCTCGGCGGCGTCCAATGCTCTAAGAAGCACGCCGGTAAAGAATAGGGGAAGCGCTCCCCAGATGGCTCCCACAATAAGCTTCAACAGAGGGGAGCGCCGAGGAAGCAGTTGACCGTTGTACGCGTTGAAGCGACTCATGATCTCGGCACACTCAGCGTTGGTAAATGCTCGATTCTGAGAACGGCCGAGTCGGCGGATGTTCCCGTAACAAATGATCTCGTCAAGGTCGTACATGTGGGCGTCCATTACTTCTGTAAAGGAAACCTAACAAAATTAGCAGACGGCCTGACTAAGCAAGACAGTATAATTCATTAAAAAAAATAGAACGTCATCTCTAACCACCAGGATCTATGAAGAACTCTTAAGAGTTCTTCTATATGATTTGGAGGGAGCAAAGCTCCATTGGTGAACCAAGAATATACAAGAAAAAATCTTTTAGAGAGCAGAACTCTATTGATGGAATCCTAACAGGGTTCCCTTTAGTTCTCTTTAGATCCCTTTGGACTTATAGAGCAAAGCTCTGCTAAGTGAAACCCTAAATGGGTTTCCTTTAGATCAGGGATCTATTGAGAGCAAGGCTCTGTCAATGAAAATTAATTTAATTAAATTTAAATTTTCACCTAAAAGTTTTAAGAGTTTAACTCTTGAAGTTCTTGAAAATAAAGAGCAGGGCTCTGAGTTCTGAAAGTAAAATTTTGAAGATGAAAATCATCTAAGGGACCAAAGGTCCTATTTATAAGCATTGAAGAGCCCTTTCAACTTCCAAGAGTTGCCGCGACGGTTGGAATTCTGCCACCGCTACGCTCACGTTTGGAGGGCCACGTAAGTGCAACGGTGGGGAGGCATTTGTTTACCCCAATCAGAGCAAAACTCTGTTCAAATTCCAAGGCGGGAGATGAAGCAACGCTTCTGCTTCCCCAATCAGAGCAAAGCTTTGTTTTCAAATAAAATTCAAATTTTAATAAAGAAGCAACGCTTCAGCTGACTTGCGCTCTGCGCTGCGCGACACATGGCAGCGCGGTTGCGCTAGCGCGGTTTCGCTGCGCTCTGCGCTGCACGACACGTGGCAGCGCGGTTGCGCTAGCGCAGTTGCGCTGCGCTGCGCGACACGTGGCAAGCGCTGGGGCGTTTGCGCCAAACAGAATTAAAATTCTAGTAAGATCTTTCTGTTCTTGTTAAAACAAGAAGATTGTCTTCTGTAAAACAGAAGCCCTTGGATCAAAGATCCAACGGTGGGGAAAATTCCCCAAATCATACAGAGAATGATCTTTTTAACAAATTTACCAAATTAATGGGCACTATATAAAGGCCCCTAGACCCCAATTCAAAAATCATCAACATCGAGATCAAAATCAAAAACAACAACACAGAGAATAGAGAGAACTCTGAAGAATTTGGAGAAGAACAAAAAAAGAAAAAGGCAAAGACCTTTTAAAAAGAAGAATTTCTTCTGAATAGATCATTAATCTAAGAACAAGATCAATGATCTTCAATAAAAAAAAATATAATAATAACAGTGCCTTGCACTTTTTTATGAACCATTGGTTCTGGAATCTTAAAGATTCTCCTCTTAAAACCAAAATTGGATTAAGTTATTAAAACAGTGTCTTGCACTTGTAAATCTGCACTGTTGCGCTACTGGGTTGGCGCAAGCCACCAGAAAGCGCCACGTGTCAGCTCCAGAACGATCTGCGCTATGCGCTGTTAAAATAGAGCACTGCTCTCATGAATTGGCGCAACCCAGCAGAGCGCGCCACGTGTCAGAAGCGCAACAGCGCAACGCACTGGAATAGCGTACTGCGCTTGCGCTCACCAGAGCGTGACACATGTCACCTCCCCATGGACTTGCGCCTTGCGCTCCTCAATTGGCGTAAAGCACCTGACAAGCCACGTGGCGCTCTGTCAGATTAATTAATGCAGCGCATTATTAAAAGCCAGAGCCAATTTAAAAGGCTCAATGGACCAAAACAAATGCTCTGCATTATAAAAAAAGGGACAGAGCCCAACTTAAAAGGCCTAATAGGCCAGAATAAAATACAGTGCAGGGGCCGAGCCCTAATTAAGGTCTAATAGGCCTAATGCAAATAAAAATGTTGAAACATCTTCAACTGGACTTAGCCCAATCATGGCCATAAGTCCTCAAATTAAATTGACCGAGCACGGCTGCTCCCTTAAATCAATTTACACCTGGTTCAAGGGTACATCTCTGAACTCCTCTGACATCTGTCGTTGTAAACTTTCAACGCCGTCAGAGTGGTGATGGGTCCCGATGGCCATACATTCAATAGACCACTACGTCCCTAAACTGGAACAATAGATCTCCATGTCCCTAAACTGGAACTTGGACCACTATGTCCCTAAACTAGAACAATAGAGCCAATTGCTCTCTTGTCGGATCCAAACGATCCCATTAAGTTGATCTTAGTCTGGAGATTAGGCTAACGTATCCTTAACAAACGTTTAAGTTGATCTTAGTCTCAAATATGGCTAACGTATATTTAAACTAAAACCCCAAACCCAAATCTAAGAAAATACGGATTTGGACTAATCCACGTCCTACGGGCGACGACATAAATTAGTCTCCGTATACGATCCACGGGCAACCACAAACAAAATAAACACCCATGACACGAAGTGAAATTCTGGAAAAGGAGAAAGTTGTTACCGCGATGCGGTAGCGTAATTAACTGCAGGGGCTTGCGCCTGCAGGGAAGAGCGTCCCCACAATCAAAAACCCCTCAAGCGAGGGGGAATCTGATGAAGTCTGCTACATCGGCTGCATCCGTCTAAACCTCCGATACACGGTGCCATAAATCAACTTGGCATCTTTGGAGAGGTGGACGGATAAAACCAAATAGCATCTGCCCCAAATCTCAGGCAAGACCGTCGTTCTTACGCCGTCTTTCGGAGGGGAACATGGTCCATCATTAGTTTAGGGACGTTTCGGTCCATGGGGCTTTCCCTATGAATGAACCGGATTCCCCCGGCATATCCATCTTTTTCGGAGCATGTGGTTGTGGCGGGCTCACCTTCCAGTTTTCGGACAGCGTGAACTTGCCCTGTTGGTATTGGTCTTCAACCCAGTTTTTGAAGACGTAGCAGTTTTCGATCGAATGGCCCAATACTCGGTGGTAAGGGCAGTAATTAGGATTATTGACATCGTTTGGCTGCAACGGACGTTTTGGATCCGGCAAAGTGATAAGCCTGTTGCGCACTGCTAGTTCGAACAGTCTTCTTGTTTCATCTCGGGGAAATGAGTAAGGACGTTTCAACTTCTCATAGAGGGGTTGCCGCTTGTTGCTTTGGCAAACAACCGGTTTAGGGCCACTCGATTGTTGTTGAGCGTTGGCGACGAAGGCCATTTCTCCCTTCCCCTTATCCTTTTTGTTCGATCCCTTATTTGCGGGTCCGAGATTCTTTCCGGGTAGCGTGCGATTGCATGGCTGAATGTTCTCGCAACTCCTCAGTTCTTTCGTTTCAGAGATGGATTCCTTGAAGAGAGGGCCGAGGGCTACTTTTTCGTCGGAGTCGCTCCCGAAGGTGAGAACTCGTGATCCTCCGGGATCAACCCTATGACAATTGCCGGCAATTCTTTTACGCTCATCTGTCACATTTTTCCGTTGTCTACGAGCTTCACGCTTTGTCCTCTTGAAGTGTTGCCTGTAAGCGACATACCCTTGCCACAAACACTTCAAGGAGTTGCAGTCTTCAGTAGGGTGTGCGATCATCTGATGATACAAGCAGAAGTTAGGATGCACGTCCGCTTCATCAAGATGTACACCGCCAGGAGAATTTTCTCTGAAAGAGGGCAGCTTCATCCCCATCGATATGGCTTTGGCGAATCGTTTCCTTGTCTTGATCCTAATTTTATTTGTGGCGGATGTACTTTGATCTGGTGGGAGTGTTTCGACCCTTTTGTCCAGTCGCCGGCGTTTGGCCTTTTCAAATATGGCCATCTCGCACTCCCGATCAGCTTTGCTTTTTAGACGGGCTTCGTTCAGGAATGCGTCAATTGTTTCGTCTGATAGCCCCAGAAGTTCCGGCTCGGGATCTGTCCCCGGTTTCTCTACGTCAGGAGCTTCTTCACTGTCTATTGACGAGTGAGAGATCATATGGCAGCTTGCCACATAATCCTCAGGTTCATCCGACGAGTCTTTGTCATCATCTCCGTCCTCAAGGACGTGGCTGAGGAATTCTCGGAATGTGACTGGAGTCCGCGCCTTCTGATTATATTCTTCCAGTGCGTCAATATGTTTTCGCAGATCCGTGTGCTTGTCATCAAACTGCACGAGCTTTTTGGTCTTCTTCTTTTTCTTTGAAGACTTTGACGGCTGTGCCTTGGTGTTTTGCCCACTGCTATCAATTCTCGGTGTTGGGCGTTGTTTCAGCATCCCATCAATGACCTCGGGCTCCAGTGGATTTTTCAACCTGATTGCCGGGAATATTTGGAGATCCTTCAGCATTCTTCTAGTTTTGGCTGAAAGGGCGACCTCCCACGGAGTTTCTTTTATAAAAGAGCACGATGCCCCCGGCGCGTCCACCTTTTTAGGAGCATGACGTTGTGGCGGGTTCACCTTCCAGTTTTCGGATAATGCGAACTTGCCTTGTTGGTATTGGTCCTCAATCCAGCCTTTGAAAACGAAGCAATCTTCGATTGGATGACTTACTGCTTGATGGTAAGGGCAGTAATTAGGATTGTTGAGATCGCCTGGCTGTGACGGACATTTTGGATCCGGCAAATTTATGAGCCTGTTGCGCACTGCCAGTTCAAACAATCTTCTTGTTTTGGTTTGAGGAAATGTGTAAGGACGTCCTAGCCTTTCCCCGAGGGATGGGCGTGGATGCATATTGCTTTGGCGAACGACCGGTTTTAAGTTACTCGGCTGTTGTTGAGTATTGACGACGAAAGTTGCTTTTCCTTTCCCCTTTTTATTCCGAGGATCCATCTTTTAAGGAGATGGTGTTAGTGTATATGCCCTAGAGGCCATTACTGTATCATACTAGTTTGTATATTACTTGATGGAAGCTTGGGATATTCACAGTTGCATAGACAATCTTGCTCAAAATGGTAGTATGCTACTTGGTTTGTCTCTACGTTAATATGTGCATGTGTTTCTTTTAGCATATCGCTTATACATATTAGCAGAGCCCTTACGATCTTTGCTTGATTACCAGCGTTGTGATGGCAGTCACACTTATGGGGGCTGGGTAATCTACAAGCACATCCTTATACAGGTCCCTAGTCGTTGGATTATCGAGACGGGGTATCGATACTCCGGAGTAGACTAGCGTATGCACTTCTCATCTCAGCAAGGGAGATGGTCTGTCCTACAGCCGTCAGTACGTCGTACTTGAGATAGTATGCGGGTGCTCGTTAGGTTACGAGTACACTGGACAGGACTCGTCGGGAACTGTTGGTTGGTATTATACCTATCGTCAGTTATCAGTTCCCAGGTGACATGAGTATAGCTTAGTCCGCTGACTTGACACCATCACTTCGCCTCGAGTGTGTTCCCACTGTTCTTTGATTACTACCCTACCACGGATCAAAGGAGTCGTACAAACAGGTAGTAGTTGGGTGCAGTCCCGAAGCACTTGGAGGCAGTGACGGTTAGACAGGATTCGTCTCTCCCAGTATTGGGGGTTGATATCGCGCTGTGTCTAGGAGAGCCATTACACATAGTCGTCCCTGGCCAGGGCAAGCGACATATACTGATAGATTTCCAGTGTTATCTCAGGGTGTTCTGGGCTACACTCCGACACGACTTGTACCGCTATTAGGGGAATGACGTTTACCACCCCCTAGGCCCGCCATGCGATATTCTCAGACGAACGGACCGGACTGTACAGAGATTGTCACATTCAGGCTCAGTAGGAGTTCGGATGGGTTTACCTCATCGGCCTTCTTATCGACGTCTACCTGGGGACCGTTACGTACAGCTAGTGCCGCTTGCGGTCTGTGGTTAAACCCACTGCCAGCGTAGTGTCGAGTCTTTAGAATCCCACACAGAGAGTTTCCCTGCACTGAGCGAAATGTGTAGAGGCCGTATGGTTTTACGGCTAGACTACGATCACTTACGTACACTTGTGCGCGTATGCTGTTCGGGCAGACAATACTAGTGGGCTTTGGTTTAAGCCGGATCCTAGTATTGTATGGATGGATTTGTTTTGTCTTCTGTGCATTCGCATTTACGGAATGCGGATGCGGGTGTGTATGCACAGTTGCGAGGAGCGAAGAAGAAGGAGGTGCCTCATTAGGGTTTTGACAGTTGATTCGGTCAAGACCTTTATGAGGCGGGCTCATTAGGGTTTTGACAGTTGATTTGGTCAAAACCATTATGGGCCGGGGACATTATTTACTAATCTTTTTAGTGTTAATTATGTTATGGCTAATTGCCTTGACCATTTGACCATACTTGACTTTGTTGACCGTTTGACCAAAGTTGACTAGGATCTTCATGAGAGGTCTAGAGTATTCATTGGTTTTCATTTTATTTTTGTGATGAAAATGGTCAAGTCAAGGTAGCCATCTACTTTATCAGGAAAAGATTAGTAATCATGATGTTTATGCATTATTACTTCCATGGTTCATTTTTTTGGTTGATAATTCCTTTCTCATTCTCTCTCATGAAAAGAAAAAGCTCTATGGTTGCTCCTTCTTCTTCCTCCTCTTGATTCTTCCTTTGATCTCATGTGTTAAGAAAATAAGGAAGAAAATTGACAAACACATCCATCTACTTCCCCTACACAACCTAGGACATCAAGCCTAGCAACCTTGTTGCCCTAGTTACCTCGGTTTGAGGTGGAGCTCGGAACACAAACTCTCGGGTGGATCGTCTTCGACTCAAGGAGGCCGCGGAGGTGACCAAAATTCGGATCGATCCTCAGAGCTTAGATGGACGAGTAGGACAGCGGAGAGAAGACCCGAAGGACCGGTTTCATGAGGTATAATCTCTATGACATAGTAGATAGAACCTCATGTAGTTTGCTAGGTTTTTGTTTAGCAAAGATCCTCTTTTTAGTTCATGTTGCTTTGTGTCAAAAAATCGTTTTTTACCGTTTCCGCCTCCCCGTAAGAACCGGGGTGAGCAACGTGGACTTACAGTGGTATCAAAGCCTAGCTAAACACAAACTAGCATGTTAGCAAAGTATTTAGAATTTCGATTAGAGAAAAAATCGCAAAACATGTCCGAAAAACCAACTTTCTGCCGATTTTTAAAACTGCTCTAAAAATAATTTGACATACACTAAAAATCGGCTCAGGGCTTTTAAAGAACACTCAGAAAAAATGGGCCACTGACTCGGTCAATGCGCCGTGGAACCACGGCAAAAACATGCTTCTTGCCGCGGATCCACGGCCGAGTTGACTCGGCCGTGGCTCGTTTTTGCTGCAGTGTTCTTAGTGAGATGTTTTGGGATTTTTAGAATATTTTGTTTCTGCCTAGATTTTCCAGAGAACAAATTTGTGTTTGGGGTGGTTACAAATCCGTATTTTGATCGAAGTTCTGTAGACTTTAGCTAATGGGTTATATCTGTGATGTGATATATGTAATGAACGTCTGCTAATCGCTATACGTCGATTAGTGGGGGTTATACATATCTGTGTTCTGTAATGTTGATGGTTTGTGTATATGAACTCGTTGGATTGTCGCGGATGAATAGCCGGGGGATGTGAGATGAGAGTTTTATTTATCTTTCATTTGATGTAATATGTAAATTGATGTAATATTATTTGTATGGCCGCACATCCGGGATGAGGTTGTAGCCGCCATTGTATAATTTCTTTTACTGTTTTTGCTCCTAAGATAGACCCAAGGTGGGGTGCACAAACTACCGGGTACCTCGAAGTGCCGAGTGGCCTACTCACGTTGTTGAGGGAGGTTGCTTCGCTTCGGGTACTTGGCGGGTAGTTTGCCGCACCTGTAGGGGTCTAGGGTGGGGTTTTGGCTATTCATCGCGACCGTGTAATCCGTCTTTCATTGCAGGCTCGAACGAAACGCGGATTCCTAGTATATCCAAAGTGTTCATCTGTGATCAGGAATGGCTATCATTGCATCTGACGAATGTATATATCTATATATGATATCTATTTAGGCGTTGCTTATGTTTTGCATCCGTGCTAGTCCAGCACCCGCTCTGTCGTTAGTTAAGTAACCTAACAGGTGATGATGGGGCCCCATGGCGAATGCGGATGGCATAAGCGTACGTCATATTTTCGTTGTTTTCTGCAATGGTAAGATTAAATGATGGGAGGCATTAAATTAATGCAAGAAAATAAACCAAAGTAAAGTCGTTGGAACAATTTCAAAACCACTCGGTTCTTTTTCAAAACCAACTTTTAAACGCGGAGCTTGAACCACTCCTTTTAAAAGCTATCAAGGTTCCTTCGATTATATCAAGTTCACTACGTTCACGGTTTCGCCAAAACCATTCGTAGCCCTCCGTCGTTTCATATGAATATCCAACAGTATTCAAGCTGTGTTTGTTGGCCTTAGTCAAGGCATAGTGATTGGTAGCTGGTGGGTATTCATATGTTGCATAGATAGATGTGTTGGTTTGCGACAGTCGTATTACTTTGTTGGCCATAGTCAAGGGTATATACGGGTGGGTTCAAATCAACCTGGATAATGACGGGTAGAACTTGACATGTGACTTATGATTTGTTGGCCTTAGTCAAGGTCATAAGAGCATGGGGCAAAAATCCACATCGGGAGTTTCTAAAGAAACTGAAACTTGCTAGTGCTGCATACCATTTGGAGTGTGATGATTCTGGTAGGATTCCTTCAGTTTTATCACACGATGATATTTGGATCCCGATCCTACTGTGAGTATATGCTACTCCTCGGGAACTTTCTCACTTAACGATCAATGCTATAAACCAAGTAGGTGTCTAGAAAGGTGTTAGCGGGGCTACGCCCACAGGGAAAAGAGGTTACTTAATTAAGGAACTTCGCGAAAGCGTTGGAAAACCTCCCTCGAAGTACCGACACCGGCCTGGCTGAACGGTTAAGCATGTATTGTATGGTGAGATCGATCCCGACTAATTCTTCTTTTATGGTTTGAGGAAGGATTCGAGAAACAGTGGGAGCCATCCTGTTTAGATAAATTAAAAACCAATCTAAACTTGCAAGAGCATCATGCTGAGTGTTTTCTTCTCTCTCTCTTAATTGCACCGACCCAATGACCATACATAGGTTGCATCTAGATAATAAAATGACTGAATCTGACTGTTATGATTGGCAAAGGTCTGTCCAGATGTCCATTACCCATGATAAGCTGGAACACCTCTTTACTAATCAAACCCCTGCCGTCTCAGGACCAGTTTCCCCTGTCACGGATATTGATATCTGTAAGACATCGAAAAAATACTATGCGAAAGCCAAGTGCCTCGTGTTAGCCTCAGTTGATGGTGCATACCAGAGGCAGGACGAGAAGATGGACTTAGTTTCTATCTTCCTCCATAACTAAGATTTATATGGAGAGCAATCTTGTATCGCAAGATATGAGACCTCGAACGAATTGCTTCAAGCGAGGTTGGCTATCGGGTCATCTGTAGGGGGCAACGTCCTTACAGAGACCAGCTATTTTGAGCTCACGGACCTGAAGACCACGTTGAAGAACGGGTCAAATACTGACTTGATTCTACAGTCTCTGCCCTCTTCTTATACCGTGAAGGAAACCAGGGAAGTAGAAGGAAAGGGGAGGGCAAAAGTTTCAGGACTGGATGTAGTAAAGGAGGGACGTTCCTATTGTTACGGGAATGAACATTGGCAGAAGGATTGCAGGGCTAGCAAAGCCTGTAGCCAGGATTCGAAGCATGTTGTGGCTTCGGTTTCGGGTGTGTTTATAATAGAGAACTGTATGTCAGTTAACCCTACTTCCTGGGTATTGGATACCGGATCAGGATCTCACATCTGTAATTCGTTACAGGCTCTGAGAAACTGTAGGGTTATTAGGATAGGTGATATGACTCTCAGGGTTGCTAACGGAATGAGCATGAACGCTGAATCCGTAGGGGAATATCATCTTGGACTGACAACTGGGCAGATATTGATTCTGCGTAACTGTTTGTATGTACCAGGTGCGACTTGTAATATCATATCTGTATCCTTACTTTCTAAGGAAGGATATGATTTTACTTTTGTAAGCGATGTGGTCCACATCCACCTAAATCAAGTTCTGATTGGGTCAGGTACATTAGAAAATGGGATATACGTATTGAATCAAGCTCAGATTTTCAGTGTCCAGAACACACATAAAAGAAAGTCTCCGGAAACAAATCAGGCTTTCTTATGGCATTGTAGACTGGGTCACATTAATGAGACACGGTTAAAAAAGTTACATAAAGATGGATACTTGAATCCGTTTGAGTACTAGTCTTATGCCACTTGTGAATCTTGTCTCATGGGAAAGATGACAAAGACTCCGTTCACTGGACACGGAGAAAGAGCAAGCGAGCTCTTGGGACTCATACACAGTGACATGTGTGGTCCAATATCTACACATGCGCGAAGTGGTTATTCATACTTCATTACTTTCACAGATGATTTCTCTAGGTATGGACATGTCTTCCTGATGAAGCATAAATCCGAGGCCTTTGAGAAATTTCGGGAATACAAGAATGAAGTTGAAAAACAAACAGGCAAAAGTATCAAGACACTGAGATCTGATCGAGGTGGTGAATACTTGAGTGCCGAGTTTCTGGACTACTTAAAAGAGAATGGAATTCTCTCGCAGCTTACTCCTCCATACACACCACAACACAACTGTGTATCGGAAAGACGAAATCGAACTCTATTGGATATGGTTCATTCCATGATGAGTAAGGCTGAGTTACCGCGATCTTTCTGGGGTTATGCACTAGAAACAGCTGCATATCTTTTGAACCAAGTTCCTACTAAGTCAGTGCCTACCACACCATATCAGATATGGAGTGGGAAGAAACCTTGTCTTAAACACTTTAAGGCATGGGGATGTCCAGCTTTTGTCAAAAAGCATCATGTGGACAAGCTCGAGGCACGCTCAGTACAGTGTATGTTTGTGGGATACCCAAAGAACTCCAAGGGGTATCTTTTCTATTACGCAGAGGAGCAAAAGGTCTTTGTTTCTCGTCATGCCCGCTTCTTGGAAACTGAGTTTTTAGAAAATCAGATAAGTGGGAGCGCAATAGAACTGGAAGAAATTCCAGAACTATAAGCTATTACTGAAACCTTGGTAGAACCAGAAGGTTCAGGAGAACCGGACATCCCAGCGCCACTCCGCAGGAGCCGTAGGCAGTCTCATCCGCCCGAGAGATACTACGGTTTTCTCATAGACGGGGATAGAGAGGATTGCACTATTGATTATGATGAGCCTACTAGCTTCCAGCAAGCCATTCAGAGCGGTGACTCAGTAAAATGGCTGGATGCAATGCGGACCGAGATGGAGTCCATGTACACCAACAAAGTTTGGACTTTGGAATTTGCTCCAGAAGGGGTAAAACCCATAGGCTGCAAATGGATCTTCAGAAATAAGATTGGTGTAGATGGGCAGGTTGAAACCTATAAAGCTAGACTTGTTGCAAAGGGTTTTCGTCAAAGACCTTGTTTGGACTATGATGAGACCTTTTCTCCAGTGGCTATGCTCAAATCCATTCGGATCCTTCCTGCCATTGCCGCCTTCCACGATTATGAAATCTGGCAGATGGACGTAAAGACGGCTTTCCTAAATGGAAATTTAGAAGAGTGCGTCTATATGGATCAGCTGGAGGGATTCATCCAGAGTGGGAGCAGCGGTAAAGTGTGCAAGTTGCTCAAGTCCATCTATGGACTGAAGCAGGCATCGCAGAGTTGGAACATCTGCTTTGATGATACTGTCTAGGAATTCGACTTTATCAAAAACCCAGATGAACCATGCATTTACAGTAAGATTGTAGGGAGAACTGTGGTATTCCTCGTCTTGTACGTGGATGACATTCTCCTAATAGGAAATGATATTCCTATGCTACAGTCAATCAAAGGATTCTTGTCACAGAGGTTCTCCATGAAGGACCTGGGCGATGCCAACTACATTCTGGGGATCCAGATCAATCGTGATAGATCTAAGAAGATGTTGGGACTTTCACAGTCCAGGTACATCGACACCATACAGAAATGATTCAGTATGGAAGATTCCAAGCGCGGTAATCTATCGGCTTGTCACGGAATAACTCTCTCCAAAGAGATGTCTCCCAAGACCTATTTGGAAAGGGCTCGCATGTCATCTATACCCTACACATCTGCGGTAGGCTCTATAATGTATGCGATGTTGTGTACCAGACCAGATGTAGCATACGCATTGAGCGTTGTAAGCCGGTATCAGTCAGATCCAGGGGAGAAACACTGGATAGCAGTAAAGAACATTCTCAAGTACCTGAGAAGGACTAAGGAGATGTTCTTGGTGTATGGCGGAAAAGACCTCTAGATCGAGGCCTTTGCTGACTCCAGCTTCCAGAGTGACAAGGATGACTCCAAGTCCATGTCGTGTTATGTCTTTACCCTCAATGGAGGGGCGGTTTGCTGGAAGAGTTCCAAGCAGGAAACCGTTGCTGACTCAACTATGGAAGCGGAGTACATAGCTGCTTGCGATGCTACAAAGGAAGCTGTCTGGATGAAGAAGTTCCTCACGGAGCTTCAGGTGGTTCCTACCATTGTTGATCCAATACCGCTGTATTGTGACAACAACGACGCTATAGCTTTAGCGAAGGAACCCAGGTCCCATCAGAAGTCCAGGCACATTTTGAGGCGGTACCACCTGATCAGGGAGATCGTAGATCGCCGGGAGATCGAGGTGAAGAGAGTAAATTCGGAGAATAACACTGTAGATCCATTCACGAAGGCCATACCCCAGACTCAGTTTGGGTGGCTGATCGAGATGATAGGTCTTCGATACGCCAGTACATGGCCTTAGTGCAAGTGGGAGATTGTTAGTGTATATGCCCTAGAAGCCATTACTGTATCATACTAGTTTGTATATTACTTGATGGAAGCTTGGGATATTTACAGTTGTATAGAAAATCTTGCTCAAAATGGTAGTATGCTACATGGTTTGTCTCTACTTTAATATGTGCATGTGTTTCTTTTAGCATATCGCTTATACATATTAGTAGAGCCCTTAGGATCTTTGCTTGATTACCAGCGTTGTGACGGCAGTCACACTTGTAGGGGCTGGGTAATCTACAAGCACATCCTTATACAGGTCCCTAGTCGTTGGATTATCGAGACGGGGCATCGATACTCCGGAGTAGACTAGCGTATGCGCTTCTCATCCCAGCAGGGGAGATGGTCTGTCCCACAGCCGTCAGTACGTCGTACTTGAGATAGTATGCGGGTGCTCGTTAGGTTACGAGTACACTGGACAGGACTCGTCGGGAATTGTTGGTTGGTATTATACCTATCGTCAATTATCAGTTCCCAGGTGACATGAGTACAGCTTAGTCCGCTGACTTGACATTATCACTTCGCCTCGAGTGTGTTCCCACTGTTCTTTGATTACTACCCTACCACGGCTCAAAGGAGTCGTGCAAACAGGTAGTAGTTGGGTGCAGTCCCGAAGCACTTGGAGGTAGTGACGGTTAGACAGGATTCGTCTCTCCCGGTATTAGGGGTTGATATCGCGCTATGTCTAGGAGAGCCATTACACATAGTCGTCCCTGGCCAGGGCAAGCGAGATATACCGATAGGTTTCCAGTGTTATCTCAGGATGTTCTGGGCTACACTCCGACACGACTTGTACCGCTATTAGGTGACTGACGTTTACCACCCCCTAGGCCCGCCATGCGATATTCTCAGACGAACGGACCGGACTGTACATAGATTGTCACATTCAGGCTTAGTAGGAGTTCGGATGGGTTTACCTCATCGGCCTTCTTATCAACGTCTACCTGGGGACCGTTACGTACAGCTAGTGCCACTTGCGGTCTATGCTTAAACCCACTGCCGGCGTAGTGTTGAGTCTTTAGAGTCCCACACAGAGTGTTTCCCTGCACTGAACGAAATGTGTAGAGGCCGTATGGTTTTACGGCTAGGCTACGATCACTTACGTACACTTGTGCGCGTATGCTGTTCGGGCAGACAATACTAGTGGGCTTTGGTTTAAGCTGGATCCTAGTATTGTATGGATGGATTTGTTTTGTCTTCTGTACATTCGCATTCTACGGAATGCGGATGCGGGTGTGTATGCACAGTTGCGAGGAGCGAAGAAGATAGAGGTGCCTCATTAGGGTTTTGACAGTTGATTCGGTCAAGACCTTTACAAGGCTGGCTCATTAGGGTTTTGACAGTTCATTCAGTCAAAACCATTATGAGCCGGGGACATTATTTACTTATCTTTTTAGTGATAATTATGTTATGGCTAATTGCCTTGTCCATTTGACCATACTTGATTTTGTTGACCGTTTGACCAATGTTGACTAGGATCTTCATGAGAGGTCTAGAGTATTCTTTGGTTTTCATTTTATTTTTGTGATGAAAATGGTCAAGTCAAGGTAGCCATCTACTTTATCATGAAAAGATTAGTATTCATGATTTTTATGCATTATTATTTCCATGGTTCATTTTCTTTGGTGGATAATTCATTTCTCATTCTCTCTCATGAAAAGAAAAAGCTCCATGGTTGCTCCTTCTTCTTCCTCCTCTTGATTCTTCCTTTGATCTCATGTGTTGAGAAAATAAGGAACTAAATTGACAAACACATCCATCTACTTCCCCTAAACAACCTAGGACATCAAGCCTAGCAACCTTGTTGCCCTAGTTACCTCGGTTTGAGGTGGAGCTCGGAACACAAACTGTCGGGTGGATCGTCTTTGTAACGTTTTGAAAATCGTTTCGGTGAAATTTCGAAAAAACGGTAAAATAAGGGGGTTTTCTGTAAAGAGTCAAAATGCAAATATCTTTATTATAAAATTAAATATACATATTCTAGCTATGTAATTACTAGTATTTGGTGTTTATTGAGCCACTGGTGAAATTTCAAATTTTCTGAAAAAAATATTATTTTAATATTATTTTAAGCCGGTAAGAAAATACATTAAATTAGCGATAAATACAAATTTAAATGGGCTAATTTTAATCTTTAAAATCATGTTAATTAAAATCTAGTTGTAATATAAATTTTTAGTATTTTATTTCAAGTTTTAATGGGTTTTTATTATGGAGAACAAAAAAATAATTAATTTAAGCTAAAACTTGCAATTTTGAGCTTGTGGGGGGTCTTTTTGCATAGAATTTCTTTGTAAAATCTCTCTCACTCATTCCTCTCCATCATGGCCGGCACCACCACTGCTGGAGAAGCCCACTCCCCCCCTCATTTTTGTTTTCATCTCTTTTAAAAGTTCAATATGATAAGGATTAAAATATAGTAATTGGAGTATGGGTTTTTGTTGTTTGTGTGGTCTTTTGACTTTGAGAAACTTTCCCCAACTCCCCACACCCTCTCTCTCCTCTCCCCACCTGCATTTGGCCAAGCCCCCCCCATTTAGAATAGCCCTTCACTTCTTCATCTCACTTTCTCTTCAAAAAAATCCACAAAAATGCTTAAAAATCCACAAAATTTCAAAATCAAAATCCAACTCCTACCCATTTCTCATTAACCATTCTAGCATGGATCTAGGGATCAAAATGGCATTTTAGGAGGCTAGATCTTGAGCTTGATCTCATCATGGGAGGTATAATCTCATGCTTTTGTTAAAATTTGTTATCTAGTTGCTTTAATCTAAGTTAACTAAGTGCTTAATTAGGTTTTCGATGAGTTTAATTGCATGATTAAAGATTTCAAGTTAGGGTTTTGTTGTGGAAATGGGTTATGATAAATTGTGCATGGTTTTGTGTTGTGGATTAACATCTTAAGTTTTATAGAAAGCTAATTTAGTTGTTAATTCCAAACCATTACTTATAAAATGCCCTAATTAAGTTATTTTGCTAACTATAGTTTTGGAAAATTATTAAATACTTTAGATTAAATTATAATAATGGTTTCATGTCATTATAGATAATATATTGAGTGGTTTAATGCTTTTAGTTCATGAAATCCTAGCTAAATTGTTGTTTGTGCGTTTTTGCTATAAATTGTTAAAAAATTGGGTATTTTGTAAACTAGAATTTTGGGGTTAATGGAATTTAATGAGATTAAATTATGTAAATTATTTTAATGACTTATTTAAGATATTTAATAAGTATTATGGCCACTAGATTTGTTTAAACATCATGTTTTGTACAAAAACGGCGAATTGTGCTTGCTAGATTTTCGGAAAAATGACTTTTTAAGTGAAATTGGGGTTTTTGTGAATTTTAACCTATTTTATATTAAAATTAGTGTTCGTGAATTTGCAAATGAGTGTATTTGGGTTTTTCTCGATGGTCTGGCGTTTGTACGCCGACGTCGAGGGTTTTTGGGTTGATTTGTGGAAGCAACCATAGGTTTTGAACTATGTGGGATTCGTGTGTCGTTTTGATCATGAGTCGGATTTTAATGCGATACGATGCGTTATGATATGCAGGTACCCCATGTGGACTTCGAGACGACAAGCAAGCGCGTGGCGACATCGGCACCGACGAGCGAGGACCAGGTGAGTAGATTTATATCTACGGGGAGAAGTCGGGTGGATGGCGTATAGCACCCCCGCAGTCCGTAGTGGTGTATACGGATGCGTATACACACCAGCAATTATTGTATGTTATTTGGGATTAATAATGATGTTTAGGATGGATATTGGTGTGTTGGATTATTTTAGTGTCGCTGACCCTAGGGTAGTGTTGCACTACACATACACGCATACATACTTGCATACATTCCTATTTATATGTGCTCATGGGATTCTTATAGTTATGTGATCACATGGGTATGGGACTATGTGTTCACATACGGATTTAAGCATAATACTTGGGATTGAGCTGACTCGATGAGATTTGTTTGTGGTTGTGTTAGCGGTGATATGGTAGGATTCGTACTTGAGGTACGTCATGGTGTTATAGCGGATCTTGGGACGACGATACGGGTGAATAGTGTTATAAATAAAATGGTCGTCATGTGATCGTGATATGAGGCATGATTTGCTAGGATATTGATATTAGGCCGTATAGGGCGATGTATACCCCTTGATGATGATATGTGCTGACGATATCGGTTTGTACGAGATTGTCGATCAGTAGTCAGATCATGAGTATATTGAGGATATTAGTATTGTACTAGACATAGGTCAGTACCCTAGACTATGATCTTGAATAAAGAGGATACCAGAGGAATGGTGTGAGGAATATGATATTGACCCGTACCCAGATTTGGGGATGCCGTACGACGGATTTACGTACGAGCTATATCTTGATGATTGATCCGCACTCTTGACTTAGGATGTCTGATTGTAGATATGGTATCGGATATGATATTATTGAGGCGGGATCACCGACTAATATATATACAGGTATGTATATGGATCGACTCAGATGTTAGGCGGTTTCCTTACCTGTAGTCCAGCTTGTTAGCTTAGCCCTTTAGTTTAGTTTAGTTGTTAGATTAGATTCAATTCTTACCTATTTCAAAAACTAACGAATCGTGGGTATTTTAAAAGACAGCCTAAGGGATCCTACGGATATTTCAAAAGACGTATCTTTTCATAAAAATACCGTAGCCCCTATTTTCAAAACCCCATGATTCGTGTTATTTCAAAAGGCACCATTTGTAGGACTTATATTAGATTAATGCAGGTTAGTTACAGTTGCGTCTAGTATTCAGCTCCCGTGTATTATTGTGATTCGCTTCGCATCGCATACTTATGTTATAATTTCTTATTGCAATGTTGATATCATATTGTTAGGACACCAGCACCATTACCGATGATGCGTATGTACCACGTACACTTACTTGCCGGCTCACACACATCTTCATCGGTAATTGCCATGTCACGTACACCTTAGAAAATATTATTGCTTGACATAGCATACTTGCCTTATATGTTAGTTTAGACATTGTAGTTATTACCTGCTACTTCATGCATACTGTTATTCATTGTTATGCCGCATTCATGGATTCTCATGCATATATTCACTATTTTACATGTTATTGAGGTTTTGGATTCGGATTTCCATGAGATTTTCTGGATTTGGAGGAAAACCGCAAACACATAAATAAACCTTTTCTCTCTTTTAAATTAAAAAGTGCGGTTTTTCCCATGATGTATGAGTCGTCCACCATGAGTTTGCTGATGGATTTCGAGACCCGATTCGAGGAGACGGATGAACCGTTTCGGGTACATGGTGGACCCGGTAAGGTACCCCGGGGCAAGAAGCGCGTGATGATGACGATGTGAGCCTGGCAGGGGAGCACTACCTACCGGTGATTTTACCCGACGCGTCGGATATCCGGAGGATACCGTCGTGGTCTTGAGATGGATGGTAGGGGCCGGTCTGGACTGACGGCGCCCTAGATATTGTGATTGAGACATTGAGATTTCGAGATATTGAGGTATAGAGACTGTGATACAGAGATATCGAGATATTGGAATTATGTTTTGTGCCGATGCTAGGCACTGTTTTATGCTGATTTCATTATGATACCTCATTTTAAAAATACAAAGGAAATCTCACTAAATTATGAAAACAGTTCTTCATTTACATGTATTCTGTTTTCATGCATTCATACCTCATTCATATGATATATTGCTATCTGAGGCACTGACACGGGCACATGAGATTACACTCGGGTTAGATATTTACCCTAGCCTTGTTATAGGTTGCATGTTATATATATTGAGGATATATTATGATCTTTGACCTAGGTTGCGTTATTTATGCGATTTCTGTGCGTAGATGTTTTTTCTATTCACGAGTTGGCAACTCACCCCCGTTGTGCCCCAGTTTCTTGCAGGTTTGCCGTACAGGTTTCATTACGGCTTGCGGGCATAGTTTCCTTCGGGTGATTTGCTAGTAGGTGGGTTTACTTGTATCGTACCCCCCATTATATAATTTGTATATTATTACTCTGTTGTATCTAGAAGTTCCATCAACCAAACATGTATTTATTTCAGAGATAGAGACCAGTGATGTTATTCTTTCGACCTTAGAGTCGCGCGTTTTATTTCTGTGGTTTTCTTGTGGTTTTGAGGTTTGATCCTCGCCGTTGGCGTTGTATATTATATTGCTTGTGTGGTTGTGACCGTCGATTGACGAAGCGCTAGCTCCCGCTTGGGAATGCCTTCTTATTGATTTCGTATACTATTCATGTTGTATCCCGTTTGGGGGCCAGTATTTACAAAGGAGACTCTGCCGAAATTTTCAGTAAATTTTGATGTTCTTAAAAACCGCATAATTCGGCTTATGCTATTAAAACTACTTGTTTTAAATTGGTTTTCCTTCAATCTACTACTTTTCTTGGTTTGGATTTCTGGGTTTTCGGTTTACTTAGATTACGTACGCCTCGAGACGTTTCGTAGTTTAAGTGCCGGTTATGTTCCGTACTTTCGGGACGTGACAAAGTTGGTATCAGAGCGTTAGGTTTTACCTTTGGAGCGTAGGATGACCCTTGGTTGATGGAATAGGTGACTAAAGTAGTGTGACGTACCGTAGGTATGCTCCGCGGCATATTTACGATACGCTACACCACTTAAGAAGCCTTAGGATGTACATTTCTTCGCTCAGTATTATATTCATTCCGATCTAGCCTCATCAGTACCAGTTATGGTTTTGCTGCCACGATTACGGGCAGGGAGAGCTACAGCTAGAGTTGCGGTCAGCACGAGCTCGTCACGAACGAGGACTGACCAGGGCGAAATTCCGGCAATACACGATTGCAGAGATGTGTCTTTTTACTGTATTTCCGCGCCACGAGCGTTTGGCGGATCGCCTTTATGAGGTTACTCGGATGTGCTGATCGACACTAGAGGATTGAGCCAATGATAGAGGCCAGCCAGATTTTGATGACCGTTGGTGTGTTGCTTATTCATGATGATCGAGGCACTGTTCAGCGTGCAGACGAGCGAGCTAGTTATTGCTGCGAACGACGAGATATTGCCCCAGATGCTGGAATTAGTGCAGAACGAGTTGTACTAAGAGATGATAGAAGGTCTCTAGTCATCGAGGATGAATGACTAGGACATGCGGATCGTTCGCCTACCCCGATGCGAGGTCATCAGATAGATTGATTCCAGCTAGAGACGACTTCACGCGGAGACGTTGGGAGTCGACAGAGACAATCGGATGTCAGAAACATATTATTCCAAGTTTAAAGTAGTCGGAAAGACATGCAGGCAATTCTATGGTCCCTCTAGAAGAATGAAACCCTAACTCGACTTAATGACCGTGTGAAAGCCTTTGAACCTTCGGGTTTACGGCAGTTCCACGGCGCCATTAGTGAGGCTTGGGTTTGCCCTTCTACGGCTGGACCACCGATATATGTACTCGATACTATTAAACTGTGCCCAAGATGTTGAGCTCTTGGGGGATTATGAGGTTTTGACGACTCGATTGGATGGCTCGACGTAAATCAGATGCTAGGTAGTGAGATGCATTTCTTGGGAGACTCCAGATACGAGGATAGTCATTGGAGCTCAGTCCATGCAGCCACTACGAGACGAGTCCAGAGCAGTCGACATTAGAAAAATGGAGTAAGAGGTTCGTACAAGATCTGGATATGATGACGTTCCCTTCCGCCGACATCAGGGATGCGATACGTATGCCAAGGCATTGTACTTGGGTATACCTTCCAGAAGGAGTCGCGATGAGTATGCAGCCCTTCCGGAATGAGAACAGATCTAGTAAGGGACGATGACTTCCGGACAGTTCGGCAGAGACGAGATTTGGGAGAGATCCTGACAGGACCTTTCTGGAATGAATTACAAGAAGACCTTGACCCAGGAGTGGTCATTGTTACGTACACTAGCAGGCCAGAGTTCATGATCATCGACGAGACGTCCCACTAGTGACCGCGACAGTTGGCCCGAGATTCTTAGAGGATGCGCTTGAGCGGTACTATGCCGCCATTATTGATTTCGATGTTTTGGGTGATTTATTCGAATGATTTGATTTTGATGATTGAGGATTTACGATCCTTGCACAGTGTTGCACTTGATATCGTTTTTGTGCTTGGGTTTCACATGTTTGTGATTTTACGGTTTTAGACATTTGAGTTGATTTTGTGCGTATGCACGCACACGATTTGGTTCCTGCACTCTGTATAGTTTATATATGCTTGCAGTGCAGTGATACGCCTTTTGTGCACTTAGATGCATTGGACTTTGATTTCGATGGTGATGTTCGATATTTGTTTTGTGCACCTTGTGCACCTGATTTGATTTTGCGCATGTTCGGCACTTGATATTGGATTTCATGATTTCGTGCACGATGGATGCACCTGATTGGATTTTCGCGCATGTTGGGCGCATGTTTTGAAGTGTGATTTTGGTGCACACCAGATGCACTAAATCGAGATTTTTCGTGCATGTCAGATGCACCTGATTTTGCTGTCAGGCACACATGTTGCCTACGACAGATGTTTCGTGCACACCCGATGCACTTAGATGTTGTTTCTGTGCATATGTAAGGCACATATTTGGATTTTGATTTCCGTGCGCACAAGACGCGCGTAGTATTCATACGTGTATTTTGGGATTGATTTTTCTTATAGAGCAGTACGTTTTTATGATATTGCTATGTGTTTTCGTACTGAGCAGGACTAGTCAGAGGACAGTACCTGAATATATTTTACATGTATAGTTTCGAGTTATATCATATTGGTTTTGCTTTGGATTTGGTATTGATGTCTTCCCCATGACTCCGATGATTGCGGGATGCTTGACGGAATTCTGATTTGAGTTATATGCTCATTTTTCATGCGCATGCGTTGCGCTACGATTTGTTTTATGTATTTATGATTTCGGAGCCCCGGCGATTTGATGGTTTTGGATGAAATATTTTAGTATTTGGGGGAAGTTTTAATTTAAATTCGGGGACCGAATTTCTTTAAGGGGGGAAGATTGTAACGTTTTGAAAATCGTTTCGGTGAAATTTCGAAAAAACGGTAAAATAAGGGGGTTTTCTGTAAAAAGTCAAAATGCAAATATCTTTATTATAAAATTAAATATACATATTCTAGCTATGTAATTACTAGTATTTGGTGTTTATTGAGCCACTGGTGAAATTTCAAATTTTCTGAAAAAAATATTATTTTAATATTATTTTAAGCCGGTAAGAAAATACATTAAATTAGCGATAAATACAAATTTAAATGGGCTAATTTTAATCTTTAAAATCATGTTAATTAAAATCTAGTTGTAATATAAATTTTTAGTATTTTATTTCAAGTTTTAATGGGTTTTTATTATGGAGAACAAAAAAATAATTAATTTAAGCTAAAACTTGCAATTTTGAGCTTGTGGGGGTCTTTTTTTATAGAATTTCTTTGTAAAATCTCTCTCACTCATTCCTCTCCATCATGGCCGGCCCCACCACTGCTGGAGCAGCCCACTCCCCCCCTCATTTTTGTTTTCATCTCTTTTAAAAGTTCAATATGATAAGGATTAAAATATAGTAATTGGAGTATGGGTTTTTGTTGTTTGTGTGGTCTTTTGACTTTGAGAAACTTTCCCCAACTCCCCACACCCTCTCTCTCCTCTCCCCACCTGCATTTGGCCGAGCCCCCCCCCCCCATTTAGAACAGCCTTTCACTTCTTCATCTCACTTTCTCTTCAAAAAAATCCACAAAAATGCTTAAAAATCCACAAAATTTCAAAATCAAAATCCAACTCCTACCCATTTCTCATTAACCATTCTAGCATGGATCTAGGGATCAAAATGGCATTTTAGGAGGCTAGATCTTGAGCTTGATCTCATCATGGGAGGTATAATCTCATGCTTTTGTTAAAATTTGTTATCTAATTGCTTTAATCTAAGTTAACTAAGTGCTTAATTAGGTTTTCGATGAGTTTAATTGCATGATTAAAGATTTCAAGTTAGGGTTTTGTTGTGGAAATGGGTTATGATAAATTGTGCATGGTTTTGTGTTGTGGATTAACATCTTAAGTTTTATAGAAAGCTAATTTAGTTGTTAATTGCAAACCATTACTTATAAAATACCCTAATTAAGTTATTTTGCTAACTAGAGTTTTGGAAAATTATTAAATGCTTTAGATTAAATTATAATAATGGTTTCATGTCAATATAGATAATATATTGAGTGGTTTAATGCTTTTAGTTCATGAAATCCTAGCTAAATTGTTGTTTGTGCGTTTTTGCTATAAATTGTTAAAAAATTGGGTATTTTGTAAACTAGAATTTTGGGGTTAATGGAATTTAATGAGATTAAATTATGGAAATTATTTTTATGACTTATTTAAGATATTTAATAAGTATTATGGCCACTAGATTTGTTTAAACATCATGTTTTGTACAAAAACGGCGAATTGTGCTTGCTAGATTTTCGGAAAAATGACTTTTTAAGTGAAATTGGGGTTTTTGTGAATTTTAACCTATTTTATATTAAAATTAGTGTTCGTGAATGTGAAAATGAGTGTATTTGGGTTTTTCTCGATGGTCTGGAGTTTGTACGCCGACGTCGAGGGTTTTTGGGTTGATTTGTGGAAGCAACCATAGGTTTTGAACTATGTGGGATTCGTGTGTCGTTTTGGTCATGAGTCGGATTTTAATGCGATACGATGCGTTATGATATGTAGGTACCCCATGTGGACTTCGAGACGACAAGCAAGCGCGTGGCGACGTCGGCACCGGCGAGCGAGGACCAGGTGAGTAGATTTATATCTACGAGGAGAAGTCGGGTGGATGGCGTATAGCACTCCCGTAGTCCGTGATGGTGTATACGGATGCGTATACACACCAGCAATTATTGTATGTTATTTGGGATTAATAACGATGTCTAGGATGGATATTGGTGTGTTGGATTATTTTAGTGTCGCGGACCCTAGGGTAGTGTTGCACTACACATACACGCATACATACTTGCATACATTCCTATTTATATGTGCTCATGGGATTCTTTATAGTTATGTGATCACATGGGTATGGGACTATGTGTTCACATACGGATTTGAGGATGATACTTGGGATTGAGCTGAGTCGATGAGATTTGTTTGTGGTTATGATAGCGGTGATATGGCAGGATTCGTACTTGAGGTACGTCATGGTGTTATAGCGGATCTTGGGACGACGATACGGGTGAATAGTGTTATAAATAAAATGGTCGTCATGTGATCGTGATATGAGACATGATTTGCTAGGATATTGATATTAGGCCGTATAGGGCGATGTATACCCCTTGATGATGATATGTGCTGACGATATCGGTTTGTACGAGATTGTCGATCAGTAGTCAGATCATGAGTATATTGAGGATATTAGTATTGTACTAGACATAGGTCAGTACCCTAGACTATGATCTTGAATAAAGAGGATACCAGAGGAATGGTGTGAGGAATATGATATTGACCCGTACCCAGATTTGGGGATGCCGTACGACGGATTTACGTACGAGCTATATCTTGATGATTGATCCGCACTCTTGACTTGGGATGTCTGATTGTAGATATGGTATCGGATATGATATTATTGAGGCAGGATCACCGACTAATATATATACAGGTATGTATATGGATCGACTCAGATGTTAGGCGGTTTCCTTACCTGTAGTCCAGCTTGTTAGCTTAGCCCTTTAGTTTAGTTTAGTTGTTAGATTAGATTCGATTCTTACCTATTTCAAAAACTAACGAATCGTGGGTATTTTAAAAGACAGCCCAAGGGATCCTACGGATATTTCAAAAGACGTATCTTTTCATAAAAACACCGTAGCCCCTATTTTCAAAACCCCATGATTCGTGTTATTTCAAAAGGCACCATTTGTAGGACTTATATTAGATTAATGCAGGTTAGTTACAGTTGCGTCTAGTATTCAGCTCCCGTGTATTATTATGGTTCGCTTCGCATCGCATACTTATGTTATAATTTCTTATTGCAATGTTGATATCATATTGTTAGGACACCAGCACCATTACCGATGATGCGTATGTACCACGTACACTTACTTGCCGGCTCACACACATCTTCATCGGTAATTGCCATGTCACGTACACCTTAGAAAATATTATTGCTTGACATAGCATACTTGCCTTATATGTTAGTTTAGACATTGTAGTTATTACCTGCTACTTCATGCATACTGTTATTCATTGTTATGCCGCATTCATGGATTCTCATGCATATATTCACTATTTTACGTGTTATTGAGGTTTTGGATTCGGATTTCCATGAGATTTTCTGGATTTGGAGGAAAACCGCAAACACATAAATAATCCTTTTCTCTCTTTTAAAATAAAAAGTGCGGTTTTTCCCATGATGTATGAGTCGTCCACCATGAGTTTGCTGATGGATTTCGAGACCCGATTCGAGGAGACGGATGAACCGTTTCGGATACATGGTGGACCCGGTAAGGTACCCCGAGGCAAGAAGCGCGTGATGATGACGATGTGAGCCTGGCAGGGGAGCACTACCTACCGGTGATTTTACCCGACGCGTCGGATATCCGAAGGATACCGTCGTGGTCTTGAGATGGATGGTAGGGGCCGGTCTAGACTGACGGCGCCCTAGATATTGTGATTGAGACATTGAGATTTCGAGATATTGAGGTATAGGGACTGTGATACAGAGATATCGAGATATTGGGATTACGTTTTGTGCCGATGCTACACACTGTTTTATGCTGATTTCATTATGATACCTCATTTTAAAAATACAAAGGAAATCTCACTAAATTATGAAAACAGTTCTTCATTTATATGTATTCTGTTTTCATGCATTCATACATCATTCATATGATATATTGCTACCTGAGGCACTGACACGGGCACATGAGATTACACTCGGGTTAGATATTTACCCTAGCCTTGTTATAGGTTGCATGTTATGTATATTGAGGATATATTATGATCTTTGACCTAGGTTGCGTTATTTATGCGATTTCTGTGCGTAGATGTTTTTTTCTATTCACGAGTTGGCAACTCACCCCCGTTGTGCCCCAGTTTCTTGCAGGTTTGCTGTATAGGTTTCATTACGGCTTGCGGGCATAGTTTCCTTCGGGTGATTTGCTAGTAGGTGGGTTTACTTGTATCGTACCCCCCATTATATAACTTGTATATTATTACTCTGTTGTATCTAGAAGTTCCATCAACCAAACATGTATTTATTTCAGAGATAGAGACCAGTGATGTTATTCTTTCGACCTTAGAGTCGCGCGTTTTATTTCTGTGGTTTTCTTGTGGTTTTGAGTTTTGATCCTCGCCGTTGGCGTTGTATATTATATTGCTTGTGTGGTTGTGACCGTCGATTGACGAAGAGCTAGCTCCCGCTTGGGGATGCCTTCTTATTGATTTCGTATACTATTCATGTTGTATCCCGTTTGGGGGCCAGTATTTATAAAGGTGACTCTGCCGAAATTTTCAGTAAATTTTGATGTTCTTAAAAACCGCATAATTCGGCTTATGCTATTAAAAATACTTGTTTTAAATTGGTTTTCCTTCACTCTACTACTTTTCTTGGTTTGGATTTCTGGGTTTTCGGTTTACTTAGATTACGTACGCCTCGAGACGTTTCGTAGTTTAAGTGCCGGTCATGTTCCGTACTTTCGGGACGTGACAGTCTTCGACTCAAGGAGGCCACGGAGGTGACCAAGATCCGGATCGATCCTCGGACCTTAGATGGACAAGCAGGATAGTGGAGAGAAGACCTGAAGGACCGGTTTCGTGAGGTATAATCTCTATGACATAGTAGCTAGAACCTCGTGTAGTTTGCTAGGTTTTTGTTTAGCAAAGATCCTCCTTTTAGTCCATGTTGCTTAGTGTCAAAAAATCATATTTTACCGTTTCCGCCTCCCCGTAAGAACCAGGGTTAGCAACGTAGACTTACAGATGGTCTATGACCCATCTGATCTATTTGGGCCAGCTTGTCAATCAAGACCTGGAAAGTAGTTGGCTTAAAAAACATCATGAATTGCGAGATAGTCGCTTGAGGGTCAAGAGTGCCCACGAACATGCCCACTGCCGGAGCTTCTTCGATGTGCTGTTCGCATTTCGACCATAGGTTCCGCCACTGGATTGCCTACTGCACCCACGTCTCTCCTGGCTTGATCTATGCCGTGATCGGGATGCGTCCGCTAGCGCTCTCAAAACGCTAAGTGAATAACAACTCCATCTCTGCAAAAGTTTAGACAGAATAGTTGGGAAGCTCTGAATACCATTCGAAATCTGTGTCCGACAAGCTGCCAACGAACTGGCGAAGTAGTAGTTTATCATTACCTCCGGTGTTACCACAAAGAGCCCTGAACTGGGCGACATGCTGATGTGGATTCCCCGTCCCTTTATACACATGGAACTTAGGGATCGTATATCCCGGCGGGTAACTTATTTGGTCATTCCAGCTCGGATAGGGTCGTCCAGTCTTGACAACTTGGCCGGGCGCTTCATTTGCCTGGTGAACTCTTATTTGCTGAGCAATATAGTCATCCAGTGCAGCTTTGGAGACTGTCTCTTCTTTGGCTGTCGACAGAGCCGGCAGAGTGTTTGATGTTTCTCCTCTATCATCTTCAATTATCACTGGAGGATCTTCGGCTGGAGGATCATCCCGACCATGTCTTGGAAGAGAAGTGCCATTCGCTTTATGTTAGCCGCTTGCTCTGCGGCTTCTTTGTCCTTCTTTTCGAGGACTCTGCGAAGGAAGTCAGCATCAGTTTCTTGTTTGTGACGCTGTTCCGCAGATGTTTCCGGCCTTTCTTTTGGTCCGGTGAGTGCGGCCACCGCAGTCAGCATCTCCTGAAGCTTCTGCTGCTGTTCTTGGGCTTTTGTCACAGATCGCGTAAGCGGTCGATGACCTGTGGAGATACGGCTATCCTCTTTTCCGGATGCCATATAGACGGTATGCACCACCATGACCCCAGACTTAGGGCGTTTGGGCTCAGTGCCTTTGACATTTGCCGCAGGCATGGGGACTTTCTTCGGCCTCCTTCGTTTATGAGCGGTCGAAGTTGAGGGGGCCGTTGCAGTGGGCACCCAAGTGGTTGTCGTCCGTTGTGTTTTGACAGGACGGTGCTCTTCCTACTGAGCCTTCATCTTCTTCTATCGGCGGAGATAGTCCTGATCCACCACCGACTCTCGAACTTGTCGCTAGATTTTGTAAACTTTGGAAGATAGCCGTTGAGGGGAATTCTTTGGTTTCATTTCTATGACCGTCTCGACCGGTGGAGGAGATCTCTTCAGCACGGCGATAGGAGAGTTCCTGCGCACCTTGTTAAGTAGTTCAAAGCTGTTCCCGGTTGGAACAGCAGCATCAACTTCCACCGTTGGAGCCGGTGGAGTAAATCCAGATGGAGAGCTGCCTCTAGCCTTCCGTGCTCGGCGCCAGTGACGATGGAGAGCATGTCGCGCAGATGGTGTTGGTTCGGCTATGGGGATGGCTTTGTCCTGCCCCCTGTTTTGAGGAGAGGCTGTTATTGGCACTAGCCGGTCGAAGACTGGCGTTCGTTGAGAGGGGATAGTCAGTCTTGCGAAGACCGACTTTCGAATAGGGGAAGTAACCTTTGTGACTTCGCATGGAGTGGGAGCTAAAACGGGCAGTCTTGTGAACCGACCCTTTAGCAGGGGAGGCTGCCTTAACGACTTTAGGAGTAGGAATGGCAATCCGCTTTGGGATGGCCGCTTCAGGTATCGTGGGCTTCTTCATAGGCCCGCTTAAGCTTCGGCCCAGTTTGCTGAAAACTGAGGCATTGGACTTAGGCGACCCGTTGAGAGGGGCAGCGGTATTTGTAAGCCGATCAAAGACCGACTTCTTTGGAGATTCTTGTGACGACATTAGGGCATTGAAGCTCATCGGTGGGATCATGGTCCCAAAGAACAGCCCAGTGGTGGCCTGAGTCACCTGCTCCATCGGCATAGCGAAGATGGAGTCCGCTTGGGGCCCATAAGTCACTCCTCCGGATGGGACGGAGCGAGAGTTGCGATTGCAGTTAGTGCAGTTTGAAACCATTGATCTTCTGTTTTCTGCACAGAGAAAGACACCAAATCTAAGTACCTCGAATCCATAGGCAACCATATCAAACCGCGATTTGTTCGCGAACACGACACACGAAGTGAGGAGTGGAAAGAGGAAAAGGTCCCACCAGGCGTGCCAGAATCTGTTCCCCTCCGAATCACGCGGACGCGATAAAAGTCTTGCCTGAAATTCGGGGCAGATGCTAATTGGTGCTATCCGTCCACCTCTCTGAAGATGCCAAGTTGATTTATGGCACCATGTATCGAAAGTTTAAACGGATGTGGCCGATGTAGCAGACTTTGTCAGATTCCCCCTCGTCTGAGGGGTTTTTGATTGTGGGGATGCTCTTCCCTGTAGGTGTAAGCCCCTGCAGTTAATTACGCTATCGCATCGCGGTACCAACTTTCTCCTTCTCTATATGGTCACTTCGTGTCGTGGGTGTTTGTTTTGTTTGTAGTTGCTCGTGGATTGTATACGGAGACTAATTTATGTTGTCGCCCGTAGGGCATGGATTAGTCCAAATCCGTATCTTCTTAGATTTGGGTTTGGGGGTTTGGTTTAAGGATACGTTAGCCTCATTTGAGACTAAGATCAACTTAAACGTTTATTAAGGATATGTTAGTCTAATTTCTAGACTAAGATCAACTTAACAGGATCATTTAGATCCAACAAAAAAGCATTTAGACTCTATTGTTTAGTTTACGGACATTTCGGTCAATTACCAGTTTAAGGACATGGTGGTCCAATGTTAGTTTAAAGACATCCCGGTCAAGGTTAAGGACATCAGTCCGTGGAATGTATGGCTGTCGGGCCCGTCACCTCTCTGAAGACGTTGAAGGATTACAACGACAAATATCAGATGAGTTCAGAGATGTACCCTTGAACCAATGTTGGTTGGGAGATCTATAGTCCAATTTGGGACTAAAGTCTGTTTGCAGGTTTATGAGCATATGGGCTCAGTTGATATGAGTTGAACATTTTATTGTTCTGGCTATTGAGCCTTTGTTTGGGCTCGGCCCTTTTAATAATGCATAGCATTTACCAGAACAAAGTATGTTCTGACAGTGCACCACGTGACGCATCAGGCGCTTTGCACCAAGGAAAGAGCGCATTGCGCTTCTGCTGGATAGCGCACACGAGGAGGACACGTGTCACGCTTGGCGCTGAGCGCTAGTTTGTTGGCGCATTGGTGCATTGCGCTTTTAATTTATGTGCGCGCTGCGCTAGTTTGTTGGCGCCCCAGTGAGTGGCGTGCTTGGCGCTGAGCACCAGCTCATGAGCGCAGCGCTCTGTTTTTAGAAGCGCAAAGCGCAGATTGTGTCTCTGATTGACACGTGGCGGGTTTTAGCGCCGAGCGCCAGTCCAAGGAGCACAAGGGCGCAGTTCATGAGTGCAAGGCACTTTCTAATAGCGCAAAGCGCATTTGATCAATTTTAAGATCAAAGAACAAGTTTATGTTCTTCAAAGGCGGCCTTGCCTCAAGATCCAAGAACAACAGTTCTTGTTTTTTTTATTAAAAGGCTCTGCCTTTATAGATCAGAAGACCTGTGAAGTAAAAATACTTCTTTGTTTTTATATTTTTATGATTAGGTCTTTTGATCTTTTCTTTTTATTCAAAGACCTTAGTCTTTTTTATAGATCTAAGATCTTTTTAGAAGACGTTTCTTCTTTTTATGAGATATTTTAATCTCTGTTTTTCAAGAATACAGTTCTTTTTATCTTAAAGATGAAGAAAAATCTTCTTCTTTCTAAAAGCTTGCTCTTCTTATTGCACAGGGTTTTTCTCTCTTTGTTTTTGTGTATTCTCCCTTCTATATCTCAGACTTGAAGTCTTGGGGCCTTTATATAGAGCCAATTAATTTGTTAAATCAGTTTAAGAGATCTTTCTCTGATTGATTTGGGAATATTTTCCACCGTTGGATCTTTGATCCTAAGGCTTCTGTTTTACAGAAGATAATCTTGTTTTAATAAGATTGAAAAAAATTTCCATAACAGAATTTTAGTTCGGATTAATTAATAATTTATTATTATTAGATCTTTTGATCTGACGGTGGGGGAATTTTAATTCCAGCGCTGGCGCACTTCGCGCCAGCGCACCTGCGCTTGACACGTGGCGCGCAGCGCAACTGTGCTAGCGCGCCCGTGTTTGACACGTGATACGCAGCGCAGAGCGCAGCGCAACTGTGCTAGCGCACCCGGGTTTGACACGTGGCGCACAACGCAGAGCGCTGGCTCTGAAGCGTTGCTTAAATTTAAATTTTGGAATTTGGACAGAGCTTAGCACTTCTTGGGGGGTGCGCTGCCTAGGGCGCAGCGCTCATGGCGCTGGCGTGTATGCTTTTGACACGTGGCGCTTAACGCGCAGCGCGCAGAACCTGAAGCGTTGCTTCAATTTTTGAATTTTGAAATTCAAAACAGAGCTTTGCTCTGATTGGGGGAAACACGTACATTTTTACATGAATGAAAATGAAAAACTCTCATCTCATGCAAAAAACCCCGGCTATTCAAACACGATGATTCAATATAACATATCACAGCAACACATAACGTCACATGTCATCAGCGTAAGTAAATATGCGTATCCTAATTGTCGTTGACGTATAGCAACGAAACCGGCGATCCACCACATATTACACTTACGGTCGCAGAAAAGAAAACAAAAACTACAATAATTAGAATCCTCAACATCTTTAGACATCACAAACCCGGAATATCTCGTACCCCGAATTTCATGCCTAACATATAAACCTTGCATTTTAGTCTCATATTGAAAACACCTTTTCAATAACCTAGTCGGGTAATTCAACAAGATTCCCGACTACTTGATTGAATACTCATCGAAAACATTAGTAGATGGCCATACCCCCGATGTCATCGACGAAGTGCACTTAGGCGGAACACCGTGGCCACGAGCACCCGAGGGGATGCTTTTGGAAACGGGGTTCTCCTACAGTCACTTGGTCGGGGGTATGAGGTATAACTATCTAGTAGTATTACCCGGCGAATTTTCACGTACTATACGAGATTGCGACGGAGTTTTGATCCGAATCGAAACTCCGTGGAAATCTATCAAAAGAGACAAAATTGCTACATTTACATAACACTAACTAGTTTTCACAAAACTAATTATCGTGGATTTTAAATATTATATCATATTTTAATATCAAATCCGAACGATGTTAAAATACGACTACGAAATACTCCGTATTGCCACTATAGAAAGATAACATCACATGCAATCTTGACAAAAACAAACATAACCTGAAACTCTAAAACCAAGAGATCAGAACACCTATAGGAAAAAAGGTGAGGCCGGTTTTTTTGACAATATGGCCGGCCAAATTTTTGGTGTTTTGCCTCAAATTTTTCTGGTGTTCTAGATACATCACAACTAGCTTTCTGCACTTGTTTAAAAAAATTTTAGAGGACTTAAAAAATTCGACAGAAACTAAGGTTTCGGATTCCAGGTTTCGGAGTTGTTTCGGTTTCATAATTCTAACACATCGTATAATTCTCTAACTTGGCTCTGATACCACTGCTGGGTTCCTTAGCACTCTCACTAGGTTTTATAAGGCATCGGGTATGCAATTTTAAAAAATCTAGAGAGCAAAGCAACCCAAACTAAGGATCTAACTAGAGAATTAGGGTTTATAAAATATGTAAACATCTTTACCCTAAGTTATATAAGAATACAACCTTTGTAGACCGGTCCTTCACTTCTAAAGCTCCATGTAGTAGTCCCTTAGCTCCAACTAGTGGTATCCCGGACTCTCGTTAGGCTCCACTAGGCGAAAGGAACAAGCTTTCTCAAGGATCTTCGAGGCCAAAGATGATCTACGTCAAAGAATCTCTAACTCAAGCTATTTCTTCACTAATTGATGAACAAGTGAAGAAACAACCTATACTAAATGGCTAGTTTGGTATAGATTGGTGAAGTAGGGATTTTGCTCACTTTAGAATAATTTTTCTCTCTTTTCTTTTTCACCTCACTCAAAACTAAAGAGCAAGAATGGAGATGAAGAAGAAGATGAATGAATCAAGTGTGAACCATGGGTGAGAAAAATATCTTATATCAACTCATGTAGAGACAAAACCATGGCTAAATATAATGGTTAGGTTAATAAATATCCAGAGTAAAACAAAATTAGTGGACTAAACTCAAAGCTTCTCCATGCTTCCACAAGCATCTTAGCCATGCTAATTGTAGGGTTCCTAAGCATGACAGCAAGTTTTCGGGTGGAATCATCCATGCCAAATAAAATTTTTGCCATGCTTAAACAACCCGAAACAAGATTTTTAACTAGAGATTCATGCGGAAACAAAATGTAAACAACTTTACAACTAAGTGAATGCGGAATACAACCTTTGTAGACCGGTCCTTCACTTCAAATGCTCCATGTAGAAGTCCCTTCGCTGCAAGTGATGATCTCCCGAACTCTTGAGAGGATCCATAAGGTGAAAGTTGGAAACTTGCTCGAAGTCTTCGAGGCCGAAGATGATCTACGTCAAGGAGACTCAAGCTCATGCTACCTCTTCACTAAATTAGGGTTTAGTGAAGCAAAAACCCTAAACTAAATGGCTAACAGTAGAGGATGATGAAGTAGGAAATGGGCTCTCTTTAGTTTTCTTTTTCTCACAATATTTCATCACATGGAAAATAGCTAGCAAGCTTTCATGAGGAAGAAGAAGATGAAGTGATGAAAGAATAAAACTTATGAGGTTAGAAATGCAACCATGATGAGTTATGTCATGCCTTAACTCTTATAGAGAATAAACCATGGTGTGCGGTTAATGGTTGGGTTAACAAATATCTTTAAGTAAAACAAAAGGAGTGGACTTAGTCAATGTTCTACTAGCTTCCACCAAAAGATCAACCATGACAAATTCCACTAATTTTGAATTACTTAATAAATAAATATAAAACCCTAACATTAACCTAGCATGGTGTGAGTCTCATACAAACATGTTGCAAGTGTAACCTAGCATGTCACAATGATATATATCACATATATATTATTTGTGAACAAAAGAAAATAATACAATTAACATATATCACATATACATTAATGTATCACCAAGTGAGAAAAAGTAATACTTAAGTGAGCTAATATTAGTTAATGCAATTTAATATATAAAATATATAATTCTACATTAAATTATTAAATCAATACTTGATTTAATAATCCGGCTATATTACATATAACCGACTAATATTAAATGCAACAACTTATCGAATCAACACTTGATCCGATAACCCGGCTATATCACATATAACCGACCAATGTCACAAGTCGCGAGAATAGAATGAGCTATCACATACGCGCATTAATCTCGGTCCCGCACATACACATATGTGCTCCTAGTTCGTTTTGCATGAACCAGGAAACCTCTGTATAGGACTCTAAAGACTCGTCAATACGCCGGCAGTAGGTGATGATCATATCAAACACCCACAAGCCGCAAGCGGTCTGCTAAACGTAACGGCCACCCGGGTATTGAGCGATTAGAAGATCAACAAGCAAGCCTGTACATACTCCTGCGAATCCAATCAGTAACACTACCGTACAGTCCGGTCTCTTCGCTTGATATGTCGCATATCCAATCTAGGGATGGTAAATGTCAGAACCCAGTAAACGATAAGTCATGCCGATGTGAGGCTCATAACAGGTCGAGAAACTACTGATAACACTTAACAGTAGATCTCCATATCAGCCCTGGCCAGGGACTTCTAGTTATAGCCAATCGAACACAGCGCAACATCAACCCCCAATACCGGGAGAGACGAAACCCATCCTATCGCTCATTGCCTCCATGTGATTCGGGACTGCACCTAAAAGCCACCTTTTGCACATTCTCATGAACGTGGTAAGGTGGAAATCAAAGCACAGTGGGAATCACACAAGACTTTATGACGATCTCGGGTCTACAAACTAACCTATACTAGTGTCACCAGAGAACTGCTATCTGACGATAGGTATAATACCATCTAGGAGTTCTTGGCGAGTCCGTTTAGTGTACTCAGTCTCCATTAAGCACCCATGTACCATCTTTGATGTCAAACACCAATGGATGTGGGATCATCCATCGCTCATCATATGGGTCAAGATGCGTATACGCTAGTCTACACTGGAGTATCGATGCCCTGTCTCGATACACCCTTGACTAGGAAAAACTATAGGATGTACTTGTGGACTATCCTGGCCCCACTAGTATGATCTACATCATAGTCCTAGTTGTCAAGTACATATCCTAAGGGCTTTATCAACATGTGAGAGCAAGACAGTAACATAATACAAATCAACATGTTAAGACAAAGTGAAAGCAGATAGCATACTATCATGACGAGAAAGAAAGTCCTCTCTATATATATCCAAGCATCCACTACAATATACATCATATCTACAATAATGGCCTCTAGGGCATATACATAACTAACAATCTCCTACTTGCACTAAAGCCAGCTGTTGTAGTATTTCATACCCAACATCCCGAAGTGTCTCTCAAATTGTATCTGGGGTATGGCCTTCGTGAGTGGCTCTGCAGTGTTGTCCTTCATGTCAACTCTCTCGACCTCAATCTCCCGGCGATCAACTATCTCCCGGATCAGGTGATACCACATCAGAATATGCCTGGATCTCTGACCTGGGTTCCTTGGCCAAATCCACAGCTCCATTGTTATGACAATACAAAGGTATTGGATTCTCAATGGACAGAACTATTCTATGTTCGTTTATGAACTTCTTCATTCAGACAGCATCTTTGGCAGCATCGTTGGCAGCGATGTATTCAGCCTCCATCGTCGAGTCTGCCATGGTTTCCTGTTTGGAACTCTTCCAACAAACCTCCCCTCTATTGAGGGTAAAGACAAAGCCCGAGTGCGACTTAGAGTCGACCTTATCACTTTGGAAGCCCGAATCGGTAAAGGACTCCACTTGGAGTTCTCCGTTACCATACACCAAGAAAATCTCTTTAGACCTTCTCAAGTACTTGAGAATGTTCTTCACAGCTGTCCAGTGACTCTCTCCTGGATCTGCTTGATACATACTCACTACACTTAGTGAGTATACTATATCGGGTCTGGTACATAGCATCGCGTACATGATAAAGTCTACTACCACAGCATAGGGTATCCCTTGCATGCAAGCTCTTTCCAAATCAGTCTTATGAGACATCTCTTTGGAGAGAGTGAGTCCAGAGATCGTGGGTAAATTCCCACGCTTGGATTCTTCCATACTAAACCTCTTCAGTATGGTGTCAATGTACCTGGATTGGGACAATCCCAGTATTCTTTTAGATCTATCTCTATAGATCTTAATCCCCAAAATGCAGGAGACATCACCTAGATCTTTCATTGAGAATCTTTGTGATAAGAAGAGCTTGACCGAGTGCAGCATAGGAACATCATTTCCTATCAAGAGTATGGCATCCACGTACAATACGAGGAAGACAACCTTATTCTCTGCCACCTTCTTGTATATACAAGGTTCATCTACGTTTTTGATGAACTCAAACTCTTTGACTACCACATCAAAACAGATGTTCTAACTCTGCGATGCCTGCTTTAACCCGTAGATGGATTTAAGCGGCTTGCACACCTTTCCGCTGCTCCCACTATCTATGAAGCCCTCTGGCTGAGTCATGTAAATGCATTCTTCTAAATCACTATTTAGAAAGGCGGTCTTAACATCCATTTGCTAAATTTCGTAGTCATGGTATGCAGCAATAGCAAGTAGGATCCGAATGGACTTAAGCATAGCCACTGGAGAAAATGTTTCATCATAATCCACACCTGGTCGTTGACGAAAACCTTTTGCAACAAGTCTAGCTTTGAAAGTCTCAACTTTTCCATCTACACCAAGTTTCTTTTTAAAGATCCATTTGCTCCCAATGGGTTTTACCCCTTCAGGAGCAACTTCCAAAGTCCATACTTTGTCGATGTACATGGATTCCATCTCAGATCGCATTGCATCCAGCCATTTCAAAGAGTCCACACTCGTGATGGCCTGCTCGAAGCTAGTTGGGTCATCATCTTCCATGATGCAATCCCCGCTCCCACCATCAATGAGAAAACCATAGTATCTCTCAGGTTGATGTGGAACCCTACTAGATCGGCGGAGCGGCTGAGGTTCGTCGAAAACTATTGAATCCTCTGGTTCTACCAAATCTTCTGTCGTAGTTTGAGTCGCTGGAATTTCTTCCAGTTCTACCTCTGTCACGACCCAAATTTGGGCACATGACCGGCACTTAAACTACGTAACATCAACAGGCGTAACGCAATTAAGTAAGCCGAAAAACCCAGCAATCTAAACCATTACAAGAAAGAAAGATAGATCACTTTTAAAAATCTCGATGCAAAACTTTAAAACTTAAGTTTTTTTTTTTCATAAAAATTTCGGCAGCACTTCCTTTGTAAAAGCTAGCCCCGAAATGAGTACAAACATAAGATAAAAGTAAAACATCCCCAAACGGGAGCAAATCTCGCCCAACGGCAGAAACAATCAGCACAACTGATATACGACGCCGTAGCGAAGAAATGAGGTAATCCACATATATAAAAAGGTCGGTTCACACGAGCCCGACAACCAGAGTCAAAAGAATATACAACATCGATCCTCACAACTCGTCTATAAGTCATTACATGAAGGTGGTAGATGGAGAGTACTAGATACAAGAAATATACAATGTATATCATCGGATAACTGCAACCCACCTAAAGCAAATGGCCTCACAGCCAACCGTAGCGGTATCCACAAAAGTAGAGATAATAAGGCGTCCTGCCGTGACCACTCGGATGATCAGACCTGAAAAACCCTGTGGCACAATGGGGGGTGAGTTGCCAACTCATGAATAGTAAATAACATCATACTGTAATCGCAAGTATGCACTAACAGCAATAATCAATCACATGTAAGCTGGTAGCATAAGTATGACAATATGAATATGCAACTATCATGAAAGGTACTCTATCAGATATTACTAATACATGAAGCAAAGCATATAAAATAAATGCGGAGTAAGGGGTAAAACATGTCATCCTCACGGAATCTTCATCGTGGCGGACCAGTGTCCATCAAGAAAATCTAAATTCCCAATTTCCCTCACATCGGCCCCTATATCGGCCCTCGTATCGGGCACATCGGCCCTTCACATCGGGCACATCGGCCCCTCATATCGCAATGAATAAGAATAAATGCACAGATCATTATGATGATATATATTATATAGGTGTACATATATATAACAGCGTTCTATACCACTGATATATATATACATGAATATATATCAGCGTCCCATACCACTGATATATATACCCAGGAGCAAAACATCCAGGAAACATCATATGAAATCTATATATATCAATGCGAAATCCACGAAATATAATATATGCAACATGAAACAGTAATATGAGCATATAAAGGAAAAACCGCTATTAAACTGCAACAAGTTATTAAATATATCATATGGTTCCTAATTCCCGAAACCAAACGCAACATCATATAAGGTGAACATGTAGCTATAGCCAGGTATGCGTAACCATGTCGGTATAGCAAGGTATGTGTATCTACATATCAGTAATGATGTAATACCCTCCAGGTATATGTGTAGCTATATCAAGGAATACGGTGTAAATGTAAATATGTATGCAAGATGTATATGTAGCTATATCTCAAATGTGTATATACCTATCTCTAATGGTACAATACCATATAGGTATATGGGTAAGTAGCATATAGGCATGTCAAGGCATATGTGTAAGCATGTAGGTGTACAAGTATGCTATATGTCATATGCACAATGGAATATACGGATCACGTCTCAATGTCCCTAACCAATACAATCTTACGTATGCATAAGTGTTGTGCGTGTCATGGCAATTAGTGACGTTGTGAGTGGCATACGATCAGTGCTCGTGCAACATGAGCCGTCAATAATAGTGCAGTGTCCAATGGGTACAAGTCCAAGCACAAAAAGTAATAATATGCTAAGAAGTTTTATGCACAATCTATACGTGCAATATAAACATGCGGCTAATATCATATCATATTTAGCCCTGACGAATAACGCCATGCGGGCAAATTCCCCGTAGATGTTAAATCTACTCACCGACAATCACAAGCTAGGTCGATCCAATCACCTGCTTCCCTTTCGTTGCAGCACTCGAAGTCCCCGCCTGCGATCCTATTAACACAAAACATAACAGGTGCAAATCTCTGAAATCGATCAATGTCACGTACACACTACGTGTGACCAACGCACCAACTCCAATCCAACTCATAAGTGTTCGTCTAACGGCTAACGTGTGTGGCGACACACCCAAACCAGCCCACATGCAACATGTAGGGTTCCTAGGCACTCTTACAAGGGTTTATAAGGCATCAACCATGCCCGAATAAAAATTTAGACGTGCCGAACAATCCAAAGCCGGGATCTTTGCTAGATTATTAGGGTTTAACATGCAAGTAAACATCTTTACAACTAAAAGTGAGGGATTACAACCTTTGTAGTCCGCTCATTCGCTTCAAAAGCTCCGAGTAGAAGTCCCTTCGCCGCGATCCACGATCTCCCGGACTTAAGAGAGGCTCCAAGACTCGAACGATCCATGCTAGCTTGTAGTGTTCCTTTTCTCCGATGATCTACGTCGAAGTTTCTATAACTCAAGCTCTCTCACTCTAATGAGGTGAACACCCTAATCTAATCAGCTAGATTAGATTAGGATGATGGAGTAGTATTTATGCTTTCTTTTTATATCAAATTCTCACATGAAATCATCACAAAAAGAAAACCTAGTAAGCTTTCTCAAAGCTCAAGGTTGAAGAAGAAGAAGAAAAATGAATTAAACCTTTTGTGATGAATAATGAAATGAATATATGATTAATAATGCAACCATGGTCAAGGATTTCAAGGATAACTCTTGTAGAGAATTAACTAAGGCTAGGGTTTGGGTTGAGTTAAAGAATGAGTCATAAGAAAATATCAACCATAATATCTTCTTCATAACAAAAGAAAAGCTTCTAGAAGGTGCAAGAAAGAACTAACCCAAATCAAACCCTAACCTTGTTTAATCTCCAATAAACAAGTTGCATTAGTAATCATATCATGTTACTATAATGTATATCACATATATATTATATATTTGTAACAAAAGAAAATAATACAATTAATATATATCGTATATATATCAATGTATTACCCGGTGAGAACATGAAATAATAAAGCGAGCCAATATTAGATAATGTAATACAATATATCATATATATTATTATACATTAAATTATCGAATCAACACTTGATCCGACAATCCGGCTATATCGAATATAACCGACTAATATATCATGTACCGATTCATTGAATCAACACTTGATCCGATGACCTGGCTCATATCTAAATATCGCGAGAATATAATACGGTATCTCATATCGCATTATCCTCGGTCGTGCACATATCACATATGTGCCCCTACTCCGTTTTGCCTGAGTCAAGAAACCTCTGTGTAGGACTCTAAAGAATCGTCAATACGCCGGAAGCAGGTGATGATCATATCAAACACCCACAAGCTGCAAGCGGTCAGCTAAAATAACAGCCATCCAGGTATTGAGCGATCAGAAGATCAACAAGCTAGCCTGTACGTTCTCCTGTGAATCCAATCAGTAACACTCCCGTACAGTCCGGTCTCTTCGTCTGATATGTCGCATATCAAGTCTAGGGGTGGTATACGTCAGAGCCCAGTAACCGATAAGTCGTGTCGATGTGAGGCTTATAACGGGTCGAGAAACTACTGGTAACACTTACCAGTAAATCTCTATATCAGCCCTGGCCAGGGACTTCCAGTTATAGCCAATCGAACACAGCACAACATCAACTCCCTATACCGGGAGAGACGAATCCTCTCCTATTGCTCATTGCCTCCATGTGATTCGGGACTGCACCCAAAAGCCACCGTTTTGCACGCCCTCTTGGACGTGGTAAGGTAGAAATCAGTGGGAATCACACAAGATTCTATGACGATCTCGGGTCTACAGACTACCCTGTACCAGTGTCACCGGAGAACTACCATCTGACGTGTGGTATATCACCATCTGGGAGTTCTCGGCGAGTCCGTCCTGTGTACCCAGTCGCCACTGAGCACCTGTACACCATCCTTGATGTCAAACACCGATGGATATGGGATCATCCATCGCCCATCATATGGGTTAAGATGCGTATATGCTAGTCTACTCTGGAGTATCGATGCCCTGTCTCGATAGTCCCTCGACTAGGAACAGTTATAGGATGTACTCATCGACTACCGTGGCCCCACTAGTATGATCTCATCATAGTCCTAGTAGTCGAGTACAGATCCTAAGGGCTTTATCAACATGTGAGAGTAAGACAGTAAACTAATACAAGTCAACATGTTAAGATAAAGTGAAACCAAATAGCATACTATCATGACGAGCAAGAAAGTCCTCTCTATATATATCCAAGCATCCATTATAATATACATCATATGTACAACAATGGCCTCTAAGGCATATACATAACTAACAATCACCCACTTGTACTAAGGCCAGCTGCGTAGTATCTCATACCTAGCATCCCGAATAATCTCCAAAACTGTATCTGGGGAATGGCCTTCGTGAGTGGATCCGCAGTGTTGTCCGTCGTATCAACTCTCCTGACCTCGATCTCCCGGCGATCAACTATCTCCCTTATCAGGCAATACCGCCTCAGAATTTGTCTGGACTTCTGATGGGACCTGGGTTCCTTGGCCAAAGCCACAGCTCCATTGCTATCACAATACAGAGGTATTGGATGCTCAATGGATAGAACCACACCAAGTTCACTAATGAACTTCTTTATCCAGACAGCCTCTTTGGCAGTGATGTATTCAGCTTCCATCGTCGAGTCTGCAACGGTATCCTATTTGGAACTCTTCTAACACACCGCCACTCCATTGAGGGTAAAGACAAATCCCCAGTGCGACTTAGAGTCGTCCTTATCACTTTGGAAGCTGGAATTGGTAAAGGACTTCACCTGGAGTTCTCCGTTACCATACACCAAGAACATCTCCTTAGTCCTTCGTAAGTACTTGAGAATGTTCTTCACAGCTGTCCAGTGACTCTCCAGGATCTGCTTGATACCGACTCACTACACTCAGTGAGTATGCTACATCGGGTCTGATACATAGCATCACATACATGATAGAGCTTACTGCCGAAGCATAGGGTATCCCTTGCATGCAAGCTCTCTCCAAATCAGTCTTGGGAGACATCTCTTTAGAGAGAGTGAGTCCAGAGATCGTGGGTTGGTTCCCAAGCTTGGATTCTTCCATACTAAACCTCTATGGTGTCAATGTACCTAGATTGGGACAATCCCAGTATCCTTTTAGATCTATCTCTATAGATCATGATTCCCAATATGCAGGAGGCATCACCTAGATCTTTCATTGAGAATCTTTGTGATAAGAAGAGCTTGACTGATTGCAGCATAGGAATATCATTTCCTATCAAGAGTATGTCATCTACGTACAATACGAGGAAGACAACCTTACTCTCTGCTACCTTCTTATAGATACAAGGTTCATCTCTATTTTTGATGAAGTCAAACTCTTTGACTACAACATCAAAACAGATGTTCCAACTCCGCGATGCTTGCTTTAACCCATAAATGGATTTAAGCAGCTTGCATACCTTTCCGCTGCTCCCACTATCTACGAAGCCTTCTGGCTGAGTCATGTACACGCACTCTTCTAAATCACCGTTTAGAAAGGCGGTCTTAACATCCATTTGCCAGATTTCGTAGTCATGGTATGCAGCAATGGCAAGTAAGATCCGGATGGACTTAAGCATAGCCACTGGAGAAAAGGTTTCGTTATAATCCACACCTGGTCGTTGACGAAAACCCTTTGCAACAAGTCTAGTTTTGAAAGTCTCAACTTTTCCATCTACACCAAATTTCCTTTTAAAGATCCATTTGCTCCCAATGGGTTTTATCCCTTCAGGAGCATTTTCCAATGTCCATACTTTGTTGGTGTACATGGATTCCATCTCAGATCGCATTGCATCCAGCCATTTCACAGAGTCACCACTCGTGATGGCCCGCTCGAAACTAGTCGGGTCATCATCTTCCATGATGCAATCCTCGCTTCCACCATCAATGAGAAAACCGTAGTATCTCTCAGGTGGATAAGAAACCCTTCTAGATCGGCGGAGAGGCTGGGGTTCGTCGGGTACTACTGAATCCTCTAGTTCTACTAAATCTTCAGTTGCAGTTTGTGTCGCTGGAACCTCTTCCAGCTCTATCTCTTTGCCACTAATTTCTTTTGCAAGAAATTCCTTTTCTAAAAAGGTGGCATATTGAGAAACAAACACCTTTTGTTCCTCACCGTGGTAGAAAATATATCCATTGGAATCTTTTGGATATCCTACAAACTTACATAGACCTAATCTTGCCTCGAGCTTGTCCGGATTTTTCTTTTTAACATAGGCCGGACAACCCCATATCTTAACTATTTTAAGAGATGGTCTCTTCCCATTCCAAATCACATATGGAGTGGTAGGCACTGATTTAGTTGGAACTCTATTCAATAGGTATGCGGCTGTCTCCAGCGCATAACCCCAAAAGGAGATAGATAACTCAGCAGTGCTCATCATAGAGCGTACCATATCCAATAGGGTGCGATTCCTCCGCTCCGATACACCGTTATGCTGTGGTGTATAAGGAGGAGTAAGCTGAGAGAGAATCCTATTCACTTTTAGATAATCCCGGAACTCATTGCTCAAGTATTCTCCTCCTCGATCAGATCGAAGGATCTTAATACTTTTGCCCGTTTGGTTCTCTACTTCGTGCTTATATTCTCTGATTTTCTCAAAAGCTTCAGACTTGTGTTTCATCAGGAACACATGTCCGAATCTTGAGAGATCGTCAGTGAATGTAATAAAGTAGGAAGAACCGTTCCTGGCATGTGTAGACATAGGACCGCATACATCACTATGTATCAGTCCTAAGAGTTCCGTAACTCTGTCTCCGTGTCCACTAAATGGAGTTTTGGTCATTTTGCCTTTGAGACCTGAATGGCAAGTATCATAAGATGATAATTCGAACGGATTCAAATATCCATCCTTATGTAACTTAGCTAGTCGTGTCGCATTGATATGACCAAGTCTACAATACCACAAGAAGGATTCGTTCATTTCTGAACTCTTTCTCTTGTGTGTGTTTTGTATATTGAGGACTGTATTTTGATTGAGAATGAATATGCCATTATGTAACGAGCCTGATGCAATCAACTTTTGATCTAGGAATATGTTCATAAAATTATCCTTTACTACAAAATAATATCCTTCTTTACTTAATAAAGAAACTGATATAATGTTGCACATCATGTTCGGTATATAATAGCACTCATTCAGAATCAGTGTATTACGACTTGGTAATACTAGGTGATATTCACCAACTGCTTAAGCTGCAATACTTGCACCATTCCCTACTTGAATGGAATAATCACATTTTCCAAGTTCTCTACCTTTACGTAGCCCATGTAGCAATTTACATATGTGGGATCCTAATCCGGTATCTAATACCCAGGACGTAGGGTGAACTGAGAAACAGTTCTCAATAACTAACACACCCGAAGAAGGTGCATCAACATGCATTTTCTCTGTTTGGGCGGTGTGAGAATCCAGATATTCTCCTATTCCCTGTTCAGTTTTATAACTCTTATAAGAAAAAACGGGACCAACGTTCCCTTGCTCAGTATAATAGCGGCTTCAGTCAATACATCCATATTATTATCTTGATTAAGTCCTGACTTGGTCACTACCTGGAGAGAGAGAGAAGGAAACACTTTAGCGTATGCTCTTGCAAGATTGGATTAGTTATTATCTTATCTAATCAGGATGTCTCCCACTGTTTTTATCAAATCTTCCTTCAAACCCTATATGGTAAGATTAGCCGGGATTAATTACACCTTACAATTTCGTCAATCTTTCAGCCAGATCAGTGTCGGTACTTGAGGGAGGTTCTCCGTGCTTTCGCACGGACCTAATTAAAATAAACCTCGTCTTCCCAGAGGCATAACCCCGTTAACACCTTTCTAGACACCTACTTGATCGGCTAATTGTCCTGTGTAAAACTCTCCCAGGAGTAACTATTACTCATAGTTGGTATCAGGATCCATCTATCTCATAGAAGGTATGCAATCTCATTGCAAATTTCAACACTTGAAATTCCCGATAATGCTTTTACCGCTAGTGACTTATGACCTTAACTATGGTCAACAAATCATAACTACTATTCAAGTTCTACCCGTCATTTCTTGATTAATTTAGACCCACCCACACGACCCTTAACTATGGTCAACAAAGTCGTATGACTGTTCTAATTAATCACATCATATGTTATATAGGAAAACATCACTCAGCTATCGAACACTGCACATTAACTATGGTCAACAAACGCAGCACGAATACTAAGTACTCTATTTTCCTAAAATGACGGAGGGTTACGCAGATTTTTCAGAAAACCATGAGCGTAATGAACTTGATATCGTCGTAGAATCGAGTGTTTTTGAAAAGGAGTGTTTTTGAGGCTTTTCTAGTTTCGCTAAAGAGGTCACTACCGGTGAAGGGATCTCGGCTCTTTCCCCATCGAATAAGGTGCAGGATATATCATATATACCGCTGTGCAAAGCAAGAACTATATAAGCTGTCAAAAACTAAACCGCAAGTTTGTAGCATCTGCCAGTTTCGCTAAAGAGGTCACTCCCGGTGAATGGATTGTTAGTTATATGTATGCCCTAGAGGCCATTACTGTACATTGGATGTATATTGTAGTGGATGCTGGGACATATATAGGTAGGACTTTCTTGCTCGACATGATAGTACGCTATCTGGTTGCACTTTATCTTAACATGTATACTTTCTGTCTCTCTGATTACATGTTGATAAAGCCCATAGGATGTGTGCTCGACTTCCAGGACTATGATGTAGATCATACTAGTGGGGCCTGGGTAGTCCATGAGTACATCCTTGAATTGTTCCTAGTCGTGGGAATATCGAGACGGGGCATCGATATTCCAGAGTAGACTAGCGCATATCTTCTCGACCCATGCGATGGGCGATGGATGATCCCATATCCATTGGTGTTTGACATCGAAGATGGTATGCGGGTGCTCAGTGGAGACTGGGTACACTGAACGGACTCGCCGAGAACTCCCAGATGGTATTATACCTCACGTCAGATGGCAGTTCTCTGGTGACACTGGTACAGCATAGTCTGTTGACCCGAGATCGTCATAGAGTCTTGTGTGTCTCCCACTGTGCTTTGATTTCCACCCTACTACGGCTCTACTGAGTCGTGCAAACAGGTGGTTTTTGGGTACAGTCCCGATTCACATGGAGGCAATGAGCGATAGGAGGGGATTCGTCTCTCCCGGTATTGGGGGTTGATGTTGTGCTATGCTCGACTGGCCATAACAGGAAATCCCTGGCCAGGGTTGCAGTGATATACTGGTAAGAGTTATCAGTAGTTTCACGAATGTTATGGACCCTACGTCGGCATGATTTATCGAGCTATTAGGGTCTGACGTTTACCACCCCTAGGCGAGATATGCGACATATCAGACGAACAGACCGGACTGTACGGTAAGTGTTACTGGTTGGATTCACAGGAGTGTGAGCGGGCTTGCTCGTCGATCTTCTGATCGCTCAATACCCGGGTGGCCGTTACGTTTAGCAGACCGCTTGCGGCTTGTGGGTGTTTGATATGATCATCATCCGCTGCCGGCGTATTGACGAGTCTTTAGAGTCCTACACAGAGGTTTCCTAGCTCAAGCGAAACGAAATAGGAGCGCATATGAGATATGTGCGGGACCGAGAATAATTCGTGTATGTGATACCGTATTTCATTCTCGCGACGAATGTATCGATTGGTTATATGCGATATAACCTAGTTATCGAATCAAGGATTGATTCGATAAGCCGATACATTGGATACTAGCCGGTTATATGCGACATGACCGGATCATTGAATCAAGTGTTGATTTAATGATTTAATGTATAATTATATATTTGATATATTACTTTGCATTAACTAGTATTGGTTCACTTTAAATGGATTTACTCACTTAGTTTGTGCACATTGCATATGTGATATATTTTGTGCACATGATTGTATCATGTTTGATGATACATGCTTGCTAGGGTTAGTGTAAAGAATTAGACCATGGTTAAGATTAAGATTAGGGTTTTCTTTTTCTTGTTTATTTATTTATTTTGGAAAAAGAAAATGATAAAGAAAATGAAATGGTGGCTTATTTTGTTTGTAGTTGAAGTTTCTTGAAACTTTGACTAAGTAACCATTTTGTCTTCTTTCTTAACCCTAACTCTTCAAATTAACCTTAGTCAATTCTCTACACCTAACTAAGGTTAATGATATGATAAGTATTATATTTTCTTTTCTATTTTAATTATCTTATCATATCTTCTTCTTCTTCTTCATCTTCTTCTTCCATGGAGAAAGCTTGCTACTCCAATGGCAAGTGATGAAAGCTAGTGAGAAATCCAAAACTAAAGTCTACCCACTTCCTATTTCTTCATCCTCTACCTCTTGCCAAGTAGTATAAGGTGTTTCCTTCACAAGTCTTTCCGACTTGGTGAAGTTGGAGCTTGTTCTGGCGATGCCTCGACGTAGATCATCTTCGGCATCGAACCGACGATCAAGCCCGCCCATTCTTCGATGATGCCGACGCTAGAGCCCAAGACATGATTTGGACAGCGAGGAGACTTCATTGCGGAGCCGTGGAGGTGGTGGACCGGATCTACAAAGGTTGTATGTCCGTTCCCTTAGTTAAAATGTTAACTAGTTCGCTTGTTTCGCCTAAATATCTAGTAAACGATCCGTAGTCGGGTTTGTAGGCACCCGTAAAATTTGATTTGTGCATGTTTGATCACTTGTGAGACTTCACTAGAGTGCCTAGGAACCCTACAGTGGTATCAGAGCCTAGCTAGAGCCTTAGGCGAAGTCCCGACGGAGTTAGAAGTCCGATCGACCCAAAACCCGACTTTGAAATTGCTCTCTGGACTTTTCTGTAAAATGTGGATTTTTTGGAATTAAAAATATACAGAGAAATGTGCAGGAAATTCTAAGGCAAACTGGAGAAAACGACAACCTGATTCAACAGTACGGCCGCGGAACCGCGGCGTTGACCCCCCTTTTGCGGCGGTTCCGCGGCCGTCTGTGATGATTAGCTTGTGTGTTTTTCTTCAGTTGTTTGTGTTGGTGTTTCTTGTGTGTTCTGGATGTTTTTAATATTTATTCCAGAGTTGTGTTTTCTGAGTTGTATTGGGGACTCGGTGTATTCGATCGGACTGTCTAATTTTGTCGGTGTGCTTTTCCATGTATTTTTAGAATATGTTAAAAAGTTCGACCGGATATAAATACCCACGTTTTCCCCTGCCGGGAAATTTCCAATTGTTGGATTTTTCCGTAGTTTAACGACGTTCTAAGTAGTGCAAGTAACGCGATGGACCCTCTAGAAGACAACAAACCTTAACTCGATTATGTGACCGTCTTGAACTGCCCTTTGAACCTTCGGGTTTGGGGCAGTACGGCGTGCCACATGTGAGGCGTTGGCTTGACCCTTCTACGGCTGGACCGTTGCTACTGAGGCACGAACTGAATGTTGTTAGACTTATTTCATGTGTTGAGCTGTATCGGGAAAACTTGGGTGTTCGATTGTTCGATCGAAAAGTTTAGCATTTTCTATTTATCCGGAATGTGATACAATACTTGGAATTCGCAAATTGTTATGAGATAACTGAATGAATGTTATAAATCTAGCGGTTTAGTCTCACTTGATCGGTTGCTACGGAATTTTGATGTGATCAAAAGTCCGTCGCAATCACGTAGTGTACGCGGATACTCGCCGGGTAAACTTAATAGACAGCCTCACCCCATAGCCCCGACCAAGTGACTGTAGGAGAACCCCGTCGCCGAAAGCATCCGTCCGGGTGCTCGCGGCAGCGGTGTTCCGCCTTGGTGCACTTCATCGACGGCATCGGGGGTGCGGCCGCCTACTAAAGTTTGCGATGAGCATTCGATCAGAATGTCGGGAATCCTATTGAATTGCCCGACTTGATATTGAAAAGTGTTTTCGACTTTGAGACTAAAATGCGGGGTTTATAATTGTTAGGCATGCGATGTCTAAGTATTTCATTTGGTCTGGCATGCGATGTCTGAGGAGGTTGCGGATTCCAACTGTTGTAGTTTTACACTTTCTTTTCTGTGACCGTAAGTGTAATATGTGATATCGCCGGTTTCGTTGCTATATGACAACGACAATTGGGATGCGCATATTTACTTACGTTGATGACATGAGATGTTATGTGTTGCTGGATATGTTATATTAGATCGTCGTGTTTGAATAGTCGGGGGGTTTTTATGTGAGATGAGTGTTTTTCATTTTCATTCATGTAAAAACTTGTATGTAATATTCTTTTATTGGGGCACTTCCAGGTTGCGGAAGTAGTCACTGTTTGTATATTATTTACTTTTCTGCACTAGGATAGACCCAAGGAGGGGAGCACTAGTAACCGGGTTCTAGGGTCCAGTGGGAGACCAACTCGAAGAGTCGAGTCCGGGTCTCCTAACCCTAGAATTGGTAGGGTTGCTTGCCGCTCTCGTAGGGGTCTAGGGGTGCGGGATTGGCTATTCATCACGACCGTGGAATCCGTGTTTTATACTGGCTCGTATTGAAAACACGGACGTCCTAGTATATCCAATATTTCATATGTTTCTTCTGCTGTGTTTTATTTGAGATCATGCGATGTTCTGTGGCAGATATTATATATAGTATATATGATATATTATATAGACGTTACTTATGTTTTACACCCGCACTAGCCCTGCCTCGCTCTGGCGTTAGTTACCTAACCTAACGGTGCAGACGGGACATCGAGGCGAATGCGGATGGCATAAGCATACGTTATATTTATCTGTGATGGTTAGGTGGATTTATATGATGGGATATTCATTAATGAGATTAATGAAAGAAAACAAACCTAATTGATGTTGTGGAATCGAATTTCAAAATAAAAACAGGTAGCTACAGTTCTTTCTTTGCATCGCGGTGTTCATTATAGAACATCCTGCACCTTATTCGATGAGGAAAGGACCGAGATCCCTTCACCGGGAGTGACTCCTTTAGCAATAACGGGCAGATGCTACAACCCTCGGTTCGTCTTTGATCGCTTCTATAGTTTCCGCTTTGCACAGTGATATATATGATATATCCCGCACCTCATTCGACGAGGAAAGGGCCGACGATCCCTTCACCGGGAGTGACCCCTTTAGCAAAACTAGAAAAGCCTCAAAAACATTCCATTTAAAAACCATTTGATTCCGCAACGAGATCAAGTTCAAAGAGTTAAAGGTTTTCACGAAAACCATTCGCAACCCTCCATCATTTTAGGAAGTAGAGTACTTAGTATTCGTGCTGTGTTTGTTGACCATAGTCAAGGCACAGTGTACGGTAGCTAAGTGATGTCTTCCTATACCGCATATGATGCGATTAGTTAGGACAGTCGCGTGACTTTGTTGACCTTAGTTAAGGGTCATGTGGGTGGGTCTAATTAATCACGAAATGACGGGTAGAACTTGACTAGTACTTATGATTTGTTGACCATAGTTAAGGTCATAGGTGCTAGGGGTAAAAACCTTTATCGGGAGTTTCAAGTGTTGAAATTTGCAATGAGATTGCATACCTTCTATGTGATAGTTGGATCCCGATACCCACTGCGAGTAATTGTTACTCCTGGGAGAGTTTTGCACTTTGCAATTAGTCGATCAAGTAGGTGTCTAGAAAGGTGTCAACGGGGTTACGCCTCTGGGAAAACGAGGTTTACATTAATTAGGTTCGTGCGAAAGCACGGGGGACCTCCCTCAAAGTACCGACACTGGCCTGGCTGAAAGGTTGGCGAACTTGTAGAGTGTAATTAATCCCGGCTAGTCTTTCCTTTTAAGGTTTGAAGGAAGATTTGATAAAAACAGTGGGAGCCATCCTGATTAGATAAAATATATAACCAATCTGATCTTGCAAGAGCGCACGCAGAGTGTTTTCTTCTCTCTCTCTCCTGGTAGCGACCATATCACGCCTTAATCAAGATAATAAAATGGATGTATTGACCGAACCCGCTTGTTATACTGAGCTGGGGAACGTTGGTCCCTCTCCAACTTATAATTGTTATAAGACCGAGCAGGAAATAGGGGAATACCAGATTTCCTATGCCGTCCAAACGAAGAAAGTGCATATGATGCATCTCCTTCGGGTGTGTTCATTACAAAGAACTGTTTCTCAGTATCCTCTGCATCCTGGGTATATGATACCGGATCAGGATGCCAGATATGTAATCTGTTACATAGGGCTACAAAAAGGTAGAAAAACTGAGAACGGGTGATAAGTTTCATGAGACAGAAAACGGGGCAAGTGTTGCAGCCAAGTCTGTTGGTCACTGTCACCCTGTATTACGAATACATTGATTCTGAACAAATGCTATTAGATACCGAACCTGATATACAAAATCATATCAGTCTCTTTATTAGTAAAGAAAGGATATAATTTTGTATTGATGGATAATGTTTTGAACATTTCCTATATCAAAAGATGATCTGTTCAGGCACGTTATCTAAAAGCATTGACGTTCTAAATCAAACTACAGTTCCTCGTATACAGAACACACACAAGAGGAAGAGTTCAGAAATGAACGAATTCTTCTTGAGGCATTGTAGACTAGGTCATGTTAATGCGACCCGACTGGCTGAAGCTACATTTAGATGTATATTTAAATCAGTTTGAATTTACACCTTGTGAAACTTGCCAGTCATGTCACAAAGATAGGATGACCATAGCTCTGTTTATTGGAAACAGAGGAAGAGTTGGTAAACTCTTGTGACTGTTACATGATGATGTATGTAAGGTCTCCTGTCTACACATGCCAGGACTGGTTCTTTATACTTCATTATATTCTCTGATAATCTCTCAAGATTCAGTCATATGTTCTTGTTGAATCATAAGTCCGAACCTTTTGAGGTATTCACAGAATATAAGTTAGAAGTAGAGAACCAAAATACGGGTATAAGTATTATGTCCTATGATAAGATCAGGGAGGAGAATACTTGTGCATAGAATTCCTGGACTATTCTAAAGGAGAATGAAATTCTCTCTCAGCATTACTCCTCCGTATACACCATAGCACGATGGTATATCGGGGCGGGGCAATCACACCTTATATGATAAGGTGTGCTCTATGATGAGTACTACTGAGTTACCTGTTTCCTTTTGGGGTTATGCACTTGAGAAGCTGCATACCTATTGAATTAGGTTTGAATCAAATCAGGGCCTACCACTCCATATAAGATATGGTGTGGGAAGATCCTATCTCTTAAGTAAGTTAAGATTTGGGATTGTCCGGCCTATGTCAAAAGCAAAATTCGGACAAGATCGAGGCAAGATCAGTTCTGTAGAACTGGAAAGGTTCCAGCTGTACAAAACTGCTAATGATTTGACAGAACCAAAGGATTCAATAGTTTCCGACGAACCTCAGCCTCTCCGCCGATCTAGTAGGGTTCCTCACCCACCTGAGAGATACCTCGGTTTCTCGATGACAGTGGGAGCAAGGACTGCATCATGAGATGATGACCCAACTAGATTCGAGCAGGCCATCAAGAGTAGGGACTCTGTATGAATGGCTGGATGCTTAGTGATCTGAGATGGAATCCATATACACCAACAAAGTATGGACTTTGGTTGCTATATCTGAAGGGTTAAATCCCCATCAGGAGCAAGTATATCTTGAGAAGATTACTTGGTGTACATGGAAGAGTTGAGACTTTCAAAGCTAGGCTTGTTAAAGGTCTACATCATTAACCAGGTGTGGATGATGATGAAACATTTTCTAAGTAGCTATGCTTAAGTCCATCCAGATCCTACTTGCCACGGCTACAAACCATGACTACGATATCTGGTGGTTGGGTGTCATGACAGCTTTTCTAAATGATGTTTAGAAGAGAGTGTCTATAAGTACACAGCCAGAGGGCTTCGTAGACAGTGGGAGCAGCGGAAACGTGTGCAAGATGCTTTATAGGATAAAGCAGGCATCGCGGAGTTGGAACATCTGTTTTGATGAAGCAGTCAAAGAAGTTGACATCATCAAAATGGTAGATGAACCTTGTATAAACAAGAAGGTAGTAGGGAGTATGGTGGTGATCCTCGTAGAGTACGTGGATAACATACTCTTAATAGGAAAAGAGTTTCCTATACTACGATCGATCAATCTCCTATTATCACAAGGATTCTCCAAATAGGATAAAGATGATACCTCCTAAATCCTAAGCTTCGGATCTATGAGATAGATTTAATTGGATGTTAGGATACTCACTAGTTGTAGTGAGATGGTATCAATCGATCCTGGGGAGAATCACTGGAAGGGTTCCAAAGTGATAAGGACGACTGAATGTCAGTCGCAGGCATTGTCTTTACCCTCGGTAAAGGGACGGTATGTTGGAAGGGTTCCAAGCTCGATACCGTGGCAAACTAGACGATAAAGGCTGGTAACGTCGCTATTAAAGATACTACCAAAGAGGAAGTTTGGGTGTATATTGGTTCATAAGATGAACTAGGTTCCTGCCATTGTATGACAATGGAAGCGTGGCTTTAGCCCTGGAACCCTGGTCCCATCAGTGACCCAGACATATTCTGAGGAAGCATCACCTGATCATGGAGATAGTTGATCTCCAGGGTGATCGAGGTTAGGAGAGTAGACTCAGAGGACAACACGGCGGATCCACTCACGAAGGCCCTTTTCCCAAAGAGAGACTTTTAGGGGATGGTTGAGTATGTGATACTGCAACCACTGCTACAGATGGCCCTAGTGCAAGTGGGAGATTGTTAGTTATATGTATGCCCTAGAGGCCATTACTGTACATTGGATGTATATTGTAGTGGATGCTGGGACATATATAGGTAGGACTTTCTTGCTCGACATGATAGTACGCTATCTGGTTGCACTTTATCTTAACATGTATACTTTCTGTCTCTCTGATTACATGTTGATAAAGCCCATAGGATGTGTGCTCGACTTCCAGAACTATGATGTAGATCATACTAGTGGGGCCTGGGTAGTCCATGAGTACATCCTTGAATTGTTCCTAGTCGTGGGAATATCGAGACGGGGCATCGATATTCCAGAGTAGACTAGCGCATATCTTCTCGACTCATGCGATGGGCGATGGATGATCCCATATCCATTGGTGTTTGACATCGAAGATGGTATGCGGGTGCTCAGTGGAGACTGGGTACACTGAACGGACTCGTCGAGAACTCCCAGATGGTATTATACCTCACGTCAGATGGCAGTTCTCTGGTGACACTGGTACAGCTTAGTCTGTTGACCCGAGATCGTCATAGAGTCTTGTGTGTCTCCCACTGTGCTTTGATTTCCACCCTACCACGGCTCTACTGAGTCGTGCAAACAGGTGGTTTTTGGGTACAGTCCCGATTCACATGGAGGCAATGAGCGATAGGAGGGGATTCGTCTCTCCCGGTATTGGGGGTTGATGTTGTGCTATGCTCGACTGGCCATAATAGGAAATCCCTGGCCAGGGTTGCAGTGATATACTGGTAAGAGTTATCAGTAGTTTCACGAATGTTATGGACCCTACGTCGGCATGATTTATCGAGCTATTAGGGTCTGACGTTTACCACCCCTAGACGAGATATGCGACATATCAGACGAACAGACCGGACTGTACGGTAAGTGTTACTGGTTGGATTCACAGGAGTGTGAGCGGGCTTGCTCGTCGATCTTCTGATCGCTCAATACCCGGGTGTCCGTTACGTTTAGCAGACCGCTTGCGGCTTGTGGGTGTTTGATATGATCATCATCCGCTGCTGGCGTATTGACGAGTCTTTAGAGTCCTACACAGAGGTTTCCTAGCTCAAGCGGAACGAAATAGGAGCGTATATGAGATATGTGCGGGACCGAGAATAATTCGTGTATGTGATACCGTATTTCATTCTCGCGACGAATGTATCGATTGGTTATATGCGATATAACCTAGTTATCGAATCAAGGATTGATTCGATAAGCCGATACATTGGATACTAGCCGGTTATATGCGACATGACCGGATCATTGAATCAAGTGTTGATTTAATGATTTAATGTATAATTATATATTTGATATATTACTTTGCATTAACTAGTATTGGTTCACTTTAAATGGATTTACTCACTTAGTTTGTGCACATTGCATATGTGATATATTTTGTGCACATGATTGTATCATGTTTGATGATACATGCTTGCTAGGGTTAGTGTAAAGAATTAGACCATGGTTAAGATTAAGATTAGGGTTTTCTTTTTCTTGTTTATTTATTTATTTTGGAAAAAGAAAATGAAATGGTGGCTTATTTTGTTTGTAGTTGAAGTTTCTTGAAACTTTGACTAAGTAACCATTTTGTCTTCTTTCTTAACCCTAACTCTTCAAATTAACCTTAGTCAATTCTCTACACCTAACTAAGGTTAATGATATGATAAGTATTATATTTTCTTTTCTATTTTAATTATCTTATCATATCTTCTTCTTCTTCTTCATCTTCTTCTTCCATGAAGAAAGCTTGCTACTCCAATGGCAAGTGATGAACGCTAGTGAGAAATCCAAAACTAAAGTCTACCCACTTCCTATTTCTTCATTCTCTACCTCTTGCCAAGTAGTATAGGGTGTTTCCTTCACAAGTCTTTCCGACTTGGTGAAGTTGGAGCTTGTTCTGGCGATGCCTCGACGTAGATCATCTTCGGCATCGAACCGACGATCAAGCCCGCCCATTCTTCGATGACGCCGACGCTAGAGCCCAAGACATGATTTGGACAGCGAGGAGACTTCATTGCGGAGCCGTGGAGGTGGTGGACCGGATCTACAAAGGTTGTATGTCCGTTCCCTTAGTTAAAATGTTAACTAGTTCGCTTGTTTCGCCTAAATATCTAGTAAACGATCCGTAGTCGGGTTTGTAGGCACCCGTAAAATTTGATTTGTGCATGTTTGATCACTTGTGAGACTTCACTAGAGTGCCTAGGAACCCTACATGGATCTCGGCTCTTTCCTCATCGAATAAGGTGCAGGGTATATCATATATACCTCTATGCAAAGCAAAACTGTAGATACCCTTTTTATAAAGTTTTGATTCTACAACATCTTTTAGGTTTCTTTTCTTTTATTAATCTCATTAATAAAAATCCCATCAGCTTATGCTTCCTAAGCATCACAGAAGAAACGAAAGCAGTAATATTTATATACCAGCATATATATAGTATAAGCATTCGTCTCAGGCAGTAATACGATCTCATCACAGAACATTGCAGCAGAAGATCATATATGAAATATTGTATATACAAGGATGTCCGTGTTTTAAATACGAGCCTGTATAAAACACGGATTCCACGGTCGTGATGAATAGACAAACCCACATCCCTAGACCCCTACGAGAGCGGCAAGTAACACTGTCAATTCTAGGGTTAGGAGACCCGGTCTCGACTCCTCGAGATGGCCTCCCACTGGACCCTAGAACCCGGTTACTTGTGCTCCCCTCCTTGGGTGTACCTAATGCGGAAAAGTAAATAATATACAATGGTGACATCATTCTCCGCCCGGAAGTGCCCCAATAAAAGAATATTACATACAAATGAATTTTACATGAATGAAAATAAAAACCCTCATCTCACATAAAACCCCCGGCTATTCAGAACAAGATGAGCCAATATAACATATCACAGCAACAAATAATATCACATATCATCAACGTAAGTAAGTATGCATACACCGATCGTCATTGATGTATAGCAACGAAAACCGGCAATACAACTACATGCTACACTTACGGTCACAGAAAAGAATTTGTAAAAGTACAACATTTGGAATCCACAATCACTTTAGACATCATAAATCCGAAATACCACATACTTCGCATTTCATGCCTAACTATATGAATTCTACATATTGTATCACATTCCAGATAAATAGACAGTATTAAACTTTCCGATCGGATAATCAAACACCCAAGATTTCCTAAATAGCTCAACACTTGAGCGGAGTTCAAATAATCCCAGAATATGTCACAGTACCGATGGTCCAGCCGTAGAAGGGTCAAGCCAATGCCTCACATGTGGCACGCCGTACTGCCCCAAACCCTAAGGTTTAGAAGCGGTTCAGACGGTCACATAATCGAGTTAAGGTTTGTGTTCTTCTAGAGGGACCGCCGCGTTACTTGCACCTTTTTCCGAAAGATTTAAATCCAAGAAAAATTCAACACTTGAAAGTTTTTCGTGCCGGGAAAAAATGAGTTAATGATATCCGTTCGAACATTTTAACAGTTTCTAAATATCCGGAAAATAAAACGAAATTGAATTTTTCGATCGAATCAACGAATACAAAATAATCCTCAGAACACTCAACACTTGAGTCATATTAAAAATACCCAGAAAAATGAAATAACAGCTACGGGTATTACTGTTGCAAAAACAAAGCCCAATTGAACAGTACGGCCGCGGATCCGCGGCCCAAGCAAGGTATGGCCGCGGTTCCGCGGCGGTCCGTACGAATTGCAGGCTCATTTTCAACAGTAATACTTATATTTCCCTGCTGATTTTTTTAGGTACTTTTAATACAGAAAATATCACATTTTTAAAATTTTTCCAGAGAGGGGTCTATTTCGTCGTTTCGGAGTTCGATTGGAGTTTTAACTTCGTATACACGTCGCCTAATGCTCTAGCTAGGCCCTGATACCACTGTAGGGTTCCTAAGTACTCTTACAAGGGTTCATAAGGCATTAACCATGCCCGAATAAAAATTTAGACGTGCCGAACAACCCAAAGACGGGATCTTTGCTAGATTATTAGGGTTTAACATGCAAGTAAACATATTTACAACTAAAAGTGAGGGATTACAACCTTTGTAGTCCGCTCCTTCGCTTCATAAGTTCCGAATAGAAGTCCCTTCGCCGCGATCCACAATCTCCCGGACTCAAGAGAGGCTCCACGACTCGAACGATCCATGCTAGCTTGTAGTGTTCCTTTTCTCCGATGATCTACGTCGAAGTTTCTATAACTCAAGCTCTCTCACTCTAATGAGGTGAACACCCTAATCTAATTGGCTAGATTAGGTTAGGATGATGGAGTAGTATTTATGCTTTCATTTTATATCAAATTCTCACATGAAATCATCACAAAAAGAAAACCTAGTAAGCTTTCTCAAAGCTCAAGGTTGAAGAAGAAGAAGAAAAATGAATTAAACCTTTTGTGATGAATAATGAAATGAATATATGATTAATAATGCAACCATGGTTAAGGATGACAAGGATAACTCTTGTAGAGAATTAACTAAGGCTAGGGTTTGGGTTGAGTTAAAGAATGAGTCATAAGAAAATATCAACCATAATATCTTCTTCATGACAAAAGAAAAGCTTCTAGAAGGTGCAAGAAAGAACTAACCTAAATTAAACCCTAACCTTGTTTAATCTCCACTAAACAAGTTGCATTAGTAATCATATCATGTTACTATAATATATATCACATATATTATATATTTGTAACAAAAGAAAATAATACAATTAATATATATCGCATATATATCAATGTATTACCCGGTGAGAAAATGAAATAATAATGCGAGCCAATATTAGATAATGTAATACAATATATCATATATATTATTATACATTAAATTATCGAATCAACATTTGATCCAGCAATCCGGCTATATCGAATATAACCGACTAATATATCATGTACCGATTCATCGAATCAACACTTGATCCGATGACCCGGCTCATATCTAAATATCGTGAGAATATAATACGGTATCTCATATCGCATTATCCTCGGTCGTGCACATATCACATATGTACCCCTACTCCGTTTTGCCTGAGTTAAGAAACCTCTGTGTAGGACTCTAAAGAATCGTCAATACGCCGGTAGCAGGTGATGATCATATCAAACACCTACAAGCTGCAAGCGGTCAGCTAAACGTAACAGCCACCCAGGTATTGAGCGATCAGAAGATAAACAAGCTAGCCTGTTCGTTCTCCTGTGAATCCAATCAGTAACACTCCCGTACAGTCCGGTCTCTTCGTCTGATATGTCGTATATCAAGTCTAGGGGTGGTATACGTCAGACCCCAGTAACCGATAAGTCGCGTCGATCTGAGGCTCATAACGGGTCGAGAAACTACTGGTAACACTTACCAGTAAATCTCTATATCAGCCCTGGCCTGGGACTTCCAGTTATAGCTAATCGAACACATCACAACATCAACTCCCTATACCGGGAGAGACGAATCCCCTCCTATCGCTCATTGTCTCCATGTGATTCGGGACTGCACCCAAAAGCCACCATTTTGCACGCCCTCTTGGACGTGGTAAGGTGGAAATCAAAGCATAATTGGAATCACACAAGACTCTATGACGATCTCGGGTCTACAGACTACCCTGTACCAGTGTCACCGGAGAACTGCCTTTTGACGTGTGGTATATCACCATCTGGGAGTTCTCGGCGAATCCGTCCAGTGTACTCAGTCGCCACTGAGCACCCGTACACCATCCTTGATGTCAAACACCGATGGATATGGGATCATCCATCGCCCATCATATGGGTCAAGATGCGTATACACCAGTCTACTCTGGTGTATCGATGCCCTGTCTCGACACACCCTCGACTGGGAACAGTTATAGGATGTACTCATCGACTACCGTGGCCCTACTAGTATGATCTCATCATTGTCCCAGTAGTCAAGTATAGATCCTAAGGGTTTTATCAACATGTGAGAGTAAGACAGTAAACCAATACAAGTCAATATGTTAAGATAAAGTGAAACCAAATAGCATACTATCATGACGAGCAAGAAAGTCCTCTCTCTATATATCCAAGCATCCATTATAATATACATCATATGTATAACAATAGCCTCTAGGGCATATACATAACTAACATAATAGCACACCAGATCACGAACCGTGTCAGATAACGTAACACACGTACTCAAAACACTAGAATATAGCAAAGTGGTCCCAGATTTTAATACACTAAAAATTAGTGAAAGTTGCAAGTACCACGAGACCACAAACCCCAGGGACCCCACGACAAAGATTCAACACCCAAACCCCCACTCTGGCTGCAATTTGCGGCCAGAACCATTAAATTTGTGAACCAAACATTAAGAGGTGGTCTCAGGTTATTATGGTGGGTTCTATAACTCAACACTAAGTCACTGTGATGGGAACTTTTACAGAAAACACCAGGTTCTACCGCAGATCTCATAGACACAAGTTGACACTAAAAATACGATATTTATCACAAAATGCTACCTTTAGTGTTCTAAACCATAACTTCAAGGCAACACAACAAAATAACTCCTAAATATCAGTTTGAGGTCATTACCTAGCCACTCTTGCTCAAAAATCCCAGCTTTCCAAGCTCCAAGGCAACCCAGTGGCTAATCAAGACATTTGAAGTGTTTTCCTTTGATTTTTGTGAAGTTTTTGCAAAGATTTGTAAAGAGAAGGAGAGGGTTCTGTTTGGGAGTTAAGGGATTATGAAAACATTGAGAGTGAGAGAGAATGAGATAGTGAGAGAGATTATATGATGAGAGGTGAGTGTAGGGTGAATATTTTTCTTACACTCACTCTCCACCCCTCATCTCATTAATGCCCTCAAAAATGCCTCAATGACTCACTATCCACCTCTCTCTATCTCTCTCAATCCAAAGAAAAGAGATATTTTCACACCCAAAAATATCTAGGGTTAAAGTTAAACAAGTAAGGATTAGGTTAAGGCAAAGTTAATTAGGCAAGGTTTAGCTTAAGGTGTTATGGTTGCTAAACAAGGTTAACACTAAATATACCCTCACATTAACATACACGTGTGTGTGCAAGCCATATCAAATAATAATAAAATATTTATTAACTGATATAAAATGTGAGGAACCCGATTTGGTAAACTTTTCCTTAAAAGCCCGCACTAACGCTTAATTAACACTAATCGCATTCCAAGGCGTAACAATCTCCCCCCTTAAATAAAATTCGTCCCCGAATTAAAATTTCATACAAGCTTACCTTCAAAGAGATGAGGGAATTTCTTCTGCATCTCACTCTCGGCCTCCCAAGTGATCTCCTCACTAGTCGGGCTACGCCAAAGAACCTTCACAGATTGCAAGACCTTTGACTGAAGTCTCTTCACCTGTCGATCCAATATAACTACCGGCTGCTCGGTGAAAGAAAGATCGCGCTCAAGCTGAACGGTCTCGTGCTGAATCATATGAGAAGGGTCATGAAGGTATCTACGAAGCATCGACACATGGAACACGGGGTGAACATCCGGAAAACTGTGCGGGAGCGCCAAATGGTAAGCAACGGTACCAACTCGCTCAAGGAACACGAAGGGACCTATAAATCTGGGACTGAGCTTCCCCTTCCTCCTAAATCTCAAAATGCCCTTCATTGGAGAAATCCGCAGGAATACATGATCTCCCACTGCGAACTCAAGTCTGCGGCGACGACGGTCAGCATAAGAAATCTGTCTGCACTGGGCTGCTCTCAACCTGTCCTGAATCAACTGGATCATCTCCGCAGTCTCCTGAACTAGCTGGGGTCCCAAAACCCTACTCTCACAGAGTTCGGTCCAACAGACCGGTGATTGACACTTCCTACCATACAAAGCCTCGAAAGGCGCCATCTGAATAGTCTCCTGAAAACTGTTGTTGTAGGAGAACTCAATCAACGGCAAGTGACGATCCCAATGTTAGTTATGTATATGCCCTAGAGGCGATTGTTGTACATATGATGTATATTATAGTGGATGCTTGGATATATATAGAGAGGACTTTCTTGTTCGACATGATAGTATGCTATTTGTTTTCACTTTGTCTTAACATGTTGACTTGTATTAGTTTACTGTCTTACCCTCATATGTTGATAAAGCCCTTAGGATATGTACTCGACTACCAGGACTATGATGCAGATTATACTAGTGGGGCTAGGGTAGTCTAAGAGTACATCCTATAACTGTTCCTAGTCGAGGGAGTATCGAGACAGGGCATCGATACTCCAGAGTAGACTAGCGTATACACATCTTGACCCATATGATGGGCGATGGATGATCCCATATCCATCGGTTTTTGAAATCAAAGATGGTGTATGGGTGCTCAGTGGATACTGGGTACACTGAACGTACTCGCTGAGAACTCCTAGATGGTATTATACCTATCTTCAGATAGCAGTTCTCCGGTGACACTGGTACAGGTTAGTCTGTAGACCCGAGATCGTCATAGAGTCTTGTGTGATTCCCAATGTGCTTTGATTTCCATCATACCACGTCCAAGAGGGCATGCAAAATGGTGGCTTTTGGGTACAGTCCCGAATCATATGGAGGCAATGAGCGATAGGAGGGGTTTCTTCTCGCCCGGTATAAGGAGTTGATGTTGTGCTGTGTTCGATTGGTTATAACTGGAAGTCCCTAACCAGGGCTGATATGGAGTGCTGCTGGTAAGAGTTATCAGTAGTTTCTCGACCAGTTATGAGGCTCATATCGACACGACTTACCGGTTACCGGGGTCTGACGTTTACCACTCCTAGACTGGATATGCGACATATCAGACGAAGAGACCGGATTGCAAGGTAGTGTTACTGATTGGATTCACAGGAGAATGTACAGTCTTCCTTGTTGATCTTCTGATCGCTCAATAGCTGGGTGGCTGTTATGTTTAGCTGACCGCTTGTAGCTTGTGGGTGTTTGATATGATCATCACCTAATGCCGGCGTATTGACGATTCTTTAGAGTCCTACACAGTGGTTTCCTGGCTCAGGCAAAACGGAGTAGGAGCACATTTGTGATATGTGTGGGGCCGAGAATAATACGATATGAGATACCATATTCTATTCTTGCGATATGAGATATTGGCCAAGTATATGTGATATAGCTGGGTCATCGGATCAAGTGTTGATTCGATGAAATTGTACAAGTTATATTAGTTGGTTATATGTAATATAGCCGGGTTATCGGATTAAGTGTTGATTCGATAATTTAATGTATAATTATATATGTGATATATTACATTACGTTAACTAATATAAGCTCGCTTTATTGATTCATTTTCTCACGGGATAATACATTGATATGTATGCGATATATATTAATTGTATTATTTTCTTTTGTTACAAAATATATTGTATATGTGATATATAATATTATAACATGTTAGGGTAACAAATTTAACAAAGGTTTAGGGTTTAAACTTGGTTAGGGTTTGGATTACGGTTAGTTTTTGCATGAAGCTTCCATGAAGCTTTGACTTTGTCTTGAGCTTGATATTTTGTGAAGATATTATTTAACCTAACCGAAACCTTAACCTCTAGTTTCTTCTCTACAAGGGTTAACTCTATCATTCTTAACCCTTGGTTGGATTTGTAACCACAACAATAATTCATTATTCATCACAAAAGGTTTCATCTTCTTCTTCCTCTTTAAAAAGCTTACTAGCTTTTGTGTTTGTGATGATATAGTGTGAGAAATTGAAAACAAAAGAGAGCAAAATTCCTACTTCATCATCCTCATCTATTCTAACCACTTAGATTAGGGTGTTCACTTCTCTAATAAGTTGTTTAGTGATGTGCAAGCTTGTGTTAGAGATTTTTCAAGGTAGATCATCTTAGATCATGAAGACTACAAGCAAAGTGTCTCATTTACCTCATAGAGCCACTCGAGAGTCGGAGTTCATGATGATCGCGGCGAAGGGACCTCAACACGGAGCTTATGAAGTGAAGGAACGGACTACAAAGGTTGTAATCCCTATCTCTTAGAAATAAAGTTGTTTACTTGCTCATTGTTTTGCCTAATCTCTAGTTTAAGATTTTGCTTGGGTTGTTCGGCACTTGAAAATTTTGATTTTGGCATGGTTGATGGCTTGTAGAATCTTGTTCTAGTGCTTAATAACCCTACAGTGGTATCAGAGCCTAGTTAGAGCATTAGGCGACATGTAGACGAAGTTAAAAGTCCGATCGAACCCCGAAACATCATATTTGACCCCCTCTCTGGAAATTTTTTAAAAGGATGGTTTTTTCCTTATTAAAAATACTCAAAAAATTAAGCAGGTGATTCTATGGATAACTGTGAAATATGAACCCCTTATTCCTTTAAGTCGCCGCGGAACGCGGCAATACAAGGCTTTTCGCGGCGGTTCCGCGGCCGTACTTGGGTATCAGGGATAGATATTTCTAGGTAACATCCGTAGGTATTACTACATGCTTCTGGGAATTTTTAATATTACTCAACTGTTGAGTTTTCTGGAGATCTTTAGTATTCGTTGAATCGATCGGAAAGTTTAACATTATTTAGTTTTTCGGGTAATTTAGAACGTGTTAAAAGGTTCGAACGGATATCAATAACTCACTTTTTCCCATATCGGAAAACTTTCAAGTGTTTGATTTTTCCTGATTTTAAAACTTTCTGGAAATCATGCAAGCGTATCTGTGGACTCTCTAGAAGAATGTAACCTTAACTCGATTATGTGACGGTCAAAACTGCCACTGAACCTTAGGGTTTGTGGTAGTTTAGCTTTACCACATGTGAGGCGTTGGTTTGACCCTTCTACGGCTGGTTCATTGGGGCTTTGACATGTTCTGGGATTTTTTTTGAACTCCGCTCAAGTGTTGAGCTATCTGGGAAATCTTGGGTGTTTGATTATTCGATCAGAAAGTTTAACATTGTCTATTTATCTGGATTGTGATACAATATGTGGAATTCATATAGTTAGGCATGAAATGCGAAGTATTTGATATTTCGGATTTACGATGTCTAAAGTGATTGTGAATTCCAAATGTTGTAGTTATCCACTTTCTTTTCTGCGACCGTAAGTGTAGTATGTGGTGTATCGCCGGCTTCGTTGCTATACATCAACGACAATCGGGACACGCATACTTGCTTATGTTGATGATATGAGATATTATGTATTGCTGTGATATGTTATATTTGATCGTCATGTTTTGAATAGCCGGGGGTTTTATTTGAGATGAGGGTTTTTATTTTCATTCATGTAAAATTCATTGTATGTAATATTCTATTATTGGGGCACTTCCGGGTTGAGGTTGTTGTCACCATTGTATATTATTTACTTTTCCGCATTAGGATTGACCCAAGGAGGGGAGCATAAGTAACCGGGTTCCAGGGTCCAGTGGGAGGCCATCTCGAGGAGTCGAGACCGGGTCTCCTAACCCTAGAATTGGCAGTGTTACATGCCGCTCTCGTAGCGGTCTAGAGATGTGGGTTTGGCTATTCATCAAAACCGTGGAATCCGTGTTTTATACAGGCTCGATATAAATCATGGACCTCCTAGTATATCCAATATTTCATATGTTTCTTCTGCTGCTGATATACTGTGATGTGATCATTTTATATGCCTGAGACGAATGCTTTATTACTATATATATGATATATAAATATTACTGCTTTCGTTTCTTTTGTGATGCTTAGGAAGCATAAATGATGGTATTTATTAATGAGATTAATAAAAGAAAAGAAACCTAAAAGATGTTGTAGAATTAAAACTTTTCAAAAGGGGTAGCTACATTTTTTACTTTGCATAGCGGTATATGTGATATACCATGCACCTTATTCGATGAGAAAAGAGCCGAGATCCCTTCACCGGGAGTGACCTCATTAGCAAAACTGGCAGATGCTACAAACTCACGGTTTAGTTTTTAATTGCTTCTATAGTTCTTGCTTTGCATAGTGGTATATGTGATATACCCTGCACCTTATTCGATGTGGAAAGAGTCGAGATCCCTTCACCGGGAGTAACCTCTTTAGCGAAACTAGAAAAGCCTAAAAAACACTCATTTTCAAAAATCACTTTTTTCTACAACTATATCAAGTTCATTACGCAATAGGTTTTCTGAAAAACCTGTCGTAGCCCTCCGTCATTTCAGATAAATCCTACTTAGTATTCGTGGTACGTTTGTTGACCTCCATCAAGGCGTAGTGTGCGGTAGCTTACTAGTATTTATCTTTTTATGCATATGATGCAGATTGGATTAGGGTAGTCGTACGGCCTTGTTGACCTCCATCAAGGTTCGTGCGGGTAGGTTTGATTCAATTAAGAAATGACGGGTTGAACTTGACTAGCACCCTATGATTTGTTGACCTTCGTCAAGGTCATGGGATGCCTGGGGCAAAATTTTATCGGGAGTTTCAAGTGTTGAAATTTGCAATGAGATTGCATACCTTCTATGAGATAGATGGATCCTTATACCCACTGCGAGTAAGAGTTACTCCTGGGAGAGTTTTACACAGGACAATTAGCCGATCAAGTAGGTGACTAGAAAGGTGCTTACGGGGTTAAGCCTCTGGGAAAACGAGGTTTATTTTAATTAGGTCCGTGCAAAAGCACGGGGAACCTCCCTCAAAGTACCAACACTGACCTGGCTGAAAGATTGGCGAACTTGTAAGGTGCAATTAATCCCGGCTAATCTTACCTTTTAGGGATTTAAGGAAGATTTGATAAAAAGCAGTGAGAGCCATCCTAATTTGATAAGATAATAACCAATCTAATCTTGCAAGAGTATACGCTAAAATGTTTTCTTCTCTCTCTCTCCAGGTAGAGACCAAATCAGGCCTTAATCAAGATAATAATTTGGATGTATTGACTGAACCCGCTTTTTATACTGAGCAGGGGAACGTTGGCCCCGCTCCCACTTTAATTGTTATAAGTCCGAGCAGGAAATAGGAGAATATCTGGATTCTCACGCCGCCCAATCGAAGAGTAAGCATGTTGATGCATCTTCTTCTGTGTTAGTTATCGAGAACTTTTTCTCAGTTCACTCTACGTCCTGGGTATTAGATACCGGATCGGGATCCCATATATGTAATATGTTACATGGGCTACGTAAAGGTAGGGAACTGGGAGAGGGTGATCATTCCGTATGAGTAGGGAATGGTGTAAATGTTGCAGCCAAAGAAGTTAGCGAATATCACCTTATGTTACCAAATGGTAATACATTGGTTCTGAACGAATGCTATTACATTTCGACCCTGATATGCAATCTTATATCAGTTTCTTTATTGAGCAAAGAAGGATATAATTTTGTAATATAGGATAATGTTATGAACATATTCCTGAATCAAAAGTTGATTGGATTAGGATCGTTAAATAATGGCATATACGTTCTCAACCAAACTACAGTACTTAATATACAAAACACACACAAGATGAAGAGTTTAGAAATGAACGAATCCTTCTTGTGGCATTATAGACTAGGTCATATCAATGTGACACGGATAGCTAAGTTAAATAAGGATGGATATTTGAATCCATTCGAATTTTCATCTTATGACACTTGCCAGTCATGTCTCAAATGCAAGATGACCAAAACTCCGTTTAGTGGACACGGAGAATGAGTTACAGAACTCTTAGGACTGATACATAGTGATGTATGTGGTCCGATGTCTATACATGCCAGGGATGGTTCATCGTACTTCATTGCGTTCACTGACGATCTCTTAAGATCCGGATATGTGTTCCTGATGAAATACAAATCAGAAGCTTTTGAGAAATTCAGAGAATATAAGAAGGAAGTAGAGAACCAAACGGGCAAAAGTATTAAGATCCTACGATCTGATAGAGGAGGAGAATACTTGAGCACTGAGTTCCTAGACTATCTAAAAGAGAATGGGATTCTCTCTCAGCAGACTCCTCCCTATACACCACAGCATAACGGTGTATCGGAGCGGAGGAATCGCACCCTATTATATATGGTGCGCTCTATGATGAGCAATGCTGAGTTACCTATTTCCTTCTGGGGATATGCGCTTGAGACAGCGGCATACCTACTGAATAAAGTTCCTACCAAATCTGTGCCTACCACCCCATATGAGATATGGGAAGGGAAGAGACCATATCTTAATTTTGTTAAGATATGGGGTTGCCCGGCCTATGTCAAAACACAAAATCCAGACAAGCTCGGGGCAAGGTCTTTTCTGTGTATGTTTATTGGATATCCTAAACATTCGCACGGGTATATCTTCTACCACACCGAGGAACAAAAGGTGTTTGTATCTCGGCATGCCACCTTTTTAGAAAAGGAATTTCTTGAAAAAGAAATTAGTGGCAATGAGGTAGAACTGGAAGAAGTTCCAGCTACACAAACTGCAACAGAAGATTTGGTAGAACCAGATGATTCAGTAGTTCCCGACGAACCCCAGCCTCTCCGCCGATCTAGTAGGGTTCCTTATCCACCTGAGAGATACTATGGTTTTCTCATTGACGGTGGAAGGGAGGATTGCATCATTGAAGATGATGACCCAACTAGCTTCGAGTAGTCCATCACGAGTGGAAACTCTGTGAAGTGGCTGGATGCAATGCGATCTGAGATGGAATCCATATACAGCAACAAAATATGGACTTTAGAAGTTGCTCCTGAAGGGGTAAAACCCATTGGGAGCAAATGGATCTTTAAGAAGAAACTTGGTGTAGATAGAAAAGTGGAGACTTTCAAAGCTAGACTTGTTGCAAAGGGTTTTCGTCAATGACCAGGTGTTGATTATGACGAAACCTTTTCTCCAGTGGCTATGCTTAAGTCCATTCGGATCTTACTTGCCATTGCTGCATAACATGACTACGAAATCTGGCAAATGGATGTTAAGACCGCCTTTCTAAATGGTGATTTAGAGGAGTGCGTGTACATGACTCAGCCAGAGGGCTTCGTATATAGTGGGAGCAGCGGAAAGGTGTTCAAGCCGTTTAAATCCATCTACGGGTTAAAACATGCATCGCGGAGTTGGAACATCTATTTTGATGTTGTAGTCAAACAGTTTGACTTCATCAAGAACATAGATGAACCTTGTATATACAAGAAGGTTGCAGAGAGTAAGGTTGGCTTCCTCGTATTGTACGTGGATGACATACTCTTGTTTGGAAATGATGTTCATATGCTGCACTCGGTCAAGCTCTTCTTATCACATAGATTCTCAATGAATGATCTAGGTGATGCCTCCTGCATTTTGGGGGTTAGGATCTATAGAGATAGATCTAAGAGGATACTGTTATTGTCCCAATCTAGGTACATTGACACCATACTAAAGAAGTTTAGTATGGAAGAATCCAAGCGTGGGAACCAACCCACGATCTCTGGACTCACTCTCTCCAAAGAGATGTCTCCCAAGACTAATTTGGAGAGAGCTCACATGCAAGGGATACCCTATGCTTCGGCAGTAGGCTCTATCATGTACGCGATGCTATGTACCAGACCCGATGTGGCATACTCACTAAGTGTAGTGAGTAGGTATCAAGCAGATCCAGGAGAGAATCACTTGATAGCTGTGAAGAACATTCTCAAGTACTTGAGAAGAACTAAAGAGATGTTCTTGGTGTATGATAACGGAGAACTCCAGATGGAGTCCTTTACCGATTCAAGCTTCCAAAGTGATAAGGACGACTCTAAGTCACAATCGGGATTTGTCTTTACCCTAAATGGAGGGGCGGTTTGTTGGAAGGGTTCCAAGCAAGAAAACGTGGCAGACTCGACGATCGAGGCTGAATACGATGCTGCCAACGATGCTGCCAAAGAGGCTTTCTGGATGAAGAAGTTCATCACTGAACTTGGTGTGGTTCCTTCCATTGAGCATCCAATACCTTTGTATTGTGATAACAATGGAGCTGTGGCTTTGGCCTAGGAACCCAGGTCCCATCAGAAGTCCAGACATATTCTGAAGCGGTATCACCTGATCCGGGAGATAGTTGATCGCAGTGAGATTGAAGTCAGGAGAGTTGACACGAAGGACAACACTGCGGATCCACTCAAGAAGGCCATACCCCATATACAATTTGAGAGACTCTTCGGGATGTTGGGTATGAGATACTACAACACCTGGCCTTAGTGCAAGTGAGAGATTGTTTGTTATATATATATACCCTAGAGGCCATTGTTGTACATATGATGTATATTATAGTTGATGCTTGGATATATAGAGAGTGGACTTTCTTGCTCGACATGATAATATGCTATTTGGTTTCACTTTGTCTTAACATGTTGACTTGTATTAGTTTACTGTCTTACTCTCGCATGTTGATAAAGCCCTTAGGATATGTACTCGACTACCAGGACTACGATGCAGATCATACTAGTGGGGACAGGGTAGTCCAAGAGTACATCCTATAACTGTTCCTAGTCGAGGGAGTATCGAGACAGGGCATCGATACTCCAGAGTAGACTAGCGTATACGCATCTTGACTCATATGATGGGCGACGGATGATCCCATATCCATCGGTGTTTGACATCAAAGATGGTGTACAGGTGCTCAGTGGAGACTGGGTACACTGAGCGGACTCGCTGAGAACTCCTAGATGGTATTATACCTATCGTCAGATAGCAGTTCTCTGGTGACACTGGTACAGGTTAGTCTGTAGAACCGAGATCGTCATAGAGTCTTATGTGATTCCCACTGTGCTTTGATTTCCATCATACCACGTCCAAGAGGGCATGCAAAATGGTGGCTTTTGGGTACAGTCCCGAATCACATGGAGGCAATGAGCGATAGGAGGGGTTTCATCGCTCCCGGTGTAGGGAGTTGATGTTGTGCTGTGTTCGATTGGATATAACTGGAAGTCCCTGGAAAGGGCTGATATGGAGTGCTGCTGGTAAGAGTTATCAGTAGTTTCTCGACCCGTTATGAGCCTCATATCGACACGACTTATCGGTTACTGGGGTCTGACCTTTACCACCCCTAGACTGGATATACGACATATCAGACGAAGAGACCGGACTGTACGGTAGTGTTACTAATTGGATTCACAGAGGAATGTACATGCTTGCTTGTTGATCGTCTGATCGCTCAATACCTGGGTGGCTGTTACGTTTAGCTGACTGCTTGCAGCTTGTGGGTGTTTGATATGATCATCACCTACTGCCGGTGTATTGACGATTCTTTAGAGTCCTACACAGAGGTTTCCTGGCTCAGGGAAAACGGAGTAGAAGCACATATGTGATATGTACGGGACCGAGAATAATACGATATGAGATACTGTATTCTATTCTCACGATATAAGATATCGGCCGGGTATATGTGATATAGCCGGGTCATCGGATCAAGTGTTGATTCGATGAAATTGTACATGTTATATTAGTTGGTTATATGTAATATAGCCAGGTTATCGGATCAAGTGTTGATTCAATAATTTAATATATAATTATATATGTGATATATTACATTACGTTAACTAATATAAGCTCGCTTTATTGATTCATTTTCTCATGGGATAATACATTGATATGTATGTGATATATGTTAATTGTATTATTTTCTTTTGTTACAAAATATATTGTATATGTGATATATAATATTGTAACATGTTAGGGTTACAAATTTAACAAAGGTTTAGGGTTTAAACTTGGTTAGGGTTTGGATTAGGGTTAGCTTTTGCATGAAGCTTCCATGAAGCTTCATGAAGTTTTGACTTTGTCTTGAGCTTGATATTTTGTGAAGATATTATTTAACCCAACCCAAAACATAACTTCTAGTTTATTCTCTACAAGGGTTAACTCTATCATTCTTAACCCTTGGTTGGATTTGTAACCACAAAAATAATTCATTATTCATCACAAAAGGTTTCATCTTCTTCTTCCTCTTTAAAAAGCTTACTAGCTTTTGTGTTTGTGATGATATAGTGTGAGAAATTGAAAACAAAAGAGAGAGAAATTCCTACTTCATCATCCTCATCTATTCTAGCCACTTAGATTAGGGTGTTCACTTCTCTAATAAGTTATTTAGCGAAGTGCAAACTTGGGTTAGAGATTCTTCAAGGTAGATCATCTTAAATCATGAAGACTACAAGCAAGGTGTCTCATATACTTCATGGAGCCACTCGAGAGTCGGAGTTCATGATGATCGCAGCGAATGGACCTCCACATGGAGCTTATGAAGCAAAGGAACGAACTACAAAGGTTGTAATCCCTATCTCTTAGAAGTAAAGTTGTTTACTTGCTCATTGTTTTGCCTAATCTCTAGTTTAAGATCTTGATTGGGTTGTTCGGCACTTGAAAAATTTGATTTTGGCATGGTTGATGCCTTGTAGAACCTTGTTCTAGTGCTTAATAACCCTACACCCAACTGCCACCAAAATCAAGCACGCATGACCGAAGCATATCCTCTAGAGTTTTTATCGTAAGCTCTGACTGACCATAAGTCTGCGGATGGAAAGCGGTGCTAAAAGTCAACAGGATACCCAAAGCTTCATGAAGCTTCTACCAAAGACGGCTAGTAAACTGGATGCCCCTATCAGATACAATGCATATGGGAACACCGTGCAAACGCACAATCTCATCTATGTACAACTGAGCATACTGAGCATAGCCGAATGTGGCCTTCACTGGAAAGAAGTGAGCCGCTTTCGTCAACCGGTCAACAATCTCCCAAATGGAGTCATACCCCCAATTGGTCCTGGGTAGACCCACAACAAAGTCCATGAAAATCTGCTCCATTCAGGAACGGGTAAAGGCTGCAACTATCCCGCCGGTCTCTGATGCTCAGCCTTGACTTGCTGACAAGTCAGGCACTTCGATATGAAGTCCGAAATATCACGCTTCATCCCTTCCCACTAGTAAAACTCTCTCAAGTCACGGTACATCTTGGTGGAATCTGGATGAACGCTAAAGGCTGACTGATGTGCTTGCTCTTAGATCTCGCGCCTCAACCCATCAATATCTAGTACACACAAGCGAGTCTCGCAACGTAGCACACCCGGGTCATCAATCATGAACTTTGAAACTGTACCCTGTCGAACAAGCTCAAGAATCTCAACCAAACGAGCATCACTAGGCAGCGCCTCATGAATACGATCCAGAAGAAGCGGACGGGCACGTACATGAGCAAGCTGTCCCCCAATGGAAGTGAACTCCAACTGTACTCTACCATCGCACAAGGTCTTCCAATCCGCAAAAGACTGCCTCTGAACTGCGCTCAACTGGGATAAGCTACCACCGGGCCTACGACTTAAAGCATCAGCTACCACATTCGCCTTGCCCGGGTGATAAAGGATCGCACAATCATAATCCTTCATAAGCTCCATCCACCGGTGCTGTCTCAGATTCAGATCCCGCTGCTGGAAGATGTACTTCAAGCTCTTGTGGTCCGTAAAAATCTGACACGACTCCCCATATAAGTAGTGTCTCCAAATCTTAAATGCAAAGACAACCGCAGCCATCTCAAGATCGTGAGTGGGGTAATTCTTCTCGTGTTTCTTCAGCTGCCTAGAAGCATAAGAATTCACTCTATCATGCTGCATCAGCATACACCCGAGCCCCACTCGAGACGCATCACAGTAAACTACAAAGCCACCTGATCCAGAAGGTAAAGATAGAACGGGTGCAGTCATCAACCGAGTCTTCAACTGCTGAAAACTCAGCTCACACACATCAGTCCAAAGAAAAGGAACCCCCTTCCGGGTCAGTCCGGTCAACGGTGCAGCGATACTCAAAAAATCCTGCACGAAACGGCGATAATAACCAGTTAAGCCCAAAAAGCTGCGGACCTCTGTCACGGATATAGGTCTGGGCCAAAACTGCACAGCCTCGATCTTCCTCGGGTCCACAAGAATACCATCTCCAGTCACCACATGACCCAAGAAATCAACTCTATCAAGCTAAAACGCGCACTTTGAGAATTTAGCATACAGCTGGTGCTCTCTCAATATCTGTAAAGCAATCCTCAAGTGCTGCTCATGCTCCTCACGACTCCTAGAGTAGACCAGAATGTCATCAATAAACACAATAATGAACCGGTCGAGGAACGGCCTGAAAATCCGGTTCATCAGATCATGAACGCTGCTGGCGCATTGGTGAGTCCGAACGACATCACCAAAAACTCATAATGCCCGTAGCGCGTACGAAAAGCAGTCTTCGGAATGTCATCATTCCGAACCCGCAACTGATGATAACCCGAACGCAAATCAATTTTAGAAAATGTTTCGCACCCTGGAGCCGATCAAACAAATCGTTAATACGAGGTAAAGGATACCTGTTCTGCACCGTAACTCTGTTCATTTGACGATAATCAATACACAACCTCAAACTGCTGCCCTTCTTCTTGACGAACAGAACTGGAGATCCCCACGGCGAAACACTCGGACGCACAAGTCCCTTATCAAGCAATTCTTGTAATTGATCTTTGAGCTCTCGAAGCTCCGCCGGAGCCATCCGGTAAGGCGGTATAGAAATAGGCCCCGTGCCAGGAATCAGATCAATGCAAAACTCAATATCGCTCTCTGGCGGCAAACCAGGTAACTCATCGGGAAAAACATCGGGAAACTCTCGCACGATAGGAACTCGGTCCAACGACCCTACTGTGGCCCCAATATCATAAATGAAAGCCAAGAATCCCCGACATCCCCTCCTCAAAATCCGACTAACACAAAGGGAAAAAATCAAACTGTGAGGGGCAACACCACATTCCCCCTGCACAACCTGAACAGACTCGTCCGGAAAACTAAAACTGACCGTATTCTCACGGCAGACCACCGACGCATAACAAGCTGCCAACCAGTCCATGCCAAGGAGAACGTCGAAGTCCAACATATCCAGAAGGATCAAATCGACGGACGAATCTCTATCTCCAATCTGAACGGCACACGACCGAAACACGTAATGCGCGATTAAAGAATCGCTAATAGGTGTAATCACAATAAGCGGCTGATCTAGCAAACACGACTCTCGGCCCAAACTCGGCACGAAGTGCATAGAAACATACGAATGCGTAGATCCCGGATCAAACAAAACATGTGCATCAAAAGAACATACAGAAAGAGTACCTGAAACTACTGCAGTGGACGCCTGTGCATCCTGATGAGTCAAGGAGAACACCCGAGCCTATCCTATACCGGCGACCGGCTGACCTCTGCCTCTACCACCCCGCCCTCTCGGCACAAAACCACCGCGTCCTCCACCTCTCTGCACAAGAGTCTGACACGGAGCAAAAACAGGCATAAGGGGCAACGCCCTCTGCGGTGGAGAAGGTGGTAAGGTAACCTGCGGTATAGCTGCCTCACGCTCACGTGGCTCAGTACAATCTCGAACCCTGAGAATAAGAGTTAAAAAGATGTACTTGTCATGGACCTCCACTACCCCCAGTATCTGAACGGGAATTGTTACGACGCCTAAACGCCCGCCTCCCTGCTGAATCAACAGTACGAACCCTCTTTTGCTCCGGAGCAACCGACGCCTCAGAAAAATGCTCCTCAACCAATAGGGTTGCGTCCACCACTGCTGCATAGGTGTCGCAATGCTGAACGCTGATAGCGAGGAGCAAATGGGTAAGCAGGCCTCGAACAAACCTCTTAACCCGCATCTCCTCCGTAGCCACCAAATACAGAGCATACACAGACAGCTCGGTAAACAGCACATCATACTCGGCCACGTCATACCCTGAGTCTGGCGTAACGACTCGAATCTACGCGCTCGAGCATCCCTGATGCTCAGTGGAAGAAAACGCGAAAGAAACACCATCACAAACTCAGCCTAGGTCATAGGAGAAGAACCTGCGGCTCTGCCCTTCTCTAAGGACTCGCACCACTTCTGGGCCAAACCCTCCAGACGAAAGCTCGCGAACTCCACCCATCTCGCATTGGAGCATCTGAGCGAACGACATATCCTGGCCATCCGGTCGATAAATGACTGTGGATCCTCAGATACATCGGTGCCAGTGAAAACCGGAGGTCTCAGCCTTATGAACTCCGATAACGATACGGTGATCACCTCCGTAGATGCAGGTACAACTGCCTGAACAGTAGGGACCGACACGGTCTCCATAAAGGGTGGAACAACCGCCTGCCCCTGTGCTCGAATGGTCTTAACTAACGACCCCATCATCTGGCGCAAATCCTACATACCAGCCCCTAGCATAGCCATATGGTCTGTCGAAGGTGGAACAATATGCTCCTGCACAACGGGCGTACTGCCCTGATCAGTCCTCGTCTCAGATGAGTCAACTCTGACCTTGGTCCTCAAGGCCGCTCTCTGCGCCCTCATAGTCATGGGAGGCATAAAAGCTAGAAAGGGAAACAAGATTCGATAAGGACACAGAAATCGAATCACAAGGATATATATATCACGGAAGGAATTGTAAGGTTAGTCTAGCACCCTATGAAGAGTTTCGAAGCATCACATGACCCAAAGTTTTAATTTTTATGGTGCTAAACATACACGCAAAGGAATCGATCCTAGAAAATTAGGGTTATGAAACTTTAAGCTAGTAAAGATTAGGGTTTGAAGGCTACAACCTTTGTAGCTCCCATTTGCTAGACTCCTTGGTCTCTAGGGTGTTGAACGGAGGTCCTCTTGAAGTCTCCTTGTGTCCACGACGATCCACCACGGAGATCTCCGTCCAAGCTCGCAACTTCGTCAAACCGAAGAGAACACTCTAAACAAAACGGCTAAGCTTGTGTAGAATGAAGTTGTGGTTAAGTTTCTCACTTCAAAAACCTATCTTTAAGTGGTATTTGCTCACTAGAAAAAACTAGAGAGCAAAAGAGAAAGAGGAAGAAGATGGTGGCAATTTTTTAACAAGAGGTAAAAAGATAACTCATGAGAAGAAAAAGAAATATATCAATATATATTTTATTTCTTCTCACTATGAACCATGGTTAAAGTGATGGAGACATTATTTAACTTGAGTTTTGAATGATAAAGAGAAGGATAACCTTAGGTTAGTGGTAGTTGAGCATGGTTAGGTCAAAGGAAGAATGTAGAAGCAAGAATGATTATCCTTTCCTTTTTCATTTTCTTTTAAATCCAAAATCAAATAATAATCCATTATATAATCCATGGTGTGAGTCTTATATTGCCACCATTTCCATATGCTAACAACCATGATGGATGAGTGTATGTATGTGTGCATGTATGCACATCCACATGTGCATGAAACTAGCATGAAAGAAAGAAAGAAAAGCACACATGCATGCACATATCCATCATCCAAAAAAAGGTTTTAAGTGAGAGAACTAATGGTTAAATAATAAATCAACACTTGATTTATCAATCCGGTCATATCTCATATGACCCCACCAAAAGCAGTCCACCCGATCAATGTTCGGTATCAAATACGCACATTTCAATCGGGTGTATGCGCATATCGCATACGCGCACCACAACGTTTCGCCTGGACTGGGTAACTCCTTTGTGGGACTCTAAGACTCGTCAATACGCCGGCAGAGGGTGATGATCATATCAAGTACCCTCAAGCCGCAAGCGGTCAGCTAAACGTAACGGCCACCCGGGTATTGAGCGATCAGAAGACAACAAGCGAACCTGCTACAACTCCCGTCGAGCCATCCGGCAACACTACCGTACAGTCCGGTCTCTTCGTCAGATATGCTGCATATCGAGCCTAGGGATGGTCACGTCGACCCCAATAACTCAATAAGTTGTGCCGGTGAATGGTCTATAACAGATCGAGAAACTACTGATAACACTTATCAGCAAATCTCAGCAGCCCTGGCCAGGGACTTGCTGTTATAACCAGTCGGGTACAGCACAGCATCAACTCCCAATACCGGGAGAGACGAAACCCCTCCTATCGCTCATCGTCTTCGTGTGTCTCGGGACTGTACCCAACGGCCACCTGTTTGCACGACTCAGTAGAGCCGTGGTAGGGTGGCAATCAAAGTACAGTGGGAGAACACACAAGACTCCATGACGATCTCAGGTCTACAGACTAACCTGTACCAGTGTCACCTGAGAACTGCTATCCGACGATAGATATAATTCCATATAGGAGTTCTCGGTGAGTCCGTCCAGTGTACCCAGTCACCACTGAGCACCCGTATATGATCTTGATGTCAAACATCGATGAATGTGGGAACATTTATCGCCCATCGTATGGGTCTAGTATCATATACGCTAGTCTACTCTGGTATATCGACACCCCGTCTCGATACACCTCCGACTAGGGACATTTCAGGATATGCTTATAGACTACAGATGTCCCACTAGTATGATCTCCATCATAATCAGAGTAGTCAAGCCGATATCCTCAAGGCTTTATCAGCATGTATGAATGAATAAAAGCATGATCAAATCAACATGTCAGATAAAGAATAACCAGATAGCATACTATCATGTCGAGCAAGAATGCATACTGAATATATATATACATGTATAGATACATCCACTATCATATAATGGCCTCTAGGGCATACATATATCCAACAATCTCCCACTTGCACTAAGGCCAGTTATTGGCATATCTCATATCCAACATCTCAAAAAGTCGCTCATGCTGCGGCTGAGGGAGGGCCTTGGTGAATGGATCCGCGGCGTTGTTCTTTGTGTCTACTCTCTTAATCTCGATCTCGCGGCGATCTACAATCTCCCGGATCAAATGAAAGCGCCTCAGGATGTGTCTGGACCGCTGATGGGATCTGGGCTCCTTGGCTAACGCCATCGCCCCATTATTGTCACAATACAAAGGTATTGGATCAATAATGGTTGGAACTACTCCTAGCTCCGAGACGAACTTCTTCATCCAGACGGCTTCCTTGGCGGCATCATTTGCAGCAATGTACTCAGCCTCCATCGTAGAGTCTGCAACGGTATCCTGTTTGGAACTCTTCCAACTTACCGCCCCTCCATTGAGGGTAAATACAAACCCTGAGATAGATTTGCTGTCATCCTTATCGCTCTGGAAGCTCGAATCGGTAAAGGCCTCTATTTGGAGATCTGTATTACCATACACCAAGAACAATTCTTTAGTCCTTCGTAAGTACTTAAGAATGTTCTTCACGGCTGTCCAGTGGTTCTCCCCTGGGTTGGATTGATACCTGCTTACAACACTGAGTGCATAAGCTACATCTGGGCATGTACATAACATCGCATACATTATAGATCCTACTGCCGAAGCATAGGGTATAATGCTCATGCGAGCTCTCTCTTCATCGGTCTTTGGACAAGAATCCTTGGAGAGAGTGACTCCATGGCAAGCGGGTAAGGCACCCCGCTTGGAGTCTTTCATTCTAAACCTCTTTAGGATGGTGTTGATGTACCTGGTTTGGGACAATCCCAATAACTTTTTGGATCTATCCCTATAGATCCTTATGCCCAGGATGTATGTGGCATCACCCAGGTCCTTCATGGAGAACCTTAGTGATAAGAATGATTTGACCGACTGTAGCATAGGAATATCATTTCCTATCAGAAGAATGTCATCCACGTACAATACGAGAAATGTGACAGCTCTTCCTACAGCCTTCTTATAAATACAAGGTTCATCTGGATTTTTGATGAAATCAAACTCTTTGATAACATCATCGAAACAGATGTTCCAACTCCGAGATGCCTGCTTTAACCCATATATGGATTTAAGCAATCTACATGCTTTCTCGCTGCTCCTACTGTCAATGAAGCCCTCTGGCTGATCCATATAAACGCATTCTTCTAAATCTCCATTTAGAAATGCTGTTTTAACGTCCATCTGCCAGATTTCATAGTCGTAGTGAGCAGCAATAGCAAGTAGGATCCGAATGGATTTAATCATGGCTACGGGCGAAAAAGTTTCGTCATAGTCCAAACCTGGTCTTTGACGAAAACCCTTTGCCACAAGTCTTGCCTTATAGGTCTCCACCTGCCCATCTACACCAATTTTTCTTTTAAAGATCCATTTGCACCCTACAGGTTTTACCCCAGGGGGTACAACGTCCAAAGTCCACACTTTGTTGGTGTACATAGACTCCATTTCGGATCTCATGGCATCCAGCCACTTCACAGAGTCACCACTCGTGATAGCTTGCTGAAAACTGGTAGGATCATCATCATCCATGATGCAATCTTCTCCGTCACCATCAATGAGGAAACCGTAGTACCTCTCCGGTGGGCGAGAAGTCCTACCAGACCTACGGAGTGGCCGAGGTTCTTCAGTTTCTGTTGCAACAGCCGGTTCAACCAAATTGTCATTTGTAGTTTGTGTCTCTAGAACCTCTTCTAGATCCACCACCTTGCCATCATCTTTGTCTGTGAAAAACTCTTTTTCTAAGAATGTGGCATGTTGAGAAACGAACACTTTTTGTTCCTCTTTGTGGTAGAATAGATATCCATAAGAATTCTTTGGTTATCCCACAAAACTACACATGACCGACCGTGTCTCGAGTTTGTCCGGATTCTGCTTTTTAACATAGGCCGGGCAACCCCAAATCTTAATTCTCTTAAGAGATGGTCTCTTCCCATGCCATATCTCATATGGTGTGGTGGACACGGCTTTGGTTGGAACCCTGTTCAGTAGAAACGCTGCAGTCTCTAATGCATGCCCCCAAAACGAGACGGGTAACTCAGCGTCACTCATCATGGACCGGACCATATCTAATAGGGTCCTATTCCTTCGTTCTAACACACCGTTGTGCTGTGGTGTGCAAGGAGGAGTGAGCGGAGAGAGAATCCCATTCTCTTTTAAGAAGTTTGCAATTCTGCACTGAGATACTCACCACCTCGATCTGATCGAAGCATCTTGATACTCAAGCCGGTTTGTTTTTCTACTTCTTGTTTATATTCAATGAATTTCTCAAAAGCTTCGGACTTGTGCTTTAATAAAAATACATGACCGAATCTTGAGAAATCGTCGGTGAATGTAATGAAGTATGAAAAACCGCCTCTAGCCTGTGTAGACATTGGCCTACATACATCACTATGTATGAGGCCAAGGAGCTGGGTAGCTCTTTCTCCGTGTCCGGTAAACGGAGTTTTGGTCATTTTACCCTTGATACAAGACTGGCAAGTCGCATAAGATTTATATTCAAAAGAGTTTAAATATCCATCTTTGTGTAACCTGTTTAGTCTTGTTTCGTTAATATGACCAAGTCTACAATGCCAAAGAAAAGCTTCATTTAATTCTGAAAGTTTTCTTTTATTAGTGTGTTGTATACTGAAAACTGTGTGTTGATTTAGGACATATATTCCGTTATTAAGCGTACCATACCCAACCAACATTTGATTTAGGTGAATGTTCATAACATTGTTCTGCAACACAAAATTATATCCTTCATTGTCCAACAAAGAAATGGATATTATATTACATAGCATACTTGGTACAAAATAACATGGATTCAAAATCAAAATACATCCGATGGCAACCCCAAGTGATACTCTCCCACTGCGACTGTATGTACATTGGAACCATTTCCAACGCGGAGAGTATGGTCACCTGTCTTCAAAACCTTGCTATTTCTCAGCCCCTGCATAGAATTGCAAATGTGAGAACCTGAACCGGTATCCAATACCCAGGAAGCAGAGTTTATAGAAAAACAGTTTTCAGTCACAAACGCACCTGAAGTAGAAGCATCACCATGCTTCTTCTTGAGACTTAAGTACTCCGTGCAATTGCGCTTCCAGTGTCCTGTCTTGTGGCAATGGAAACATTCGCCCTTCCCTGAGTCTCCAGCGTTGGACTTTCCCTTTCCCTTCACCTTTTTAACTCCTCCCTTAGGATTAGTGGGTTTCTTCTTTTTCTTTCCCTTGGCCTTGGCTTTCGGGCGAGAAGAGGAAGACTGTCCAATAGTCATAACGGGAGTTTTTGCTAACTTCATAGTGCTCTCTGCACTCCTTAACATATTAAGGAGTTCAGGGAGATCCTTCTCCATGCCATGCATGTTGAAGTTCACTATGAACTGAGCAAAGGTGGAGGGGAGGGACTGCAGAATAATATCTATATATTGTTCATTGTCCATCGTCCATCCAAGGTCCTCAAGCTCTTCTATAAGAGCTATCATCTTCAGAACATGGTCTCCTACTGGTGTGCCAGGGGCCATTCGCATCTGAAACAATTTCTTTGATACTTCGTATCGTAATACGCGTGATTGCTCCCCATACAACTCCTTTGTATGGAGCAATATACCGTGAATGTCCATGTCCTCGTGCTGCTTTTGATGTGTGTTATCCATCGATGCAAGCGCGAGGCATGTGGCCGTGGCACAGTCAGCGTCCCATGTCTTGCGGACTTCAATGTCCGCAACTGAGGATTTTGGACCAGGGACGGGCGGGGCTGAAGCCGTGAGGACATATGATACTTTATCATAAGTCAAGGCGATTTTCAGATTCCTCAGCCAGTCTTTATAGTTGGTCCCATTCAATTTGTTTTTATCTAGTAGAAGCTTAAGTCCAGTCATTGGTATCTGCCATTAAGAGAGAGAATAGAATACACTCAGCGAAAGCTCTTGCACAGATTAGATTGGTTTATTATCTTGTCTAATCGATGTTTCCCACTGCTTTTTATCAAGTTTTTCTTTCAAACCTTAAAAAGAAAAACTAGCCAGGATTAATTACAGTCTACAACTTCGCTAACCATTCAGCCAGGCCAGTGTCGGTACTTTGAGGGAGGTTCCCCGTGCTTTCGCACGGACCTAATTAGAGTAAACCTCGTTTTCCCAGAGGCGGAGCCCCGTTAACACCTTTCTAGACACCTAATGAGTTAGCTAATTGTAAACTGTAAAACTCTCCTAGGAGCAACTATTGCCCACAGTGGGATCAGGATCCAACCATCATATGGAAGGTATGCAATCTCATTGCAAATTTCAACTATTGAAATTCCCGATGTGGTTTTTACCCCTAATACTCGTGACCTTGGCTAAGGTCAACAAATCACGAGCACTAGTCAAGCTCAACCCGTCATTTCTTGATTAATTAGACCCGTTCACATGACCCTTGGCTAAGGTCAACAAAGTCATATGCCCGTCCTAATTAATCTGCATCATATGCGTTTGTAGGAAGACATCACTTAGCTACCGTACACTACGCCTTGGCTAAGGTCAACAAACGTAGCACGAATACTAAGTACTCTACTTCCTAAAATGACGGAGGGTTGCGAATGATTTTTAAGAAAATCTTTAACGCTTTGAACTTGATATCGTTGTAGAATCAAATGGTTTTCAAAAGGAGTGGCTTAAGCTCCGCAGTTTTGAAATATAGCTTTTTCATAAATAGCCGAGTGGTTTTCAAATCCGATTCTACAACATCTTTTTAGGTTTATTTTCTTTACATTAATCATATTAATGTAATCCCATCATTTAAGTCCTTAAGCCAGTCACAGAAAAGAAACGAAAATAACACGTACGCTTATGCCATCCGCATTCGCCGCAATGTTCCGTTATGCACCGTTAGGTTACTTAACTAACGGCATACCGGGACGGGACTAGCGCGGGTGTAAAACATAAGCAACGTCTACTATATATCTTATATATAATATGTCATTCGTCTCAGATATCACAGAACACAGGCAGCAGAAACATAGATATAACGTGGGATATCCTAGGACGTCCGTATTTAGTATTTAGCCAGAATAGAAAATACGGATTCCACAGTCGCGATGAATAGCCAAGCCCACACCCTGGACCCCTACGAGAGCGGCAAGTGACCCTACCAATCCTGGAGTTTAGGAGACCCGGTCTTGACTCCTCGAGATGGCTTCCCAATGAACCCCAGAACCCGGTCACCTGTGCTCCCCTCCTTGGGTCCATCCTAATGCGGAAAAGTAAATAATATACAACACTGGTGACACAACCGCAACCTGGAAGTGCCCCAAATAAAAGAATATTACATTACATTTGAATTTACATGAATGAAAATATAAAACTCTCATCTCACAAAAACCCCCGGCTATTCGATCGCGACAATCCTACACATCATATCTCAGCAACACATAATATCTCATATCATCAACGTAAGTAAGTATGCATACCCCAATTGTCGTTGATGTATAGCAACGAAACCGGCGATATCTAACATACTACACTTACGGTCACAGAAAAGAAAGTGTAAAACTACAATATTTGGAATCCAGATTCTCTTTAGACATCATAAATGCGAAATATCACATATTTCGTATTTCATGCCTAAACTATATGAATTCCACATATTGTATCACATTCCAGACAAACAGACAGTATTAAAGTTTTCGAACGAACGATCAAGCACCCAAGATTCACTAAAGCTCAACACTTGAGCAGGGTTCAAAAATCCGGAGTGTGTCACAGTAGTAGCGGTCCAGCCGTAGAAGGGTCAAGCCAACGCCTCACATGTGGCACGCCGTACTGCCCCAAACCCTAGGGTTCAAAGGGCAGTTCGAGACGGTCACATAATCGAGTTAAGGTTTGTTGTCTTCTAGAGGGACCACCGCAAAAAGACTTGCACGTATCTCCAAAGTATTTAAACCCCGTGAATAGTGAGTAAATGATACTCGTTCAAACACTTCAATACTTTCTAATTTACCCGGAAAAACTACGAAATGAAAATCCCGATCGAATTGACGAGTCCAAAATCATCTCCAGAATTTTTCAAAACCAAATACAGATTAAAAATATCCAAAAATTTATACAAGTAGATTCATGAATTACTGTACAAAAAATATTCATCAATTCATTTATACGGCCGCGGAACCGCGGTCTAAGCAAGCTTAGGCTGCGTTTCCGCGGCGAGAATAACTGTTCACTGGAAACTTTTTGTACCGTAATCCTTATTTTTTCCTGCTTTATTTTTTACATATTTTTAATTCTGCAAATTATCAAATTTTAGAAAATTTCCAGAGAGCACCCAAAAATACCGTATTTTTGTCCGATCGGGGTTTTCACTTCGTAAAAACGTCGACTAATGTTCTAGGTCGGCTCTGATACCAATGTAAGGTTAGTCTAGCACCCTATGAAGAGTTTTGAAGCATCATATGACCCAAAGTTTTAATTTTTATGGTGCTAAACAAACACGCAAAGGAATCGATCCTAGAAAATTAGGGTTATGAAACTTTAAGCTAGTAAAGATTAGGGTTTGAAGGCTACAACCTTTGTAGCTCCCCTTTGCTAGACTCCTTGGTCTCTAGGGTGTTGAACGGAGGTCCTCTTGAAGTCCTCTTGTGTCCACGACGATCCACCACGGAGATCTCCGTCCAAGCTCACAACTTCGTCAAACCGAAGAGAACACTCTAAACAAAATGGCTAAGCTTGTGTAGAATGAAGTTGTGGTTAAGTTTCTCACTTCAAAAACCTATCTTTAAGTGGTATTTGCTCACTAGAAAAAACTAGAGAGCAAAAGAGAAAGAGGAAGAAGATGGTGGCAATTTTTTAACAAGAGGTAAAAAGATAACTCATGAGAAGAAAAAGAAATATATCAATATATATTTTATTTCTTCTCACTATGAACCATGGTTAAAGTGATGGAGACATTATTTAACTTGAGTTTTGAATGATAAAGAGAAGGATAACCTTAGGTTAGTGGTAGTTGAGCATGGTTAGGTCAAAGGAAGAATGTAGAAGCAAGAATGATTATCCTTTCCTTTTTCATTTTCTTTTAAATCCAAAATCAAATAATAATCCATTATATAATCCATGGTGTGAGTCTTATATTGCCACCATTTCCATATGCTAACAACCATGATGGATGAGTGTATGTATGTGTGCATGTATGCACATCCACATGTGCATGAAACTAGCATGAAAGAAAGAAAGAAAAGCACACATGCATGCACATATCCATCATCCAAAAAAAGGTTTTAAGTGAGAGAACTAATGGTTAAATGATAAATCAACACTTGATTTATCAATCCGGTCATATCTCATATGACCCCACCAAAAGCAGTCCACCCGATCAATGTTCGGTATCAAATACGCACATTTCAATCGGGTGTATGCGCATATCGCATACGCGCACCACAACGTTTCGCCTGGACTGGGTAACTCCTTTGTGGGACTCTAAGACTCGTCAATACGCCGGCAGAGGGTGATGATCATATCAAGTACCCTCAAGCCGCAAGCGGTCAGCTAAACGTAACGGCCACCCGGGTATTGAGCGATCAGAAGACAATAAGCGAACCGCTACAACTCCCGTCGAGCCATCCGGCAACACTACCGTACAGTCCGGTCTCTTCGTCAGATATGCTGCATATCGAGCCTAGGGATGGTCATGTCGACCCCAATAACTCAATAAGTCATGCCGGTGAATGGTCTATAACAGATAGAGAAACTACTGATAACACTTATCAGCAAATCTCAGCAGCCCTGGCCAGGGACTTGCTGTTATAACCAGTCGGGTACAGCACAGCATCAACTCCCAATACCGGGAGAGACGAAACCTCTCCTATCGCTCATCGTCTTCGTGTGTCTCGGGACTGTACCCAACGGCCACCTGTTTGCACGACTCAGTAGAGCCGTGGTAGGGTGGCAATCAAAGTACAGTGGGAGAACACACAAGACTCCATAACGATCTCGGGTCTACAGACTAACCTGTACCAGTGTCACCTGAGAACTGCTATCCGACGATAGATATAATTCCATATAGGAGTTCTCAGTGAGTCCGTCCAGTGTACCCAGTCACCACTGAGCACCCGTATATGATCTTGATGTCAAACATCGATGAATGTGGGAACATTCATCGCCCATCGTATGGGTCTAGTATCATATACGCTAGTCTACTCTGGTATATCGATACCCCGTCTCGATACACCTCCGACTAGGGACATTTCAGGATATGCTTATAGACTACAGATGTCCCACTAGTATGATCTCCATCATAATCAGAGTAGTCAAGCTGATATCCTCAGGGCTTTATCAGCATGTATGAATGAATAAAAGCATGATCAAATCAACATGCCAGATAAAGAATAACCAGATAGCATACTATCATGTCGTGCAAGAATGCATACTGAATATATATATACATGTATAGATACATCCACTATCATATAATGGCCTCTAGGGCATACATATATCCAACAGGAATTTCCAGCAATAAGTCCTAAGGTCACTTAGCCGGAATACCGTGTCGTAAGTATGCCGCGGAACATACGCACGCTATGTTACTCGGCTTGAGCTACCTACTCCATCATACCAAGGTCATGCTACACTCCGAAAGGTAATACCTAGCGCTCTGATACCAACTTTGTCACAACCCAAAATTGGGTACATGACCGGCACTTAAACTACGTAACGTCAACAGGCGTAATGCAATTAAGTAAGCCGGAAAACCCAGAAATCTAAACCATTACAAGAAAGAAAGATAGATCACTTTTAAAAATCTCGATGAAAAACTTTAAAACTTAAGTTTGTTGTTTCATAAAAATTTCGGCAGCACTTCCTTTGTAAAAGTTAGCCCCGAAACGGGTACAAATATAAGATAAAAGTAAAACTTCCCCAAACGGGAGAAAATCTTGCCCAACGGCGAAAACAACCACCACAACAGATATACAACGCCGTAGCAAAAAAATGTGGTAATCCATATATATAAAAAGGTCGGTTCATACGAGCCCGAAAACCAGAGTCAAAAGAATATACAATATCGATCCTCACAACTCTTTTCTAAGTCAATACATGAAGGTGGTAGATGGAGAGTACAAGATACAAGAAATATACAATGTATATCATCGGATAACTGCAACCTACCTAAAGCAAACGGCCTCACAGCCAACAGTAGCGGTATCCGCAAAAGTAGAGATAATAAGGCGTCATGCCGCGACCACTCTGATGATCAGACCTGAAAAACCCCGCGACACAACGGGAAGTGAGTTTTCAACTCGTGAATAGTAAATAACATCATACTGTAATCGCAAATATGCACAAACAGCAATAATCAATCATATGTAAGCTGGTAACATAAGTATGACAATATGGATATGCAACTATCATGAAAGGTATTCTATCAGGTACTACTAATACATGAAGCAAAGCATATAAAATAAATGTGGAGTATGGGGTAAAACATGTCATACTCACGGAATGCTCATCCTGGCGGACCAGTGTCCATCAAGACAATCTAAATTCGCAATTTCCCTCACATCGGCCCCTATATCGGCCCTCGTATCTGTTAGTTATATGTATGCCCTAGAGGCCATTACTATACATAGGATGTATATTGTAGTGGATGCTTGGACATATATAGGGAGGACTTTCTTGCTCGACATGATAGTATGCTATCTGGTTGCTCTTTATCTTAACGTGTACACTGATTGCCTCTCTGTTACATGTTGGTAAAGCCCCTAGGATGTATACTTGACTACCTGGACTATGATGCGGATCATACTAGTGGGGATATGGTAGTCCATAAGTACATCCTTCAAGGTCCCTAGTCGTAGGTGTATCGAGACGGGGCATCGATATACCAGAGTAGACTAGCGTATACCTTCTAGACCCATACAGATGGGCAATGGATGATCCCATATACATTGGTGTTTGACATCAGAGATGATATAATGGTGCTCAGTGGAGACTGGGTACACTGGACGGACTCGCCGAGAACTCCCAGATGGTATTATACCTTACGTCAGATGGCAGTTCTCTGGTGACACTGGTACAGGTTAGTCTGTACACCCGAGATCGTCATAGAGTCTTGTGTGATTCCTACTGTGCTTTGATTTCCACCTTACCACGTCCAAGAGGGCATGCAAAACGGTGGTTTTTGGGTATAGTCCCGAATCACATGGAGGCAATGAGCGATAGGAGGGGATTCGTCTCTCCCGGTATAGGGAGTTGACATTGCGCTGTGTTCGATTGGCTATAACCGGAAATCCCTGGACAGGGTTGCTGAGATTTACTGGTAAGTGTTACCAGTAGTTTCTCAAACTGTTATAGACCTCATATCGACAGGATTTATCGAGCTATTGGGGTCTGACGTTTACCACCCCTAGGCAAGATATGCGACATATCAGACGACGAGACCGGACTGTACGGTAAGTGTTGCTGGTTGGATTCACAGGAGTGTGAGCGGGCTTGCTTGTTGATCTTCTGATCGCTCAATACCCGGGTGGCCGTTACGTTTAGCAGACTGCTTGCGGCTTGTGGGTGTTTGATATGATCATCACCTGCTGCCGGCGTATTGACGAGTCTTTAGAGTCCTACACAGAGGTTTCCTGGCTCAAGCAAAATGAAATAGGAGCGCATATGAGATATGTGCTGGACCGAGAATAATGCGTGTATGTGATACCGTGTTCTATTCTCGCGATGAATGTATCGATTGGTTGTATGCGATATAACCTAGTTATCGAATCGAGGATTGATTCGATAAGTCGATACATTGGATATTAGTCGGTCATATGCGATATGACCGGATCGTTAAATCAAGTGTTGATTTAATGATTTAATGTATAATTATATATATTTGATATATTACTTTACATTAACTAGTATTGGTTCACTTAAAATTGATTATCTCACTTGAATGTGCACATTGTATATATGATATATGTTTGTGCACTAGTTTGTATCATGTTTGATGATACATGCAAATTTGGGTGTGTGTTTACTTTAAACTATGATTAGGTTAATGGAAGGGTTTGATTTATTTATTTAATTTACTTTATTCATTTTGGCAAAGAATAAAATGGAGGCATGCTTTGTTTTATCCATGAAGCTTCATGAAGCTTTGAAAGTCTTTGCCATTTTGTCTTTTGCCTTAACCTAACCATTAAACCTAAACCCTGGTTTATTCTCTACACAAGTCATCTCACCCATGGTTGCTAAATTATAAAATTCACTTGAATTATTTTAATTGATAATTTTTTTTCTTTCTTCTTCTTCATCTTTTTCAAGAGGTGAAGAAAGCTTACTTGAAAATTACAAGTGATGAATCCAAGTGAGAAATCAAAATCCAAAGTGAACCCACTTCCTATTTCTTCATCCTCTACCACTTGCCATGTAGTATAGGGTGTTTTCTTCACAAGTTTCATGACTTGGTGAAGTTGGAGCTCGAGTTAGAGTCGCCTCGACGTAGATCATCTTCGGCATCGAAGTCATCGACCTAGCCCGATCATTTCTTCGATGAAACCACCGCGAGAGTCCAGGATTCCGATGGTTGTAGCGGAGGGACGTCATCATGGAGCTAAAGGAGTGGTGGACCGGATCTACAAAGGTTGTATTTCCATTCACTTAGTACTAAAGCAGTTTAGTAGCTTGTAGTTTCGCCTAATATCTAGTTAACGATCTCGATTAGGGTTTCTCGGCACCGGAAAATTTTAATTTGGCATGGTTGATGCCTTGTGGACTTTCTTGAGTGTGCCTAGGAACCCTACAGTATCGGGCACATCGGCCCCTCACATCGGGCTCATCGGCCCCTCACATCGCAATGAATAAGAATACATGCATAGATCATTATGATGATATATATTATATAGGTGTACATATATATAACGTCCCATACCACTGATATATATACCCATGAGCAAAACATCCAGGAAACATCATAGGAAATCTATATATATCAATGCGAAATCCACAAATTAGAACATATGCAACATGAAACAGTAATATGAGCATATAAAGGAAAACCCGCTATTTAACTGCAAGTTATTAAATATATCATGCGGTTCCTAATTTCTCCGAAACCAAACGCAACATCATATAAAAGTGAACATGTAGCTATAGCCAGATATGCGTAACTATGTCGGTATAGCAAGGTATGTGTATCTACCTATCAGTAATGATATAATACCCTCCAGGTATATGTGTAGCTATATCAAGGAAAATGGTGTACATGTAAATATGTATGCAAGATGTACATGTACCTATGCCTCAAATGTGTATATACCTATCTCTAATGGTACAAAATACCATATAGGTATATGGGTAACTAGCATATATGTAGGGTTCCTAGGCACTCTAAAGAGGTCACACAAGGCATCAACCATGCCAATTTCAAATTTTACGGGTGCCGAGAAACCCTAGACTACGGATCGTTAACTAGATGTCTAGGCGAAAGATGCAACTAGTAAACTATTTTACTAAGAGAACGGAAATACAACCTTTGTAGATCCGGTCCTCCACCTCCATAGCTCCGCAATGAAGTCTCCTCGCTGTCCAAATGGAAACCCGGGCTCTAGCGTCGGCTTCATCGGAGAAATGGGCGGGCAAGGTCGTCGGCTTCGTGCCGAAGATGATCTACGTCGAGGCATCACAAGATCAAGCTCCCACTTCACCAAGTCATGAAACATGTGAAGAGAACACCCTATACTACTTGGCAAGAGGTAGAGGATGAAGAAATAGGAAGTGGGTTCACTTTAGAATTGGATTTCTCACTTGATTTCTTCACTTGCCATTGATGAGGCAAGCTTTCTTCATGTGAAGAAGAAGAAGAAGAAGATAGAAATATTATCATCAGTTAATCAAGAAAAAGAAAAGAAAAGCAATACTTATCATAATACAACCATGTTTAGGTGTAGAGAATTAACTAGGGTTAGGTCAATGGTTAGGGTCAAGAAAGAAGACAAAAATGGTGACTTAGTCAAAGCTTCATGAAGCTTCAACATTCATCCAAAGAAAGCCACCATTTTTCTTTTCTTTAGCCAAAAATAAATAAATAAATAAATGAATAAATAGATATGAAAAACAAAACCCGAACCATTTAAATAACCATGGTTTATTCTTTACACTTAACCAAGTAAACATGCATCATCAAACATGATACAATCATTTGCACAAAAAGTATATCACATATACAACTTGTACATCCAAGTGAGAAAATCCATTTAAAGTGAACCAATACTAGTTAATGCAAAGTAATATATCAAATATATAATTATGCATTAAATTATTAAATAAACACTTGATTTAACGATCCGGTCATATCGCATATAACCGACTAATATGCAATGTATCGACTTATCGAATCAATCCTTGATTCGATAACTAGGTTATATCGCATATAATCAATCAATACATTCATCGCGAGAATAGAATACGGTATCACATACATGCATTATTCTCGGTCCCGCACATATCTCATATGCGCTCCTATTTCGTTTCGCTTGAGCCAGGAAACCTCTGTGTAGGACTATAAAGACTCGTCAATACGCCGGCAGCAGATGATGATCATATCAAACACCCACAAGCCACAAGCGGTCTGCTAAACGTAACGGCCACCCGGGTATTGAGCGATCAGAAGATCGACGATCAAGCCCGCTCAAACTCCTGTGAATCCAACCAGTAACACTTACCGTACAGTCCGGTCTGATCGTCTGATATGTCGCATATCTCGCCTAGGGGTGGTAAACGTCAGACCCCAATAGCTCGATAAGTCATGTCGATATGAGGTCTATAACAATTCGAGAAACTACTGGTAACACTTACCAGTAAATCTCAGCAACCCTGGCCAGGGATTTCCGGTTATAGCCAATCGAACACAGCGCAACATCAACTCCCTATACCGGGAGAGACGAATCCCCTCCTATCGCTCATTGCCTCCATGTGATTCGGGACTGTACCCAAAAACCACCGTTTTGCATGCCCTCTTGGACGTGGTAAGGTGGAAATCAAAGCACAGTGGGAACCACACAAGACTTTATGACGATCTCGGGTCAACAGACTACTCTGTACCAGTGTCACCAGAGAACTGCCATCTGACGTAAGGTATAATACCATCTGGGAGTTCTCGGCGAGTCCGTCCAGTGTACCCAGTCTTCACTGAGCACCCGTATATCATCTCTGATGTCAAACACCAATGGATATGGGATCATCCATCGCCCATCTGTATGGGTCGAGAAGGTATACGCTAGTCTACTCTGGTATATCGATGCCCCGTCTCGATACACCCACGACTAGGGACTTTGAAGGATGTACTTATGGACACCATGTCCCCACTAGTATGATCTGCATCATAGTCCAGGTAGTCAAGTACACATCCTAAGGGCTTTACCAACATGTAACAGAGAGACAATCAGTATACACGTTAAGGTAAAGTGTAACCAGATAGCATACTATCATGTCGAGCAAGAAAGTCCTCCCTATATATGTCCCAGCATCCACTACAATATACATCCAATGTATAGTAACGGCCTCTAGGGCATACATATAACTAACAATATAGGCATGTCAAGGCATATGTATAAGCATGTAGGTGTACAGGTATGCTATATGTCATATGCACAATGGAATATACGGATCAAGTCTCAATGTCCCTAACCAATACAATCTCACGTATGCATAAGTGTTGTTCGTGTCATGGCAATTAGTGACGGTGTGAGTGGCATACGATCAGTGCTCGTGCAACATGAGCCGTCAATAATAGTGCAGTGTCCAATGGGTACAAGTCCAAGCACAGCAAGTAATAATATGCAAAGAAGTTTTATGCACGATCTATACGTGCAATATAAACATGCGGCTAATATCATATCATATCTAGCCCTGACGCATAACGCCATCCGGGCGAATTCCCCGTAGATGTTAAATCTACTCACCGACAATCACAAGCTAGGTCGATCCAATCACCTGCTTCCCTTTCGTTGCAGCGCTCGAAGTCCCCGCTGACAATCCTATTATCAAAAAACATAACAGGTGCAAATCTCAGAAATCGATCAATGTCACGTACACATTACGTTTGACCAACGCACCAACTCCAATCTAACTCATATGTGTTCGTCTAACGGCTAACGTTTGTGGTGACACACCAAAACCAGACCATGTGCAACAGCACACCAAATCATGAACCGTGTCGGATAACGTAACACGCGTACTCAAAACACTAGAATATAGCAAAGTTGTCCTAGATTTTGATACACTAAAAATTAGTGAAAGTTGCAAGTACCACGAGACCACAAACAACCGCAGGGACCCCACGACAAAGATTCAACACCCCAGCCACCACTCTGGCCACAATTTGCGGCCAAAACCATTAAATTTGCGGCCCAAACATTAAGCGGTGGTCTCAGGTTTTTATGGTGGGTTCTATACCTCAACACTATGTCACTGTGATCGGAACTTTTCCAAAAAACACTTGGTTCTACAACACATCTCAGAGACACAAGTTGACACTAAAAATATGATATTTTGCATAAAATGCTACCTTTAGTGTTCTGAACCATAACTTCAAGGCAACACAACAAAATAACTCCTAAATATCAGTTTGAGGCCATTACCTAGCCACTCTTGCTCAAAAATCCTAGCTTTCCAAGCTCCAAGGCAACCTAGTGGCTAATCAAGACATTTGAAGTGTTTTCCATTGATTTTTATGAAGTTTTTGCAAAGATTTGTGAAGAGAAGTAGAGGGTTCAGTTTGGGAGTTGATGGATTATGAAAACATTGAGAGTGAGAGAGAATGAGATAGTTAGAGAGATTATATGATGAGAGGTGAGTGTAGGGTGAATATTTTCCTTACATTCACTCTCCTCCCCTCATCTCATTAATGCCCTCATAAATGCCTCCATGACTCACTAGCCACATCTCTCTCTCTCAATCCAAAGCAAAGAGATATTTTCTCACCCAAAAATATCTAGGGTTAAGGTTAAACAAGCAAGGATTAGGTTAAAGCAAAGTTAATTGGGCAAGGTTTAGCTTAAAGTGTTATGGTTGCTAAACAAGGTTAACACTAAATATACCCTCACATTAACATGCACGTGTGTGTGCAAGCTATATCAAATAATAATAAAATATTAATTAATTGATATAAAATGTGAGGAACCCGATTTGGTAAACTTTTCCTTAAAAACCCGCACTAACGCTTAATTAACACTAACCGCATTCCAAGGCGTTACAACCTCCTCGCCACAAATTTCTTTCACAAGAAATTCCTTTTCTAAAAAGGTGGCATGTGGAGAAACAAACACCTTTTGTTCATCGGTGTGGTAGAAGATATACCCTTGTGAGTTTTTGGGATATCCTACAAACTTGCACAGAACAGACCTTGCCTCGAGTTTGTCCGGATTGTGCCTTTTGACATAGGCCGGACAATCCCATATCTTATCATAATTAAGACATGGTCTCTTCCCCTTCCATATCTTATATGGAGTGGTAGGCACTGATTTGGTAGGGATCATATTCTATAGGTGTATGGCTGTCTCAAGCACAAATCCCAAAAGGAAATAGGCAACTCAGCAGTGCTCATCATAGACCGCACCATATCTAATAGGGTGCGATTCCTCCGTTCCGATACACCGTTGTGCTGTGGTGTATACGGAGGAGTAAGCTGAGTGAGAATCACATTCACTTTTAGATAGTCACGTAATTCTATGCTCAAGTATTCTCCTCCTCGATCAAATCGAAGGATTTTAATACTTTTACCCATTTGGTTCTCGACTTCATTCTAATATTCTTTGAATTTCTCAAAAGCTTCAGACTTGTATTTCAACAGGAATACATGTTCGTTTCTTGAGAGATCGTCAGTGTATGTAATGAAGTACGAAGAACCATTTCTGGCATGTGTAGACATGGGACCGCATATATCACTATGTATTAGTTCCAAGAGTTCCGTAACTCTGTCTCCGTGTCCACTGAACGGAGTTTTGGTCATTTTGCCTTTGAGACATGAATGGCTAGTTTCATAAGATGATAATTCGAACAGATTTAAATATCCATCTTTATGTAACTTAGCTAGTCGTGTCGCATTGATATGATCTAGTCTACAATGCCACAAGAAGGATTCGTTCATTTCTGAACTCTTCCTCTTGTGTGTGTTTTGTACGTTAAGAACTGTGGTTTGATTTAGAACGTATATGCCATTATTTAACGAGCCTGATCCAATCAACTTTTGATTGAGGAAGATGTTCATAACATTATCCTGTACTATAAAATTATATTCTTCTTTACTTAACAAAGAAACTGATATAAGATTGCATATCAGGGTCGGTATGAAATAGCATCCGTTCAGAATCAATGTATTGCCATTTGATAATATAAGGTGATATTCGCCAACTGCTTTGGCTGCAACATTTGCACCATTCCCTACTCTTATGGAAAGATCACCCATTCCCAGTTCTCTACCTTTCCATAGCCCATGTAACATATTATATATGTGGGATCCCGATCCGGTATCTAATACCCAGGACGTAGAGTGAACTGAGAAACAGTTCTCGGTAACTAACAAACCAGAAGAAGATGCATCAACATGATTGTTCTTTGTTTGGGCGGCGTGAGAATCCGGATATTCCCCTATTTCCTGCTCAGTCTTATAAAAATTATAAGTGTTAGTTATATGTATGCCCTAGAGGCCAGTATTGTACAGATGATGTATATTATATTGGAAGCTTGGACATATATAGAGAGGACTTTCTTGCTCGATATGATAGTATGCTATCTGGTTGCTCTTTATCTTAACATGTATACTTGTCTCTTTATACTGTCTTATAGTTACACGTTGGTAAAGCCCTTAGGATATGTACTTGACTGCCTGGACTATGATGCGGATCATACTAGTGGGGACATGGTAGTCTATAAGTACATCCTTCAAGGTCCCTAGTCGTGGGTGTATCGAGACAGGGCATCGATATACCAGAGTAGACTAGCGTATGCGCTTCTCGACCCATGAGATGGGCGATGGATGATCCCATATCCATTGGTGTTTGACATCAGAGATGGTATACAGGTGCTCAGTAGAGACTCGGTACACTGGACGGACTCGCCGAGAACTCCCAGATGGTATTATACCTCACGTCAGATGGTAGTTCTCTGGTGACACTTGTGCAGGTTAGTCTGTAGACCCGAGATCGTCATAGAGTCTCGTGTGATTCCCACTGTGCTTTGATTTCCACCTTACCACGTCCATGAGGGCGTGCAAAACGGTGGTTTTTGGGTACAGTCCCGAGTCACATGGAGGCAATGAGCGATAGGAGGGGTTTCGTCTCTCCTGGTATTGGGGGTTGATGTTGCGCTGTGCTCGATTGGCCGTAACAGGGAAGTCCCTGGCCAGGGCTGATTCAGAGATTTACTGGTAAGTGTTACCAGTAGTTTCTCGATCCGTTATGAGCCTCACATCGGCACGACTTATCGGTTATTGGGGTCTGACGTTTACCACCCCTAGACTTGATATGCGACATATCAGACGAGGAGACCGGGCAGGCTTTTACAGGAGTTGGAGCGGGCTTGCTTGCTGATCTTCTGATCGATCAATACCCAGGTAGCCATTATGTCTAGCTAGTACCGCTGACGGCTTGTGGGTGCGTGATGTGATCATCACCTACTGCCGGCGTATTGACGAGTCTTTAGAGTCCTACATAGAGGTTTTTCTGGCTCAGACAAAACGAAAGAGGAGCACGTATGTGATATGTGCAAGACTGAGAATAAATGCGTGTATGTGATACCGTATTCTATTCTCGCGACTTCAAGTATCGGTCGGTTATATATGATATGACCGGGTTATCGAATCAAGTGTTGATTCGATAATTCGATACGATGAATGTTAGCCGGTTATATGAGATATGACCGGATTATTAAGTCAAGTGTTGATTTAATATTTAAGTGTATAATTGTATATTAGATATACTAATTTACATTTGCTAACACTTGTTCACTTTAGGGTTTTTCTCACATGTACACTACTTTAACATGTATATGATATATGTTAAAGTGTGTTATCATATTGTATCATGGTTGATGATACACTAAACATGGGTGTGTATGACTTACACCATTCTATATTTAAATGGTGGTTAATAATTATTTAAAGTAATTACAAATTAGTGGACATTTTGTCATAAGCTTGAAGCTTGTGGAAGCTTGTGGATACTTTGACAAAGTCCACTTGATTTGTTTTACCTTAGATTTTTATTAACCTAACCATTTAGACTTAGCCATGGTTATGTCCCACCATGAGTTAGTATATGATACTCACTCACCATGGTTAGCATACTCACTTAATCATTATCCTCATATCTTTTCTTTTGTTCATCATCTTCTTCTTCATTGAGCAAGAGAAAAGCAAGCTAGGGTTTTATCCAAAGTGAGAATCCTTATGGGAAACAAAATTCTAAAGAGAACTCACTTCCTATTTCTCCATCCTCTACTAGATTAGCTCTTTAGTATAGGGTGTTTACTTCACTAATTCTATAGTTAGTGAAGTAGGAGCTTGAGTCGGAATTCCCTCGACGTAGATCATCTTCGGCCTCGGAGACTTCAAGCAAGGTCGCATCCTTCGCGTCGTGAAGCCATGCAAGAGCCCGGGAGAACCTTAGTCGCAGCGAAAGGACTTCAACAAGGAGCAAATGAAGTGGAGGACCAATCTACAGAGGTTGTATATCGCGTTCCTTTTAGTGTAAAGTTGTTTACATGCCATTAGTTTCGCCTAAACTCTAGTTAACGATCTTGCTTAGGGTTGTGCGGCACATAAAAATTTAATTTTGGCATGGTCGATGCCTTGTAGAGCCTTGTTAGTGTGCTTAGCAACCCTACAGTGGTATCAGAGCCTAGCTAGAGCCTTAGGCGATTCGTTAACGAAGTTAAAACTCCGAACGAACCCGAATACGACAAAACGACCCCCTCTCTGGACAATTTTTAAAATCTGGAATTTTTGTGAATTAAAAATACTTAAAAAATACAGCAGGGGTTTATAAGAATTACGGCGCAAAAATTATGACTTAATCGGTACGGACCGCCGCGGTTCCGCGGCAATACCCTGCTTAGGCCGCGGAACCGCCGCCGTACAGTGAGACGTTGACAGTTTGTTTGCACTGTAATTCTTGTTTCTGATTGTGTTATTTTATGGGTATTTTTAAACTGACTCAAGTGTTGAGTATTCAGGGATTCATTTTGTAACCATCGATTCGATCGGAGAATTTAATTTTGTTATGTATTTCCGGATAATTTTGAAAGTACTAAAATGTTCGAACGGATATCATTAACTCAACTTTTCCCGGCACGAAAAAATATTCAAGTGTTGAATTTTTCTCGGGTTTAATTCTTTCGGAAAGTGCAAGAAATGTGACGGACCCTCTAGAAGACAACAAACCTTAACTTGATTATGTGACCGTCTTGAACTGCCCTTTGAACCTTTGGGTTTGGGGTAGTACGGCATGCCACATGTGAGGCGTTGGCTTGATCCTTCTACGGCTGGACCGTTGCTACTGTGATGTATTCTGGAATCTTTAAACTCCGCTCAAGTGTTGAGCTATTATGGAAATCTTGAGTATTTGATTATTCGATCGGAAAATTTAATACTGTCTATTTATCTGGAAGATGATACAATATGTGGAATTCATACATGTTAGGCATGAAATGCAAAATATGTGATATTTCGGATTTACGATGTCTAAAGAGATTGTGGATAACAAATGTTGTAGTTTTACACTTTCTTTTCTGTGACCGTAAGTGTAATATGTGATATCGCCGGTTTCGTTGCTATATGTCAACGACAATTGGGATGCGCATATTTACTTACGTTGATGACATGTGATGTTCAGTGTTGCTGGATATGTTATATTGGATCGTCGCGTTCTGAATAGCCGGGGGTTTTTATGTGAGATGAGAGTTTTTATTTTCATTCATGTAAAATTTAAATGTATGTAATATTCTTTTATCGGGTCGAGGTTGATGTCACCTTTTGTATATTATTTACTTTTCCGCACTAGGATAGACCCAAGGAGGGGAGCACAAGTAACCGGGTTCTAGGGTCCAGTAGGAGACGAACTCGAGGAGTCGAGTCCGGGTCTCCTAACTCTAGAATTGGTAGGGTTGCTTGCCGCTCTCGTAGGGGTCTAGGGGTGTGGGTTTGGCTATTCATCGCGACCGTGGAATCCGTGTTTTATAGAGGCTCAAAATAAAACACGGACGTCCTAGTATATCCAATGTTTCATATGTTTCTTCGGCTGCGATATCTGTGATGTGATCATGTGATGTGATGTGATAAATACTATATATAGTATATATGATATATTATATAGACGTTACTTATGTTTTACACCCGCGCTAGCACTGCCCTGCTCTGCCGTTAGTTACCTAACCTAACAGTGCACGAGGGGACATCGAGGCGAAAGCGGATGGCATAAGTGTACGTCGTATTTATCTGTGATGTTTAGGTGACTTAAATGTTGGGACTTCATTAATGTGATTAATGAAAGAAAAGAAATCTAAAAGATGTTGTAGAATCAAACTTTCAAATAAAAAGGTAGCTACAGTTTTGCTTTGCATAGCGGTATATATGATATACCCTGCACCTTATTCGATGAGGAAAGAGCCGAGATCCCTTCACCTGGAGTGACCTCTTTAGCGAAACTGGCAGATGCTACAAAACTCGGTTTGTCTTTGATTGCTTTTAGATTTTTGCTTTGCACAGTGATATATATGATATGTCCTGCACCTTATTCGATGAGGAAAGAGCCGAGATCCCTTCACCGGGAGTGACCTCTTTAGCAAAACTAATGAAAGCCTAAAAAACACTCCATTTCAAAATTTCACATGATTCTACGACGATATCAAGTTCATTACGCTCATGGTTTTCTGAAAAACTTGCGTAGCCCTCCGTCATTTCAGATAAAGACTAGTTAGTATTCGTGCTACGTTTGCTGACTATGTTAAGGCGTAGTGTGCGGTAGCTAATTAGTACTTATCTGCTAAAACATGAGATGTGATTGGATTATGGTAGTTGTACGACGTTGTGGACTATGTTAAGGGTCGTGTAGGTGGGTTTAATTCAATCGGGAAATGACGGGTTGAACTTGACTAGCAATTATGATTTGTTGACTATGTTAAGGTCATAAATTGCTAGGGGCAAAATATTATCGGGAATTTCAAGTGTTGAGATTTGCAATGAGATTGCATACCTTCTATGAGATAGTTGGATCCCGATACCCACTGCGAGTAATTGTTACTCCTGGGAGAGTTTTACACAGGACAATTAGCCGATCAAGTAGGTGTCTAGAAAGGTGTCAACGAGGTTACGCCTCTCGGAAAACGAGGTTTACTTTAATTAGGTCCGTGCGAAAGCACGGGGAACCTCCCTCAAAGTACCGACACTGGCCTTACTGAAAGATTGGCGAAGTTGTAGGGTGTAATTAATCCCGGCTAGTCTTTCCTTTTAGGATTTGAAGGAAGATTTGATAAAAAACAGTGGGAGCCATCCTGATTAGATAAGATAATAACCAATCTGATCTTGCAAGAGCATACGCTAAAGTGTTTTCTTCTCTCTCTATCCAGGTAGCGACCATATCATACCTTAATAAAGATAATAATATAGATGTATTGACCGAACCCGCATGTTATACTGTGCTGGGGAACGTTGGTTCCGTTCTTTCTTATAAGAGTTGTAAGACTGAACAGGATATAGGGGAATACCAGGATTCTCATGCCACCCGAATGAAGAAAGTACATGTTGATGCATTTTCTTCGGGTGTGTTCGTTACAGAGAACTGTTTCTCCATTTCCTTTACGTCCTGGGTATTAGATACCGGGTCAGGATCCCATATATGTAATCAGTTACATAGGCTTAGGAAAGGTAGAGAACTTGGAGAAGGTGATAAAGGCATAAGGGTTGGAAATGGTGCAATTGTTGCGGCTAAAACCGTCGGGGAATATCACCTTGTATTTCCAACTGGTAATACATTGATTCTGAACAAATGCTATTACATGCCGAACCTGATATGCAATATTATATAGGTCTCTTTGTTGAGTAAAGAAGGATATAATTTTGTATTACAGGATAATGTTATGAACATTTTCCTAAACCAAAAGTTGGTCGGATCAGGCACGATGTGCAATGGCATTTATGTTCTAAATCAATCAACAGTTCTGAGCATAACAAACACATACAAGAGGAAGAGTTCAGAACTGAACGAATCCTTCTTGTGGCATTGTAGACTCGGTCATATAAATGCGACACGGCTAGCTAAGTTGCATAAGGATGGATACTTGAAACCGTTAGAATTTTCATCTTATGACACTTGCCAGTCATGTCTCAAAGGCAAGATGACCAAAACTCCGTTTACGGGACACGGAGGAAGAGTTACTGAACTCTTGGGACTGATACATAGTGATGTATGCGGTCCCATGTCTACACATGCCAGGGATGGTTCTTCATACTTCATTACATTCACTGATGATCTCTCTAGATTCGGATATGTGTTCCTGATGAAACACAAATCAGAAGCTTTTGAGAAATTTAGAGAATATAAACAAGAAGTCGAGAACCAAACCGGAAAAAGTATTAAAATCCTACGATCTGATCGAGGAGGTGAATACTTGAGCAATGAATTCCTTGACTTCCTAAAAGAGAATGGGATTCTCTCTCAGCTAACTCTTCTATATACACCACAGCACAATGGTGTATCGGAACCGAGGAATCGCACCCTATTAGATATAGTGCGCTCGATGATGAGTACAGCTGAGTTACCTATTTCCTTCTGGGGTTATGCGCTTGGGACAGCAGCATACCTAATGAATCAAGTTCCGTCTAAATCTGTACTTACCACACCATATGAGATATGGAGTTGGAAGAGACCATATTTTAAACGAGTTAAGATATGGGGTTGTCCGGCCTATGTCAAAAAGCAAAATCCAAACAAACTCGAGGCACGGTCAGTTCTTTGCAATGTTGTAGGATATCCTAAGAACTCCCTGTAGGGTTGCTAGGCACGCTCACAAGGTTCTACGAGGCATCAACCATGCCAGATTAAAATTTTAGCCGTGCCGAACAACCCGAAGCCGGATCTTTAAACTAGGGTTTACGCGAAAACATGCATGTTAAACTCTTTAACACTAAGTGAGAGGGATTACAACCTTTGTAGATCTGGTCCTTCATTTCTTAAGCTCCGTGTTGAGGTCCCTTCACTGCGATCATCGTGTTCAGGACTCTCGAGAGGGTTCACGAAGAGAATGATGCAACCTTGCTTCCGATCTTCGATAACATAGATGATCTACTTTGAAGTTTTGTTAACACAAGCTATCACTCATGAAATGATGTGAACACCCTCATCTAAATGGCAAAGATAGATGAGGATGATGAAGTAGGATTTTTGCTCTCATTTATAATCTTTTTCTCACTCACTTTCATCACAAAAGAAAGCTTTTTCAAGAAAAAACTCAAGGAAGAAGAAGATGAATGAAGATGATCACTTAATCCTTTTGTGATGAACAATGAATTATTGTAGTGGTTGCAAATCTAACCAAGGGTTAAGCATGAAAGAGTTAACCCTTGTAGAGAGTTAACTAGAGTTAATGGTTTGGATTGGGTTAATATAATATCTCACAAAAATATCAAGCAACCACAAAGTCAAAGCTTCATGAAGCTTCACGGAAGCTTCATGCAAAAGCTAACCCTAATCCAAACCCTAACCAAGTTTAAACCCTAATCCATTGTTAAATTTGTAACCCTAACATGTTACAATATTATATATCACATATACAATATATTTTGTAACAATAGAAAATAATACAATTAACATATATCGCATATATATCAATGTATTATCTCGTGAGAAAATGAATCTTTTAGTGAGCTAATATTAGTTAATGTAATTTAATATATCATCTATATTATTTTACATTAAATTATCGAATCAACACTTGATCCGACAATCCGGCTATACCGCATATAACCGACTAATACGATGATCCGGCTATATCACATATACCCGGCCGATATCTCATATCGCGAGAATCCAATACGGTATCACATACCGCATTATCCTCGGTCCCGTACATATCACATATGTGCTCCTACTCCGTTTTTCCTGAGCCAAGAAACCTCTGTGTAGGACTCTAAAGAATCGTCAATACGCCGGCAGTAGGTGATGATCATATCAAACACCCACAAGCTGCAAGCGGTCAGCTAAACGTAACAGCAACCCAGGTATTGAGCGCTCAGAAGATCAACAAGCAAGCCTGTACATTCTCCTGTGAATCCAATCAGTAACACTCCCGTACAGTCCGGTCTCTTCGTCTGATATGTCGCATATCTCGCCTAGGGGTGGTAAACGTCAGACCCCATTAGCTCGATAAGTCGTGTCGATATGAGGTCTATAACAGTTCAAGAAACTACTGATAACACTTACCAGTAAATCTCAGCAACCCTGGCCAGGGATTTCCGGTTATAGCCAATCGAACACAGCGCAACATCAACTCCCTAGACCGGGAGAGACGAATCCCCTCTTATCGCTCATTGCCTCCATGTGATTCGGGACTGTACCTAAAAGCCACCTTTTTGCACGCCCTTTTGGACGTGGTATGATGGAAATCAAAGCACAGTGAGAATCACACAAGACTCTATGACGATCTCGGGTCAACAGACTACTCTGCACCAGTGTCACCTGAGAACTGCCATCTGATGTAAGGTATAATACCATCTGGGAGTTCTCGGCGAGTTCGTCCAGTGTACCCAGTCTCCACTGAGCACCCGTACACCATCCTTGATGTCAAACACCGATGGATATGGGATCATCCATCGCCCATCATATCGGTCAAGATGCGTATACGCTAGTCTACTCTGGTGCATCGATGCCCTGTCTCGATACACCCTCGACTACGAACAGTTATAGGATGTACTCGTCGACTACCGTGGCCCCACTAGTATGATCTCATCATAGTCCCAGCAGTCGAGTACATATCCTAATGGCTTTATCAACATGTAACATAGAGACAGTCAGAGTACATGTTAAGATAAAGTACAACCAGATAGTATACTATCATGTCGAGCAAGAAAGTCCTCCCTATATATGTCCTAGCATCCACTACAATATACATCGTATGTACAGTAATGGCTTCTAGGGCATATATATAACTAACAATCCCAAGGATATTTTTCTACCACGCTGAAGAACAAAAAGTGTTTGTCTCTCAATATGCCACCTTTTTGGAAATGGAATTTCTTGCAAATGAAATTAGTGGAAAAGTGGAAGAGCTGGAAGAGGTTCCAGGTACACAAACTGCAACTGAAGATTTAGTGGAACCAGAAGATTCGGTAGTTCCCAACGAACCTCAGCCTCTCCGCCGATCTAGTAGGGTTCCTCACCCACCTGAGAGATACTACGGTTTTCTCATTGATGGTGGGAGCGAGGATTGCATCATGGTTGATGATGACCCAACTAGCTTCGAGCAGGCCATCACGAGTGGGGACTCAGTGAAATGGCTGGATGCAATACGGTCCGAGATGGAGTCCATGTACACCAACAAAGTATGGACTTTGGAAGTTGCTCCTGAAGGGGTAAAACCCATTGGGAGCAAGTGGATCTCCAAGAAAAAACTTGGTGTAGATGGGAAAGTAGAGACTTTCAAAGCTAGACTTGTTACAAAAGGTTTTCGTCAAAGACCAGGTGTGGACTATGACGAAACCTTTTCTCCAGTGGCTATACTTAAATCCATCCAGATCATGCTTGCCATCGCTGCATATCATGACTACGAAATATGGTAAATGGATGTTAAGACCGCCTTTCTAAACGGTGATTTAGAAGAGTGCGTGTACATGACTCAGCCAGAGGGCTTCGTAGATAGTGGGAGCAGCGGGAAGGTGTGCAAGCTGCTTAAATCCATTTATGGATTAAAGCAAGCATCGCGGAGCTGGAACATCTGCTTTGACGTCGTTATCAAAAAGTTTGATTTCATCAAAAACGTAGATAAACCTTGTATCTACAAGAAGGTGGTTGAGAGTAAGGTTGTCTTCCTCGTATTGTACGTGGACGACATACTCTTGATAGGAAAAGACATTCCTATGCTGCAATCGGTCAAGCTCTTCTTATCACAAAGATTCTCAATGAAAGATCTAGGTGATGCCTCTTGCATATTGGGAATAAGGATCTATAGAGTTAGATCTAAACGGATATTGGGATTGTCCCAATCCAGGTACATTGACACCATACTAAAGAGGTTTAGTATGGAAGAGTCCAAACGTGGGTTTTTACCCACGATCTCAGGGCTCACTCTCTCTAAAGAGATGTCTCCCAAGACTGATTTGGAGAGAGCTCGCATGCAAGGGATACCCTATGCTTCGGCAGTAGGCTCTATCATGTATGCGATGCTATGTGCCAGACCCGATGTAGCATACTCGCTAAGTGTAGTGAGTACGTATCAAGCTGATCCTGGAGAGAGTCACTGGACAGCTGTGAAGAGCATTCACAAGTACTTACGAAGGACTAAAGAGATGCTCTTGGTGTATGGTAACGGAGAACTCCAAGTGGAATCCTTTACCGATTCGAGCTTCCAGAGTGATAAGGACGACTCTAAGTCGCAGTCGGGATTTGTCTTTACCCTTTACGGAGGGGCGGTTAGCTGGAAGAGTTCCAAGCAGGAAACCATGGCAGACTCGACGATGGAGGCTGAATACATCGCTGCCAACGATGCTGCCAAAGAGGCTGTCTGGATCAAGAAGTTCATTACTGAACTTGGAGTGGTTCCATCCATTGAGCATCCAATACCCTTGTATTGCGATAACAATGGAGCGGTGTCTTTGGCCAAGGAACCCAGGTCCCATCAGCGATCCAGGCATATTCTGAGGCGGTATCACCTGATCCGGGAGATAGTTGATCGCCGGGAGATCGAGGTCAGGAGGGTTGACACGAAGAACAACACAGCGGATCCACTCACGAAGGTCATTCCACAGATACAGTTTGAGAGACTCTTCGGGATGCTCGGTATGCGATACTACAGCAGCTGGCCCTAGTGCAAGTGGGATATTGTTAGTTGTATGTAAGCCCTAGAGGCCAGTATTGTACAGATGATGTATATTATATTGGATGCTTGGACATATATAGAGAGGAATTTCTTGCTCGATATGATAGTATGCTATCTGGTTGCTCTTTATCTTAACATGTATACTTGTCTCTTTATACTGTCTTATAGTTACATGTTGGTAAAGCCCTTAGGATATGTACTTGACTGCCTGGATGCGGATCATACTAGTGGGGACATGGTAGTCCATAAGTACATCCTTCAAGGTCCCTAGTCATGGGTGTATCGAGACAGGGCATCGATATACCAGAGTAGACCAGCGTATACGCTTCTCGACCCATGAGATGGGCGATGGATGATCCCATATCCATTGGTGTTTGACATCAGAGATGGTATATGGGTGCTCAGTGGAGACTGGGTACACTGGACGGACTCGTCGAGAACTCCCAGATGGTATTATACCTCACGTCAGATGGCAGTTCTCTGGTGACACTTGTGCAGGTTAGTCTGTAGACCCGAGATCGTCATAGAGTCTCGTGTGATTCCCACTGTGCTTTGATTTCCACCTTACCACGTCCATGAGGGCGTGCAAAATGGTGGTTTTTGGGTACAGTCCCGAGTCACATGGAGGCAATGACCGATAGGAGGGGTTTCGTCTCTCCCGGTATTGGGGGTTGATGTTGCGCTGTGCTCGATTGGCCGTAACAGGGAAGTCCCTGGCCAGGGATGATTCAGAGATTTACTGGTAAGTGTTACCAGTAGTTTCTCGACCCGTTATGAGCCTCACATCGGCACTACTTATCGGTTATTGGGGTCTGATGTTTACCACCCCTAGACTTGATATGCGACATATCAGACGAGGAGACCGGACTGTACGGGAAGTGTTACCGGCAGGCTTTTACAGGAGTTGGAGCGGGCTTACTTGCTGATCTTCTGATCGATCAATACTCGGGTAGCCGTTACGTCCAGCTAGTACCGCTGACGGCTTGTGGGTGCGTGATGTGATCATCACCTACTGCCGGCGTATTAACGAGTCTTTAGAGTCCCATATAGAGGTTTTTCTGGCTCAGACAAAACGAAATAGGAGCACGTATGTGATATGTGCAAGACCGAGAATAAATGCGTGTATGTGATACCGTATTCTATTCTCGCGACTTCAAGTATCAGTCGGTTATATATGATATGACCGGGTTATCGAATCAAGTGTTGATTCGATAAGTCGATACGATGAATGTTAGCCGGTTATATGAGATATGACCGGATTATTAAGTCAAGTGTTGATTTAATATTTAAGTGTATAATTGTATATTAGATATACTAATTTACATTTACTAACACTTGTTCACTTTAGGGTTTTTCTCACATGTACACTACTTTAACATGTATATGATATATGTTAAAGTGTGTTATCATATTGTATCATGGTTGATGATACACTAAACATGGGTGTGTATGACTTACACCATTCTATATTTAAATGGTGGTTAATAATTATTTAAAGTAATTACAAATTAGTGGACATTTTGTCATAAGCTTGAAGCTTGTGGAAGCTTGTGGATACTTTGACAAAGTCCACTTGATTTGTTTTACCTTAGATTTTTATTAACCTAACCATTTAGACTTAGCCATGGTTATGTCCCACCATGAGTTAGTATATGATACTCACTCACCATGGTTAGCATACTCACTTAATCATTATCCTCATATCTTTTCTTTTGTTCATCATCTTCTTTTTCATTGAGCAAGAGAAAAGCAAGCTAGGGTTTGATCCAAAGTGAGAATCCTTGTGAGAAACAAAATTCTAAAGAGAACCCACTTCCTATTTCTCCATCCTCTACTAGATTAGCTCTTTAGTATACGGTGTTTACTTCACTAATTCTCTAGTTAGTGAAGTAGGAGCTTGAGTCGGAATTCCCTCGACGTAGATCATCTTCGGCCTCGGAGACTTCAAGCAAGGTCGCATCCTTCGCGTCGTGAAGCCATGCAAGAGCCCGGGAGAACCTTGGTCGCAGCGAAGGGACTTCAACAAGGAGCAAATGAAGTGGGGGACCGATCTACAAAGGTTGTATATCGCGTTCCCTTTAGTGTAAAGTTGTTTACTTGCCATTAGTTTCTCCTAAACTCTAGTTAACGATCTTGCTTAGGGTTGTGCGGCACATAAAAATTTAATTTTGGCATGGTCGATGCCTTGTAGAGCCTTGTTAGTGTGCCTAGTAACCCTACAATAAGAAAGAACGGAACCAACGTTCCCCTGCTTAGTATAACAAGCGGGTTCGGTCAATACATCCATATTGTTATCTTGATTAAGGCCTGACATGGTCGCTACCTGTAGAGAGTGAGAAGAAAACACTTTAGCGTATGCTCTTGCAAGATTAGATTGGTTATTATCTTATCTAATCAGGATGGCTCCCACTGTTTTCATCAAATCTTCCTTCAAACCCTAGAAGGTAAGACTAGCCAGGATTAATTACACATTACAAGTTCGCCAATCTTTCAGCCAGGCCAGTATTGGTACTTTGAGGGAGGTTCCCGTGCTTTCGCACTGACCTAATTAAAATAAACCTCATTTTCCCAGAGGCTTAACCCGGTTAACACCTTTCTAGATACCTACTTGATTGGCTAATTGTCATGTGTAAAACTCCTCCAGCAGTAACTCTTACTCGCAGTGGGTTTCGAGATCCAACTATCTCATAGAAGGTATGCAATCTCATTGCAAATTTCAACACCTGAAATTCCCGATAATACTTTTGCCCCTAACATGCTATGACCTTGACGAAAGCCAACAAACCATAGTCCGCTAGTCAAGTTCAACCCGTACATTTTATGATTGAATTAAACCCATCCGCACGACCCTTGACGAAAACCAACAAAGCCGTACGACTACCCTAATCCAATCGCATCATATGCAACAGATAAGCAGTAAGTAGCTACCGCACACTACGCCTTGACGAAAGCCAACAAACGTAGCGTGAATACTAAATATTACTTATCTGAAATGTCGGAGGGCTACGACAGGTTTTTCTGAAAACCTTTTGCGTAATGAACTTGATATCGTTGTAGAAACAAGTGATTTTGAAAAGGAGTGTTTTTGAGGATTTTATTAGTTTCACTAAAGAGGTCCTCCCGGTGAAGGGATCTCAGGTCTTTCCTTATCGAATAAGGTGCAGCATATTTCACAAATACCGCTATGTGAAGCAAGAACTATATAAGCAATCAAAAACAAAACCGAGTGAGTTGTAGCATCTGCTAGTTTCGCTAAAGTGGTCACTCCCGGTGAAGGGATATCGGCTCTTTCCTTATCGAATAAAGTGCTGGATATTCTATAAGGAATACCGCTATGAAAGAAAAAACTAGAGTTACCCTTTTTGAAAATTTGATTCTACAACATCTTTTAGGTTTCTTTTCTTTCATTATTCTCATTAATGAATTCCCATCATTTATGCTTCCTAAGCATCACAGAAGAAACGAAAATACAACGTACGCTTATGCCATCCGCATTCGCCACAGTGTTCCGTTATGTACCGTTAGGTTACTTAACTAACGGCATAGCGGGACGGCACTAGCGCGGGTGCAAAACATAAGCAACGTTTATTATATATCAGATATACAATAATAAAGCATTCGACTCACGCATATAAAATGATCACATCACAGAATATCAGCAGCAAAAGATAACATATGAAATATTGGATATACAAGGAGGTCCATGTTTTATTTTGATCCTGTATAAAACACAGATTCCACGGTCGCGATGAATAGCCAAACCCACATCCCTAGACCCCTACGAGAGCGGCAAGCAACCCTACCAATTATAGAGTTAGGAGACCCGGTCTCGACTCCTCGAGATGGCCTCCCATTGGACCCTAGAACCCGGTTGCTTGTGCTCTCCTCGTTGGGTCTATCCTAATGCGGAAAAGTAAATAATATACAATGGTGACATCATCCTCAACCCGGATGTGCCCCAATAAAATAATATTACATACAATGAATTTTACATGAATGAAAATAAAAACCCCCATCTCACATAAAACCCCTGGCTATTCAAATCTCGACGATCCAATATAACATATCTCTGCAACACATAACATTACATGTCATCAACGTAAGTAAATATGTGTATCCCAATTGTCGTTGATATATAGCAACGAAACCGGCGATACACCACATATTACTCTTACGGTCGCAGAAAAGAAAATGAAAACTACAATATTTAGAATCCACAATTACCTTAGACATCATAAACCCGAAATATCACATACTTCGGATTTCATGCCTAACCATTTGAATTCCACATATTGTATCACATTCCACAAACAGCTAGACGATATTAGACATTCCGATCGAATCAACAAACACCCAAAATTTGCCAAAAGGCTCAACACTTGAGCGGTATTAGAAATACCCAGAACCATACCACAGTGCCCATGGACCTGTAACTGAAGGCCCGTCCAAAGCCTCTCAAGTGGCGCCGCGGAACCGCTGCCAAAACCATGTTTTAGCCGCGGTTCCATGGTCACTTAGACGAGTTAGGGACTCGTTCTTCAGGTGGGTCCATGGAATTACCTGCACGATTTTTAGAGTATTTTTAACATGAAAAATTCCAACTTTTGGAAAAATTTCTAGAGAGGGGTCCAAAATTGGGCTTTCGAGGTTCGATCGGACTTCTAACTTTGTCTAGACAACACCTAAAGCTCTAGCTTGGCTCTGATACCACTGTAGGGTTGCTATGCATGACAACAAGGTTTCGGGTGGCATCATCCATACCAAATAAAAACTTTGCCATGCTTAAATAACCCTAAACAAGATCTTTAACTAGAGATTCATGCGGAAACAAAATGTAAAAAACTTTACAACTAAGTGAATGCGGAATACAACCTTTGTAGACCAGTCCTTCACTTCAAATGCTCCGTGTAGAAGTCCCTTCGCTGCGAGTGATGATCTCCCGAACTCTTGAGAGGATCCATAAGGTAAAAGATGCAAACTTGCTCAAAGTCTTCGAGGCCGAAGATGATCTACGTCAAGGAGACTCAAGCTCATGCTATCTCTTCACTAAATTAGGGTTTAGTGAAGCAAAAACCCTAAACTAAATGGCTAATAGTAGAGGATGATGAAGTAGGAAATGGGCTCTCTTTAGTTATCTTTTTCTCACAATATTTCATCACATGGAAAAAAGCTAGCAAGCTTTCATGAGGAAGAAGAAGATGAAGTGATGAAAGAATAAAACTTATGAGGTTAGAAATACAACCATGATGAGTTATGTCATGCCTTAACTTCTAAAGAGAATAAACCATGGTGTGTGGTTAATGGTTGGGTTAACAAATATCTTTAAGTAAAACAAAAAGAGTGGACTTAGTCAATGTTCTACTAGCTTCCACCAAAAGATCAACCATGACAAATTCCACTAATTTTGAATTACTTAATAAATAAATATAAAACCCTAACATTAACCTAGCATGGTGTGAGTCTCATACATACATGTTGCATGTGTAACCTAGCATGTCACAATGATATATATCACATATATATTATTTGTGAACAAAATAAAATAATACAATTAACATATATCATATATACATTAATGTATCATCAAGTGAGAAAAAGTAATACTTAAGTGAGCTAATATTAGTTAATGCAATTTAATATATCAAATATATAATTCTACACTAAATTATTAAATCAATACTAGATTTAATAATCCGGCTATATTACATATAACCGACTAATATTAAATGCAACAACTTATCGAATCAACACTTGATCCGATAACCCGGCTATATCACATATAACCGACCAATGTATAAAGTCGCGAGAATAGAATGTAGTATCACATACGCGCATTAATCTCGGTCCCGCACATATCACATATGTGCTCCTACTTCGTTTCGCATGAACCAGGAAACCTCTGTGTAGGACTCTAAAGACTCGTCAATACGCCGGCAGTAGGTGATGATCATATCAAACACCCACAAGCCACAAGCGGTCTGCTAAACGTAACGGCCATCCGGGTATTGAGCGATCAGAAGATCAACAAGCTAGCCTGTACATACTCCTGCGAATCCAATCAGTAACACTACCGTACAGTCCGGTCTCTTCGCTTGATATGTCGCATATCCAGTCTAGGGATGGTAAACGTCAGATCCCAGTAACCGATAAGTTGTGCCGATGTGAAGCTCATAACGGGTCGAGAAATTACTGATAACACTTACCAGTAGATCTCCACATCAGCCCTGGTCAGGGACTTCCAGTTATAGCCAATCAAACATAGCGCAACATCAACCCCCAATACCGGGAGAGACAAAACCCCTTCTATCGCTCGTTGCCTCCATGTGATTCAGAAATGCACCCAAAAGCCACCGTTTTGCACGTTCTCATGAACGTGGTAAGGTGGAAATCAAAGCACAGTGGGAATCAAACAAGACTCTATGACGATCTCGGGTCTACAGACTAACTTATATCAGTGTCACCAGAGTTCTCTATCTGACGATAGGTATAATACCATCTAGGAGTTCTCGGTGAGTCCATTTAGTGTACCCAGTCACAACTGAGCACCCGTGTACTATCTTTGATGTCATACACCAATGGATGTGGGATTATCCATCGCTCAAGATGCGTATACGCTAGTCTACACTGGAGTATCGATGCCCTGTCTCGATACACCCTTAACTAGAAACAATTATAGGATGTACTCGTGGACTACCCTGGCCCCACTAATATGATCTGCATCATAGTCCTAGTAGTCAAGTACATATCCTAAGGGCTTTATCAACATGTGAATGCAAGACAGTAACATAATACAAGTCAACATATTAAGACAAAGTGAAACCAGATAGCATACTATCATGTCAAGCAAGAAAGTCATCTCTATATATATCCAAGCATCCACTACAATATACATCATATGTACAATAATGGCCTCTAGGGCATATACATAACTAACACTAATTTCCACCTAAATTTGATTTTTCCTTTAATATTTAAACACCCAAATTATCTTAAGTTAGGTATGAGTCTCATACACCCAAGTCTAATGTATCATCTAGCATGACACATAATAAATACATTAATATATATATATATCACATATATATTTGTATGTATTTTGAGAAAAACATTTTCTTAAGTGAGCTAATATTAGTTAATTTATATTAGTATATCAAATATATATATATATATATATAATTATACATTAAATTATTAAATCAATACTTGATTTAATAACCCGGATGTATCGCATACAACCGACTAATATCATTTATATGCATATCACATATACATATAACATACATTGAATCAACACTTGGTTGAACAGTCCGGTTATATCACATATAACCTGTATCGCGAGATTGGAATACGGTATAACATACACGTATTAATCTCGGTCCCGCACATATCACATATATGCCCTACTTCGTTTCGCATGAGCTAGGAAACCTCTGCGTACGACTCTAAAGACTCGTCAATACGCCAGCAGAAGGTGATGATCATATCAATCACCTACAAGCCGTCAGCGGTACTAGCCGGATGTAACGGCTATCCGAGTATTGAGCGATCAGAAGATCAACAAGCAAGCTTGTCCATACTCCCATGAATCCAATAAAAAACACAACTGTACAGTCCGGTCTTTTTGTCTGATATGTCGCATATCTAGTCTGGGGGTGGTAAACGTCAGACCCCAATAACTTGATAAGTCATGCTAATGTGAGGCTCATAACGGGTCGAGAAACTACTGATAACACTTACCAGTAAATCTCAGTATCAGCCCAGGCCAGGGACTTCCTGTTATGGCCAATCAAGCACAGCGCAACATCAACCCATAATACCGGGAGAGACAAATCTCCTCATATCACTGATTGCCTCCATATAACTCGGGACTGTACCCAAAAACCATATGTTTGCATGCTCTCTTGAACGCGGTAGGGTGGAAATCAAAGCACAGTGGGAATCACACAAGACTCTATGACGATCTCGGTTGTACAGACTAACCTGTACTAGTGTCACCAGAGAACTGCTATCTGACGATAGGTAAAATACCATCTAGGAGTTCTCGGCGAGTCCTGTTCAGTGTACCCAGTCTCCACTGAGCACCCGTATACAATCTTTGATGTCAAACACCAATAAATATCGGATCATCCATCACCCATGAAATGGGTCAAGAAGCGTATATGCTAGTCTACTCTGGAATATCGACGCCCTGTCTCGATACACCCTCGACTAGGAAAAATTAAAGGATGGACTTATGGACTACGCTGGCCCTACTAGTATGATCTCCATCATAGTCCTGGTAGTCAAGGGCATATCCTAAGGGCTTTATCAACATGTAACAGAGAGAAAGTACAAGTATACATGTTAAGATAAGGAATAACCAGATAGCATACTATCATATCGAGCAAGAAAGTCCTTCCTATATATGTCCAAGCATCCACTATAATAGAGAATCATGTACAGTAATGACCTCTAGGGCATACATACAACTAACACAAATATCACCAATTACAATGAATTCCAATATAATGAGGATATAATCACCTAATTCCCTATATCTTACTCCCACTCACCATCTGTAACACCATACAGATGTGAGAATCAAATCTGGTAAATACATACCCTGGAGTAAATATCTAATTGGAAATCAATTTTCAATTAACAACACACAGTGAAACTGAAACATGAAAATGTTTCGAAGGTTTATCCGGGTATTCCTACAAATGCCTCTTCCACTATCCATATTCATGACTGTAACCGTATATTTCCTTGACATTTCTCCAATCCCTTTATTTGTCTTTACATATTATCTTCTGTAGACCACCCTTAGGCTAAATGGTTTTCTTTCTTCCCTACCGTTCGACACCAGCCTATGGTTTGGAAGAAGATTGTCCAATAAGCATAATAAGTGTACCCTCCTAATCCTAGGAGCCCTCGAAACCTGAGAGAAGGTAAAGATAAAAGGCAATGGAATAATCCTTATTCTATTTCTCTTGAACCAGAATCCATCCTCGAACTGGAACAAGTTCTTTCGAGTTCGTATGTAACTATACGATGGATTATCCAATAAATGTGGATCTTCGCAGTGATACGGAATGTTCAGAAGAAATGCAAAGGTGAAGTAGGAGTGGCGATGATATACGCGGTTTCGTCGTGAATGATAGCAGTCGCATTTTATTTTGCCCTCTTTCTAATCCCTTTATTTGTCTTTACTTATTACCTTCTATACACCACACTTAGGCTAATTGGTTTTCTTCCTTCCCTACCTTTCGGCACCAGCCTATGGTTTGGAAGAAGACTATCCGATAAGCGTAATAAGTGTACTTTCCTAATATCAGGAGCTCACGCAACCTGAGAGAAGGTAAATGGAAACGACAACTGAATAGTCCTATTCAATTTCTCCAGAACCGGAACCATCCTCGAATCTGAAACAAATTCTTCCGAGTTCGTATGTAACTATACGATGGTCATATCCAATAAATGTGGATCTTCATAGTGATACGGAATGTTCTGGAGAAATGCAAAGGATAAAAGTAGGAGTGGCAATGATATATGCAACTATGAGAATCCAAAAGCCAATGTGATTTAAGAAGGTTCGGTTAACATGGTTCATGAGTTTTAGTCCAGGGTCGGGCCATGGTCGGTGCCAAAGAGAGAGAGAGAAAAGAAACAATCAGCATGCACTCTAACCTAGATCAGAATGGTTAATCACTTTATCTAATTAGGACGGCTCCCACTGTTTCCTCGAATTCTCCTCCAAACCCAAAAGAAGAATTAGTCGGGATCATCGAAAATCATCCGAGGAGTAAACCAACTCATCAGCGGGAATCGGGATCTAACTATCATCGTATGATAACTTGATGGAAGCAACTCAAGTTATCACACTCCAGAAGGTATGCGCATGCCTGGCAAGTTTCAGTTTCTTTAGAAACTCTCGATATGGATTTTTTTTGCCCCATGCTCTTATGACCTTGACGAAGGCCAACATATCATAAGTCACATGTCAAGTTCTACCCGTCATTGTCCAGGTTAATTTGAACCCACCTGTACATACCCTTGAAGAAGGCCAAAATAGCAGTATGACTATCCCAAACCAACGCATCTATCTATGCTACAAATAAATATTCAGCAGCTACCAATCACTATGCCTTGGCGAAGGTCAAAATACATAGCTTGAATACTACTGAATACCCAACTGAAATGACGGAGGGCTACAGCTGGTTTCGATAAGGAAAGAGCCGAGATCCCTTCACCGGGAGTGACCTTTTCAGCGAAACTAGAAAACCCTCAAAAACACTCCTTTTCAAAATCACCTGTTTCTACAACGACATCAAGTTCATTACGCTATGGTTTTCTGAAAAACCTGCTTAGCACTCCGTCATTTCAGATAGAGACTAGTTAGTATTCGTACTACGTTTGTTGACCTTAGCCAATGCGTAGTGTACGGTAGCTAATTAGTATTTATCTGCTAAAACATGAGATATGATTGAGTTAGGGTAGTCGTACGACTTTGTTGACCTTAGCCGAGGGTCGTACGTGTTGGTTTAATTCAATCAGGAAATGATGGGTTGAACTTGGCTAGCATTTATGATTTGTTGACCTTAGCCAAGGTCATAAGTTGCTAGGGGCAAAAGCATTATCGGGAATTTCAATTGTTGAAATTTGCAATGAGATTGCATACCTCCTATGAGATAGTTGGATCCCGATACCCACTGGGAGTAAAATTTACTCCTGGGAGAATTTTACACAGGACAATTAGCCGATCAAGTAGGTGACTAGAAAGATGTTTACGGGATTAAGCCTCTGGGAAAATGAAGTTTATTTTAATTAGGTCCGTGCGAAAGCACGGGGAACCTCCCTCAAAGTACCAACACTGATCTGGCTGAAAGATTGACGAACTTGTAAGGTGTAATTAATCCCAGGTAGTCTTACATTTTAGGGTTTGAAGGAAGATTTGATAAAAACAGTGGGAGACATCCTGATTAGATAAGATAATAACCAATCTAATCTTGCAAGAGCATACGCTAAAGTGTTTTTTCTCTCTCTCTCTCTCTAGGTAGCGACCATGTCAGGGCTTAATCAAGATAATAATATGGATGTATTGACCGAACCCGCTTATTGTACTGAGCAGGGGAACGTTGGTCCCCTTCTTTCTTATAAGTGTTATAAGACTGAGCTGGGAGTAGGTGAATATTTGGATTCTCATACTGCGCAAACGAAGAACAAGCATGCTGATGCATCTTCTTCGGATGTGTTTGTTATCGAGAACTGTTTCTCAGTTCACTCTACATCCTGGGTATTAGATACCGGATCGGGATCCCTTATATAAAATATGTTACATGGGCTACGGAAAGGTAGGGAACTGGGAAAGGGTGATCTTTCCCTAAGAGTAGGGAATGGTGCAAATGTTGCTGCCAAGGCTGTTGGCGAATATCACCTTGTATTACCAAATACATTGGTTCTGAACGAGTGCTATTACATTCCGACCCTGATATGCAATATTATATCAGTTTCTTTATTGAATAAAGAAGAATATAATTTTGTAGTAAAGGATAATATTATGAACATATTCTTGAATCAAAAGTTGATTGGATCAGGTTCATTATTTAATGGAATATACGTTCTCAACCAAACTATAGTACTTAATGTACAAAACACACACAAGAGGAAGAGTTCTGAAATGAACGAATCCTTCTTGTGGCATTGTAGACTAGGTCATATCAATGCGACACGGCTAGCTAAATTGCATAAGGATGGATATTTGAATCCGTTCGAATTTTCATCTTACGACACTTTCCAGTCATGTCTCCAAGGTAAGATGACCAAAACTCCGTTTAGTGGACACGGAGAAAGAGTTACAGAACTCTTGGGACTAATACATAGTGATGTATGTGATCCCATGTCTACATATGCCAGGAACGGTACTTCCTACTTCATTACATTCACTGATGATCTCTCAAGATACGGGCATGTGTTCCTGATGAAACACAAGTCTGAAGCTTTTGAGAAATTCAGAGAATATAAGAACGAAGTAAAGAACCAAACGGGCAAAACTATTAAAATCCTACGATCTGATCGAGGAGGAGAATACTTGAGCAATGAGTTCCTGGACTATCTAAAAGAGAATGGGATTCTCTCTCAGCTTACTCCTCCATATACACCACAGCACAACGGTGTATCGGAGCGGAGGAATCACACCCTATTAGATATGGTGCGCTCTATGATGAGCACTGCTGAGTTGCCTATTTCCTTCTGGGGGTATGCGCTTGAGACAACCATATACCTATTGAATAGAGTTCCAACTAAATCTGTGCTTACCACTCCATATGAGATATGGAATGGGAAGAGACCATCTCTTAAAAGAGTTAAGATATGGGGTTGTCCGGCCGATGTTAAAAAGCAAAATCCGGACAAGCTCGAGGCACGATCAGTTCTTTGCAAGTTTGTAGGATATCCAAGCAATTCGTATGGATATCTATTCTACCATAGTGAACAACAAAAGGTGTTTGTTGCTCAACATGCCACCTTTTTAGAAAAGGAATTTCTTGCAAAAGAAATTAGTGGCGAAGCGGTAAAGCTGGAAGAGGTTCCAGCACCACAAACTACAACTGATGATTTATCGAAACCAAAGGATTCAGTAGTTTCCAACGAACCTCGGCCTCTCCGCCGATCTAGTAAGGTTCCTCATCCACCTGAGAGATACTACGGTTTTCTCGTTGATGGTGGAAGCGAGGATTGCATCATGGAAGATGATGACCCGACTAGCTTCAAGCAGGCCATCACAACTGGGGACTCTGTGAACTGGCTGGATGCAATGCGATCTGAGATGGAATCCATGTACACCAACAAAGTATGGACTTTGGAAGTTGCTCCTGAAGGGGTAAAACCCATTTGGAGCAAGTGGATCTTTAAGAAGAAACTTGGTGTAGATGGAAAAGTTGAGAATTTCAAAGCTAGACTTGTTGCAAGGGTTTTCGTCAACGACCAGGTGTGGATTATGACGAAACCTATTATCCAAAGGCCATGCTTAAATCCATTCGGATCCTACTTGCTATTGCTGCATACTATGACTACGATATCAGGCAGATGGATATTAAGACCGCCTTTCTAAATGGTGATTTAGAAGAGAGCGTGTACATGACTCAGCCGGAGGGCTTCGTAGACAGTGGGAGTAGCGGAAAGGTGTGCAAGCTGCTTAAATCCATCTACGGGCTAAAGCAAGCATCGTGGAGTTGGAATATCTGTTTTGATGTTGTAGTCAAAGAGTTTGAGTTCATCAAGAACGTAGATGAACCATGTATTTACAAGAAGGCTGTAGAGAGTAAGGCCGTCTTCCTCATATTGTACGTGGATGACATACTCTTGATAGGAAATGATGTTCCTATGCTGCAATCGGCCAAGCTCTTCTTATCACAAAGATTCTCAATAAATGATCTAGGTGATGCCTCTTGCATACTGGGAATTATGATCTATAGAGATAGATCTAAACGGATACTGGGATTGTCCCAATCCAGGTACATTGACACCATACTAAAGAGGTTTAGTATGGAAGAATCCAAGAATGGGAACCAACCCACGATCTCTGGACTCACTCTCTCCAAAGAGATGTCTCCCAAGACTGATTTGGAGAGAGCTCGCATGCAAGGGATACCCTATGCTTCGGTAGTAGGCTCTATCATGTACGCGATGCTATGTACCAGACCCGATGTAGCATACTCACTAAGTGTAGTGAGCAGGTATCAAGCAGATCCTGGAGAGAGTCACTGGATAGTCTAAAAAGACAGGGAATCAAAAGGTGCTAGATCCTTCTTGTACTACTGATCGCATCTGCTGGAAAGCAATTGACTCTTATTCTGTGAAGAACATTCTCAAGTACTTGAGAAGAACTAAGGAGATGTTCTTGGTGTATGGTAACGGAGAACTCCAGATGGAGTCCTTTACCGATTCGAGCTTCCAAAGTGATAAGAACGACTCTAAGTCGCACTCGGGATTTGTCTTTACCCTCAATGGAGGGGCGGTGTGTTGGAAGAGATCCAAACAGGAAACCGTTGCAGACTCGACGATGGAGGCTGAATACATCGCTGCCAACGATGCTGCCAAAGAGGCTGTCTGGATGAAGAAGTTCATCACTGAACTTGGTGTGGTTCCATCCATTGAGCATCCAATACCTTTGTATTGTGATAACAATGGAGTTGTAGCTTTGGCCAAGGAACCCAGGTCCCATAAGAAGTCCAGACATATTCTGAGGCTGTATCACCTGATTCGGGAGATAGTTGATCGCCGGGAGATCGAAGTCAGGAGAGTTGATATGAAGGACAACACTGCGGATCCATTCACAAAGGCCATTCCCCAGATACATTTTGAGAGACTCTTCGGTGTATGAGATACTACAACAGCTGGCCTTATTCCAAGTGGGAGATTGTTAGTTATGTATATACCGTAGAGGCCATTATTGTACATATGATGTATATTATAGTGGATGCTTGGATATATATAGAGAGGACTTTCTTTCTCGACATAATAGTATGCTATTTGGTTTCACTTTGTCTTAACATGTTGACTTGTATTAATTTACTGTCTTGCTCTTACATGTTGATAAAGCCCTTAGGATATATACTCGACTACTGGGACTATAATGAGATCATACTAGTGGGGCCAGGGTAGTCAATGAGTACATCCTATAATTGTTCCTAGTCGAGGGTGTATCGAGACAGGGTATAGATACACCAGAGTAGACTAGCGTATACGCATCTTAACCCATATGATGGGCGATGGATGATCCTATATCCATCGGTGTTTGACATCAAAGATGGTGTACGGGTGCTCAGTGGAGACTGGGTACGCTGGACGAACTCGCCGAGAACTCCCAGATGGTATTATACCTCACGTCAGATGGCAGTTCTCCGGTAACACTGGTGCAGGTTAGTCTGTAGACCCGAGATCGTCATAAAGCCTTGTGTGATACCTACTGTGCTTTGATTTCCATCATACCACATCCAAGAGGGCGTGCAAAACGGTGGCTTTTGGGTACAGTCCCGAATCACATGGAGGCAATGAGCGATAGGAGGGGTTTCGTCTCTCCCAGTATAGGGAGTTGATGTTGTGCTGTGTTCGATTGGCTATAACTGGAAGTCCCTGGCCAGGGCTGATATAGAGTGCTACTCGTAACTGTTATCAGTAGTTTCTCGACCCGTTATGAGCCTCATATCGACACGACTTATCGGTTACTGGGGTCTGACATTTACCACCCCTAGACTGGATATACGACATATTAGACGAAGAGACCGGATTGTACAGTAGTGTTACTGATTGGATTCACAAGAGAATGTACAGGCTTGCTTGTTGATCTTCTGATCACTCAATACCTGGGTAGCTGTTACGTTTAGCTGACCGCTTGGAGCTTATGGGTGTTTGATATGATTATCACCCACTGCCGGCGTATTGACAATTCTTTAGAGTCCTACACAGAGGTTTCTTGGCTCAGGCAAAACGGAGTAGGAGCACATATGTGATATGTGCGGGATCGAGAATATTACGATATGAGATACTGTATTCTATTCTCGCGATATTAGATATCGGCCGGGTATATGTGATATAGCCAGGTCATCAGATCAAGTGTTGATTCGATAAACTGATACAGATAATATTTGTCGGTTATATGAGAAATAGACGGATTGTCGAATCAAGTGTTGATTCGATAATTTAATGTATAATTATATATGTGATATAATACATTACATCTAATAATATTGGCTCGCTTTATTAACTCATTTTCTCACCGGATAATACATTGATATATATGCGATATATGTTAAATGTATTATTTTCTTTTGTTACAAAAATATATTATATATGTGATGTATAATATTGTAACAAGTTATGATTACAAATGCAACATGATTTGTGGAGATTAAACATAGCTAGGGTTTGATTTGGGTTAGCTTTTTCATGAAGTTTCTAGAAACTTTGTTTTGTTTTAAGCAAAGATATTTTATTGATATTTTGTGGAGATATTTCCTAACCCAACCTATGAAAGGTTAGCCTAGCACCCCATGAGGGGTTTGGAAGCATCACATGTACCAAAGGTGGTGTCTTTAGGGTGCTAAGTTAACATACAAAGGATCATCCTAGAAAAATTAGGGTTTCTAAAATTTCACATCATCATATGAAAAGAAAAGCTAGGGTTTAGAGAGTACAACCTTTGTAGCTCCCTACGCTAGACTCCTCGGCTACTTAGGGTTTGAAAAAGCTCTGCTTGAACTCCTCGAGGTCACCGATGATCCACCCGGAGTCCGCTTTGTCCAAGCTTGCAACTTTATCCGATCAAGTGAACGAAATCAAGCTAACACTCTAAACAAGTGGGCTAGACTTGTGTAGAATGGTGTTGTGGTTCTCTTTCTCACTTCAAAATCCAATCTTGATGAGTATCTTGCTCACTACAAAGAACTAGAGAGCATAATGTGAGAGGAAGAAGAAGATGATGGCAATTTTAGAAGATGATAAGAATAACACTTAAAAGAAAAATAGAAATATATCAATATATATTTTTTATCTCTCATCTCAAACCATGGTTGAATCATTATTGAACTTGAGTTAAAACCCAAAAGGAAAAGTAATCCATGGTTAAAAGGTGGGTGAGCATGGTTAGGTCAAGAAGAGTGTAGAAAGCTTCCATGAATTATTCTTTCCTTTATCCATTTTGTTTTAACTAAAAATCAAATAATAATCCAAATATAAACCCATGGTGTGAGTCTTATATTGCCACCATTTCCTTGTATAGTCAACCATGATAGAATGATGTATGTATGCATGTGTGCATGCACATCCATATGTGCATGAAACTTGAAAGGAAGAAAAACATACATGCATGCATACATCCATCCATCCATCACAAGAAAGGATTTCTAGTGAGAAGCTAATGGTTAAATGATAAATCAACACTTGATTTATCAATCTGGCCATATCACATATAACCCCTACTAAAAGCAAGCCGCCCGACCAATATACGGTATCCTATACGCGCATTTTAATCGGGTCCATGCGCATATCGCATACGCGCACCACAATGTTTCGCCTGGACTAGGAAACTCCATTGTGGGACTCTGAGACTCGTCAATATGCCGGCAGTGGGTGATGATCATATCAAGCACCCCCAAGCCGCAAGCGGTCAGCTAAACGTAACGGCCACCCGGGTATTGAGTGATCAGAAGAGAACAAGCGAACCTGTTACAACTCCCGTCTAGCCGATCGGCAACACTTCCCGTACAGTCCGGTCTCCTCGTCTGATATGTCGCATATCAAGTCTAGGGGTGGTAAACGTCAGACCCCAATAACCGATAAGTCGTGCCGATATGAGGCTCATAACGGGTCGAGAAACTACTGGTAACACTTACCTGTAAATCTCTGAATCAGCCCTGGCCAGGGAATTCCCTGTTACGGCCAATCGAGCACAGCGCAACATCAACCCCCAATACCGGGAAAGACGAAACCCCACCTATCGCTCATTGCCTCCATGTGACTCGGGACTGTACCCAAAAACCACCGTTTTGCACGCCCTCATGGACGTGGTAAGGTGGAAATCAAAGCACAGTGGGAATCACACAAGACTCTATGACGATCTCGGGTCTACAGACTAACCTGCACAAGTGTCACCTGAGAACTGCCATCTGACGTAAGGTATAATACCATCTGGGAGTTCTCGGCGAGTCCGTCCAGTGTACCCAGTCTCCACTGAGCACCCGTATACCATCTCTGATGTCAAACACCAATGGATATGGGATCATCCATCGCCCATCTCATTGGTCGAGAAGCGTATATGCTAGTCTTCTCTGGTATATCGATGCCCCGTCTCGATACACCTACGACTAGGGACCTTGAAGGATGTACTTATGGACTACCATGTCCCCACTAGTATGATCTATATCATGGTCCAGGTAGTCAAGTACACATCCTAAGGGCTTTACCAACATGTAACTATAAGACAGTTTAAAGAGACTAGTATACATGTTAAGATAAAGAGCAACCAGATAGCATACTATCATATCGAGCAAGAAAGTCATCTCTATATATGTCCAAGCATCCAATATAATATACATCATCTGTACAATACTGGCCTCTAGGGCATACATACAACTAACAATATCCCACTTGCACTAGGGCCAACTGCTGTAGTTTCGCATACCGAGCATCTCGAAGAGTCTCTCAAACTGTATCTGGGGAATGGCCTTCGTGAGTGGATCCGCCGTGTTGTTCTTCGTGTCAACCCACCTGACCTCGATCTCCCGGCGATTAACTATCTCCCGGATCAAGTGATACCGCCTCAGAATATGTCTGGATCGCTGATGGGACCTGGGTTCCTTGGCCAAAGCCACCGCTCCATTGTTATTGCAATACAAAGGTATTGGATGCTCAATGGATGGAACCACTCCAAGTTCAGTAATGAACTTCTTGATCCAGAAAGCCTCTTTGGCAGCATCGTTGGCAGCGATGTATTCAGCCTCCATCGTCGAGTCTGCCACGGTTTCCTGCTTGGAACTCATCCAGCTAACCGCCCCTCCGTAAAGGGTAAAGACAAATCCCGACTGCGACTTAGAGTCGTCCTTATCACTCTGGAAGCTCGAATCGGTAAAGGACTCCACTTGGAGTTCTTCATTACCATACACCAAGAGTATCTCTTTAGTCCTTCGTAAGTACTTGAGAATGCTCTTCACAGCTGTCCAGTGACTCTCTCCAGGATCAGCTTGATACCTACTCACTACACTTAGTGAGTATGCTACATCGGGTCTGGTACACATCATCGCGTACATGATAGAGCCTACAGCCGAAGCATAGTGTATCCCTTGTATGCGAGCTCTCTCCAAATCAGTCTTGGGAGACATCTCTTTGGAGAGAGTGACCCCAGAGATCGTGGGTAAGTTCCCACGCTTGGATTCTTCCATACTAAACCTTTTTAGTATGGTGTCAATGTACCTGGATTGGGACAATCTCAATATCCGTTTGGATCTATCTCTATAGATCCTGATTCCCAATATGCAGGAGGCATCACCAAGATCTTTCATTGAGAATCTTTATGATAAGAAGAGCTTGACCGATTGCAGCATAGGAATGTCATTTCCTATCAAGAGTATGTCGTCTACGTACAATACGAGGAAGACAACCTTACTCCCTGCCACCTTCTTGTAGATACAAGGTTTATCTGGGTTTTTGACGAAATTAAACTCTTTGATAACGAAGTCAAAGCAGATGTTCCAACTCCGTGATGCTTGCTTTAATCCATAAATGGATTTAAGCAGCTTGCACACCTTCCCGCTGCTCCCACTATCTACGAAGCCCTCTGGCTGAGTCATGTACACGCACTCTTCTAAATCACCGTTTAGAAAGGCGGTCTTAACATCCATTTACCAGATTTCATAATCATGATATGCAGCGATGGCAAGCATGATCCGGATGGATTTAAGCATAGCCACTGGAGAAAAAGTTTCGTCATAGTCCACACCTGGTCTTTGACGAAAACCCTTTGCAACAAGTCTAGCTTTGAAAGTCTCCACTTTCCCATCTACACCAAGTTTTTTCTTGAAGATCCACTTGCTCCCAATGGGTTTTACCCCTTCAGGAGCATCTTCCAAAGTCTATACTTTGTTGGTGTACATGGATTCCATCTCGGACCGCATAGCATCCAGCCATTTCACTGAGTCCCTACTCGTGATGGCCTGCTCGAAGCTAGTTAGGTCATCATCCTCCATGATGCAATCCTCGCTGCCACCATCCATGAGAAAACCGTAGTATCTCACAGGTTGGCGAGGAACCCTACTAGATCGGCGGAGAGGCTGAGGTTCATTAGGAACTACTGAATCCTCTGGTTCAACCAAGTCTTCTGTCGTAGTCTGTATTGCTGGAACCTCTTCCAGTTCTACCTCCTTGCCACTAATCTCTTTGTCAAGAAATTCCTTTTCTAAAAAGGTGGCATGTCGAGAAACAAACACCTTTTGTTCCTCGGTGTGGTAGAAGATTTACCCGCGCGAATGCTTGGGATATCCAATAAACTTACACAGAATGGACCTTGCCGCGAGTTTGTCCGGATTTTGCGTTTTTACATATGCCAGACAACCCCATATCTTAACATAATTAAGACATGGTCTCTTTCCTTTCCATATCTCATATGGAGTGGTTGGCATGGATTTGGTGGGAACCATATTCAATAGGTCTGCAGCTGTTTCCAGTGCATATCCCCAGAAGGAAATAGGTAACTCAGCTTTGCTCATCATAGAGCGCACCATATCTAATAGGGTGCGGTTCCTCCGTTCTGATACACCGTTGTGCTGTGGTGTATATGGAGGAGTCAGCTGAGAGAGAATCCCATTCTCTTTTAGGAAGTCCAGGAATTCATTGCTCAAGTATTCACCTCCTCGATCAGATCAAAGGACTTTAATACTTTTTCCGGTTTGGTTCTCGACTTCTTGTTTATATTCTCTAAATTTCTCAAAAGCTTCTGATTTGTGTTTCATCAGGAACACATATCCGAATCTAGAGAGATCGTCAGTGAATGTAATGAAGTACGAAGAACCATCCCTGGCATGTGTAGACATTGGACCACATACATCACTATGCACTAGTGCCAAGAGTTCCGTAACTCTTTCTCTGTGTCCCGTAAACGGAGTTTTGGTCATCTTGCCTTTGAGACATGACTGGCAAGTGTCATAAGATGAAAATTCAAACGGATTTAAATATCCATCCTTATGCAACTTAGCTAGTCGTGTCGCATTGATGTGACCCAGTCTACAATGCCACAAGAAGGATTCATTCAGTTCAGAACTCTTCCTCTTGTGTGTGTTTGTTATACTTAGAACTGTTGATTGATTTAGAACATAAGTGCCATTGCACAACGTGCCTGATCCAACCAACTTTTGGTTACGGAAAAGGTTCATAACATTTCCTGTAATACAAAATTATATTCCTCTTTACTCAACAAAGAAACCGATATAATGTTGCATATCAGGTTCGGCATGTAATAGCATTCGTTCAGAACCAATGTATTGCCAGTTGGTAATGCAAGGTGATATTCCCCGAGAGTCTTAGCTGCAACAATTGCACCATTTCCAACTCTTATGTCTTTATCACCTTCTCTAAGTTCTCTACCTTTCCTAAGCCCATGTAACTGATTACATATATGGGATCCTGACCCGGTATCTAATACCCAGGACATAGGGCAAATGGAGAAACGGTTCTCTGTAACGAACACACCCGACGAAAATGCATTATCATGTACTTTCTTCATTCGGGTGGCATGGGAATCCTGGTATTCCCCTATGTCCTGTTCATTCCTATAACTCTTATAAGAAAGAACGGAACCAACGTTCCCCAGCACAGTATAACATGCGGGTTCAGTCAATACATCCATATTATTATCTTTATTAGGGCATGACATGGTCGCTACCTGGAGAGAGAGAGAGAGAAGAAAACACTATAGCGTATGCTCTTGCAAGATCAGATTGGTTATTATCTTATCTAATCAGGATGGCTCCCACTGGTTTTTATCAAATCTTCCTTCAAACCCTAAAAGGAAAGACTAGCCGGGATTAATTACACCCTACAACTTCGCCAATCTTTCAGCTAGGCCAGTGTTGGTACTTTGAGGGAGGTTCCCTGTGCTTTCGCACGGACCTAATTAAAGTAAACCTCGTTTTCCCTGAGGCGTAACCCCGTTGACACCTTTCTAGACACCTACTTGATCGGCTAATTGTAATGTGTAAAACTCTCCCAGGAGTAACTCTTACTCGCAGTGGGTATCGGGATCCAACTATCTCATAAAAGGTATGCAATCTCATTGCAAATTTCAACACTTGAAATTCCCGATAATATTTTGCCCCTAGCGTCCTATGACCTTGACGAAGGCCAACAAACCATAGTGCGCTAGTCAAGTTCAACCCGTCATTTCTTGATTGAATTAAACCCACCCGTACGACCCTTGACGCAGGCCAACAAAGTCGCACGACTACCCTAATCCAATCTGCATCACATGCATTAACAGATAAATACTAGTTAGCTACCGCACACTACGCCTTGACACAGGCCAACAAACGTAGCACGAATACTAAGTAGGATTTATCTGAAATAACAGAGGGCTACGACAGGTTTTTCTGAAAACCTATTGCGTAATGAACTTGATATCGTTGTAGAATCGAATGAATTTTGAAATGGAGTGTTCTTGAGGTTTTTCTAGTTTTGCTAAAGGGGTCACTCCCGGTGAAGGGATCGTCGGCCCTTTCCTCGTCGAATGAGGTGCGGGATATATCATATATATCGCTGTGCAAAGAAGAAACTATAGAAGCAATCAAAAGACAAACCGAGTGTGTATCGTCTGCCAGTTATTGCTAAAGGGGTCACTCCCGGTGAAGGGATCTCGGCCCTTTCCTCATCGAATAAGGTGCAGGGTATATCATATATACCGCTATGCAAAGCAAAACTGTATCTACCATTTTTATTTGAAAATTAGATTCTACAATATCTTTTAGGTTTCTTTTCTTTCATTAATCACATTAATGAAGTCCCATCATTTAAGTCACCTAAACATCACAAATAAATACGACGTACACTTATGCCATCCGCATTCGCCTCGATGTCCCCTCGTGCACCGTTAGGTTAGGTAACTAACGACAGAGCAGGGCAGGGCTAGTGCGGTTGTAAAACATAAGTAACGCCTATATAATATATCATATATACTATATACTGTATCCATCAGAACATATCAAATGATCACATCACAGATATCGCAGCAGAAACATAGATATAATGTGGGATATACTAGGACGTCCGTATTTAGTATTTAGCCAATAATAGAAAATACGGATTCCATAGTCGCGATGAATAGCCAAGCCCACACCCTGGACCCCTACGAGTGTGGCAAGCGACCCTGCCAATTCTGGAGTTTAGGGGACCCGGTCTCGACTCCTCGATATGGCCTCCCACTGAACCCCAGAACCCGGTCACCCGTGCTCCCCTCCTTGGGTCCATCCTAATGCGGAAAAGTAAATAATATACAACACAGGTGGCATCGACCTCAACCCGGAAGTGCCCCAAATAAAAGAATATTACATTACATTTGAATTTACATGAATGAAAATATAAAACTCTCATCTCACATAAAAACCCCCAGGCTATTCAATCGTGACAATCCTGCACATCATATCTCAGCAACACATAATATCACATATCATCAACGTAAGTAAGTATGCATACCCCAATTGTCGTTGATGTATAGCGACGAAACCGGCGATATCGACATACTACACTTACGGTCACAGAAAAGAAAGTGTAAAACTACAATATTTGGAATCCACATTCTCTTTAGACATCGTAAATGCGAAATATCACATACTTCGTATTTCATGTCCAACTATATGAATTCCACATATTGCATCACATTCCAGATAAATAGACGGTATTAAAGTTTTCGAACGATCGATCAACTACCCAAGATTCGCTAAAGCTCAACCCTTGAGCGGAGTTCAAAATCCCGGAGTGTGACACAGTGGTAGCGGTCCAGTCGTAGAAGGGTCAAGCCAACGCCTCACATGTGGCACGCCGTACTGCCCCAAACCCTAAGGTTCAAAAGGCAGTTCAAGACGGTCACATAATCGAGTTAAGGTTTTTTGTCTTCTAGAGGGACCACCACATACAAACTTGAACGTATTTCCGAAAGATTTTAAACCCTGTGAAAAGTGAGCAAATGATAGTCGTTCGAACACTTCAATACTTTCTAGTTTACCCGAAAAAGACACGAAATCAAAATTCCGATCGAATCGTCGAGTCCAAAACCATCTCCAGAATTTTAAGCTCTAAATTCAGATTAAAAATACCCTAAAAATTATACAAGCAGAACCCAGCATTACAGTATAAAAATGATTCATTGACTGATCTGTACGGCCGCGGAACCGCGGCCTAAGCAATCATAGGCCGCGTTTCCGCGGCGGAAATTACAGTTCATGGAAAAATATTTGTACCGTAATTCTTAGTTTTACGTGCTGAATTTGTACATATTTTTAATTCTGAAAATAACCAGATTTTGAAAAAAGTCCAGAGAGCACCCAAAAATCGGATTTTCCGGTTCGATCGGAGTTTTAACTTCGTAAAAGTGTCGCCTAATGTTCTAGGTTGGCTCCGATACCACTGAAAGGTTATCCTAGCACCCTATGAGGGGTTTGGAAGCATCACATGTACCAAAGGTGGTGTCTTTAGGGTGCTAAGTTAACATACAAAGGATCATCCTAGAAAAATTAGGGTTTCTAAAATTTCACATCATCATATGAAAAGAAAAGCTAGGGTTTAGAGAGTACAACCTTTGTAGCTCCCTACGCTAGACTCCTCGGCTACTTAGGGTTTGAAAAAGCTCCGCTTGAACTCCTCGAGGTCACCGATGATCCACCCGGAGTCCGCTTTGTCCAAGCTTGCAACTTTATTCGATCAAGTGAACGAAATCAAGCTAACACTCTAAACAAGTGGGCTAGACTTATGTAGAATGGTGTTGTGGTTCTCTTTCTCACTTCAAAATCCAATCTTGATGAGTATCTTGCTCACCACAAAGAACTAGAGAGCAAAATGTGAGAGGAAGAAGAAGATGATGGCAATTTTAGAAGATGATAAGAATAACACTTAAAAGAAAAATAGAAATATATCAATATATATTTCTTATCTCTCATCTCAAACCATGGTTGAATCATTATTGAACTTGAGTTAAAACCCAAAAGGAAAAGTAATCCATGGTTAAAAGGTGGGTGAGCATGGTTAGGTCAAGAAGAGTGTAGAAAGCTTCCATGAATTATCCTTTCCTTTATACATTTTGTTTTAACTAAAAATCAAATAATAATCCAAATATAAACCCATGGTGTGAGTCTTATATTGCCACCATTTCCTTGTATAATCAACCATGATAGAATGATGTATGTATGCATGTGTGCATGCACATCCATATGTGCATGAAACTTGAAAGGAAGAAAAACATACATGCATGCATGCATCCATCCATCCATCACAAGAAAGGATTTCTAGTGAGAAGTTAATGGTTGAATGATAAATCAACACTTGATTTATCAATCCGGCCATATCACATATGACCCCTACCAAAAGCAAGCCACCCGACCAATATACGGTATCCTATACGCGCATTTTAATCGGGTCCATGCGCATATCGCATACGCGCACCACAATGTTTCGCCTGGACTAGGAAACTCCATTGTGGGACTCTGAGACTCGTCAATAAGCCGAAAGTGGGTGATGATCATATCAAGCACCCCCAAGCCGCAAGCGGTCAGCTAAACGTAACGGCCACCCGGGTATTGAGCGATCAGAAGAGAACAAGCGAACCTGTTACCACTCCCGTCGAGCCGATCGGCAACACTTTCCGTACAGTCCGGTCTCCTCGTCTGATATGTCGCATATCAAGTCTAGGGGTGGTAAACGTCAGACCCCAATAACCGATAAGTCGTGCCGATGTGAGGCTCATAACGGATCGAGAAACTACTGGTAACACTTACAAGTAAATCTCTGAATCAGCCCTGGCCAGGGACTTCCCTGTTACGGCCAATCGAGCACAGCACAACATCAACCCCCAATACCGAGAGAGACGAAACCCCTCCTATCGCTCATTGCCTCCATGTGACTCGGGACTGTACCCAAAAACCACCGTTTTGCACGCCCTCATGGACGTGGTAAGGTGGAAATCAAAGCACAGTGGGAATCACACAAGACTCTATGACGATCTCGGGTCTACAGACTAACCTGCACAAGTGTCACCTGAGAACTACCATCTGACGTAAGGTATAATACCATCTGGGAGTTCTCGGCGAGTCCGTCCAGTGTACCCAGTCTCCACTGAGCACCCGTATACCATCTCTGATGTCAAACACCAATGGATATGGGATCATCCATCGCCCATCTCATGGGTCGAGAAGCGTATATGCTAGTCTACTCTGGTATATCGATGCCCCGTCTCGATACAACTACGACTAGGGACCTTGAAGGATATACTTATGGACTACCATGTCCCCACTAGTATGATCTACATCATAGTCCAGGTAGTCAAGTACACATCCTAAGGCCTTTACCAACATGTAACTATAAGACAGTTTAAGGAGACTAGTATACATGTTAAGATAAAGAGCAACCAGATAGCATACTATCATATCGAGCAAGAAAGTCATCTCTATATATGTCCAAGCATCCAATATAATATACATCATCTATACAATACTGGCCTCTAGGGCATACATACAACTAACAACCCAAACCCTTTACCCTAGTTAAATATCTACAATGGTTAATGCCTTTCCTTATTAACCAAGGGTTGCAATTGTAACCATGGCAATAATTTCATTATTCATCACAAAAGAAATTATTCATCTTCTTCTTCCTTGAGCTCTTGAAAAAGTTTTACTAGGTTTTTCTTTTGTGATGATATTGAGTGAGATTTTGAAAACAAATGAGAGACAAATTCCTACTTCGTCATCCTCATCTAATTTAGCCACTTAGATTAGGGTGTTCACTTTATTAATACTTGATTAGAGAAGTGAGAGTTTGAGTTAAAGATTCTTCAAGGTAGATCATCTTCGAAAAGGAAGATTTCAAGCAAGCATGGATCGTTCGGCTTGTGGAGCCTCTCAAGAGTCCGGAAGTTCTTGGATCGCGGAGAAGGGACTTCTACTCAGAGCTTATGAAGCGAAGGAACGGACTACAAAGGTTGTAATCTCTTTCTCTTAGATGTAAAGATATTTACATGCTTTGTCAACCCTAATTATCTAGAAAAGATCCTCGCTTTAGGTTGTTCAGCACTTGTAAATTTTAAATCGGGTATGGTTGATATCTTATAGACCCTTGTGACAGTGCTTAGTAACCTTACACAGCCTACCTCAGAAATTGTGATGTCGTCTACTGTGCAGAAAGATGACCCAGCTGTTGCTGAGATTGATGGGATGCCACTTCCAGAGCTTATAAGCTGAGATCGCTGGAGCTTTCAGGCAGAGATGCGACAGTAGATAGCTAGTCTATTCTGAGTAGAGTTGAACGATTGAGATGATTCATCTGATTTGATGCGCTGACGCAGGCCCAGTTGAGTTGAAGATTTCCAGTGTGGAGAATCTTACTCAGATCTAGAGTAGATCGATCCAGAGATGACGTTGTTCGTTGGATGATCCGATAAGAGATCGGTAAGATTGACCAGTTTCAGATAGAGGACCTCACCCAGATGCGTTGTGAGTTGATCGAGAGCGGATGAATAAAGTATATTCCTCCGATGATCGGGACGAGTTCCCGAGGATGTGTTCGGCTAGATATCTTCTACAGAGTGATGAAGATACCGAGTTCATAATTTCGAGTCCGTGTGAGAGACTCTGGATTGACTGTAGCTGAGAACAATTGCAGTACGCAGATAGCAAAATGTGACGTCGAAGTAGACGAAAATAAAGACGAGTGGAACAAGAGGTTCGTGCTAGATGTTAACGAGCTGTTGTTACTCCGCGTTGAGATTAGAGATCTGATATATATACAGAGGCGTTGGGATACGACCAGTTACCGAGGAAATACTGTGCTTAGAACACAGATGTCCAGAAAACGAGAAAAGATTATGTAAGAGTACCAACTCCGTATATTTCGGCATAGGCGAGATTGGAAGAGACCTGGAGCAGGTTCCTTCCAGGATACTGCTGCGATAAGATTTGCACTAAGGATCAGTTGTTTCACGTGTATTCAGAAGGTCAGAGGCCGATGCCAGTGACGTGCTGCTTTACGAGTGGTCATACCAATTGGCCGAGAGATAACGAGAGGAGTGTCAGAGCGGAATTGTTTCCGTTAGTACACCTGACCGGGCCGACGAGCCAAAAGATTACGAGATTAGTAATCCATCGAGAAATGAGAACCCAGAGACAGAGGATGCCAGACCGTGAGCAGGAAGCAAGCGGATGTTCTTACTCTGCCAATTTTGGGCGCACCGACATTTTTCGACATTGTAGGAGCTGTACCTCAATATCATTTGTTGCGATTTGCGTTTGTGATGCGAGTATCACGCTTATATTGCTTGGATTTGAGTTTTGATGATTTAGTTCATGATATTGTTTTCATGCATCATGGCTGCACTTACTGGGTATTTACATTTTGTGCATAGTTATTGAACTTGAGATATACTTTATACACCGTTGTGTTGGTTTATGATTTGTGCATATTTATTGCACTTGAGATCGGTTTAGTGCCTTGGCTGCATGTGTTTATGATTACGTAGATTTCATACGGTTTATTTGATTTGTGCATGTGATACGCACTCGATTTAATTTTTGCACTCGGTATAGCTCACATGTGCTTGAAGTGCATTGATACGGATTTTGTGCACATAGTTGCACACGTTTTTGATTTTATACACCTTGGTACACTCGGTGTTGTTTTATACGCATTTGAGTTATTGATGCGTTTCCATGCACTTGTTGCACCCAATTTGTATTTCGTGCACTGGATGCACCGGATTTGTAATGCGTGCACTAGAGGCACCGGATTTGTATTGCGTGCACTGGACGCACCAGATTCATATTTTATGCATTGGATGCACCGGATTTATACTCCGTACATTAGTTGCACCCAATTTATGTCTTTGAGCATTTGTTCACCAGATTTATGGTTTTGTGCGCGTTTGCACTTGATATTCGTTTTCGTGCATGCTACTGCACCAGATGTTTCATACGGACCTGATATGCTTGGGTTGGATTTTTGCACATGTTAGGCGCTTGGTATTGGATTTTGTGCACATCAGATGCACTTGATTTAGATTTTATTCGTTCATGATTGGATGCACTTGATTTAGATTTTATTCGTGTGTGTTGGATGCATTTGATTTAGATTTCATTCGTGCATGATAGATGCACTTGATTTGGATTTTCGCGCATTTTGGGCGTATGATATGAGATGTGATTTTGTCCACACCGGATGCACCCGATTGGGATTTTCGTTCGTGCATGTTAGATGCACTGGGTTAAGATTTTCGTGCACTCTAGATGCACTTGATATTGTTGTCGTGCACATCCGTTGCACTGGACAGATGCTTTCGTGCACACTCGTTGCGCTTAGTTTGGTTTTGTGCACATTTGTAGTACTTGTATATGGCTTTGGTTTCTGTGTGCACCAGACGCACGTGATTATTGGATACGCCTTTTGAGGATGATTTTGCTCTTGAGTACTTGGTTTTCATGATGGGCACTATATTATGTAGTAGCCGAACATGACTAATCTGAGGAAAGTACCTGAGTACTTTGCATGAATTAAAAGTTTAATAAGAGATTTCAAAAAGGAGCTATAGTTTCTCTATTTTTTACGTGTCCGCGAGTGACACGGACGTTTATACAGGAAAACCTTTTGGGATATTTCAAAATGGCGGGACGTATATTTGAGCAAAACATGTATGAGCGTATATCTATTACTTTACAAATGAGCGTCTGTCACTTGTGCCGTGAGTTACGCATCACACAGTGATTCAGAAAAGATTTTGCATGTATTTTATTCAGTTTTAGGAGATTTTTCCAAGGATGCGTACTATATACGTATTATAGTATTTGACTAGTGCATATTGGATTTCGAGATCTGTATCTCCATTGTTACTCCGATAATTTGCATGCAAATCCGATGATTTGCGTGGAGCTTGACGGAGTTCGATTTTGAGTTTCGTACTCGTTTTCATGCGCACTTAACGCGCTGTGGTATTTCTATATCTTCCGTGATTTCGGAGCCCCGTTGATTTGAGTTGATTATTGAAATGTTTTAGTATGTTTGGATTTAAATTTAAATTCGGAGACCAAATTTATTTAAGGGGGAAGATTGTAACATTTCAGAAAATATAAAATATTATTTTTGGAATTTAATATTAAAATAATATATTTCGCGAAAACTACCCGATTTGCGAATTTGGAGTTTTCGTAAAATGTTATAAATATATACCAATATTTGTGAAATAATTGGAGGTTAAAATGATTTATTCATTTAAAAATATATTTTTTGGATTTAGCATTTTTATAATTAATTATATGCGGTTTAAATAAAAAATTGATTAGTGCACTACTAATCGCGATTAAGCCTCCGCATTTCTACATTTTTCCATGGTTAGTGCACCATGACAAGTTGCATTTTGTTGCATATTGTTCATTTGTGTTGTGACTTATGATTTATTTGGGAAAAGAAAATAAAATGAATGAGAGCGCATAATTGATGAGAGAGAGGGGGGGCCACATCATAGTATGGGAGCATGCCATAAGAGAGAGTGAGAGTGAGAAAGAGAGAGAGAGCCTTGACCAATTCTTCATTCTCTCTTCTTCATTTTTGTTTCCTCAACTCCTTCTTCATCTTCTTAATCTCCTCCATCACCTCCTCTAGCCCATGGCAACCACCTCAATTTCATCACCAAAACCCTATACTCTCTTCATTAAAAAGATGCACAACATCACCCTCAACCCAATGGATGCTTCAAAGTTAGATTTTGACCATCTTGAGCAAATCAAGAAATTTCTTGCGTTACCAAATGAGGTATTTTCTTTCACCATTAGTGTAGTATTTGATTACCTTTAGCTTGTATTTTAGTTTAGAATTGATTTAGTGAGGTTTAGTGATCTTGGAAAAATTCAAGAGAGGGTTTAGGTGATTATGTGGAATTGGGATGAGTAGTGAGTGTTGCAAGACCTGAGAGATGTATTTTATGGCCTAGAACACGGAATGAAAACCAAAATACAAACCTAGAAATTTCTCCATGTCGGTTTTGTGACATTTTATTGGCTTACAGGGAATCTGAAGCAACCTGGGACGTTTACGAGGAAAACTAGCAACACTATTAACTTAAATTGAGTACAAGGAGATCACCCTGAGGAGACGAACCCAAACAGAGCATCCCAGGACGAGCAGGCCGGATTTTAGGGTAGTGTCGCCGGCCAATTGGTGGGTGATGGTGTTGGAATTAGTTCTGTAGCTCACTTATCTCATATACTACCCCACTGCACTGCTTGTTTATCCCCATTTTACCTGAGACTAAATCTGGAACCATTTTCCTAGGTTGCTGATTATGGAATTTGTGATTTATGAATTTAGATTTTGTATTTGATAGTGTATTGGGTTGTTAGACGTTTTTACGTCAACAACGAGGATTTTTTGGTAGTTTTGCATGCGTAGGCTATAGGTTCTAACCTATGAGCGCACCGTGTGCTGTATCGGTTTTCCGGACTTGAATTTAATAGCATTGCGACTGTGTATTTATTTAGGTACCTTCGCGCGGATTCCAAGATGACGAAGCACATCAACTACGGGTTAACAAGGAGTTCCGCATATGAGTAGACTTATATCTATGGAGGAAGTCGGGTGGATGGCGTATAGCACACCGTAAGTTTTGATGGAAACCGATATATAGAATATGGTTAGGGAAACCATGGTAGAAACTTATGGATATGGTTAAGAATTAGTAGGAGACAAGATACGCCACTACTTAAGTTATAATTATGGTTTAGTGTGACATAATATGATAGAAATGATGTCTCGAATTTTTCTCTTGCAACTATATATATATATATAGCTACAAGAGAAAAAGTGACATGAGATTTATAAGATGACTTGAGGTGAGATATTAATGTGATGAAAAGAATATACGATGAGATATGATGACTAGGTTTGATATGTCGTTATACGGATGCAAGTCGATATATGATAATTAATACCTTTGCCGGTCCCATGATATGAGATTGATATGGATATGACATGAGAAATAGGTATATATATGGATAATGATGTGAATAATGAGTGATGTACCGTACGAGACGTTAGGTCCGTACCCTCATTGTCATATAGCTTGATAATATCCCTAATTGTTTAAAGCTGTCGTACGATGTGTTATACCGTACGTGATGGGTTTTATCTGATGATTGATCCATACCCTTGATTAGAGGATGCCGTACGAGGATTATACCGTACGTGATGTTGTGAGGCTGGATGCCGATTGATAGATTCACCAACTCGGTTATGTTATAGATGTGTATACCTTATAGCATTTCACTTATGATGTACCTTATGCTACGTTCATGATATTCTCATTGCATTACATATACCTGTGCTAGTACACCTACACAATTATTGATGATGCGTATGTTACACTTACACAGATTGTTGGCTCACACACTTTCATCATCGATAATTACTATGTCACTTAAACAGTAGAATTGCTACATCAAATTATGATATATTTCTATGCTCACATTATTATTCTATGTTGCATGATATACTTGCTATGTTCACATCACCATACTATGCCGCATGATATATTTGATATGCTCACATTTCTGTTCTATGTTTGCATACATCATGCTTTATGATATTACGCATTGAGATGTTGTTTTCATGAGATTCTGGATTTGAGAACCATGCTTATATTTCAAAGGAAATTATGTATTTTTTTAAAAACCCGGTTTCTCTTGTTGTAATATTTCGAGATGTCCACCATGTGTTCTCTCGGTTATGAGTTATGTGATACCCGATTCGAGGAGCTGGATGAGGCCGTTTACGGGTACATGGTGGATCCGGTATGGTACCCCAGGGCAAGAAAGGTATATTATGCAGTAGACGATGAGCCTGACACAGGGACCACTACCTACCGGTGATAGTATTTGGACTCGGCGGTTATCCAGAGGATACCGACCGGAGTCGTAAGATGATATGGGCCGATCCGGACTGACGGAGCCCGTGGGCCGATCTGGACTGATGGAGCCCGAGATATGAGGATTTACGTGTCGATATTGGACACGGGTTTCATGATGTTTCGAGTGTCGATGTTGGACACTCAGGTTTCATGATTTTGATGTTTCGTTGATGGACATACGTTGGTTGATATCCTCATATTTATATGCATATTCTTTCATGATATTTACATGCATGATGTTGTTGTGTCATTGATGGACACATAGATGTTATCCACATGCTGATAGGCATTGATTATATTGTTGGCACTAATGCAGATACGGTCACCTTAGATATCATAGTATTACCTTTATGATATAGTTGACCTAGGAATCGTTGTTTTATTCGATTTCTACCTGATGATGTTTTCTACTCACGAGTTGGCAACTCACCCCCGTTGTGCCACAGTTCTTGCAGGTTGACCGCATGGATCAGTAGCGGTATCGCTGGCACACAGCTTACATTCGGGTGATTTGCTTTAGTAGGTGGTACATATTGGATCGTGCCACTCTTGTATTATTATTCCTATTGTATCTAGTCAACTCTATCAATCAGAAACTAGTATTTGTATAAGTAGTAAGACTTAGAAAGACTTGTAGTTGCGAGACGTAGAGCGATGGGTTATATGTTCGCTTGGTGGGTTGATGTCTTTCTTATTTCATTATCCTTTGTATTGATCTTTGCCGTTGGGTGTCGTATACTTATATTTATGACTTGCGTGGTTGTGATTCCGCCGATTGGCGAAGAGCTAGCTCCCACTTGGGGATGCCTTTCATATTATCATGTATAGGTGGTTTTGGATTAAAATATATAAGGGAGGTGCTGCCTAAATTTTTAAAAGACGAAACATGTTTTTCAACTAGTAAAATCCATTTGCATTTTTCATGTTCCATTATCTATGCATTTAAGAAAACTTTTGATTTCATCATACCTTTATTTCAAAACTTCACCTCTTTTATTTTATTTAAAAAACAGTTTAGATTTATGGGCTTCGGCTTACTTGAATTACGTTATGCCTGTAGCCGTGGCGTGATTTAAGTGCCGGTCGCGAGCTAATATATTCAGGTGGTGAAAAAATTGGTATCAGAGCTCTAGGTTTAGCCTTGGTTCAATTCTAGGTTTGACTATGTGGAGTCTAGGGCGTATTTATTTCGGAACCTAGGCATGACCTTACGGAACATAGACTTGAACATGGGGTATTAGACCCAAACTTTCATTACATAGGTTGACCCAGATTGATGGAGTAGGTAACTCAAGTAGAGTGACGTATCGTGCGTATGTTCCACGACATACTAACGATACGATACTCCGCTTAAGTGAGCTTAGGATGTACATATCTTGAGACTTGTGATTCTTTCCGTTCCCTTGATCATACATCCGTTTGAAATTCTTGATTCTATTCGTTTTCATGATCATACTCTCATTGATTTCGTTCCTCTTTATGATCATGTTGTTGGTGTGTAGTAGCGCCTCTAGTAAGGTTGCAACATCATAAAGTAGTGAACTTTTTAAATTCTAGAGGGTTATTACAAACGAATTACGAATCGTAACTAGAGATTAGGGTAATATCAACATAATAAGAAGTCTAAGCTAAAGGAAAAGGAAATACAACCTTTGTAGCCAACTCCTTCGGTCTTTAGGACTCCTACGGATTTGCACGAAGCTTGGAAGGACTCCACTCAAGGTCCTTCGTCGTCTACGATGATCCACCCGGAGATTCCTATATCAAGCTGTTAGCTTCACAAAATGGAGCAAACATTCTACACTAAAGGGCTAGGGTAGTGTAGAATGGTTGTGTGGTTTGTAAACTCACTTAAAAACCCTTTCTTTCTAAGTTTCTCAGTCAAAACAAAACCCAAGAGAGCTTGAAGAAGGAGGAAGGTTAAAATGGCAAAAGCTTTTGTGAATATAATGAAAAACTTATTTTCAATAATTGAAAAGAAAAGATTATATATTAGACACTCTCAAATATAACCATGGTTGGTTAAATATCTAGATATTATTTGGATGGGTTAAAGAACAAAGGAAATATAACCATAGTTAAAGTCAATGGTCAAAGAAGAAGTGTGTAGAAAAATGAGTCATTATAGCTAATTTCCTTTTCTTTAAATCATTAACAAAATCTAGATATTTATCAACCATATAAGTCTTGCATTGCCATCTCCTTTGTATCATCAACCATGACACATATGTATGTGTGTATGTGTGCATGCACATCATCATGTGTATGTGTGAACATACATGCATACATCCAAAAGAAAAAGGGTTAATTAAAAGTGAGCTAAAAGATAATATTAAATCAACACTTGATTTAATAAATCGGTCATATCAAATATGACCTAACCAATATTGAACGCCTGATTAAAATACGGTATCACATATTCGTATTTAATCGAGCTCCTGCGCATATCACATATGCACACTACATCATTTCGCCTGAGCTAGAAAAATCCTGTGTGGGACTCTAAGACTCGTCAATACGCCGGCAGCAGGTGATGATCATATCAAAACACCTACAAGCCGCAAGCGGTCAGCTAAACGTAATGGCCACCCGGGTATTGAGCGATCAAAAGAAAAACAAGCGAACCCGTCAAAACTCCTGTCGAGTCATTGGCAACACTTACCATACAGTCCGGTCTCTTCGTCTGATATGCTGCATATCAAGTTTAGGGATGGAATCTTCGAGCCCTAATAACTCAATAAATTATATCGATATGGTCTATGACCAGTCGAGAAACTACTGATAATACTTATCAGTAAATCTCATCAGCCCTGGCCAGGGACTTCAAGTCGGAGCCAATCGCACATTGCACAACATTAACTCCCAATACCGGGAGAGAAGAAACCCCCTCCTATCGCTCACTGACTCGATGTGTCTCGGGACTATACCCAATAGCCACCTGTTTGCACTACTCAGTAGAGCTGTGGTAGGATGGAAATCAAAGTACAGTTGGAGAACACACAAGACTCTATGACGATCTCGGGTCTACAGACCAATCTGTACCAGTGTCACCAGAGAACTGCTATCCGACGATAGATATAATACCATATAGGAATTCTCTGTAAGTCCGTTCAGTGTACCAAGTCTCCACTGAGCACCCGTATACAATCTTTGATGTCACAACACCAATGGATATGGGATCATCCATCGCCCATCATATGGGTCAAGAAACGTACACGCTAGTCTACTCTGGAATATCGATACCCTGTCTCGATATACCTACGACTAGGAACATTCAAGGATATGCTTATAGACTACACATGCCCCACTAGTATGATCTTCATCATAGCCATGGAAGTTAAGCATATATCCTTAGGGCTTTATCAACATGTATCAAATGAACAGTATCAAGTAAACGTGTCAGATAAAGTAAAACCAGATAGCATACTATCATGTCGAGCAAGAAAGTCATATATCAAATATACATATATATATGTCCAAGCATCCACTATACATATAATGGCCTCTAGGGCATACATATATCCAACAATCTCCTACTTGCACTAAGGCCAAATATTGGTGTATCTCATACCCAACATCTCAAAAAGTCGCTCATGTTGCGGCTGTGGAAGGGCCTTGGTGAGTGGATCTGCGGTGTTATCCTTTGTATCTACTCTCTGAATCTCGATCTCATGGTGATCAACTATCTCCCGGATCAAATGATATTGCTTGAGGATGTGTCTGGACTTTTGATGGGATCTGGGTTCTTTGGAGAACGCCATAGATCTATTATTATCATAATATAATGGTATTGGATTAATAATGGTTGGAACTACTCCTAGCTCCGCAACGAACTTCCTCATCCAGACGGCTTCCTTGGCAGCATCATTTGCAGCAATATACTCAGCTTCCATCGTGGAGTCTGCAACGGTATCCTGTTTGGAATTCTTCCAACATACCACCCCTCCATTGAGGGTAAATACAAACCCTGAGATAGATTTACTGTCATCCTTATCACTTTGGAAGCTGGAATCGGTAAATGCCACCATTTGGAGATCCCCATTACCATACACCAAGAACATTTCTTTAGTCCTTCGCAAGTACTTAAGAATGTTCTTCATGACTTTCCAGTGTTGCTCCCATGGGTTGAATTGATACCTGCTCACTACAGCTAGTGAATAAGCTACATCAGGGCGAGTACATATCATCGCATACATTATAGATCATACGGCTGAAGCGTAGGGTATAATGCTCATGCGAGCTCTCTCTTCATCAGTCATCGGACAGAAGTCCTTAGAGAGAGTGATTCCATGGCAAGCGGGCAAGGCACCACGATTGGAATCTTCCATACTAAACCTTTTTTGGATGGTATCAATGTACTTTGATTGGGACAATCCCAATAATCTTTTGGATCTATCTCTATAGATCCTTATGCCCAAAATGCATGAGGCATCACCCAGTTCCTTCATGGAGAACCTTTGTGATAAGAATAATTTGACCGATTGTAGCATAGGTATGTCATTTTCTATCAAGAGAATGTCACCTACGTACAGAACGAGAAAAGTGACAGTACTCCCTTCAATCTTCTTATAAATGCATGGTTCATCTATATTTTTGATAAAATCAAACTCTTTGATTGTATCATCAAAATAGATGTTCCAGCTCCGAGATTCCTACTTTAACCCATAAATGGATTTAAGCAACCTACACACTTTTTCGCTGCTCCTACTGTCTGTGAAGCCCTCTGGCTGATCCATAAAAACGCACTCTTCTAAATCACCATTTAGAAATGCAGTTTTAACGTCCATCTGCTAGATTTCATAGTCGTAGTGAGCAGAAATAGCAAGTAGGATCCGAATGGATTTAAGCATTGCTACTGGAGAGAAAGTTTCATCATAGTCCAGTCCTGGTCTTTGACGAAAACCTTTCGCTACAAGCCTTGCTTTATAAGTCTCTACCTGTCCATCTGCACCAATCTTTTTCTTAAAGATCCATTTGCACCCTACGGGTTTTATCACAGGAGGTGCAACGTCCAAAATCCATACTTTGTTGGTGTACATGGACTCCATTTCAGATCTCATGGTATCCAGCCACTTCACTGAGTCTCCACTCGTGATAGCTTGCTGAAAACTAGTAGGGTTATCATCATCCATGATGCAATCTTCTCTATCACCATCAATGAGAAACCCATAGTATCTCTCCGGCGGGCGAGAAGTTCTACTAGATCTCCGGAGCGGTTGAGATTCTTGAAGTTCTACTGCAACATCAGTTTCAACCAATTCGTCCTGAGTAATTTGTGTCTCTAGAACCTTTTCTAGTTCTACCGCATTGCCATCAGTACTATTTGTAAAAATTTCATTTTCTAAAAATGTGGCATGCTGAGAAACAAACACCTTTTGTTCCTCCTTGTGGTAGAATAGATATCCATATGAATGTTTTGGATATCCCACAAATATACACATGACCGATCGTGTCTCGAGTTTATCCGGATTCTGCTTTTTGACATAAGCCGGACAACCTCATATCTTAACTCTTATAAGAGATGGTCTCTTTCCACACCACATCTCATATGGAGTGGTAGATACGGTCTATGATGGAACCCTGTTCAATAGATAAATTGCTGTCTCTAATGCATGTCCCCAAAAGGAAAGTGGTAACTCAGCATCACTCATCATAGACCATACCATATCTAATAGGGTACGATTCTTCCGTTCTGACACACCGTTGTGCTATGGTGTGTACGGAGGAGTGAGCTGAGAGAGAATCCCATTCTCTTTTAAGAAGTCTGAAAACTCAGTGCTTAAATACTCTCCACCTCGATCTGATCGAAGTTTCTGGATACTCGAGCCAATTTGTTTTTCTACTTCAGGCTTGTACTCCTTGAATTTCTCGAAGGCTTCAGATTTATGCTTCAATAAAAACACGTGTCCGAATCTTGAGAAATCATCAGTAAAAGTGATGAAGTATGAAAAACTGGCTCTAGCATGTGTAGACATTGGTCCGCATACATCACTATGTATGAGATTTAAGAGTTCTGTAGCTCTCTCTCGTGTCCTATAAACGGAGTTTTGGTTATTTTACCTTTGATACCAGACTGAAAAGTCGCATAAGATTTATATTTAAAAGGTTTTAAATATCCATCTTTATATAGTTTGTTTAGTCTTGTTTCATTAATATGACTAAGTCTACAATGCCAAAGAAAAGATTCATTTGTATCTGAAATCTTTCTTTTACTTGTATGTTGTATATTGAAAACTATGTGTTGGTTTAAGACGTAAATTCCGTTACTTAGTGTACCATACCCTATCAACTGTTGATTCAAGTTAATGTTCATAACATTATTTTGCAACACAAAATGATATCCTTCATTGTCCAACAAAGATATGGATATTATATTACATAGCATACCAGGTACAAAATAACAAGGGTTCAAAACCAATATACATCCTAAAAGCAACCCCAGATTATACTCTCCTGCGGATACAGCATGTACATTGGAACCATTTCTAACCTGTAGAGTGTGGCCCCCAGTCTTCAAAACTCTATTGTTTCTCAATCCCTGCATACAATTACAAATGTGAGAACCAGAACCGGTATCTAATACCCAAGATGTAGAGTTTAATGAAACACAGTTTTCAGTTACAAACACACCTGAAGCGGAAGCATCAACATGCTTCTTCTTCTTGAGATCTGCAAGGTACAAAGCACAATTGAGTTTCCAGTGTCCTGACTTGTGGCAGCAAAAACATTCTCCTTTTCCACTTCCCGCGGTCCCAGACTTGTCTTTCTCCTTCGCCTTTTCAACTCCACCTCTCGGCTTGGTGGGATTCTTCTTCTTCTTTCCCTTGGCCTTGGCTTTCGAGACTGAAGAGGAAGATGGCCCATAAAGCAGAGCGGGAGTTTTCGCTATCTTAAGCGTGCTCTCTGCATTTCTCAACATATTGAGAAGTTCAGGCAATGATTTCTCCAAATCGTTCATATTGAAATTCACTATGAACGGAGCAAAGGCGGGGGAGAGAGACTGTAGAACAATATCTGTATATTGCTCATTATCCATAGTCCATCCCAGTTCCTCAAGTTCTTCTATAAGACCAATCATCTTCAGAACATGGTCTCCTACTGATGCACCGGGGGCCAACCGCATCTGAAACAGCTTTCGAGATGCGTCGTATCGTAAAGTATGAGATTGCTCTTCATACAACTCCTTTGTATGAAGAAAGATGGATTGCACATCCATCTTCTCGTGCTATTTCTGATGGATACTGTCCATAGAAGCAAGCGCGAGGCACGTGGCCGTGTTGCAATCAATATCCCATGTTTTTCGGATCTCCTTATCCGAAACAGATGATTCAGGGCCTGGGACGGGCGGGGCTTTGGTAGTGAAGACATATGATACTTTATCATATGTGAGTGCGATGTTCAAGTTCCTCAACCATTCTTTAAAATTTGGTCCAGTCAATTTGTTTTTTTCTAAAAGAAGCTTAAGTCCCGTCATCGGTATCTGCCATTAGGAGAGAGAAAAGAATACACTCAGCGAAATACTCTTGCAAAGATCAGATTGGTTATTATCTTATCTAATCGATGTCTCCTACTGCTTTTATCAAATTTTCTTTCAAACCAGAAAAGAAAACTAGCCAGGATTAATTACATTCTACAGTTTCGCTAACCGATCAGCCAGGCCAGTGTCGGTACTTTGAGGGAGGTTCCCCGTGCTTGCGCACGGACCTAATTAAAATAAACCTCGTTTTTCCCAAAGGTCAAACCCCGTTAACACCTTTCTAGACACCTACTGGATTGGCTAATTGTAAAGTGTAAAACTCTTCTGGGAGTAACCTTTACTCACAGTGGGATCGGGATCCAACTATCATGTAGATGGTATGCAATCTCATTGCAAATTTCAACACTTGAAATTCCCGATACAGTTTTTACCCCTAGATGCTTATGACCTTGGCTATGGTCAACATATCATAAGCACTAGTCAAGTTCTACCCGTCATTTCGTGATTAACTAGATCCACCTATATGACTCTTGAGTATGATCAATATAATCACATGAATGTCCTAACTTTCGCATTATATGCTTTGTAGAAAAACATCACTTAGCTACCGTACACTACGTCTTGACTATAAGCAACATACGTAGCACGAATACTAAGTACTCTGCTTTCTAAATTGACGGAGGGCTGCGGATTGTTTTTATGAAAACCTTTAACGCTTTGAACTTGATTTTGTTGTAGAATCTAAATAGTTTTTAGAAAAGGAGCGGCTTAAGCTCCACATCTTTTAAAACTTGCTTTTTCATAAAAAGGAGCCGAGTGGGTTTCAAATCCGATTCTACAACATCATTAGGTTTCTTTTCTTTTACATTAATCTCATTAATGTATTCCCATCATTTAAGTCCCTAAGTCATTACAGAAAGAAACGAAAAACAGTATTACATATCACATATATAACAATATCACATTCGTCTCAGATATTAAGCAATCACATCACAGAATAATCAGCAGCAAAAACACATATATGAAAATATAGGATATACTAGGAACTCCGTATTTTATATTTAGCCTACGATAGAAAATACGGATTCTATGGTCGTGATGAATAGCCAAGCCCACACCCTTAGACCCCTACGAGAGCGGCAAGTGACCCTTCCAATTCTGGAGTTTAGGAGACCCAGTCTCGACTCCTTGAGATGGCCTCCCACTGAACTCAAGAACCCGGTCACTCGTGCTCCCTTCCTTGGGTCTATCTTAATGCGGAAAAGTAAAATATATATCAATGGAGACATCATCCTCAACCCGGATGTGCCCCAATAAAAGAATAATATATACAATGAATTTTACATGAATGAAAAGATAAACTCTCGTCTCACATAAAACCCTCGGCCATTCGATCACGACGATCCTATACATCATATCATATCAACAATTGAAAAGCATAGACGACGTTAAAATATATCAGTCAACACATCAACATACCCACTGTTGCAATAGATCTCAACACTTGAACCTGCATAAAAATTCCCAAAGAGCATATATGGTACCTACGGATCAATGCAAGAGCGCACGGTCCAAGCCTCACCAACGGCGCCGCGAAACCGCCGCAAATACACCTATTTGGCCGCGGTTCCACGGTCGTTGTGTCCAGTTAGGCGCTCGTTTTTCTTGGGGATCTATAGGAAACCCTGCTCTATTTTCTGCATATTTTTAATTACAAAAATTCCAACTTTTGAAAAAATTTCCAGTGAGCATACAAAAAATATCATTTTTCATGTTCCATTGAGTTTTTAAATGTAGTCCGGTTTACCCTAAAACTCTAGCTAGACTCTGATACCATATTGGGGTGTAGTAGCGCCTCTAGTAAGGTTGCAACATCATAAACTACTGAACTTTTTAAATTCTAGAGGGCTATTACAAACGAACTACGAATCGTAACAAGAGATTAGGGTAATATCAACATAATAAGAAGTCTAAGCTAAAGGAAAAGGAAATACAACCTTTGTAGCCAACTCCTTCGGTCTTTAGGACTTCTACGGCTTTGCACGAAGCTTAGAACGACTCCGCTCAAGGTCCTTTGTCGTCTACAATGATCCACCCGGAGATTCCTAGATCAAGCTCTTAGCTTCACAAAATGGAGCAAACACTCTACACTAAAGGGTTAGGGTAGTGTAGAATGGTTGTGCGGTTTGTAAACTCACTTAAAAACCCTTTCTTTTTAAGTTCCTCACTCAAAAAAAAACTCAAGAGAGCTTGAAGAAGGAGGAAGGTGAAGATGGCAAAAGCTTTTGTGAATATAATGAAAAACTTATTTTCAATAATTGAAAAGAAAAGATTATATATGAGACACTCTCAAATATAACCATGGTTGGCTAAATATCTAGATATTATTTCGATGGGTTAAAGAACAAAGGAAATATAACCATAGTTAAAGTCAATGGTCAAAGAAGAAGTGTATTGGAAAATTAGTCATTATAGCTAATTTCTTTTTCTTTAAATCATTAACAAAATCTAGATATTTATCAATCATGTAAGTCTTGCATTGCCATCTCCTTTGTATTATCAACCATGACACATATGTATGTGTGTATGTATGCATGCACATCATCGTGTGTATGCGTGAACATACATGCATACAACCAAAGGAAAAAGGGTTAATTAAAAGTGAGCTAAAAGATAATATTAAACCAACACTTGATTTAATAAATCGGTCATATCAAATACGACCCAACCAATATTGAACGCCCGATTAAAATACGGTATCACATATTCGTATTTAATCGAGCTCCTGCGCATATCGCATATGCACACCACATCATTTCGCCTGAGCTAGAAAAATCCTGTATGGGACTCTAAGACTCGTCAATACGCCGGCAGTAGGTGATGATCATATCAAAACACCTACAAGCCACAAGCGGTCAGCTAAACGTAACGGCCACCCGGGTATTGAGTGATCAGAAGAAAAACAAGCGAACCCGTCAAAACTCCTGTCGAGCCATTGGCAACACTTACCGTACAGTCCAGTCTCTTCGTCTGATATGCTACATATCAAGTCTAGGGATGGAATTGTCGAGCCCTAATAACTCAATAAATCATATCGATATGGTCTATGACCGGTCGTGAAACTACTGATAACACTTATTAGTAAATCTTATCAGCCCTGGCCAGGGACTTCAAGTCAGAGCCAATCGCACATTGCACAACATCAACTCCCAATACCGGGAGAGACGAAACCCCTCCTATCGCTCACTGTGTCCATGTGTCTCGGGCTTATACCCAATAGCCACCTGTTTGCACGACTCGGTAGAGCCGTGCTAGGGTGGAAATAAAAGTACAGTTGGAGAACACATAAGAATCTATGAAGATCTCGGGTCTACAGACGAACCTGTACCAGTGTCACCAGAGAACTGCTATCCGACGATAGATATAATACTATATAGGAATTCTCTGTGAGTCCGTTCAGTGTACCCAGTCTCCACTGAGCACCCATATGCAATCTTCGATGTCACAACACAAATGGATATGGGATCAACCATCGCCCATCATATGGGTCAAGAAACGTACACGCTAGTCTACTCTGGAATATCGATACCTTGTCTAGATATACCTACGACTAGGAACATTCATGGATATGCTTATAGACTACACATGCCCCACTAGTATGATCTTCATCATAGCCATGGAAGTTAAGCATATATCCTCAGGGCTTTATCAACATGTATCAAATGAACAGTATCAAGTAAACATGTCAGATAAAGTAAAACCAGATAGCCAATATCATGTCGAGCAAGAAAGTCATAAATCATATATACATATATACATGTCCAAGCATCCACTATACATATAATGGCCTTTAGGTCATACATATATCAAACACATGTATCCATTCTGGATCTGTTGATTCCCTTCATCCCTTTGATCTATTTGCATCGATATATGCTTGAGTATTCTGTCACCTTGGTTTGAGCGCAGATTGAGCTGCGGCTAGTGATGCGGTCAGGGCGAGCTCGTCATGGACGAGGACTGACCATCGTGTTTTCTGGTGACATGGGAACGTATAAGTTTAGTGTTTGTGTTGTGACCTCTCGTTTGAGGCGAGTGTTCGGTTTTGCACCGGATGATCGGGCAATTATTAGAGGCTGCCTGTTGTGTGAGTGTTAGTACATATGCCCTAGGGGCCATTATTGTATCATACTAGTTTGTATATTACTTAATGGAAGTTTGGGATATTCACAGTTATATTAACAGTCTCGCTCAACATAGTAGTATGCTACTTGGTTGATATCTATCTTAATATGTGTATATGTTAGCATATCGCGAATACATATTGATAGGGCCCTTAGGATCTCGCTTGACTACCAGCGTTGTGATGGCAGTCACACTAGTGGGGGCTGGGTAGTCTATAAGCACATCCTTTTTCAGGTCCCTAATCGTAGGATTATCGAGACAGGGCATCGATACTCCAGAGTAGACTAGTGTGTACGCTTCTCATCCCAGCAGGGGAAATGGTCTATCCCACAGCCATTAGTACGTTGTACTGGAGATAGTATACAGGTGCTCGTTGGGTTACGGGTACACCGGACAGGACTCGCAGGGAACTGTTGGTTGGTATTATACCCGTCGTCAGTTAACAGTTCCCAGGTGACATGAGTATAGCATAGTCCGTTGACTTGACACTGCTGCTTCGTCTCGAGTGTGTACCCACTGTTCTTAGATTGCTATCCTACCACGGCTCAAAGGAGTCGTGCAAACAGGTAGCAGTTTGGTGCAGTCCCGAAGCACTTGAAGGCAGTGGCGGTTAGATAGGATTCATCTCTCCTGGTATTGGGAGTTGATATTGCGCTGTGTTTGGAGAGCCATTACGCAAAGTCCCTGGCCAGGGAAAACGAGATTTACTGGTAGGATTTCCAGTAGCTTCACAAGGTGTAATAGGCTTCACTCCGATACGACTTATACCGCTATTAGGGGTCTGACGTTTACCGCCCCCTAGGCCCGATATGCGGTAGTCCTAGACGAATAGACCGGACTGTACGAAGATTTTCACATTAGGAGTTTGGATGGGTTTCCTCATCGGCCTTCTTATCGACATCTACTTGGGGACCGTTACGTACAGTTAGTACCGCTTGCGGCCTGTGGTTAAATCCACTGCCAGTATAGTGTCGAGTTTTTAAAGTCCCACACAGAGAGTTTCCCTGCTTTAGGCAAAACGATATAGAGGTCGTATGGTTTTACGACAGGGTTCGGACACATACGTGCATTTATGCACGTACGATGTTCGGACAGTTTATACTAGCAGGCTTTAGTTTAAGCCAGATTCTAGTATTGGATTATTGGATTTATACAGTCTCAGTATTTCCGTGTTTTACAGATGGGAGGGGCATTCTCGTAATTAGTCGAGAACCTTCTAGAAGAAGGGTGAGGAGGAGAGCTTAGGTGTAAAATGCATTAAATGAATTAGTGACTCATGAGTTGATTTATCCAAATGAGTTAATGAAGCATTTATTGCTTAATGACTCATGTGATGATTCATTGATTATATTAAATGAAGCATGGTTGTAATTATCACATAATGATTTATTTGATATTCTTTATGCTTCATAAAATATAGAATTGAGACATAATTCATTTCATTCATATAAACACATTCACTCTCCTCAAGCTCTTTCTCTTCAAAAATCTAACCCTAATCCTCTCATGTGTTGAGATCCTAAGGGTTAGCAAGACTAGTAGATCCTTAATCCACTTCTATATCTTCTAGGTCACTTGGATTAGCAATCCTAGCCACTTAGTTACATCAAGTGAGAGGTTAAAACTTGGAGAAGGAACTCTCGGGTGGATCTTCTATCACATCGAGGAGGCCGACGAGGAGGTGAACAACAAGAACAAGAAGGACTAGAATCTTGAGATATAATCATCTATCATAGTAGTTAATCACTTCTAGATAGTTGTTAGTTAGGGTTTAGCAAAGATCCGTAAAGTTAGTCAATGTTAAATTGAACAAAATGATTGTTTTACCTTTTCTGCCTCCCCGCATCATGTGGGGTGTCTAATATCGATTTACAGTGGTATCAGAGCCTAGCTAAACCATAACTAACATGTTAGCAAAGTCATTAGAAATTCGATCGCAAAACGAACCCAAAAAAACAACATTTTCATATAGTTTCTGCCGATTTTAAAATGGGGTCTAAAAATTTTTCAGGGACCCTTAAAAATACAAGCAGGGTTTTTTGAGAAATGTGAAGAAATTTGGGATCGTGACTCGACCATACCACCACGGAAATGCCGCCGATCCAAGCGATCCGCCGTGGATCCGCAGCCGAGTTGACACAGAGTCAACCCAAATTGCTCAGTTATTCTTCTGTGTTGATGTTGTGTTTTCTGGGATGTTTTGTTTCTGCTCAGGTTTTATGTGCATAGAGAATTGTTTGGAGTAAATTCATATGTGTTGCTTGATCGAAATTCTAAGATGTTTGGCTAACTGGATTATATCTGTGTTGTGTTTAATGTGTTCGTAAACCTCCCCTTACTGCTAGTATGTCGGTTAGCAAGGGGTTGCACATTTCTGTTATAGTTTTTACTGGTTTATGAATGTGGAATTGTTGGATTGTCGTGAATGGATAACTGGGGATGTGAGATGTGTGTTTCTTTCATTAAAATGTAAATTGTAATTTGTTGTAATATTCTTTTGCGGGGCACATCCGGATTGAGGTTGTAACCACCGTTGTATTATTTCATTTACTGTTTTCTGCTCCTAGGATAGACCCAAGGTGGGGTACACAAACTACCTGGTACTTTTAAGTGTTTAGTGGCCTTCTCACTTCGTTGAGGGAGACCGCTTCACTTCGGGTACTTGGCGGGTAGTTTTCCGTACCCGTAGGGGTCTAGGGAAGGGTTTTGGCTATTCATCGCGACTATATAATCCGTCTTTCTTTGCAGGCTCAAAAGGAATGCGGATTCCTAGAAAATCCAATATGTTCATCTGTGATCTGGAATGCCTATTATTGCATCTGACGAATGTACAATATCTATATATGATATCTAGTGGGCATCACTTATGTTTTGCACCCGCGCTAGCCCAGCCCCCGCTCTGTCGTTAGTTAAGTAACCTAACGGGTGAATGACGGGGCCCAGTGGCGAATGCGGATGGCATAAGAGGATGTTGTATTTTCGTTGTTTTCTGCAATGATAGGTTAATTGATGGGACGCATTATATTAATGCAAAGAAAATAAACCAAAGTTGAATCGTTGGAACGGTTTAAAAGAAACCACTCGGTTATTTTAAAACAGAAGATTTTTTTAATTGCGGAGCTAAAACCACTCCTTTTAAAAAGCTATCAGATTCCTTCGATCATATCAAGTTCACTACGTTCGTGGTTTCGCCAAAACCATTCGTAGCCCTCCGTCATTTCATTTGAGTATTCAGTAGTATTCAAGCTATGTATTTTGACCAACGCCAAGGCATAGTGTTTGGTAGCTGCTGGGTATGCATTTGTTGCATAGATAGATGAGTTAGTTTGGGACAGTCGTACTGCCATTTAGCCAACGTCAGGGGTATGTACGGATGGGTTCAAATTAACAAGATAATGATGGGTAGAACTTGACATGTGACTTATGACATTTTGACCAACGCCAAGGTCATAAGAGCATGGGGAAGAAATTGATTTCGGGAATTTCTAAAGAAACTGAAATTTGCTAAGAGCTGCATACCATTTGGAGTATGATAATTTTGGTAGGATTCTTTCAGCTTTATCACACGATAATATTTGGATCCCGATCCTATTGTGAGTATCCGCTACTCATCAGGAGAATTGTCACTTAACGATCAATGCTATAAACCAAGTAGGCGTCGAGAAAGGTGTCAGCGAGCTACGTCCCCAGAGAAAAGAGCTTATTTAATTAAGGAACTTCGCGAAAGCGTCGTAAAACCTCCCTCGAAGTACCGACACAGGCGTAGCTGAACGGTTAAGCAAGTATTATACGGTGAGAATAGTCCTGACTAGTTCCTCCTTTTTGGTTTTAGGAGGGATTCGAGAAACAGTGGGAGCCATCCTGTTTAGATAAACTAAAAACTACTCTAAACTTGCAAGAGCATCATTCTAAAGTGTTACCTCTCTCTCTCTCCTAATTGCAGCGACCCAGAACATGACAGGCCTTAACTTATTATTAGATAAAAATATTTTGACAGGGCCAAACTATAAAGACTGGTTCCGGAATGTCAATATGGCTTTAACTTATGACAAATTGGGGTATGTCCTTACTACTAAGGCACCTGCAGTCCCTGGTCCAGAATCCAGTGTCGCGGATAAGCAAATCCGCAAGACCTGGGAGTTAGACTGCGCGAAGGCCAAATGCATCGTGCTTGCCTCTATGAATAATGAACATCAGAGGAGGCACGAGAATATGGATCTTGAATCCATATTTCTCCACACCAAGGAACTGTATGGAGAGCAATCTCGTATAGCTAGATACGAAACCTCGAAGAACTTGTTTCAGTCGAGGCTGGCCGTCGGATAATCTGTAGGAGAACATGTCCTTAAGATGATTGGCTATATTGAAGAGCTCGCAGACCTCGGGACAACATTAGAGAACGAGCTACATATAGACTTGGTTCTTCAGTCCCTTCCTTCCACCTACGCCCAATTTATCTTGAATTTCAACATTCAAGGTAAGGAAATTAAGCTTCCAGAACACCTTAACATGTTGAGGAGTGCATAGGGCACCTTGTAGAAAGTAAGGGAAACACCCACTATGTTTGTTCGCGGTGATTCCTCTTCCAGGTCCAAGGCAAAGGCCAAAGGAAGGAAGAAGAAGGGCGCTACCAAACCAAGAGGTGGTGTTGGTAAGGTAGAAGCCAAGGGAAAGACAAACGTTGCGGTGCCAGTAGTGGCAAAGGACGAGTGCTTCCACTGTCATAGGAAAGGCCATTGGAAGAAAGATTGCAAAGATTTGATCGCCAAGAACAAGGACCCGAGGCAAGTTGTAGCTTCGGCTTCAGGTATGTTTGTAATTGAAAATTGTCTGTCAATCAACTCTACTTCCTGGGTATTGGATACTGGATCAGGATCTCATATATGTAATTCATTGCAGAAACTGAGAAACCGTAGAGTGCTGAAGGTTGGTGATATGACCCACCAGGTTGCTAACAGAGCTAGCGTGAATGATGTGTCCGTAGGGGATTATCACCTTAGATTGACGAGTGGACATATTTTGGTTTTGCGCAACTGTTTTTGTGTACCCAGTTTAACGTGTAATATCATATCAGTATTGTTGTTATAAAAAGAAGGTTATGATTTCACGTTTGTAAGCGATGTTGTTAACATCCACCTTAATCATGGTTTGATTGGGTCCGGTACACTAGATAACAGTATATACGTGTTAAACCAATTACAGATTTTCAATGTCCAGAACACACTAAAAAGAAAGTCTCCAGATATAAATCAGGCTTTCTTATGGCATTGTAGACTATGTCACATCAATGAGACAAGGTTAACTAAGTTACATAGAGAAGGATATTTAGATCCGTTCGAATATCAATCTTATGCCACTTGTCAATCATATCTCAAAGAAAAGATGACAAAGACTCTATTCACTGGACATGGAGTAAGAGCGAGCGAGCTCTTAGGACTCATACACAGCGATGTATGTGGTCCAATGTCTACACATGCAAGAGGCGGTTTTTCATATTTCATTACTTTTACGGATGATTTCTCTAGGTATGGATTTATTTTCTTGAAGAAACATAAATCCGAGGCCTTTGAGAAATTCCGAGAATATAAGAATGAAGTAGAAAACCAAACCGGTAAAAGTATCAAGACACTGAGATCTGATCGAGGTGGTGAATACTTAAGTGCCGAGTTCCTGGGTTACTTAAAAGAGAAAGGAATTCTCTCTCAGCTTACTCCTCCATACACTCCACAATATAACGGTGTATCGGAAAGACGGAACAGAACATTATTGGATATAATACGTTCCATGATGAGTAATGCTGAGTTACCGTGATCTTTCTGGGGTTATGCGCTAGAATCAGCTACATATCTTTTGAACAGGGTTCCTACTAAGACTGTGCCTACAACACCATATCAGATGTGGAGTGGGAAGAAACCCTATCTTCAGTATCTGAAGATATGGGGATGTCCAGCTTTTTTTAAAAAGCAGCATGCGGACAAACTCGAGGCACGATCAGTACAGTGTAAGTTTGTGGGATATCCAAAGAACTCCAAGGGGTATTTTTTTCTATTACGCAGAGGAACAAAAGGTTTTTGTTTCTCATAATGCCCATTTTCGAGAACAGCAGTTTTCAGAAAAGGAAATAAGTGGGAGCGCAATAGAACTGGAAGAAATTCCAGAACCATAAATTACTACTGAAAGTTTGGTAGAACCAGAAGTTCAAGAAGAACAGGACATTCTCGCACTCCTCCGCAGGAGTAGTAGGCCATCTCATCCGCCGGAAAGATACTACGGTTTTCTCATAGACGGGGATAGAGAGGATTGCGTCATTGATAATGATGAACCTACTAGCTTCAAGCAGGCCATCCAGAGCAACGACTCGGTAAGATGGCTAGATGCAATGCGGACCGAGATGGAGTCCATGTACACCAACAAAGTATGGACTTTGGACTTTGCTCTAGATGGGATAAAACCCATAGGATGCAAGTGGATCTTCAAGAAAAAGATTGGTGTAGATGGACAAGTAGAAACCTATAAGGCTAGACTTATTGCAAAGGGTTTTCGTCAAAGACCTAGTTTGGACTATGACGAAACTTTTTCTCCAGTGGCTATGCTCAAATCCATTCGGATCCTTCTTGTCATTGCCGCCTTCTATGATTATGAGATCTTGCAGATGGACGTAAAGACGGCTTTTCTAAATGGTAATTTAGAATAGTGCGTCTATATGGATCAGCCAGAAGGTTTCAATCAGAGTAGCTGCAGCGGGAAAGTGTGCAAGTTGCTTAAGTCCATTTATGGACTAAAACAGGCATCGCGGAGTTGGAACATCTGTTTTGATGAAACGGTCAAAGAATATGACTTTATAAAAAATCCAGATGAACCATGTATATATAGTAAAATTATAGCACGACTGTCGTATTCCTTGTCTTCTACGTGGATGACATTCTATTAATAGGAAATGACATTCCTATGCTACAATCTGTCAAAGAATTCTTGTCACACAGGTTCTCCATGAAAGACCTGGGTGATGCCTCTTACATTCTGGGGATCCAAATCTATCGTGATAGATCTAAGAGGATGTTGGGACTTTCGCAGTCCAGGTATATCAAGACTATACTGAAAAGATTCAGTATGGAAGATTCTAAGCACGGTAATTTACCGGCTTGTCACAGAATCACCCTCTCCAAAGAGATGTCTCCCAAGACTGATTTGGAAAGGGATCGCATGTTAATTATACCCTACGCTTTTGGAAGAACTAAGGATATGTTCTTGGTTTACAGTGGAAAAGACCTCAAGATCGAGGCTTTGCTGACTCCAGCTTCCAGAGTGACAAGGATGATTCCAAGTCCATGTCAGGTTATGTCTTTACCCTCAATGGAGGGGCGGTGTGCTGGAAGAGTTCTAAGTAGGACACCATTGCTGACTCGACGATGGAAGAGGAGTATATAGCTGTTTGCGATGCCGCAAAAGAAGCAGTCTGGATGAAGAAGTTCCTCACAGAACTTCAGGTGGTTCCATCCACTGTTGATCCAATACCTCTGTATTGTGACAACAACGGGGCTATAGCTTTAGCGAAGGAACCCAGGTCCCATCAGAAGTCCAGACACATCTTAAGGCGGTATCACCTGATCAGGGAGATCATAGATCGCCAGGAGATCGAGGTCCGGAGAGTTGCTACAGAGGAGAACACTGCAGATCCATTCACAAAGGCCTTACCTCAGATACAGTTCGAGAGGCTACTCGAGATGATAGGTCTTCGATAAGCCAGAACATGGCCCTAGTGCAAAGGGGAGATTGTTAGTGTATATAGCCTAGGGGCCATTATTGTATCATACTAGTTTGTATATTACTTAATGGAAGCTTGGGATATTCACAGTTATATTAACAGTCTCGCTCAACATAGTAGTATGCTACTTGGTTGATATCTATCTTAATATGTGTATATGTTAGCATATAGCGAATACATATTGATAGAGCCCTTAGGATCTTGCTTGACTACCAGCGTTGTGATGGCAGTCACACTAGTAGGGGCTGGGTAGTCCACAAGCACATCCTTTTTTAGGTCCCTAGTCGTAGGATTATCGAGACAGAGCATCGATACTCCAGAGTAGACTAGTGTGTACGCTTCTCATCCCAGCAGGGGAAATGGTCTGTCCCACAGCCATTAGTACGTTGTACTGGAGATAGTATACAAGTGCTCGTTGGGTTACGGGTACACCAGACAGGACTCGCAGGGAACTATTGGTTGGTATTATACCCGTCGTCAGTTAACAGTTCCCAGGTGACATGAGTACAGCATAGTCCGTTGACTTGACACTGCTGCTTCGTCTCAAGTGTGTTCCCACTGTTCTTAGATTGCGACCCTACCACGGCTTAAAGGAGTCGTGCAAACAGGTAGCAGTTGGGTGCAGTCCCGAAGCACTTGGAGGCAGTGGCGGTTAGATAGGATTCGTCTCTCTCGGTATTGGGAGTTGATATCGCGCTGTGTTTGGAGAGCCATTACGCAAAGTCCCTAACTAGGGCAAACGAGATTTACTAGTAGGATTTCCAGTAGCTTCTCAAGGTGTAATGGGCTTCACTCCGACACGACTTATAACGCTATTAGGGGTCTGACGTTTACCGCCTCCCTAGGCCTGATATGCGATGGTCCTAGACAAACAAACCAGACTGTACGGAGATTGTCACATAAGGCTCAGCAAGAGTTCAGATGGGTTTCCTTATCGGCCTTCTTATCGACATCTACCTGGGGACCGTTACGTACAGCTAGTACCGCTTGCGGCCTGTGGTTAAACCCACTGTCAGCGTAGTGTCGAGTCTTTAGAGTCCCATACAGAGAGTTTCCCTGCTTCAGGAGAAACGATATAGAGGTCGTATGGTTTTACGACAGGGTTCGGACACATACGTGCATTTATGCACGTACGATGTTCGGACAGTTTATACTAGCAGGCTTTTGTTTAAGCCAGATTCTAGTATTGGATTATTGGATTTATACAGTCTCAGTATTTCCGTGTTTTACGGATGGGAGGGGCATTGTCGTAATTAGTCGAGAAGCTTCTAGAAGAAAGGTGAGGTGGAGAGCTTAGGTGTAAAATGCATTAAATGAATTAGTGACTCATGAGATGATTCATCCAAATGAGTTAATGAAGCATTTATTGCTTAATGACTCATGTGATGATTCATTGATTATATTAAATGAAGCATGGTTGTAATTATCACATAATGATTTATTTGATATTCTTTATGCTTCATAAAATATAGAATTGAGACATAATTCATTTCAATCTTACAAACACATTCTCTCTCCTCAAGCTCTTTCTCTTCAAAAACCTAGCCCTAATCCTCTCATGTGTTAAGATCCCAAGGGTTAGCAAGACTAATAGATTCTTAATCCACTTCTATATCTTCTAGGTCATTTGGATTAGCAATCCTAGCCACTTAGTTACCTCAAGTGAGAGGTTAATGCTTGGAGAAGGAACTCTCGGGTGGATCTTCTATCACATTGAGGAGGCCGACGAGGAGATGAACAACAAGAACACGAAGGACTAGAATCTTGAGGTATAATCATCTATCATTGTAGTTAATCACTTCTAGATAGTTGTTAGTTAAGGTTTAGCAAAGATCCGTAAATTTAGTCGATGTTAACTTGAACAAAATGATTGTTTTACCTATTCCACCTCCCCGCATAATGTGGGGTGTCTAACATCGACTTACAGTGAGGACTGTTGATGTACAGCCTACCTCAAAGATTGTGATGTCATCTACCGTGCAGACAGATGACCCAGCTGTTGCTAAGATTGATGGGATGTCACTTCCAGAGCTTATGAGCTGAGATCGCTGGAGCTTTCAGACAGAGATGCGACGGTAGATAGCTAGTCTATCCTGAGTAGAGTTGAGCGACTAAGATGATTCGTCTGATTTTATGCACCGACACAGGCCCAATTGAGTTGAAGATTTCCAGTGTGGAGAATCTTACTCGGATCTAGAGTAGATCAATCCAGAGATGACGTTGTTCGTTGGATGATCCGATAGGAGATCAGTAAGTTGACCAGTTCAGATAGAGTACCTCACCCAGATGCGTTGTGAGTTGATCGAGAGCAGATGAATAAAGTATATTCCTCCGATGATTGGGACGAGTTCCCGAGGACGTGTTCGGATAGATATCTTCTACAGAGTTATGAAGATACCGAGTTCGTAATTTCGAGTCCGTGTGAGAGACTCTGGATTGAATGTAGCTAAGAATAATTGCAGTACGCATATAGCAAGATGTGACGTCGAAGTAGACGAAAATAAAGACGAGTGGAACAAGAGGTTCGTGCGAGATGTTAGCGAGCTGTTGTTACTCCCCATTGAGATTAGAGATCTGATATGTATACAGAGGCGTTGGTATACGACCAGTTCCCGAGGAAATACTGTGCTTAGAAAGCAGATGTCCAGAAAACGAGAAAAGATTATGTAAGAGTACCAGCTCCGTATAGTTCGGCATAGGCGAGATTGGAAGAAACATGGAGCAGGTTCCTTCAAGGACACTGCTACGATAAGATTTGCATCGAGGATCAGTTGTTTCAGGTGTATTCAGAGGGCCAGAGGCCGATGCCAGTGACGTGCTGCTTTACGAGTGGTCATACTAATTGGCCGAGAGATGACTAGAGGAGTGTCAGAGCGGAATTGTTTCCGTTAGTACACCTGACCGGGCAACGAGCCAATAGATTACGAGATTGGTAATCTATAGAGAAATGAGAACCCAGAGACATAGGACGCCAGACCGTGAGCAGGAGGCAAGCGGATGTTCTTGCTCTGCCAATTTTGGGCGCACCGACATTTTTCGACATTGTAGGAGGTGTACCTCAATATCATTTGTTGTGATTTGCATTTGTGATGCGAGTATCACGCTTATATCGCTTGGATTTGATTTTTGATGATTTAGTTCATGATATTGTTTTCATGCACCATGGCTGCACTTACTGGATATTTACATTTTATGCATAGTTATTGAACTTGAGATATGCTTTATACACCATTGTGTTGGTTTATGATTTGTGCATATTTATTGCACTTGAGATCGGTTTTGTGCCTTGGCTGCACGTATTTATGATTTCGTGGATTTCATATGATTGATTTGATTTGTGCATATGGTACGTACTCGATTTGATTTTTGCACTCGGTATAGCTCACATGTGCTTGCAGTGCATTGATACGGATTTTGTGCACATAGTTGCACACGTTTTTGATTTTACACACCTTGGTACACTCGGTGTTGTTTTATACGCATTTGAGTTATTGATGCGTTTCCGTGCACTTGTTGCACCCGATTTGTATTTTGTGCACTGGATGCACCGGATTTGTATTGCGTGCACTGGACGCACTGGATTTGTATTTCGTGCACTGGACGCACCGGATTCGTATTTCGTGCATTGGATGCACCGGATTTATACTCCGTACATTGGTTAAGGATTTATACTCCGTATATTGGTTACACCCGATTTATATCTTTGAGCATTTGTTCACCAGATTTATGTTTTTGTGCACGTTTGCACTTGATGTTCGTTTTCGTGCATGCTACTGCACCAGATGTTTTATACGGACCAGACGTGCTTGGGTTGGATTTTTGCGCATGTTAGGCGCTTGGTATTGGATTTTGTACGCATCGGATGCACTTGATTTAGATTTTATTCGTTCATGATTGGATGCACTTGATTTAGATTTTATTCATGCATGTTGGATGCACTTGATTTAGATTTCATTCGTGCATGACGGATGCACTTGATTTGGATTTTCGCGCATTTTGGGCGCATGATATGAGATGTGATTTTGTGCACATCGGATACAGCCGATTGGGATTTTCATTCGTGCATGTTAGATGCACTGGGTTGAGATTTTCGTGCACTCTAGATGCACTTGATATTGTTGTCATGCACATCCGTTGCACTGGACAGATGCTTTCGTGCACACCCGTTGCACTTAGTTTGGTTTTGTGCATATTTGTAGCACTTATATTTGGCTTTGGTTTCTGTGCACACCAGACGCACGTGATTATTAGATACGCCTTTTGGGGATGATTTTGCTCTTGAGTACTTTGTTTTCATGATGCGCACTATATTATGTAGTAGCCGAACAGGACTAATCTGAGGATAGTACATGAGTACTTTGCATGCATTAAAAGTTTAACAAGAGGTTTTTAAAAAGGAGCTATAGTTTCTCTATTTCTTACATGTCCGCGAGTGACACGAACGTTTATAAAGGAAAACCTTTTGGGATATTTCAAAACAGCGGGACGTATATTTGAGCAAAACATGTATGAACGTATATCTATTACTTTACAAATGAGCCTCCGTCACTTGTGCCGTGAGGTACGCATCACGCGGCAATTCATAAAAGATTTTGCATGTATTTTATTCAGTTTTAGGAAATTTTTCCAAGGATGCGTACTATATACGTATTATAGTATGCATATTGGATTTCGAGATCTGTATCTCCATTGTAACTCCAATAATTTGCATGCAAATCCGATGATTTGCGTGGCGCTTGACGGAGTTCGATTTTGAGTTTTGTACTCATTTTCATGCACACTTGACGCGCTGTGGTATTTCTATATCTTCCGTGATTTTGCAGCCCCGTTGATTTGAGCTGATTATTGAAATGTTTTAGTATGTGGGGATTTAAATTTAAATTCGGAGACCGAATTTATTTAAGGGGGGAAGATTATAACATTTCAAAAAATATAAAATATTATTTTTGGAATTTAATATTAAAATAATATATTTCGCGAAAACTACCCGATTTGCGAATTTGGAGTTTTCGTAAAATGGTATAAATATATACCAATATTTATGAAATAATTGGAGATTAAAATGATTTATTCATCTAAAAATATATTTATTGGATATTGCATTTTTAAAATTAATTATATGCAGTTTAAATAAAAAATTGAGTAGTGCACTACTAATCGCGATTAAGCCGCCGTGTTTCTACCTTTTTCCATGGTTAGTGCACCACGACATGTTGCATTTTGTTGCATGTTGTTCATTTGTGTTGTGACTTGTGTTTAATTTGGGAAAAGAAAAGAAAATGAATGAGAGTGCATAATTGATGAGAGAGGGGGGGACCACATCATGGCATGGGAGCATGTCATGAGAGAGAGTGAGAGTGAGAAAGGGAGAGAGAGCCTTGACCAATTCCTCATTCTCTCTTCTTCATTTTGTTTCCTCAACTCCTCCTTCATCTTCATAGTCTCCTCCATCACCTCCTCTACCCCATGGCAACCACCCCAATTTCATCGCCAAAACCCTATACTCTCTTCAATAAAAAGATGCACAACTTCACCCTCAACCCAATGGATGCTTCAAAGTTGGATTTTGACCACCTTGAGCAACTCAAGAAATTTCTTGAGTTCCCAAATGAGTTATTTTCTTTCACCATTAGTATAGTATGTGATTACCTTTAGCTTCTATTTTAGTTTAGAATTGATTTAGTGAGGTTTAGTGATCTTGGAAAAATTCAAGAGAGGGTTTAGGTGATTGTATGGAATTGTGATGAGTAGTGAGTGTTGCAAGACCTGAGAGATGTCTTTTCTGGCCTAGAACACGGAATGGAAACTAAAATACAAACTTAGAAATTTCCCCATGTCGGTTTTGTGACATTTTATTGGCCTACAGGGAATCTGGAGCAACCTGGGACGTTTACGAGGAAAACTAGCAACACTATTAACCTAAATTGAGTACAAGGAGACCACCCTGAGGAGACGAATCCAAGTAGAGCACCCCAGGACAAGAAGGCCGGAATTTAGGGTAGTGTCGCCGGCCAATTGGTGGGTGATGGTGTTAGAATTAGTTCTCTAGCTCACTTATCTCATATACTACCCCACTGCACTGCTATTTTATCCCCATTTTACCCGAGACTAAATCTGGAACCATTTTCCTAGGTTGCTGATTATGGAATTTGTTAATTATGAATTTGGATTTGGAATTTTATAGTGTATTGGGTTGTTAGACGTTTGTACGTCAACAACGAGAATTGTTTGGTTGTTTTGCATGCGTAGGCTATAGGTTCTAACCTATGAGCGCACCGTGTGCCGTATCGGTTTTCCGAACTTGATTTTAATAGCATTGCGACTGTGTATTTATTGTAGGTACCTTCGTGTGGATTCCAAGATGACGAAGCACATCGACTATGGCTGAACAAGGAGTTCCGCAGATGATTTGATTTATATCTACGTGGGAAGTCGGGTGGATGGCGTATAGCACCCCTCAAGTTTTGATGGAAACCGATATATAGAATATGGTTAGGGAAACCATGGTAGAAACTTATGGATATAGTTAAGAATTAGTAGGAGACAAGATACGCCACTACTTAAGTTATAGTTATGGTTTAGTGTGACATTATATGATAGAAATGATGTCTCAAATTGATATATATATATATATAGTTGCAAGAGAAAAAGTGACATGAGATTTATAAGATGACTTGAGGTAAGATATTGATGTGAGATATTGACGTGATGAAATAAGTATACGATGAGATATGATGACTAGGTTTGATATGTCGTTATACGGATGCGAGTCGATATGTGATAATTGATACCTTTGCCGGTCCCATGATATGAGATTGATACGGATGTGACCTGAGAGATAGGTATATATATATATATGAATAATGATGTGAATAATGAGTGATATGTCGTACGAGACGTTAGGTCCGTACCCTCATTGTCATATAGGTTGATAGAATCCCTAATTGTTTAATACCATTGTACGATGTATTATACCGTACGTGATGAGTTTTATCTGATGATTGATCCATACCTTTGATTAGAGGATGTCGTATGAGGATTATACCGTACGTGATATTGTGAGGCTGGATGCCGATTGATAGATTCACGGACTCGGTTATGTTATAGATGCGTATACCTTATAGCATTTCACTTATGATGTACCTTAAGCTACGTTCATGATATTCTCATTGCATTACATATACCTGTGCTAGTACACCTACACAATTATCGATGATGCATATGTTACACTTACACAGATTGCCGGCTCACACAACTTCATCATCGATAATTCCTATGTCACTTACACAGTAGAATTGCTACATCATGTTATGATATATTGCTATGCTCACATCATTATTGTATATTGCATGATATACTTGATATGTTCACATCACCATACTATGTCGCATGATATACTTGATATGCTCACATTTCTGTTCTATATTTGAATGCATCATGCTTTATGATATTACGCATTGAGATGTTGTTTTCATGAGATTCTGGATTGGAGAACCGCGGTTATATTTCAAAGGAAATTATGTATTGTTTTAAAAACCCGGTTTCTCTTATTATGATATTTCGAGACGTCCACCGTGTTTTTTCTCGGTTATGAGTTATATGATACCCGATTCGAGGAGCTGGATGAGGCCGTTTGCGGGTACATAGTGGACCCGGTATGGTACCCCAGTGCAAGAAAGGTATGTTGTGCAGTAGACGATGAGCCTGGCAGAGGGACCACTACCTACCGGTGATAGTATTTGGACTCGGCGGTTATCCGGAGGATACCGACCGGAGTCGTGAGATGATATGGGCCCATCCGGACTAACGGAGCCCATGGGCCGATCCGGACTGACGGAGCCCGAGATATGAGGATTTACGTGTCGATTTTAGATACGGGTTTCATGATGTTTCGAGTGTCGATGTTGGACTCTCAGATTCCATCATTTTGATGTGTCGTTGATGGACACACGTTGGTTGATATCCTCATATTTACATGCATATTCTTTCATGATATTTACATGCATGATGTTGTTGTGTCATTGATGGACACATAGATGTTATCCACATGATGATAGGCATTGATTATATTGTTGACACTTATACGGATACGGTCACCCTAGATATTATAATATTACCTTTATGATATAGTTGACCTAGGAATCGTTGTTTTATTCGATTTCTATCTGATGATGTTTTCTACTCACGAGTTGGCAACTCACCCATATTGTGCCACAGTTCTTGCAGGTTGACCGCATGGATCAGTAGCGGTATCGCTGGCACACAACATACATTCGGGTGATTTTCTTTGGTAAGTGGTGCATATTGGATCGTGCCACTCTTGTATTATTATTGCTATTGTATCTAGTCAACTCCATCAATCAGAAACTATTATTTGTATAAGTAGTAAGACTTAGAAAGACTTGTGGTTGCGAGACTCAGAGCGATGGGTTATATGTTCGCTTGGTGGGTTGATGTCTTTCTTATTTCATTATCCTTTGTGTTGATCTTCGCCATTGGGCATCATATACTTATATTTATGACTTGCGTGGTTGTGATTCCGCTGATTGGCGAAGTGCTAGCTCCTGCTTGGGGATGCCTTTTATATTATCATGTATACGTGGTTTTGGATCAAAATATACAAGGGAGGTGCTGCCCAAATTTTTAGAAGACGAAACATGTTTTTCAACTAGTAAAATCCACTTGCATTTTTCATGTTCCATTATCTATGCATTTAAGAAAACTTTTGATTTCATCATACTTTTATTTCAAACTTCACCTCTTTTATTTTCTTTAAAAAAAGGTTTAGATTTCTGGGCTTCGGCTTACTTGAATTACGTTACGCCTATAGCCATGGCGTGATTTAAGTGCCGGTCGCGGACTAATATTTTCGGGTCGTGACAGATATGCATAATAAAAAAATATTATATAAATATTATATGTATATATTTTCCTTCATAATTTTAATTATAATATATAAACATATGGTAAATAGTATTTTGCAGATAAACCCAAATATATTTCATATTTATAATAAACACCTTTAAATATTTAAGAAAAGTAAGGAAAATATTATATCAAATGTGCGATATTTTCGACTGAACAAATACCCCCAAACTTAATTTTGATCGTCGGGAGCAAACTTTTTATTAAAGAGAGGGAGAAAAAGAAAAAAGAAAAACCTAAGTAGCACACTTTCGTAGGCAACACGATTGCACTGAGCACGTGCAACAAGCTGTTAAACCTCTAGGTGTCCCTACTAGGAGGAGTGTTGTCTCCTTAGGGTTTTCAGCAGATTACACCCATAAAATCTTATAATAAAAGAAAGAAGATGAAAGTTACGTACAAAGATAAAAACTATAAAAGAAAAAACTTGAAAATAAGAGTTTTCAACTACTCCAGCTTTTCAGTTGCCATGAGCCCTATCTTAATGGTCGTGAAAAGATATTAGAAATCACATTATCTCTCAATAAAACATCGCCTATAGTCTTTCTCCCTAACTTTCTTCCAAACATCGATCATATACCTCTACGTGTGTGAAAAAGACATCCCTACACTTAGAGAATTCAATTCAAGCTATCATACTCTTGTCCATCTTCCAAAGTACTTTATAGTCGGTGAATATTTTCGATGGAATTGTTCACACATCCTTCATGTGACCGTTAATACTTCTTGAGGTACTAACCGACCGATTACAAATTGTGCTCGCTTATTAGGTATAATTCCTCGTCTTGCAACACCCAAGGCTAAGCAGTGGCTCCCAAACTAGTTGGTCTATGGCACAAGATGATAAAGCACCCTTGCTATATTTTTTTTATGCTGCCTTAAGTAATTACAAAACCAGTGTTCATTTTTCTTCACCATTTTTTTATTATATTTTTATTTTTCTTACTAAGGCTTTTAGACAAGATCATTTCAAGGTATCCTCTACTATCCCAAGTTTCGAGATGTGTATAAGTGCATATAGTAGGGTATCAACGTTCAAATGTTTGGCGTCAGGAATAGGGAATATTTTTTAGACTCAGATCTATCCTCAGATTAGTAATTTCGTTTATCTTACTAACCCTTGCAACAACGGCTCATAACTACTTATTACTTGCTTCGTTTAAGAAAACATCTAACTTTCTTGCTCTTCTTAAACTTTTCCAATCTTTCATATGTAATTTTTCACTTTCAAAATTTGTGCTTATATTTATGATAATGAAAAATAATGCGTGAATAAGCACAAACCTCCCCCAAACCTGTTTGCAGCAGTGTCCTCACTGATGTCATCTGTTAAGCTTAAAAAAACCTGTAGACTTGGTAGGAAAAGTTAGTAACGGGGACATGAATAAATGACAGTGAAATTCTCTCCCAAACTTATTTTTGTGTCATAATTTTGTAAAAATTTTCTTTTCGTTCAAGAGCCAAAATATATTTTCCACCCCCTCCCCCAAACTTGAGTAAAATAGTATTAAGCATTTAAAATTATGTGGGGGTTAAAGTTATTGGTCAATATAAAACTTTACAAAGACCAAAAGTCAACACCAACCATTCAAATAATTTATCAATATAACACACTGGTTCGTAGAAGATCATGTCACCTATCGACGTGAAGAAGTGGAGAGGGGATAAGAGGTGGAATAGAATGGGTTTACGTCTCAGTTTATAGAGACGAAACAGTGATGGTGGATTACTCGCATTCTCGTTATTGATAAGAAGAAGAGATGGTTGTTCAACTTCTTTGTGTTTTGGTTGATTCATCACAACGCCCATGTCTTCTAAGAATGCGAGTTCTTCTGCGGAGATTTCTTCAAAGTTATCATTGATATCCTGAATAATAATCACATCGAATAGAACGGGATGATACTCAGACTCCATAAAAGGTTCATATTTAGCGTTAGATGTTGACCAGGACAGCCCGATTGAAGGTCCGTATATGAATAATAAATAGCAGGGTCAAACAATAACGTACTAGCGAAGTCAAGATCAGTATCATGAAACTTTTCAAGTTCGCTGCTGTCGGAATTTATCGTTTCGACAGAACATACTTGAGCATAGGGTTAGGAGGGTTCACTTCCCAACTTATAAATGTTAAGCTCAATTGACATCTTCCCGAAGGATAGGGTCATAAAGCCGTTTTGACAATTGATTATTGAGTTGGAAGTCACTAGAAAAGGTCAACCTAGAATCACCAAGATTTGGTTTCGGGGGTTCTCCATAGGCTGTGTATCTATAACGATAAAGTATACAGGGAATATAAATTCCCCGAATTTGATTAATACATTCTCTAGCTGACCCCTAGGTTGGATGATAGATCGATCGGCCATCTGAAGAGTGCAGTGCGTTGGTTTTAACTCTCCGATCCCTAATTGCTCATAAACAGAATACGGAAGAAAGTTAACACTAGCACCTAAATGGAGTAGAGCACGATTGATAGTTTTACCCCCAATAGAAATAGATATGGTAGGACTTCCAAGGTCCGTTCGTTTCTTGGGTAATTGTTAGGTAAACGCAATGCTCACATTACTCGCTAAGAAAACTTTTTTAGGCAATTGAATTTTTTCCTTCCTAGTGCACAAGTCTTTTAGGATTTTCGCATAAGACGGAACTTGTTGAATAGCATCTAGGAGAGGAATATTTATGTTAATTTGCTTAAAAATTTCCACAATCTTCTCCATTTGTGGACTTGGTCTGTTGTCTCTTAACCTATATGTATAAGGAGCTTAATCAATAAGGGTTGGGTCCAATATTGGAGAAGATTGTGGGGATGGAATGGATCCCAGAATTGGAGTTGGTATCGTTTTAGGTTGACTCGAGGAAGTGGGCGGAGGGTTCGAGCCTAGAGGAAAACGGAGAATAGGCTCGGAAGAAGGTGGTGGACTATACGAAATAAGGTTATAAGTAGAAGCCGGGGTTTCAATTGATTCCTCATCATCAACCCATTCACCGACTTGATTGTTCGGCATTCTTCCCAATCTTAACGTAGTTACGACACTAACATTATAACTTTGTGTGTGGCTATGATTCGGTAGGGGTTAAGATAGAAGTTTCCCTTTCTCTCTCGCACTCATTGCGACATTTAACTGTGCAAGTTGTGCTTCTATCGATTTTATTCTATCATCGTGAGAAGTGGTGTTCTGCATTAACGTTTGGATATAAGACTTTAAATCAGCCGTCGTTTGTGTGGAATCTTTAATAAACGTATCCAAGCTTCGTTCGAGTGCAGAGGATTTTTCAGTACCGGCCGTTTGGAAAGAATTATTGTGAGGTGTACAATTATTGGCCGGATTTTGAAAAGGCTGCGGTTGAAAGGGGTGCTGACTCTGTTGTGGTTGTTGTTGTTGTTGTGGGGGAAGTCTTTGATAGTTGCTTAGGAACTCGTTTTGATTTTGAGTTTGGTTTTGGTTCAAAGTAAAAATAGGATGATTCCTCTATCCCTGATTGTATGTGGAAGGATAAGGATCGTTTCGAGGTCGTTACTGAAAAGTAGCATTAATTTGTTCTTGACCTTGAAACGGTGGACTCAAAGGACATTCTTCCGTCAAATGTGATGGGTCAGAACAACAACCACACACGGTTTTGGGGAGCGTAACCTGGTTTAGGGAGGCTGAAGGGACTTTGTTTCTTATAGCGTCGAGTTTTGCTGGGTTCCTTAGCATCCTCACTATGTTTTCTAAGACATCTAGCATGCAATTTTAAGGAACCTAGTGTGCTAAGCAACACGAAATGAGGATCTAACTGGAGGATTAGGGTTATAAAAACATGTAAATAACTTTACACTAAGTGAAATGGGAATACAACCTTTGTAGACCAGTCCTTCATTTCTAAAGCTCCGTGTAGTAGTCCCTTCGCTCCATATAGTGGTCTCCCGGACACTCGTTAGGCTCCACTAGGCGAAAGGAACAAGCCTGCTTGAATAACTTCGAGGCCGAAGATGATCTACGTCGAGGAATTTCCAACTCAAGCTATCTCTTCACTAATTGATGAACTAGTGAAGAAACAACCTATACTAAATGGCTTGTTTGGTATAGAATGGTGAAGTTGGAATTTTGCTCACTTCAGGATAATTTCTCTCTCTTTCTTTTCTTTTCTCACCTAAAGCTAGAGAGCAAATTAGAGGACATGAAGAAAATGATCTAATGATCCAAGTGTGAACCATGGGTGAGTAAATATCTCATATAACTCATGTAGAGACTAAACTATGGCAAAAGTTAATGGTTGGGTTAATAAATATCTAGAGTAAAACAAAATTAGTGGACTAAGTCAATGGTTTCCACAAGCTTCTCCAAGCTTCAAGCCATGACTAATTTCCACCTAATTATAATTTATCCCTTAATATTTAAACACCCAAATTATCTTTACTTTGGTATAAGTCTCATACAGCCATGTCTAATGTATCATCTAGCATGACACAAAACTAAATACATTAACATATATCACATATATATTTAAATGTATTTGGAGAAAACATTTTCTTAAATGAGATAATAATAATTAATGTATATTAATATATCAAATATATTTAATTACACATTAAATTATTAAATCAACACTTGATTTAATAACCCGGTTGTATCGCATACAACCGACTAATATCATTTATATGCATATCACATATACATATAACATATTATTGAATCAACACTAGATTCAACAATACGGTTATATCATATATAACCTATATCGTGAGATTAGAATACTGTATCACATACACGTATTAATCTCGGTCCCGCACATATCACATTTGTGCCCTACTTCATTTTGCATGAGCTAGGAAACCTCTGTGTAGGACTCTAATGACTCGTCAATATGCCGGCAGTAGGTGATGATCATATCAGTCACCCACAAGCCCTCAGCAGTAATAGCTGGACTTAACGGCTACCCGGGCATTTAGCGATCAAAAGATCAACAAGCAAGTTTGTCCATACTCCTATGAATCCAACAACAACATTACCGTACAGTCCGGTCTCTTCGTCTGATATGTCGCATATCGAGTCTAGCGGTGGTAAACGTCAGACCCCAGTAACTTGATAAGTCATGCCGATGTGAGGCTCATAACGGGTCGAGAACCTACTGATAACACTTACCAGTAAATCTCAGTATCAGCCCTGGCCAGGGACTTCCTGTTATGGCCAATCGAGCACAGCGCAACATCAACCCCTAATACCGGGAGAGACGAATCCCCTCCTTTCGCTCATTGCCTCCATATGACTCAGGACTGTACCCAAAAACCACTGTTTTGCATGCTCTCTTGAACGTGATAAGGTGGAAATCAAAGCACAGTAGGAATCACACAAGACACTATGACGTTCTCGGGTATACAGACTAACCTGTACCAGTGTCACCAGAGAACTGCTATCTGACGTTAGGTATAATACCATCTAGGAGTTCTCAGAGAGTTTTGTTCAGTATACCCAGTCTCTACTGAGCACCCGTATAATATCTTTGATGTCAAACACCAATGGATATGGGATCATCCATCGCCCATCAAATGGGTCAAGAAGCGTATACGTTAGTCTACTCTGGAATATTGATGCCCCGTCTCGATACACCCTCGAATAGGAACAATTAAAGGATGAACTTATGGACTACCCTGGCCCCATTAGTATGATCTCCATCATAGTCCTGGTAGTCAAGTACACATGATAAGGGCTTTATCAACATGTGAGAGCAAGACAGCATCACAATACTAGTCTACATGTTAAGATAAATAGCAACCAGATAGCATACTATCATGTCTAGCAAGAAGTCCTCCCTATATATGTCCAAGCATTCATTGTAATATACAATCATGTACAACAATAGCTTTTAGTGCATACATACAACTAACAATCTCCCACTTGCACTAAGTCCAGTTGTTGTAGTATCTCATACCCAACGCCCCAAAAACTCTCAAAATGTATCTGGGGTTTTGGCCTAGGTGAGTGGATCCGCCGTGTCATTCTCCGTCTTAACTCTCCTGACCTCGATCGCCTGAAGATCAACCATCTCTCTGATCAGGTAATACTGTCCAAGAATATGTCTGGATCACTGATGGGACAGGGGTTCTTAGGCCAAAGCCATAACTCCATTGTCACCATAATGGTAAGAACCAAGTTCATCTCACGAACATCTATACCCAGACAACCTCTTTGGTAGCATCGTTGGCAGTAATGTATTAACCCTTTATCGTTGAGTCTGCCACGGTATTTAGCTTGGAACTCTTCCAACATATCGTCCCTCCACTGAGGATAAAGACAAAACCCGAGATTGTCTTACAGTCGTCCTTATCATTCCAGAAGCTCGAATCGGTAAAGGACTCCACTTGGAGTTCACCGTTACCATACACCAAGAACATTTCTTTAGTCCTTCTCAAGTACTTAAGAATGTTCTTCACTGTTGTCCAGTGATTCTCCCCACAATCCGATTGATACCTGCTTACAACACTAAGTGCGTACGCTACATCTGGTCGGGTACATAACATCGCATACATGATAGACCCGGCTGCCGAAGCATAGGGTATCCCTTGCATGCGGGCCCTCTCCAAATCATTCTTGGGGGACATCTCTTTAGAGAGATTGATTCCTAAGATCGTAGGTAAATTCCCACGCTTGGAATCTTCCATACTAAACCTCTTTATTATAGTGTCAATGTACCTGGATTGAGACAATACCAACATCCGCTTAGATCTATCTCTATAGATCTTAATCCCTATGATGTGGGAGGCATCACCCAGATCCTTCATGGAGAATCGTTGTGATAAGAGGTGCTTGACCGAGTGTAGCATAGGAACACCATTTCCTATCAAGAGTATGTCATCCACGTACGATACGAGGAAGACAACCTTACTCTCTACAACCTTTTTGTATATATAAAAGGTTCATCTACCATTTTGATGAAGTTAAACTCTTTGACTGCCACATCAAAACAAATGTTCCAACTTCGCGATGCCTGTTTTAATCCGTAAATTGATTTAAGCAACTTTCACACCTTTCCGCTGCTCCTACTGTCTACAAAGCCCTCTGGCAGTGTCATGTACACACTCCCTTCTAAATCACTATTTAGATAAGCGGTCTTGACGTCGATCTGTCAGATTTCGTAGTTATGGTATGCAGCAATGGCAAGTAGGATCCAGATGGACTTAAGCATAGGCATTGGAGAAAAGGTTTCATTAAAATCCACACCTTGTTATTGACGACAACCTTTTGCAAAAAGTCTAGCTTTGAAATTCTCAACTTTTCCATCTACACCAAGAATCTTCTCAAGATGCACTTGCTCCCGATAGGTTTTACCCCTTCAAGTGCAACAACCAAAGTCCATTTGTTGGTGTATATGGATTCGATCTCAGATCGCATAGCATCCAGCCATTTCACAGAGTCCCCACTCGTGATGGCATGCTCGAAACTAGTTGGGCCATCATCTTGCATCATGCAATCCTCGCTCCTACTGTCATTGAGAAAACTGTAGTATCTCTCAGGCGGATGAGGAACCTTACTAGATCTGCGGAGAGGCTGAGCTTCGTCGGGAACTATTAAATCCTCCGGTTCTACCAAATCATCAGCTGTTAGTTTGTGTAGCTGGAACTCCGTCCAGCTCTACCTTATGACCACTAATTTCTTCCACAAGAAATACCTTTTCTAAAAAGGTGGCATGCTGAGAAACAAAACACCTTTTCCTCCTCGGTATGGTAGAAGATATACCCTCGCTAATGTTTGGGATATCCAACAAATTTATTCAGTACTGACCTTGCCTCGAGCTTGTCCGGATTTTGCTTTTCAACATTGGCCGGACAACCCATATCTTAACTCGTTTAAGAGATGGTATCTTCCCATTTCATATCTCATATGGAGTGGTAGGCTCTGATTTGAATGGAACTCTATTCAATAGGTATGTTGCTTCTCAAGCGCATAACCCTAAAAGGAAACAGGTAACTCAGCGTTACTCATCATAGAGCGCACCATATCTAATAAGGTGTGATTCCTCCACCCTGATACACCGTTGTGCGGTGGTGTATACGGAGGAGTAAGCTGAGAGAGAATCACATTCTCTTTTAAATAATCTAGGAACTCCATGCTTAAGTATTCCTCTCCCCAATCAGATCGAAGGATTTTAATACTTCTACCCGTCTGGTTCTCTACTTTGCACTTATATTCCTTGAATTTCTCAAAAGCTTTAGACTTGTGTTTCAACGGGAACATATGTCCAAATATTGAGAGATCATTGATTGTTGAATGTTTAGTATGTGTGTTTTTAAATTTAAGAATACCGCAATCAAGACGGTGTCGCTTGGTAGCTAGCCGGTTGAGTACGAGTCGATCCACAGGGAAAAAGTGTTCTTTCTTTAAGTTCTAACGAGTTAAGTCCTATTTTTTTGGTAGGTTTTGTTTTAAGATCTAAGAATGAGATTAAATTGATTTAAAGTCTTGCTAGGGTTAGGATTAGGTTAACTTGAAATATGGATTCTTCTCACTGCTAACAATGCCCTAGTTAAGAATATAGGTTGTAGGGTAACAGTCAACAAAGTGGATTAGCACGACTAGGAAGAAACGTAGTTTCTCCCTTTTGGTCCTTATCCGTCCGTTCTTAACTCTTAGCCCTAACCTCCAGTTAATTCAAGCACAACCGGTCTAACTAGGGAATCACCGCTATCATGCAAGATAGGATGCCGTAGTGAGCGGTGTGTGGTTGAATTAAAAAGAGTCCGTATTTTAAATAATTATATGGGCAAAGAAAGGAGTGAGAGAGATTTCCTTCTCTCAAATATTCCCTATCCTAACCCTAACAAGTGAGGAATTACTCACTCATTAGGTAAGTGACACTAACATTCATTTTTTTTATATTTTTAGTAGACGAAATAAATTGCAGATAATAAAGAACAGATAAAAATTTCAGGAATTAAAATTCAGATAAAAAAGAATGCAAATAGAAAGAAAACTTACTTTAATGATACCTCTCAATAATGCATTACAACTGAATTAAAATTTTAAGCTAGAAAGTAAAAAGAGGCATCCTCTAAAGAGGCACCCCAAAAAGAGGCACCATGGCTTTCCTATTTATAAATAGAAAAAACCCTAGGTTACATTCTGATCCACACTTGAATTTACAAGACTACCCTAAGAAAGCCTGGTCAAAGCATCAACACCCATCGACACATGCACTGACACGTGCACCATAAGGCCGCGGTTCCATGGCAGAAAGCCCTGTTTGGCCGCGGTTCCGCAGCCAATTAGTGGGTTCTTGGTTTCAAACTTTCAGGGTTGCTTCATGTTTCTTTTATCTTCTGTTTTCTTTACTTGGTTCCTCAGAATCTCTTCTATTTTCTTCCAGAATTCCAACAGTGCAGAATCATGTGGACATTTACCTTGAGCTTCGCGTTGAAGTCTTGAATCTTGTGCCGCCCTTGTGCTTTGTGTATTGAACTGTCTACTCATTTCATTTGTTCCTTGAACTGGTAGGCGGCATCAAACGGATTCAACTATTGTTGGTCGTAGTCTCACATTTGTAGAGACTTTTAATGAATTTCACTGTAACGATCTGAGAACCTGTAACCTGCAACTATTTAACAGACATGGATCAAAAGCACCTATTTATGTATAATGTGATTAAGAATGGGCGATATAATAATGCGAAATTCTGATATGAACAATCATCGATGAATGTAATGAAGTATGAAGAACCAACCCTGGCATGTATAGACATAGGGCCGCATACATCACTATGTATCATTCCCAAGAGTTCAGTAACTCTTTCTCCGTGTCGAGTAAATGGAGTTTTAGTCATTTTACCTTTGAGACATGACTGGCAAGTTTCATAAGATGTAAATTCAAACAGATTTAAATATCCATCTTTATGTAACTTAGCTAGTCGTGTCGCATTGATATGACCTAGTCTATAATGCCACAAGAAGGATTCGTTCATTTCTAAACTCTTCTACTTGTGTGTGTTCTGTACGTTGAGAACTATAGTTTGATTTAGAACGTATATGCCATTATATAACATGCCTGATCCAATCAACTTTTGATTCAGGAAAATGTTCATAACATTATCCTGCAATACAAAATTATATCCTTCTTTACTTAATAAAGAAACTGATATAATATTGCATATCAGGTTCGGTATATAATAACATTCGTTCAAAATCAATGTATTCCTATTTGGTAATACAAAATAATATTCACCAACTGCTTTGGCTGCAACACTTGCACCATTCCCTATTATTAGAGAATGATTACCTTTTCTCAGTTGTCTACCTTTCTTTAGCCCATGTAACATATTACATATGTGGGATCCTAATCCGGTATCACATACCCAGGACGTAGAGTGTACTGAGAAACAGTTCTCGGTAACAAACACACCCAAAGAAAATGCATCAACATGCTCATTCTTCGTTTGGGTCGCATAGGGATCCGGATATTCCCCTATTTCCTGCTCAGACATATAACAATTATAAGATAGAGCGGAACCAACGTTCTCCAGCCCAGTATAACGAGCGGGTTCGGTCAATACATCCATATTATTATTTTGATTAAGGCGTGATATGGTCGCTTCCAGGAGAGAGAGAGAAGAAAACACTCACGCGCGCTCTTGCAAGATTAGATTGGTTATTATTTTATCTAATCAGGAAGGTTCTCACTGTTTTTATCAAATCTTCCTTCAAACCCTAAAAGGTAAGACTAGCCAGGATTAATTACACCCTACAAGTTCGCCAATCTTTCAGCCAGACCAGTGTCGGTACTTTGAGGGAGGTTCCCCGTGCTTTCGCACGGACCTAATAAAAATAAACCTCGTTTTCCCAGAGGCATAACCCCATTGACACCTTTCTAGTCACCTACTTGATCGGCTAATTGTATTGTGCAAACCTCTCCCAGGAGTAACTCTTACTCCCAGTGGGTATCGGGATCCAACTATCTCATAGAAGGTATGCAATCTAATTGCAAATTTCAACACTTGAAATTCCTAATAATATTTTGCCCCTAGCAACTCATGACCTTAGCTATGATCAACAGATCATAAGCGCTAGTCAAGTTAAACCCGTCATTTCATGATTGAATAAAACCCACCCGTACGACCCTTGGCTATGGTCAATAAAGCCATACGACTACCCTAACTCAATCGCATCATATACTGCAGATAAGCACTAATTACCTACCGCACACTACGCCTTGGCTATGGTCAACAAACGTAGAACGAATACTAAACAGTACTTATCTGAAATGACGGAGGGATACGACGGGTTTTTAAGAAAACCTTTTACATAATGAACTTGATGTCGTTGTAGAATCGATTGATTTTGGAAAGAAGTGTTTTTTAGGCTTTTACTAGTTTTGCTAAAGAGGTCACTCCCGGTGAAGGGATATCCGCTCTTTCCTCATCGAATGAGGTGCTGGATATTCAGGAATACCACTATGCAAAGCAAGAACTAGAGAAGCAATCAAAAAACAAAACCAAGTGAGTTGTAGATTCTGTTAGTTTCGCTAAAAAGATCACTCCCAGTGAAGGGATCTCGGCTCTTTCCTCATTGAATGAGGTGCTGGATATTCATCAAGGAATACCACTATGCAAAGCAAGAACTAGAGCTACCCTTTTTGAAAATTTGATTCTACAACATCTTTAGGTTTCTTTCTTTTTCATTAACCTCATTAATGAAGTCCCATCATTTACGCTTCCTAAGCATCACAGATAAAGAAACGAAAATACTTATATAACGTACGCTTATGTCATCCGCATTCGCCACGGGATCCCGTCATGCACCGTTAGGTTAGATAACTAACGGCGGAGCGGGGGCAGGACTAGCGCGGATGCAAAACATAAGTAACGTTTATTATATATCATATATATAATATAAAGTATTCGTCTCATCATATAAAGTGATCACATCACAGAACATTGTAGCAGAAGTCAACATATGAAATATTGGATATACTAAGGGGTCCATGTTTTAAATTAAGCAAGTAAAAAACACGGGTTCCATGGTCGTGATGAATAGCGAAACCCACATCCCTAGACCCTTACGAGGGCGGAAAGCAACCCTACCAATTCTAGAGTTAGGAGACCCGGACTCGACTTTTCGAGATGGTCTCCCACTGGACTCTAGAACCCGGTTACTTGTTCTCCCCGCCTTGGGTCTATCCTAATGCGGAAAAGTAAATAATATACATCAAGGTGACATCATGCTCAACCCAAAAGTACTCCAATAAAAGAATATTACATACAAGTTTTTACATGAATGAAAATGAAAAATTCTCATTTCATGCAAAACCCCCCGGCTATTCAAACACGACGATCCAATATAACATATCACTGCAACACATAATATCACATGTCATCAATGTAAGTAAATATGCGTATCTCAATTGTCGTTGACATATAGCAACAAAACCGGTGATACACCACATATTACACTTACGGTCGCAGAAAAGAAAGTGAAAACTACAAAAATTGGAATCTGCAACCACCTTAGACATCATAAATCCGAAATATCACATACTTTGGATTTCATGCCTAACCATATGAATTCCTTAGACATCATAAACCCGGGATATCTCATATTTCGAATTTCATGCCTAACCTTATAAACCCCGCATTTTAGTCTCAATATTGAAAACACTTTTCAATAACCAGTCGGGTAATTCAACAAGATTCCCGGCAACCTGATCGAATGCTCGTCAGAAACTTTAGTAGACGGCCGCACTCCCCGATGCCGTCGACGAAGTGCACTTAGGCGGAACACTGCGGCCGCGAGCACCCGGGAAGATGCTTTTGGCAACGAGGTTCTCCTACAGTCACTTGGTCGGGGCTTTGGGGCGTAACTATCTAATAATGTTACCCGGTGAGTATTCGCGTATACTACGTGATTGCGACAGAGTTTTGATCCATATCAAAACTCCGTGGCAACCGATCAAATGAGACTAAATTACTAGGTTTACAAAATTCAAACTAGTTTTCACAAAACTAATTATTGTGGATTCCAAATATTGTATCACATATAAATATTAAACCCGAAACGATATTAAAATCACGAATACAAAACACTCCGAATTGCCACTGCAGAAAGATAACATCACATGCAATCTTTAGCAAAAACAAACAATACCTGAAACACCAAACCCCAGAGACTGGAACACCATAGAAAAATGAAGCCAAAACTCATCAAGAAAACCGGTGATGCCGATTTTTTACTTCATTTCGCCGGCCAAAATCCAGTGGAGTGGGCTCATTTTTCTCTGGTGTTCATATTACATCACATGTAACATTCTGCACTTGTTTAAAAAAATTTCAGAGAACGTTTAAAAAATGACAGAAACTAGGGTTTTGGTTTCGAGGTTTCGAAATTGTTTCGGTTTCGTAATTCTACTAACATCGTCTAATTCTCTATCTTGGCTCTGATACCACTGCTGGGTTCTATGTTTTCTAAGGCATCTAGCATGAAATTTTAAAAAACCTAGAGTGCTAAGCAAGCCGGAATGAGGATCTAACTAGAGTATTAGGGTTATAAAAACATGTAAACAACTTAACACTAAGTGAAATGGGAATACAACCTTTATAGACCGGCCCTTCACTTCTAAAGCTACATATAGTAGTTCCTTCGCTCCAAGTAGTGGTCTCCCGGACTCTCGTTAAGCTTCATTATGTGAAAGGAACAAGCTTGCTTGAAGAATTTCGAGACCGAAGATGATCTACGTCGAGGAATCTCCTACTCAAGCTACCTCATCACTAATTGATGAACTAATGAAGAAACAACCTATACTAAATGGCTAGTTTGGTATAGATTGGTGAAATAGGAATTTTGCTTACTTTAGAATAATTTTTCTCTCTTTCTTTTCTTTTCTCACCCAAAGCAAGAGAGCAAATTGGAGGAGATGAAGAAAATGATCTAATGATCCAACTGTGAACCATGGGTGAGTAAATATCTTATATAACTAATGTAGAGACTAAACCATGGCTAAAGATAATGGTTGGGTTAATAAATATCTAGAATAAAACAAAATTAGTGAACTAAGTTAATGGTTTCCACAAGCTTCTCCAAGCTTCAAGCCATGATTAATTTCCACCTAATTTTGAATATTTAAACACCCAAATTATCTTTACTTTGGTATAAGTCTCATACACCCATGTCCAATGTATCATTTAGCATGACACAAAACTAAATACATTAATATATATCACATATATATTTAAATGTATTTGGAGAAAACATTTTCTTAAGTGAGGTAATATTAGTTAATGTATATTAATATATCAAATATATATAATTACACATTAAATTATTAAATCAACACTTGATTTAATAACCCGGTTGTATGACATACAACCGACTAATATCATTTATATACATATCACATATACATATAACATATCATTGAATCAACACTTGATTTAATAATCCGGTTATATCACATATAACCAATATCGTGAGATTAGAATACTGTATCACATACACGTATTAATCTCGGTCCCGCACATATCACATATGTGCCTTACTTCGTTTCGCATGAGCTAGGTAACCTCTGTGTAGGACTCTAATGTCTCGTCAATGCGCAGGCAGTAGGTGATGATCATATAAGTCACCCACAAGCCGTCAGCGGTACTAGCTGGACGTAACGGCTACCTGGGTATTGAGCGATCAGAAAATCAACAAGCAAGCTTGTCCATACTCCTGTGAATCCAACAACAATACTACCGTACAGTCCGGTCTCTTCGTCTGATATGTCGTATATCAAGTCTAGGGGTGGTAAACGTCAGACCCTAGTAACTTGATAAGTCATGCCGAAGTGAGTCTCATAACGGGTCGAGAAACTACTGATAACACTTACCAGTAAATCTCAGTATCAGCCCTGGCCAGGGACTTCCTTTTATGGCCAATCGAGCACAGCACAATATCAACCCCCAATACCGGGAGAGACGAATCCCCTATTATACGCTCATTGTCTCCATATGACTCGGGACTATACCCAAAAACCACCATTTTGCACGCTCACTTGAACGTGGTAAGGTGAAAATCAAAGCACAGTAGGAATCATATAAGACTCTATGATGATCTCGGGTCTACAAACTAACCTGTACCAGTGTCACCAGAGAACTGCTATCTGACGTTAGGTAAAATACCATCTAGGAGTTCTCGGCGAGTGCTGTTCAGTGTACCCAGTCTCGACTGAGCACTCGTATACCATCTTTGATGTCAAACACTAATGGATATGGGATCATCCATCACCCATCAAATGGGTCAAGATGCGTATACGCTGGTCTTCTCTGGAATATCGATGCCCCATCTCGATACACCCTCAACTAGGAACAATTAAGGGATGAACTTATGGATTACCCTGGCCCTACTAGTATGATCTCCATCATAGTCCTGGTAGTCAAGTACACATCATAAGTTCTTTATCAACATGTGAGAGCAAGACAGCATCACAATACTGGTCTACATGTTAAAATACAGAGCAACCAGATATGTAAGTCTACGGTAGCGCCCCGGCCATCATTCTAACGCCAAACGCGGAACAAAAACTTTTATAACTAGCGCTATCACATACTATAACCCGGATCTTGCCATTAATGCTAAACTAACAAACTGTAAAGAGGTAGAAAGGTTATACCGATCGATCCGAGTCCTTCGGTCTTTAGCCATCATCCCACACACCTCGCGGCAACTCCGATCTCTCGTCTCCTCATTGAAGTGGCACCACGTCAATGGATCTTTAAACGGGCTCCCGCCTCTATACCGAGGAAACTCGGACATCAAGTCTGCTAAAAGAGATGACCATGATGAAGTAGAGAATGAGTAGAATACTTTGTCTCGAACACCCTAGGGTTCTCATCGTATGAGAGGGATAGGGTGGAGGTAGAAGAAGATGCAAAGAGTTGGAAATAGTGAGCTCAAGAAAACTCAAGAGAGCAAGAACTCAAGCATAATAACTTATGGTCATTTATTTCTTTTGTGAGTAATTATATATAAGGTTGTGTAAAGAAAATATCTCTCCCAAAAATACCTTCACAAACCCTAAATATCTACACCCAAAACAAATTACCATTAATTCTATCATGACTCACTTAGTGACTCATTAGCATGAGTCACTAAGGAACATGCTAAAAGAAATGATTCACCAATATGAGTCACCCTTTCCAAAACTTAATAATCATTTAAACCAAAATGATTAATCCAAAATGAAATGCATCTTCTAAAATATTCTCGTAACGGATTACGAAAATACCCCTCACCTGTATATACATACCTGTATCCGTATTCCGACCGAATACGAATACGAGAGACTAAAATATTCTGACTCAATATAATACATGAATCCGGCTGAAACCAAAGCCCACCAGTGTTATCTGTCCGAAATATGACACGTGCACAAATGCACGTGCATTTTTGAACCCTGCCATAATACCATACGGCCTCTACAACGTTTCGCCCGAACTTGGGAAACTATCTGTGGGGGACTCTAATGACTCATCAGTACCCTGGCATTAGGTTTAACTACAAGCAGGTCAGCGGCACTAGCTATGCGTAATGGGTGCCCATGTACTGACCTCAAAGGAAACCGATGAGCGAACTCATCCTGGAACCCTACTGAGCCTAACAGTGACAATATACATACAGTCTGGTCCGTTCGTCTATGAGTATCACATATCGGAGCTAAGGGCTGGTAACGTCAGACCCCCAATAGCGGTATAAGTCGTGTCGGAGAGTAGCCCTGAACACCCTGAGAAACTACTGGAATACTTACCAGTAATTCTCACCTGCCTTGGCCAAGGACTTAGTGTAATGGCTCTCCTAGACACAGCACGATCTCACCCCCAATACCGGGAGAGATGAATCCCCTGCCGATCCGCTCACTTGCCTCCATGTGGCTCGGGACTATACCCAAAAAAGACCTGTTTGCACGACTCTTTTGAGCCGTGGTAGGGTAGAAATCAAAGCACAGTGGGAACTCACACGAGAAAAATGACGACCTCAGGTCGATGAACTAACCTGTACACATGTCACCAGGGAACTGCTATCTGATGCTAGGTATAATACCAACTAGCAGGTTCCCGGCGAGTCCTGTCCGGTGTACTCATAACCCAATGAGCATCAGTATACACCTTAGGTGATCCAACTGACACCAGTGGCTTGTGAGACCGGCCACCGCCCCTCGTCGGGGTCTCGACTGTATACACTAGTCTACTCTGGAGTATCGATGCCCTGTCTCGAAACTCCCACGACTAGGGACCGCTTTTAAGGATGTGCTTATGGACTACCCAACTCTCACGTATATGATCGCTATCATACTTTTGGTAATCAAGCAGGATCCTAAGGGCTCTAGCAACGTGTAATAGTGATCATGACACCTAAAACTGTACACGACTAATAAAGGCAAACCAGATAGCATACTATCATCTCGAGTATGACTGTCCTACCGGTATAGGTCCTCCCTCAATCATTGCAATCACGTATCCGCGATCCAATAATTGACTTTGAGGGCACTATATTCAACAATCTCCCACTTGCACATAAGGCTAATTATTGCGATGTCGCATACTCACAGCCCGTGTGATACCAAACCAACTCCTCTACTAAACAGTTTCACATAGCTCGATTGTAAAACTCTTGTGTTCGAAAAATAGCCTCAGTGAGTGGACCGCCCTGATGTATCTTTCTATGTCTCTCTTAATCTCAAGTTCGCGGAGAAAGCCATCTCCCGAATTGAGTAATACCTATCTTAGAATATGTCTAGATATCTGATGGGACCTAGTTCATAAATGAACTCCAAATCCAAATTTCTTAGACTGTATCGACAACTGAACCTAATTAGTATCCTGCACCATGCCTCCCACAGTATCCTCTTGGACCACCTGTCCATGATACTGCCCCTCGCGTCAGAGGGAAAACTATAACTCTGACAATCACTCTGTCATCCATGTCACCTTTGAAGCCTGGAATGATAACCGTCTCCCGAAGGAGGCTGCCGTTATGAAATCCGTAGAACATCCACTTATGTTCTAAAACTGCTTCCTTATGTTTCTTCCAGGATTGGATTAATATAAAACTTATTGCATCTAGTGCAAAAACAACATCTGGTGTGGTACTTGACATCTCAAGATCGACTCAATTGCCTAAGCAAGTGATCTTCCAATCATGCACATCCCTCTCCCTTTTAGTCTGTAAGACACCTCTAGAGAGGGTGACTCCATCACCTGCAGGTACACCACCATGCCAGGAGTCATCTATTCCAAATACTTTTAGAATATTGTCAAAGTACCCACATTGGGAAACTACCCAAACCTAGATCTAAAACTATAGATCTAGTAACCAGAATGTCTGATATTATATCCATATCCTATGTGGAGAAACAACTGTGTGACAACCAAATATAACCGATCGTAGTATAGGAATTTTACTCCTTACTCTGTGTATGTCATCCAAATACCACGACATCACACCCTACTACCTTCTTAACAGATCCATCCATTATTCTGATGAAGTCAAACCTATGACTATCATATCAAAAATAGATGATCTATCTCCACAATATTTGCTCTAGTCTATAAATAGACATAACCTACTTTCCCACTTTGCCTCCGCAGCTCCCACTGACCACAACAACCCTCTGGTAGAATAATATATACGTTCACTTCTAAAGCTAGTTTAGAACGACGCTATACTTAACCTCCTGCCGGGTCTCACAGCCTGGAACAACAGTAGTGTCAAGTCTGGGTAAACAAGAACCTCCCTGTCACCGTCCTTGAGGCTACCGGAGTACCTCTCGGGTGCCTGAGGTTACCCACCATATCTGCGGAGTGGCTATTGGAATGTCAAACCTGATTGAATCTTTAGGTCCAATTAAATTTTCCGTAATCGTTTGCGGTTCTGGAATCACTTCTAGTTCTACCATACTCCCACTACTGTTTTCTGAAAAAAATCCATTTTACTAAAACTGTGGCGAGTCAAGAACAATATCACTATTGATCTTCCAGATGGTAGAAAGTTAACCCTCGTCATAGCCTGGGCCAACCCACAAACTGCCATTACAGAAACGTGCCTTGAGTTATCCAGAGTCTGGTTTTAATCATAAGCCGGACAACTCTCCGTACCTTAACATCGTTAAGATATGAACCATTCTATATCCAATATAGAAACTTTGTCACTTTATTTATTTGGAACCGGATTCTAATCATGCAGCTGTCTCCAGTGCATATCATCTTAATGGAGAGAGGCTAATCAGCCTTTCTTAACTTAGGAATATATCCAATTATGAGTAACCTTAAAGAGAAACAAGTTTCTCAAAACCATTACTATCAACTGAATACCAATCACAAGTATCTATATCTTCGATCACCTTGAAGAATCCCGATACTTGTGACACCTGGTTCTCTACTTTATTCCTATACCTATGACTTCTCAAAACTTAGACATTGTATTTCTACGAAACACTTGTCTAAAAACTAGAGAAGTCACAAGTAAACAGAACATAGTACGAGGACCAACCCCTTTGTCCTGATGGACACTGGACAACATACAATACTCTGTATAAGTCCGCTGAGTTGAATAACTCAGAACCTGTGCATTATAAGTTGAAAACTGTACTTATGGTTAAGAACTACTCCACTGTTCAATGCTCCTTACCCAATCGTCAACTGATATAGGTAAATGTCACGGACATAATTTCAAAAAGTTATATCTCACTTTATAAAAATAAACGTACAGATATATCAGTTTGAAATTGGTGCACAACAACGGATACTCAAAACAAAATACTTGCCGTCCGGTAAAAACCTAGGCGACTTTCTCAAATATCACCAATTTCAACGAATTCCGATATAATGAGGATGATCACCTAATTCCCAATAACTTACTCCCACTCATCATCTGTAAAACCATACAGATGTGAGAATCATACCTGGTAAATACATACCCTGGAGCTAGTATCTAATTGGGAAATCAGTTTTCCTTTAACAATGCACAGTAAAACTGAAACATGAATATGTTTCGTAGGGGTATCCTGGTATTCCTCGTAATGCCTCTTCCATAATCCTATTCATGACTGTAATCGTATATTTCTTTGCCATCTCTCCAAATCCTTTTATTTGTCTTTAGTTGTTACCTTCTGTACACCATTGTTAGGCTAAATGGTTTTCTTCCTTCCCTACCGTTCGGCACCAGCCTATGGTTTGGAAGAAGACTGTCCAATAAGCGTAATAGGCGTACCCTCCTAAACCAAGGAGTACTCGCAACCTGATAGAAGGTGATGATAAAAGACAACTGAATAATACCTTATTCTATTTCTCCCGAACTGGGGAAAAAAGCGAAGGTGAAGCAGGAGTGGCGATGAAGTACGCAGTTTAGTCGTGAATGATAGCAGTCGCAATTTACTTTGCTCTCTTTCTAATCCCTTTATTTTGTCTTTACTTATTACCTTCTGCACTCCCTACTTAGGCTAATTGGTTTTCTTCATTCCCTACCTTTCGGTACCTACCTATGGTTTGGAAGAAGACTAACCAATAAGCGTAATAGGTGTACTCTCCTAAACCAAGGAGCCCTCGCAACCTGAGAGAAGGTGATGAAAAAAGACAACTGAATAAACCAATTCTATTTCTCCTGAACCTGGATCCATCCTCGAAGAAGTCCCTTCGAGTTCGTATTTAACCATACGATGGATCTATCCAATGGAAGTGGATGTTCGTAGTGATACGATGTGTCCTGAGAAATGCAAAGGGTAAAAGAAGGGGTGGCAATGACTTATGCAACTTAGACAATCCAAAAGCCAGTATTTTTAAGAAGGTTCGGTCAACTTGGTCACTGAGTCATAGTTTAGGGTCGATCAAAGGTTGCTGCTAAAGAGAGAGAGAAAAGAAACACTCTGCGTGCACTCTAACCTAGATCAGAATGGTTATCACTTTATCTAATCAGGAAACCTCCTACTGTGCTGTTAAATTCTCCTCCAAACCTAAAAGAAGAATCAATCGGGATCACCCGAAGAGTAAACCAACTCATCAGTAGGAATCGGGATCCAACTCTCATCGCATGATAACGTGAAGGAATCCACTCACGTTATCACACTCCAGAAGGTATCCGCATACTTGGCAAGTTTCAGTTTCTTTAGAAACTCCCGATAAGATTTTTGCCCCATGCTCTTATGAGCTTGACGTTGGCCAAAATGCCATAAGTCACATGCCAAGTTCTACCCATCATTATCTTGTCAATTTGAACCCACCCGCACATGCCCCTGACGTTGGCCAAATGGTAGAACGACTGTCCCAAACCAACTCATCTATCTATGCAACAGATGAATACCCAGCAGCTACCAAACACCATGCCTTAGCGATGGTCAAAATACATAGCTTGAATACTAATGAATACCCAAATGAAATGACGGAGGGCTACGGCTGGTTTTTGGCAAAAACCTTTAACGTAACGAACTTGATATCGCTGAAGGAACCTGATAGCTTTTTATAAAAATATAGTGGTGAAAACCTTTGCTAAAGAGGTCACTCCCAGTGAAGGGATCTCGGCTCTTTCCTCGTGGAATGAGGTGCAGGATATTCCAACTGAATACCGCGATGCAAAGCAACATGTAATCGACTATAGTGAAGTTATTACCCTGACACAAATTTCTGCCCAAGGGGTTACTCCCGGTGAAGGGATCTCGGCCCTTGCCTCGTCGAATGAGGTGCAGGATATTCCAACTGAATACCACTGTAAAAAACAAAAGAAAACGTCTTTGTAATAACACTTTTTAAAACTGTTCCAACAACGTCCAAACAGGTTTGTTTTTCTTTGTATTGATCAGAATCAACGCAGTCCCATCAATTAATCACACCAGGAAAGAATGAAAATAAAATGTACGTATATGCCATCCACATTCGCCACTGGGTCCCGTCATCACTCGTTAGGTTACTTAACTAATGACAGAGCGGGGACTGGACTAGCGCGGGTGTAAAACATATACAACATCTACTAGTATATATACCAATATACAATAATCGCTCCAGGCGTGATAAATGGAACATTACAGAAAAGTAATAAGCATCACAGAACAATACAGATAATCTGGGATCCCCGGGTTTCACAGAGCCGCTGCTGAAACCCAACGTTCCCCTGGTCATGTGGATAGCCTGTGCAATTAAAACCAAGACCCCTACTGTTAGTTATATGTATGCCCTAGAGGCCATTACTGTACATTGGATGTATATTGTAGTGGATGCTGGGACATATATAGGTAGGACTTTCTTGCTCGACATGATAGTACGCTATCTGGTTGCACTTTATCTTAACATGTATACTTTCTGTCTCTCTGATTACATGTTGATAAAGCCCATAGGATGTATGCTCCACTTCCAGGACTATGATGTAGATCATACTAGTGGGGCCTGGGTAGTCCATGAGTACATCCTTGAATTGTTCCTAGTCGTGGGAATATCGAGACGGGGCATCGATATTCCAGAGTAGACTAGCGCATATCTTCTCGACCCATGCGATGGGCGATGGATGATCCCATATCCATTGGTGTTTGACATCGAAGATGGTATGCGGGTGCTCAGTGGAGACTGGGTACACTGAACGGACTCGCCGAGAACTCCCAGATGGTATTATACCTCACGTCAGATGGCAGTTCTCTGGTGACACTGGTACAGCTTAGTCTGTTGACCCGAGATCGTCATAGAGTCTTGTGTGTCTCCCACTGTGCTTTGATTTCCACCCTACCACGGCTCTACTGAGTCATGCAAACAGGTGGTTTTTGGGTACAGTCCCGATTCACATGGAGGCAATGAGCGATAGGAGGGGATTCGTCTCTCCCGGTATTGGGGGTTGATGTTGTGCTATGCTCGACTGGCCATAACAGGAAATCCCTGGCCAGGGTTGCTGTGATATACTGGTAAGTGTTATCAGTAGTTTCACGAATGTTATGGACCTCAAGTCGGCATGACTTATCGAGCTATTGGGGTCTGACGTTTACCACCCCTAGGCGAGATATACGACATATCAGACGAACAGATCCGACTGTACGGTAAGTGTTACTGGTTGGATTCACAGGAGTGTGAGCGGGCTTGCTCGTCGATCTTCTGATCTCTCAATACCCGGGTGGCCGTTACGTTTAGCAGACCGCTTGCGGCTTGTGGGTGTTTGATATGATCATCATCTGCTGCCGGCGTATTGACGAGTCTTTAGAGTCCTACATAGAGGTTTCCTTGCTCAAGCGAAACGAAATAGGAGCGCATATGAGATATGTGCGGGACCGAGAATAATACGTGTATGTGATACCGTATTCTATTCTCGCGATGAATGTATCGATTGGTTATATGCGATATAACCTAGTTGTCGAATCAAGGATTGATTCGATAAGCCGATACATATGATACTAGTCGGTTATATGCGATATGACCGGATCGTTAAATCAAGTGTTGATTTAATGATTTAATGTATAATTATATATTTGATATATTACTTTGCATTAACTAGTATTGGTTCACTTTAAATGGATTTACTCACTTGTATTGCACATTGTATATGTGATATATTTTTGTGCACATCATTGTATCATGTTTGATGATACATTCTTCCTTGATTTTGTGTAAAGTATTGAACCATGGTTAGTTAGTGGTTAGGGTATCTTTTCATTTGCTTATTCATTTATCTTTTTATTTATTTCATTTAGAAAAGATAAAGAGAAAGATAAATGGTGGACTTATTTTGTTTTTAGTTGAAACTTCTTGAAACCTTGACTAAGTCCACCATTCTTGTCTTTTCTCTAACCCTAACCACTTATATAACCTTGGTTAAATCTCTACACTAAACCATGGTTGTTGACATGATAAGTATCATATTGTTTTTTATTTTTAAAAAAAATCTTATGATATCATCTTCTTCTTTCTTCATCTTCTTCTTCAATGAAGAAAGCTTGCTACTCCAATGGCAAGTCATGAAATCTAGTGAGAAATCCAAAACTAAAGTTTACCCACTTCATATTTCTTCATCCTCTACCTCTTGCCAAGTAGTATAGGGTGTTTCCTTCACAAGTTTTTCCGACTTGGTGAAGTTGGAGCTTGTTCTAGCGATGCCTCGACGTAGATCATCTTCGGCATCGAACCGACGATCAAGCCTGCCCATTCTTCGATGATGCCGACGCTAGAGCCCAAGACATGATTTGGACAGCGAGGGGACTTCATTGCAGAGCCGTGGAGGTGGTGGACCGGATCTACAAAGGTTGTATATCCGTTCCCTTAGTTAAAATGTTAACTAGTTTGCTTGTTTCGCCTAAATATCTAGTAAACGATCCGTAGTCGGGTTTGTAGGCACCCGTAAAATTTGATTTGTGCATGTTTGATCACTTGTGAGACTTCACTAGAGTGCCTAGGAACCCTACAGTGGTATCAGAGCTACTAGGCATTGGATGTCGACCTATGGGGGGTTCTCACTGTGTGACAGTGTGGCGAAGCATAGGCTCTTACCCCCAGGGTGTCCCGAGACCGGAAGGTGTTCCGGCGGGTTGTAGTCCTCGCGAGGGGGCATGCGTAAAAAGTAGCGGCCGAGGGACCCGTTGGTGCTACGGCGACCCCATTGGATGGGGTGGCTGCCTGACCTACAGTGGTATCAGAGCCTAGCTAGAGCCTTAGGCGAAGTCCCGACGGAGTTAGAAGTCCGATCGACCCAAAACCCGACTTTGAAATTGCTCTCTGGACTTTTCTGTAAAATGTGGATTTTTTGGAATTAAAAATATCCAGAAAAATCAGCAGGAAAATATAAGGGTAACTGTGAAATTCGTAACCCTAACTCCATTAAACTACCGCGGTTCCGCGGCACGAGCTGGCTCGTGCGGCGGTTCCGCGGCTATTTTGTCGTATCTTGCAGAGAATTTGGCACAGTAACTCATATTTGGCAGTGCTGGTTTTCCTGGGGATTTTTAATAATTTATTCCAGAGTTGTATTTTCTGAGTTGTATTGGGGACTCGGTGTATTCGATCGGACTGTCTAATTTTGTCGGTGTGCTTTTCCGGGTATTTTTAGAATATGTTAAAAGTTCGACCGGGTATTAATACCCACTTTTTCCCCTGCCGGGAAATTTCCAATTGTTGGATTTTTCCGTAGTTTAACGACGTTCTAAGTAGTGCAAGTAACGCGATGGACCCTCTAGAAGACAACAAACCTTAACTCGATTATGTGACCGTCTTGAACTGCCCTTTGAACCTTTCGGGTTTGGGGCAGTACGGCGTGCCACATGTGAGGCGTTGGCTTGACCCTTCTACGGCTGGACCGTTGGTACTGAGGCACGAACTGAATGCTGTTAGACTTATTTCATGTGTTGAGCTGTATCGGGAAAACTTGGGTGTTCGATAGTTCGATCGGAAAGTTTAACATTTTCTATTTATCCGGAATGTGATACAATAATTGGAATTCACAAATTGTTATGAGATAACGGAATGAATATTATAAACGTAGCAGTTTAGTCTCACTTGATCGGTTGCCACGGAATTTTGATTTGATCAAAAGTCCGTCGCAATCACGTAGCGTACGCGGATACTCGCCGGGTAAACTTTATAGACAGCCTCACTCCATAGCCCCGACCAAGTGACTGTAGGAGAACCCCGTCGCCGAAAGCATCCGTTCGGGTGCTCGCGGTAGCGGTGTTCCGCCTTGGTGCACTTTGTCGACGGTATCAGGGGTGCGGCCGTCTACTGAAGTTTGCGACGAGCATTCTATCAGAATGTCGGGAATCCTGTTGAATTGCCCGACTTGATATTGAAAAGAGTTTTCGATAATGAGACTAAAATGCGGGGTTTATAATTGTTAGGCATGCGATGTCTTAAGAATTCATTTGGTCAGGCATGCGATGTCTGAGGTGGTTGCGGATTCCAACTGTTGTAGTTTTACACTTTCTTTTCTGTGACCGTAAGTGTAATATGTGATGTCGCCGGTTTCGTTGCTATATGTCAACGACAATTGGGATGCGCATATTTACATACGTTGATGACATGTGATGTTATGTGTTGCTGGATATGTTATATTGGATCGTCGTGTTTGAATAGCCGGGGGTTTTTTATGTGAGATGAGTGTTTTTCCATTTTCATTCATGTAAAAACTTGTATGTAATATTCTTTTATTGGGGCACTTCCAGGTTGCGGAAGTAGTTACCGTTTGTATATTATTTACTTTTCTGCACTAGGATAGACCCAAGGAGGGGAGCACTAGTAACCGGGTTCTAGGGTCCAGTGGGAGACCAACTCGAGGAGTCGAGTCCGGGTCTCCTAAACCTAGAATTGGTAGGGTTTCTTGCCGCTCTCGTAGGGGTCTAGGGGTGTGGGATTGGCTATTCATCACGACCGTGGAATCCGTGTTTTATACTGGCTCGTATTGAAAACACGGACGTCCTAGTATATCCAATATTTCATATGTTTCTTCTGCTGTGTTTTATCTGAGATCATGCGATGTTCTGTGGCAGATATTATATATAGTATATATGATATATTATATAGACGTTACTTATGTTTTACACCCGCGCTAGCCCTGCCTCGCTCTGGCGTTAGTTACCTAACCTAACGGTGCAGACGGGACATCGAGGCGAATGCGGATGGCATAAGCATACGTTATATTTATCTGTGATGGTTAGGTGGATTTATATGATGGGATATTCATTAATGAGATTAATGAAAGAAAACAAACCTAATTGATGTTGTGGAATCGAATTTCAAAATAAAAACAGGTAGTTACAGTTCTTGCTTTGCATCGCGGTGTTCATTATAGAACATCCTGCACCTTATTCGATGAGGAAAGGACCGAGATCCCTTCACCGGGAGTGACTCCTTTAGCAATAACTGGCAGATGCTACAACCCTCGGTTCGTCTTTGATCGCTTCTATAGTTTCCGCTTTGCACAGTGATATATATGATATATCCCGCACCTCATTCGACGAGGAAAGGGCCGACGATCCCTTCACCGGGAGTGACCCCTTTAGCAAAACTAGAAAAGCCTAAAAAACATTCCATTTAAAAACCATTTGATTCCGCAACGAGATCAAGTTCAAAGCGTTAAAGGTTTTCACAAAAACCAGCCGCAACCCTCCGTCATTTTAGGAAGTAGAGTACTTAGTATTCGTGCTGTGTTTGTTGACCATAGTCAAGGCACAGTGTACGGTAGCTAAGTGATGTCTTCCTACACCGCATATGATGCGATTAGTTAGGACAGTCGCGTGACTTTGTTGACCATAGTTAAGGGTCATGTGGGTGGGTCTAATTAATCACGAAATGACGGGTAGAACTTGACTAGTACTTATGATTTGTTGACCATAGTTAAGGTCATAGGTGCTAGGGGTAAAAACCTTTATCGGGAGTTTCAAGTGTTGGAATTTGCAATGAGATTGCATACCTTCTATGTGATAGTTGGATCCCGATACACACTGCGAGTAATTGTTACTCCTGGGAGAGTTTTGCACTTTACAATTAGCCGATCAAGTAGGTGTCTAGAAAGGTGTCAACGGGGTTACGCCTCTGGGAAAACGAGGTTTACTGTAATTAGGTCCGTGCGAAAGCACGGGGAACCTCCCTCAAAGTACCGACACTGGCCTGGCTGAAAGATTGGCGAACTTGTAGAGTGTAATTAATCCCGGCTAGTGTTTCCTTTTAGGGTTTGAAGGAAAATTTGATAAAAACAGTGGGAGCCATCCTGATTAGATAAATTATATAACCAGTCTGATCTTGCAAGAGCGCACGCAGAGTGTTTTCTTCTCTCTCTCTCCTGGTAGCGACCATATCACGCCTTAATCAAGATAATAATATGGATGTATTGACCGAACCCGCTTGTTATTCTGAGCTGGGGAACGTTGGTCCCGCTCCAACTTATAATTGTTATAAGAAAGAGCAGGAAATAGGGAATACTAGAATTCCTATGCCGCCCAAACGAAGACAGTGCATATGATGCATCTCCTTCGGGTGTGTTCATTACAAAGGACTGTTTCTCAGTATCCTCTGAATCCTGGGTATATGATGCCGGATCAGGATCCCAGATATGTAATCTGTTACATAGGGCTACAAAAAGGTAGAAAAACTGAGAACGGGTGATAAGTTTCATGAGGCAGAAAACGGGGCAAGTGTTGCAGCCAAGTCTGTTGGTCACTGTCACCCTGTATTACGAATACATTGATTCTGAACAAATGCTGTTAGATACCGAACCTGATATACAAAATCATATCAGTCTCTTTATTAGTAAAGAAGGATATAATTTTGTATTGTTGGATAATGTTTTGAACATTTCCTATATCAAAAGTTGATCGGTTCAGGCACGTTATCTAAAAGCATTGACGTTCTAAATCAAACTACAGTTCCTAGTATACAGAACACACACAAGAGGAAGAGTTCAGAGATGAACGAATCCTTCTTGAGGCATTGTAGACTAGGTCACATCAATGCGACCCGACTGGCTGAAGTTACATTTTAGATGCATATTTAAATCAGTTTGAATTTACATCTTATGAAACTTGCCAGTCATGTCACAAAGATTAGATGACCATAGCTCTGTTTATTGGAAACAGAGAAAGAGTTAATGAACTCTTGGGACTGATGCATGATGATGTATGTAAGGTCTCCTGTCTACACATGCCAGGACTGGTTCTTTATACTTCATTATATTCTCTGATAATCTCTCAAGATTCAGTCATATATTCCGGTTGAAATATAAGTCCGAACCTTTTGAGGTATTCACAGAATATAAGTTAGAAGTAGAGAACCAAAATACGGGTATAAGTATTATGTCCTATGATAAGATCAGGGAGGAGAATACTTGTGCATAGAATTCCTGGACTATTCTAAAGGAGAATGAAATTCTCTCTCAGCATTACTCCTCCGTATACACCATAGCACGATGGTATATCGGGGCGGGGCAATCACACCCTATATGATAAGGTGTGCTCTATGATGAGTGCTACTGAGTTACCTGTTTCCTTTTGGGGTTATGCACTTGAGAAGCTGCATACCTATTCAATTAGGTTTGAATCAAATCAGTGCCTACCACTCCATATAAGATATGGTGTGGGAAGATCCTATCTCTTAAGTAAGTTGAGATTTGGGATTGTCCGGCCTATGTCAAAAGCAAAATCCGGACAAGATCGAGGCAAGGTCAGTTCTGTAGAACTGGAAAGGTTCCAGCTATACAAAACTACAGTTGATGATTTGAAAGAACCATAAGATTCTATAGTTCCCGACGAACCTCAGCCTCTCCGCCGATCTAGTAGGGTTCCTCATCCGCCTGAGAGATACCTCGGTTTCTCGATGACAGTGGGAGGAAGGATTGCATCATGAGATGATGACCCAACTAGTTTCGAGCAGGCCATCGAGAGTAGGGACTCTGTAAGAATGGCTGGATGCTTAGCGATCTGAGATGGAATCCATGTACACCAGTAAAGTATGGACTTTAGCTGCTATATCTGAAGGGTTAAGTCCTCATCAGGAGCAAGTATATCTTGAGAAGATTACTTGGTTTAGATGGAAAAGTTGAGACTTTCAAAGCTAGACTTGTTAAAGGTTTTCGTCATCGACCAGGCGTGGATAATGATGAAACCTTTTTCCAGTAGCTATGCTTAAGTCTGTCCAGATCCTACTTACCACGGCTACATACCATGACTACGATATCTGGCGGTTGGGTGCCATGACTGCTTTTCTAAATACTGATTTAGAAGAGCACGTCTATAAGAACACAGCCAGAGGTTTTCGTAAACAGTGGGAGCAGCGGAAACGTGTGCAAGTTGCTTTACATAATGAAGCAGGCATCGCGGAGTTGGAACGTCTGTTTTGATGGATTAGTCAAAGAAGTTGACATCATCGAAATGGTAAATTAACCTTGTATAAACAAAAGGGTAGTAGGGAGTATGGTGACGATCCTCGTAGAGTACGTGGATGACATACTCTTGTTAGGGAAGGAGTTTCCTATACTACGATCGATCAATCTCCTGTTATCACAATGATTCTCCAAATAGGATAAAGATGATACCTCCTAAATCCTGAGATTTGGACCTATGAGATAGATCTAAAGGGATATTAGGGTTCTCACTAAGTATAGTGAGATGGTATCAATCGATCCTGGGGAGAATCACTGGAAGGGTTCCAGAGTGATAAAGACGACTGAATGTCAGTCACAGGCATTGTCTTTACCCTCAGTAAAGGGACGGTATGTTGGAAGATTTCCAAGCTAGATACCGTGACAAACTAGACGATAAAGGCTGGTAACATCGCTATTGAAGATACTACCAAAGAGGAAGTTTGGGTGTATATTGGTTCATAAGATGAACTAGGTTCCTGCCATTGTATGACAATGGGAGTGTGGCTTTAGCCCTGGAACCCTGGTCCCATCAGTGACCCAGACATATTCTGAGGAAGCATCACCTGATCATGGAGATAGTTGATCTCCAGGGTGATCGAGGTTAGGAGAGTAGACTCAGAGGACAACACGGCGGATCCACTCACGAAGGCCCTTTTCCCAAAGAGAGACTTTTAGGGGATGGTTGAGTATGTGATACTGCAACCACTGCTATAGATGGCCCTAGTGCAAGTGGGAGATTGTTAGTTATATGTATGCCCTAGAGGCCATTACTGTACATTGGATGTATATTGTAGTGGATGCTGGGACATATATAGGTAGGACTTTCTTGCTCGACATGATAGTACGCTATCTGGTTGCACTTTATCTTAACATGTATACTTTCTGTCTCTCTGATTACATGTTGATAAAGCCCATAGGATGTATGCTCCACTTCCAGGACTATGATGTAGATCATACTAGTGGGGCCTGGGTAGTCCATGAGTACATCCTTGAATTGTTCCTAGTCGTGGGAATATCGAGACGGGGCATCGATATTCCAGAGTAGACTAGCGCATATCTTCTCGACCCATGCGATGGGCGATGGATGATCCCATATCAATTGGTGTTTGACATCGAAGATGGTATGCGGGTGCTCAGTGGAGACTGGGTACACTGAACGGACTCGCCGAGAACTCCCAGATGGTATTATACCTCACGTCAGATGGCAGTTCTCTGGTGACACTGGTACAGCTTAGTCTGTTGACCCGAGATCGTCATAGAGTCTTGTGTGTCTCCCACTGTGCTTTGATTTCCACCCTACCACGGCTCTACTGAGTCGTACAAACAGGTGGTTTTTGGGTACAGTCCCGATTCACATGGAGGCAATGAGCGATAGGAGGGGATTCGTCTCTCCCGGTATTGGGGGTTGATGTTGTGCTATGCTCGACTGGCCATAACAGGAAATCCCTGGCCAGGGTTGCTGTGATATACTGGTAAGTGTTATCAATAGTTTCACGAATGTTATGGACCTCAAGTCGGCATGACTTATCGAGCTATTGGGGTCTGACGTTTACCACCCCTAGGCGAGATATGCGACATATTAGACGAACAGATCGGACTGTACGGTAAGTGTTACTGGTTGGATTCACAGGAGTGTGAGCGGGCTTGCTCGTCGATCTTCTGATCGCTCAATACCCGGGTGGCCGTTACGTTTAGAAGACCGCTTGCGGCTTGTGGGTGTTTGATATGATCATCATCTGCTGCCGGCGTATTGACGAGTCTTTAGAGTCCTACACAGAGGTTTCCTAGCTCAAGCGAAACGAAATAGGAGCGCATATGAGATGTGTGCGGGACCGAGAATAATACGTGTATGTGATACCATATTCTATTCTCGCGATGAATGTATCGATTGGTTATATGAGATATAACCTAGTTGTCGAATCAAGGATTGATTCGATAAGCCGATACATATGATACTAGTCGGTTATATGCGATATGACCGGATCGTTAAATCAAGTGTTGATTTAATGATTTAATGTATAATTATATATTTGATATATTACTTTGCATTAACTAGTATTGGTTCACTTTAAATGGATTTACTCACTTGTATTGCACATTCTATATGTGATATATTTTTGTGCACATCATTGTATCATGTTTGATGATACATTCTTCCTTGATTTTTTGTAAAGTATTGAACCATGGTTAGATAGTGGTTAGGGTATCTTTTCATTTGCTTATTCATTTATCTTTTTATTTATTTCATTTAGAAAAGATAAAGAGAAAGATAAATGGTGGACTTATTTTGTTTTTAGTTGAAACTTCTTGAAACCTTGACTAAGTCCACCATTCTTGTCTTTTCTCTAACCCTAACCACTTATATAACCTTGGTTAAATCTATACACTAAACCATGGTTGTTGACATGATAAGTATCATATTGTTTTTTATTTTTAAAAAAAAATCTTATGATATCATCTTCTTCTTTCTTCATCTTCTTCTTCAATGAAGAAAGCTTGCTACTCCAATGGCAAGTCATGAAATCTAGTGAGAAATCCAAAACTAAAGTTTACCCACTTCCTATTTCTTCATCCTCTACCTCTTGCCAAGTAGTATAGGGTGTTTCCTTCACAAGTTTTTCCGACTTGGTGAAGTTGGAGCTTGTTCTAGCGATGCCTCGACGTAGATCATCTTCGGCATCGAACCGACGATCAAGCCCGCCCATTCTTCGATGATGCCGACGCTAGAGCCCAAGACATGATTTGGACAGCGAGGGGACTTCATTGCGGAGCCGTGGAGGTGGTGGACCGGATCTACAAAGGTTGTATATCCGTTCCCTTAGTTAAAATGTTAACTAGTTTGCTTGTTTCGCCTAAATATCTAGTAAACGATCCGTAGTCGGGTTTGTAGGCACCCGTAAAATTTGATTTGTGCATGTTTGATCACTTGTGAGACTTCACTAGAGTGCCTAGGAACCCTACACCTACGAGTGCGGCAAGTTACCCGCCAAAACCTGAAGCGAGGCAGCCCCCTACAGCAAAGTGAATGGACCACCCAGCACTTTACCGAATCCGGTAACTTGGGCACTCCATCTTGGGTCAACCTGTACTCCCTACGAGTGCGGCGAATAGTCTGCTAATTCCAGAGTGAGGCCCCTTTGCCTCTCAAAGCCATGAGATACGGACCCGTTGCCCTCCAGAACCCGGCTATCCGTGCACTCCGTCGCGGGGTAAACCTAGTACAGAAATGAAAAATATGTACAACGGGTACATCGACCTCAGCCCGGTCGTTCCCCAAAAGAATATTATACAAACAGAAAGTGACGGCAGTCCACATGTTGGACGCTCGCCCCGCATTATCAAATATACAAATAAATCCAATCTGCACTACCATTGCACACTGCTATCCACCACGACAAATCCGCAATATCACAGCACAACACAGAACATCGACGCGAATGTCACGTTTGCAAACCCGTCTAAAAGAACTATAAAAATTAGACGCAATTTACCGCTCGAATGACATTCATAGTCGGAGATATAATGTAAGTACTGTAAACTAACACGTTTAAAATTCCGATCGACAAAACTTCCCGAAGTGGGCCCCTTGTACAACTGCAGTACTTAAACAAAATCTGGGCCCAAACAAAATATTCCAGAAACCACAATTTTACATTAAAGACATTACTGTAGAAAATTGGTGCACTGTTGCTCCAAAGCAGCGGCGGAACCGCGGCCAATACATGGCTTGTGAGGCGGTTCCACGGCGCTCTGGAGGCAACAGTTGACCAAATTTCTACAGTATTCTTAAAAAAGCCTGCTCGATTTTCTGAGATGCTCAAAATGATTTTTAGACCTGTTTAAAAATTCGACAGAAACTTTAGCCTGAAAAGTGCGGTTTCGGAAATTTCGTTCGATCGTTGTTTTAAAAACGTTAGAACAAGTTAGTAAAGATTAATGGCGTGGCTCTGATACCATGTAAGTCTACGGTAGCGCCCCGGTCGTCATTCTGACGCCAAACGCAGAACAAAAACTTTTATAAATGGCGCTATCGCATACTATCCCGGATCTTGCCATTAACGCTAAACTAACAAACTGTAAAAAGGTAGAAAGGCTATACCGATCGATCCGAGTCCTTCGGTCTTTAGCCATCATCCCACGCTCCTCGCGGCAACTCCGATCTCTCATCTCCTCATCGAGGTGGCACCACGTCAACGGATCTTTAAACGAGCTCCCGCCTCTATACCGACGCAACTCGGTCATTAAGTCTGCTAAAAGAGATGACCAAGATAAAGTAGAGAATGAGTAGAATACTTTGTCTCGAACACCCTAGGGTTCTCATCGCATGAGAGGGATAGGGTGGAGGTAGAAGATGATGCAAAGAGTTGGAAATGGTGAGCTCAAGAAAACTCAAGAGAGCAAGAACTCAAGCATAATAACTTATGGTCATTTATTTCTTTTGTGAGTAGATATATATAAAGTTGTGTAAAGAAAATATCTCATGGAAATATCTCTCCTAAAAATATTTTCGCAAACCCTAAATATCTACACCCAAAACAAATTACCATTAATTCTATCATGACTCACTTAGTGACTCATTAGCATAAGTCACTAAGGAACGTGCTAGAAGAAATGATTCACCAATATGAGTCACCCTTTCCAAAATTTAATAATCATTTAAACCAAAATGATTAATCTAAAAAGAAATGGCTCTTCTAAAATATTCTCGTAACGGATTATGAAAATACCCCTCACATGTATATACATACCTGTATCCGTATTCCGACCGAATACGAATACGAGAGACTAAAATATTCCGACTCAATATAATACATGGATCCGGCTTAAACCAAAGTCCACCAGTATTATCTGTACGAAATATGACACGTGCACAAATGCACGTGCATTTTCGAACCCTGCCATAAAACCATACGGCCTCTACAACGTTTCGTCCGAACTTGGGAAACTATCTGTGGGGGACTCTAATGACTCATTAGTACCCTGGCAGAGAGTTTAACCACAAGCACATCAGCGGAACTAGCTGTGCGTAACGGCTGCCCATGTACTGACCTTAAGGGAAGCCGATGAGCGAACTCATCCTGGAAGCCTACTGAGCCTAACAGTGACAATATACGTACAGTCCGGTCCGTTCGTCTATGAGTATCGCATATCGGGCCTAGGGGGCTGGTAACGTCAGACCCCCAATAGCGGTATAAGTCGTGTCGGAGAGTAGCCCTGAACACCCTGAGAAACTACTGGAATACTTACCGGTAATTCTCACCTGCCTTGGCCAAAGATTTGGTGCAATGGCTTTTCTAGACACATCACGATCTCACCCCCAATACCGGGAGAGACGAATCCCCTGCTGATCCGCTCACTTGCCTCCATATGGCTCGGGACTATACCCAAAAAAGACCTATTTGCACGACTTCTTTGAGCCGTGGTAGGGTAGAAATCAAAGCACGGTGGGAACTCACACGAGACAAATGACGACCTCAAGTCGATGAACTAACTTGTACACATGTCACCAGGGAACTGCTATCTGACGCTAGGTATAATACCAACTAGCAGGTTCCCGGTGAGTCCTGTCCGGTGTACTCAGAACCCAATGAGCACCTGTATACATCTTAGGTGATCCAACTGACACCAATGGCTTGTGAGACCGGCCACCGTCCCTCGTCGGGGTCTCGACTGTATACACTAGTCTACTCCGGAGTATCGATGCCCTGTCTCGAAACTCTCACGACTAGGGACCACTTTTAAGGATGTACTTATGGACTACCCAACTCTCACGTATATGATCGCCATCATACTGTTGGTAGTCAAGCAGGATCCTAAGGGCTCTATCAATGTGTAATAGTGATCATTTCACCTAAAGCTGTACACGACTGATAAAGGCAAACCAGATAGCATACTATCATCTCGAGTAAGACTGTCCTACCGGTATAGGTCCTCCCTCAATCATTGCAATCACGTACCGGCGATCTAATAATTGACTTTGATGGCACTATATCCAACAATAGCATACTATCATGTCGAGCAAGAATGTCCTCCATATATATGTCCAAGCATCCATTGTAATATACAATCATGTGTAAGTCCATGCTACCTCTCCCGGTACTTTCGGGAATGCGGAATTTGGTAAAAAACGATTTTCTTAAAGATGGTAACATGGACCTATAACCCGGATCTTGGTTAAACATCTATCTAACATCCTAACTAAGAGATTCTAGCTACTCGGTTAGGGGTTATACCTAGCTTGTCTTGAACTCCTTCTCTTCAAGCTCCGATGGTGGTCCGATGGCTCCTTCTCGTCGTCTCCGTACGCCGAAGATAGATCCACTTGAAAGCTCCAACCTTTAGCTCCTTCTTCGTTCTTTGAAGAAACTAGTTCACTTGGTTTGCTAAACCTAGTGAACTAGAATGAGTAGAGAAGAAATAGAATGGGATTTTATCTATGGTTCTTGATTCTCAACTCATGAGACAAGAGAACCATAGATCAAGAGAGGGAGCAAGAGGTTGAGGGTGAGAGCAAGAGGAGAGCTCAAGAACAAGAGAGAGAATGAGCAAGAAAGAATGAGGCTCTCTTTTGTCTTTCACCCTCTCATAATCCAAAGTGATCATAACTCATCATAACAAAAAAAGTCTTATGTGATGGTTTGAAGCAACCACAACCATATCATTTCATGCACTCATTTTACACAAATGAGCAAGTAAACAAAAGTCTTTGCCATGAAATGATGGCTATGGTTATCATGATGGTCAACTAGTCAAGCCTAGTCAACCGGTCAACAAGTCAACAAGTCAACAAAGTCAACAAGTCAACAAGTCAACAACCATATCACCATAATACTTAATTAATATAATAGTTAATCACATATCATATTCTCATTAGGGTTGAGCATAAAGTCAAATAGTCAACGGTCAACTGTCAACAACCCTAATGAGAATCCGCTGCCTCTGCCTCCCTGTCAACTGTGCATACACACCCGCATCCGTGTTCCGAGGAACACGAATGCAAACTGGATAAATCCAATCCCATAAGGTACACTAGGATCTGGCTTAAACCAAAGCCCGCTAGTGTAAACTGTCCGGACACTGTACGCGCACAAGTGCACGGATGTGACCGAACCCTGTCGCAAAACCATGCGACCTGTCGCAATACCATGCGACCTCTACTCTTTTGCCTAAAGGCGAAAAGCTTTCTGTGTGGGACTCTAAAGACTCGACACTACGCTGGCAGTGGGTTTAACCACAGACCGCAAGCGGCACTAGCTGTGCGTAACGGTCCCCAGGTAGTGCCGACAAGAAGACCGACGAGGCGAAACCCATCTGAACTCCTACTGAGCCTGAGTGTGACATTCTCCGTACAGTCCGGTCTGTTCGTCTGATACATCGCATGGCGGGCCTAGGGGCGGTAAACGTCAGTCCCCCAATAGCGGTACAAGTCGTGCCGGAGCGAAGCCCAAAACACCCTGAGATAACACTGGAAACCTACCAGTATATCTCGATTGCCCTGGCCAGGGACTACTCGTGTAATGGCTCTCCTAGACACAGCGCGATGTCAACCCCCAATACCGGGAGAGACGAATCCTGTCTAACCGTCACTGCCTCCAAGTGCTTCGGGACTGCACCCAACCACTACCTGTTTGCACGACTCCTTTGAGCCGTGGTAGGGTAGTGATCAAAGTACAGTGGGAACACACTCGAGGCGGAGTGACAGTGTCAAGTCAGCGGACTAAGCTGTACTCATGTCACCAGGGAACTGATAACTGACGATAGGTATAATACCAACTAGTCAGTTCCCGACGAGTCCTGTCCAGTGTACCCGTAACCTAACGAGCACCCGCATACTATCTCAAGTACGACGTACTGACGGCTGTGGGACAAACCGTCTCCCACACTGGGATGAGAAGCGCATGCGCTGGTCTACTCCGGAGTATCGATGCCCTGTCTCGATAGTCCTGCGACCAGGGACCTGCATAAGGATGTGCTTATAGATTACCCAGCCCCACTAGTGTGACGGCCATCACATCGCTGGTAATCAAGCAAAGATCCTAAGGGCTCTACTAATGTGTATAGGCGATATACAAAAATAAACACATGTACACATTGAAGTAGAAACAAACCAAGTAGCATACTACTATTTTGAGCAAGATTGTATATACAAGGTGAATATCCCAAGCATCCATTAAGTAATATACAAACTAGTATGATACAGTAATGGCCTCTAGGGCATATACACTAACAATCTCCCACTTGCACTAAGGCCATGTACTGGCGTATCGAAGACCTATCATCTCGATCAGCCGCACGAACTGAGTCTGGGGCAGGGCCTTGGTGAATGGATTTGCAGTGTTATCTTCTGAAGCGACTCTCCGAACCTCGATCTCCTGGCGATCCACGATCTCCCTGATCAGGTGATACCGCCTCAAGATGTGCCTGGATCTCTGATGGGACCTGGGTTCCTTCGCTAAAGCTATAGCCCCGTTGTTGTCGCAATACAGAGGTATTGGATCAACAATGGACGGAACCACCTGAAGTTCTTTCAAGAACTTCCTCATCCAGACAGCTTCTTTTGCGGCATCAGATGCAGCGATGTATTCCGCTTCCATCGTCGAGTCTGCAACGGTTTCTTGTTTGGAACTCTTCCAACACACCGCCCCTCCATTGAGGGTAAAGACAAAGCCCGACATGGACTTGGAATCATCCTTGTCACTTTGGAAGCTGGAGTCAGCAAAGGCCTCGATCTGGAGGTCTTTTCCGCCATACACCAAGAACATCTCCTTAGTCCTTCTCAGGTACTTGAGAATGTTCTTTACCGCTATCCAGTGTTTCTCCCCAGGGTTTGACTGATACCGGCTTACCACACTCAGTGCATAAGCTACATCCGGTCTGATACACAACATCGCATACATTATAGAGCCTACCGCAGAAGCGTAGGGTATAATAGACATGCGATCCCTCTCCAAATCAGTCTTGGGAGACATCTCTTTAGAGAGGGTGATCCCGTGACAAGCCGGTAGGTTACCGCGCTTGGAATCTTCCATACTGAATCTCTTCAGTATGGTGTCGATGTACCTGGACTGTGATAGTCCTAATATCCTCTTGGATCTGTCACGGTAGATCCGGATACCCAGAATGTATGAGGCATCACCCAGGTCTTTCATGGAGAACCTGTGTGACAAGAACCCCTTGACAGATTGTAGCATAGGAATGTCATTTCCTATTAAGAGAATGTCATCCACATATAAAACGAGGAATACTACAGTTCTCGCTACAAATCTACTATAGATGCATGGTTCATCTGGATTTTTGATAAAGCCAAATTCTTTGACCGTCTCATCAAAGCAGATGTTCCAACTCCGCGATGCCTGCTTTAGTCCATAGATGGACTTAAGCAACTTGCACACCTTTCTGCTGCTCCCACTCTGAATGAAACCCTCTGGCTGGTCCATATAGACACACTCCTCTAAATTTCCATTTAGAAAAGCTGTCTTCACATCCATTTGCCAGATCTCATAATCGTGGAAGGCAGCAATGGCAAGAAGGATCCGAATGGATTTCAGCATGGCTACTGGAGAAAAGGTTTCGTCATAGTCCAAGCCAGGTCTTTGACTGAAACCTTTTGCTACCAGCCTAGCTTTATAGGTCTCAACCTGTCCATCTACACCAATCTTCCTTTTGAAGATCCACTTGCATCCTACGGGTTTTACCCCGTCTGGAGCAATGTCCAACGTCCATACCTTGTTGGTGTACATGGACTCCATTTCGGTCCGCATTGCATCCAGCCATTTCACTGAGTCAACGCTCTGAACGGCCTGCTGGAAGCTAGTAGGCTCATCATAATCTATGATGCAATCCTCTCTATCCCCGTCTATGAGAAAACCGTAGTATCTCTCGGGCGGATGAGACTGCCTACTACTCCTGCGGAGCGGCGTAGGAATGTCCTGTTCTGTTGAACCCTCTGGTTCCACTAAACTTTCAGTAATAGTCCGTGGTTCTGGAATTTCTTCCAGTTCTACTGTGCTCCCACTTATCTGGGTTTCCAAAAACTCAGTTTCCAAGAAGTAGGCATGACGAGAAACAAGGACTTTTTGTTCCTCTTCACAGTAGAAGAAATATCCTTTGGAATTCTTTGGATATCCCACAAACTTGCACTGTACTGAGCGTGCCTCGAGCTTGTCCGCATGCTGCTTTTTGACAAAAGCTGGACATCCCCATGTCTTAATATGCTTAAGATAGGGTCTCTTCCCACACCACATCTCATATGGTGTAGTAGGCACGGTCTTAGTAGGAACTCGGTTCAAAAGGTATGCGGCTGATTCTAGCGCATATCCCCAGAATGATCGCGGTAACTCAGCGTTACTCATCATGGACCACACCATATTCAATAGGGTGCGGTTCCGTCTCTCCGATACACCGTTATGTTGCGGGGTGTATGGAGGAGTAAGCTGAGAGAGAATTCCGTTCTCTTTTAAATAGTCCAGGAACTCGGCACTTAAGTATTCTCCACCTCGATCCGATCTTAGAATCTTAATACTTTTGCCGGTCTGTTTCTCTACTTCATTCTTATACTCCTGGAATTTTCCAAAGGCCTCGGACTTATGTTTCATCAAGAAGACATAACCGTACCTTGAGAAGTCATCCGTAAAAGTAATGAAGTAAGAATGTCCGCTTCGGGCATGTGTAGACATTGGACCGCACACGTCACTGTGTACGAGTCCCAAGAGCTCGCTCGCTCTTACTCCTTGTCCAGTAAACGGAGTCTTTGTCATCTTTCCTTTGAGACAAGATTGACAAGTGGCATACGATTGATATTCGAACGCATTCAAATAGCCTTCTGTATGTAACTTAGTCAACCTTCTCTCATTGATGTGACCCAATCTACAATGCCATAAGAAAGTCTGATTCATTTCCGGAGACTTTCTTTTGTGTGTATTCTGGACGTTGAAAATCTGTGGTTGGTTTAACACGTATATACCATTACTCAATGTACCTGACCCAATCAAAACTTGATTAAGGTGAATGTTTACAACATTACTTACAAACGCAAATTCATAACCTTCTTTAGAAACTAAAGATACAGAAATGATATTACAAGTTGCGTTGGGTACAAAAAAGCAATTACGCAAAACCAAAACATGTCCATCTGACATTCCCAGGTGATAGTCCCCCACGGCTTTAGCATCCATGCTAGCTCCGTTCGCAACTTTGAGGGTCATGTCACCTGCCTTCAAAACCCTACGGTTTCTCAACGCCTGCAAAGAATTACAGATATGAGATCCTGATCCGGTATCCAATACCCAGGAAGTAGAGTTTATTGAAAGACAGTTTTCAATAACATACACACCTGAAGCTGAAGCTGCAACCTGCTTCAATTCCTGTGTTCTGGCCTTCCAGGCCCTGCAATCATTCTTCCAGTGTCCTTTCTTATGACAATAGAAGCATTCTTCCTTATCCATAAGCTTCCCCGCTATCTTTGTTGCTTTACCTTTTCCCTTCGTATCCACTTTACTAACACCGCCCCTTGGTTTGGCGGGGGCCTTCTTCTTCTTTCCCTTGGCTTTCGCCTTGGACCTAGAAGAAGATGATCCTCCTACAAACAAAGTGGATGTATCCCTACCTTTCTGTAGGGTGCCCTCTGCGCTCCTCAGCATGTTGAGGAGCTCTGAAAGTTCAACCTCTTTTTCTTGTAAGTTGAAGTTCAGTATAAACTGGGCGTAAGTGGAAGGAAGGGACTGGAGAACTATATCCGTATATAGCTCACTCTCCAATGTGATCCCTAGGTCAGCGAGCTCCTCAATGAAGCCGATCATCTTTAGCACGTGCTCGGCTACTGATGATCCGACGGCCATTCTTGTCGAAAATAACTTTTTCGACGCTTCGTATCTTGCTATACGAGATTGCTCTCCATACAGTTCTTTTGTATGAAGCAATATGGATTCCATGTCCATATTCTCATGCCTCCTCTGATGTTCGTTGTCCATCGAGGCAAGCAGGAGGCATTTGGCCTTCGCGCTATCAATCTCCCAAGTCTTGCGGATTTCCTTATCCGCGATGCTGGAAGTTGGACCAGGGACAGGGGGAGCTTTGGTGGTAAGAAGATACCCCAGCTTGTCGTAAGTGATTGCTATCTTGACATTCCTGAGCCAATCTTTGTAGTTTGGCCCTGTCAGTTTATTTTTATCTAGGAGTAACTTAAGTCCAGTCATGTTGATTGGTCGCTGCAATTAGGAGAGAGAAGAAGAAACACTCAGCATGATGCTCTTGCAAGTTTAGAGTGGTTTTTAGTTTGTCTAAACAGGATGGCTCCCACTGTTTCTCGAATCCCTCCTCAAACCATAAAGGAAGAATTAGCCGGGATCAATCCCACCGCACAATACTTGCTTAACCGTTCAGCCAGGCCGGTGTCGGTACTTCGAGGGAGGTTTTCCAACGCTTTCGCGAAGTTCCTTAATTAAAGAACCTCTTTTCCCTGGGGGCGTAGCCCAGCTAACACCTTTCTAGGCACCTACTAGGTTTATAGCATTGATCGATTAGTGAGAAATTTCCCGAGGAGTAGCATATACTCACAGTAGGATCGGGATCCAAATATCATTGCGTGACGAAACTGAAGGAATCCTACCAGAATCATCACACTCCAAATGGTATGCAAATCTAGCAAGTTTCAGTACTTATGAAACTCCCGATGTGGATTTTTGCCCCATGCTCTTATGACCTTGACTTTGGCCAACAAATCATAAGTCACATGTCAAGTTCTGCCCGTCGTTCTCCAGGTTAATTTGAATCCACCCGCACCTACCCTTGACTTTGGCCAACAAGGCAGTACGACTGTTCCAAACCAACGCATCTATCTATGCTGCACATGAATACCCAATAGCTACCAATCACTGTGCCTTGACTTTGGCCAACAAACACAGCTTGAATACTATTGACTATTCATGTGAAACGACGGAGGGCTACGGATGGTTTTGGCAAAACCGTGAACGTAGTGAACTTGATTTGGTCGATGGAACGAGATAGCTTTTAAAAGGAGTGGCTCAAGCTCCGCATTTAAAAGTTGTTTTGAAAAGAACCGAGTGGTTTTTCGAAAGTGTTCCAACGACTTTAACTTGGTTTTTTTATCTTGCATTAGTTCTTTTAATGCGTGATATTCTTGCATTAGTTCTTTTAATGCGTCCCATCATTTAATCCTACCATTGCAGAAAACAACCAAAATATGACGTACGCTTATGCCATTCGCATTCGCCACGGGGCCCCGTCATTACCCGTTAGGTTACTTAACTAACGACAGAGCGGGGGCTGGGCTAGCGCGTCTGTGAAACATAAGCAACGCCTAAATAATATCATATATAGATATACTGCAATGATAAACATTTCAGATCACAGATGAATACATTGGATATACTAGGAATCTGTCTTTTGTACGAGCCTGTAACAAAAGACAGATTACACGGTCGCGGTGAATAGCCAAATACCCCACCCAAGACCCCTACGGGTGCGGCAAACTACCCGCTAAGTACCCGAAGCGTAGTAACCTCCCTCATCTCCATGAGTAGGCGACTCGACACTTCGGCATACCCGGTAGTTTGTGCACCCCCTCCATGGGTCTATCCTAGGAGCAAAAACAGTAAAAAGAAATTATACAATGACGGCTACAACCCCGACCCGGTTGTGCGGCCATACAAATAATTATTACATCAATTTACAAATTTACATGAATTGAAAGAAAAGAAAACTCTCGTCTCACAACCCCCGGCTATTCACCCGCGACAATCCAACATATTCATATACACATTCCAGCAACATTACAGATCACAGATTTGTATAACCCCCACTAATCGACATATAGCGATTAGTAGACGTTCAATACAAATATCACATAACAGAAAAACCCGTTAGCTAAAGTCTTTTAGAAGTTCGATCAAAAATACGGATTTTCGGGACCCCAAAATAAAATTTTCGTTCTGGAAAATCTGGGCAGAAAATATATATTCCAAAAATCCCAAAATACCCCCAGAAGAACACTGCACCAAAAAGGGACCACGGCCGAGTCAACTCGGCCGCGGATCCGCGTCGGGAGCGTGCTCCCGCCATGGATCCGCGGCGCTTTGACTCGATCGTGCGACCAATTTTGGTGGGTGTTCACAGAAAAGCCTGAGCCGATTTTAGGTGTTAAAATAATCAACTTTTGAACAGTGGAAAAATCGACAGAAACTGCAAAATTTTTGGGGTTTGTTTCGGGACTTTTTCGTTGATCGATCTTCTAGTTACTTGCTAACATGCTAGATAGAGTTTAACTAGGCTCTGATACCACTGTAAGTCCATGCTACCTCTCCCGGTACTTTCGGGAATGCGGAATTTGGTAAAAAACGATTTTCTTAAAGATGGTAACATGGACCTATAACCCGGATCTTGGTTAAACATCTATCTAACATCCTAACTAAGAGATTCTAGCTACTCGGTTAGGGGGTTATACCTAGCTTGTCTTGAACTCCTTCTCTTCAAGCTCCGATGGTGGTCCGATGGCTCCTTCTCGTCGTCTCCGTACGCCGAAGATAGATCCACTTGAAAGCTCCAACCTTTAGCTCCTTCTTCGTTCTTTGAAGAAACTAGTTCACTTGGTTTGCTAAACCTAGTGAACTAGAATGAGTAGAGAAGAAATAGAATGGGATTTTATCTATGGTTCTTGATTCTCAACTCATGAGACAAGAGAACCATAGATCAAGAGAGGGAGCAAGAGGTTGAGGGTGAGAGCAAGAGGAGAGCTCAAGAACAAGAGAGAGAATGAGCAAGAAAGAATGAGGCTCTCTTTTGTCTTTCACCCTCTCATATCTTTTGTCTTTCACCCTCTCATAATCCAAAGTGATCATAACTCATCATAACAAAAAAAGTCTTATGTGATGGTTTGAAGCAACCACAACCATATCATTTCATGCACTCATTTTACACAAATGAGCAAGTAAACAAAAGTCTTTGCCATGAAATGATGGCTATGGTTATCATGATGGTCAACTAGTCAAGCCTAGTCAACCGGTCAACAAGTCAACAAGTCAACAAAGTCAACAAGTCAACAAAAGTCAACAAGTCAACAACCATATCACCATAATACTTAATTAATATAATAGTTAATCACATATCATATTCTCATTAGGGTTGAGCATAAAGTCAAATAGTCAACGGTCAACTGTCAACAACCCTAATGAGAATCCGCAGCCTCTGCCTCCCTGTCAACTGTGCATACACACCCGCATCCGTGTTCCGAGGAACACGAATGCAAACTGGATAAATCCAATCCCATAAGGTACACTAGGATCTGGCTTAAACCAAAGCCCGCTAGTGTAAACTGTCCGGACACTGTACGCGCACAAGTGCACGGATGTGACCGAACCCTGTCGCAAAACCATGCGACCTGTCGCAATACCATGCGACCTCTACTCTTTTGCCTAAAGGCGAAAAGCTTTCTGTGTGGGACTCTAAAGACTCGACACTACGCTGGCAGTGGGTTTAACCACAGACCGCAAGCGGCACTAGCTGTGCGTAACGGTCCCCAGGTAGTGCCGACAAGAAGACCGACGAGGCGAAACCCATCTGAACTCCTACTGAGCCTGAGTGTGACATTCTCCGTACAGTCCGGTCTGTTCGTCTGATACATCGCATGGCGGGCCTAGGGGCGGTAAATGTCAGTCCCCCAATAGCGGTACAAGTCGTGCCGGAGCGAAGCCCAAAACACCCTGAGATAACACTGGAAACCTACCAGTATATCTCGATTGCCCTGGCCAGGGACTACTCGTGTAATGGCTCTCCTAGACACAGCGCGATGTCAACCCCCAATACCGGGAGAGACGAATCCTGTCTAACCGTCACTGCCTCCAAGTGCTTCGGGACTGCACCCAACCACTACCTGTTTGCACGACTCCTTTGAGCCGTGGTAGGGTAGTGATCAAAGTACAGTGGGAACACACTCGAGGCGGAGTGACAGTGTCAAGTCAGCGGACTAAGCTGTACTCATGTCACCAGGGAACTGATAACTGACGATAGGTATAATACCAACTAGTCAGTTCCCGACGAGTCCTGTCCAGTGTACCCGTAACCTAACGAGCACCCGCATACTATCTCAAGTACGACGTACTGACGGCTGTGGGACAAACCGTCTCCCACACTGGGATGAGAAGCGCATGCGCTGGTCTACTCCGGAGTATCGATGCCCTGTCTCGATAGTCCTGCGACCAGGGACCTGCATAAGGATGTGCTTATAGATTACCCAGCCCCACTAGTGTGACGGCCATCACATCGCTGGTAATCAAGCAAAGATCCTAAGGGCTCTACTAATGTGTATAGGCGATATACAAAAATAAACACATGTACACATTGAAGTAGAAACAAACCAAGTAGCATACTACTATTTTGAGCAAGATTGTATATACAAGGTGAATATCCCAAGCATCCATTAAGTAATATACAAACTAGTATGATACAGTAATGGCCTCTAGGGCATATACACTAACATCATGTACAACAATGGCCTCTAGGGAATACATACAACTAACAAGTTTCCTTTGTATCACGGCCATTTCGGCTTTCACTGCGATGGAAGTATCGAGCTGATGGATACCTCCCTTAGACGATGATGGTCTAACGCTTTCCCACTGCAAAGTATGTTCAGCAAGATTGGTTATCACATTTTAACCGTGTCGTATTTAGAAAGAATTTGAAATAACCGCAATCAAAGACGGTGCCGCGTGTAGCGAGCCGTGATGAGTACGGGTCGTCCGCAGGGAGATGGTAGGTTTTTAAGCTTGTTTTAACGAGTTAATACCGTAACATGAGCTTTTGTTTATACTAAGAGTCGTAACTATGATATATTCTATAAAAAGACTTTTTAGGGGTAGTTTTAGGTTAGTTTGTGTTAGAATGATGTTTTCTGTTCCCTTATAGACCCAATTCTGATATTGACACTAAGGCAATCGGAAACAATGTGGATTAGGGAACTTGAAATACAATATTTGTGTTTGTGTGCTAAATCCGTATTTCTTACCCCTTGTCCTTCCATTGTTGTCTCTTGACCTTAGCCTTCGGCAAACCACTCGCAATCCGCTCACGATTAGGATTCACCGCTATCGTGGTAGGATAGGGTGCCTAACGGAGCGGAATTGCGAGTCGTTTGGTCGGAGTTTCAATTGCAAAGTTATGGTTTTTAAGGTTTTAGCAAACACATCTCCTAACACAAACTAACCATATTGTACCCTTAACAAGTAAATCGATTACTCACGCATATTTACAAAGAAAAATAAATAAAAAAGAAATAGATACATAATAAAAATTGCAAGAAAAAGTAAAGTCAAGGTTAGAAAGTTAAGAACTGATAATTCCTACGTGCAAATATCTTCAAATGTTCTTTAAGCCCATACCAATGTAAAATCAAAATGCCAAATTTTAAGGTTGCAAGCTCACTTAAGAGGTTGCAAGATCAAAGCAAGGCAAGGATTTCATAAGTTCAATGTTTGTAGAAAGCAAGACACATGTAATGAACAATGAGAACTTTTATTGATTTTCAAATGAGATACAACTAATCTTGAAGTTAAGATCCTAAATCTCAAGCTTGCAAGTTCAATGAAGAAGTTGCAAGGTCAAGATAAAATGGCAAGAGCTCAAAAGTTCAAAGGAAAGACAAATTACAAATTACAATTTGTTCTAAACTAAAACTAATGCAAAAAGTATCCACTCCCCTTGCCTATTGATCTAGTATTTATAGGCCTCATTCCAGAATAAACAAACAATAAGAATGAGATGATGTGACCCAAATAAACTACCAGAAGGAAAATGGGGACAATTAGGAACGTTGGGACCGGTGGTGCCGGTTTTTGGGGGAGTCTCGCTAGGCATGGTCCGAGCAATAGGGCTCGAGTTGGTGTGGTGGTCTCAAGTGCACTCAACAAGTCCACTGGTGATGTTTGATTTCTTCATATCAGCTTGGGTAATACTCAGTAGTCTTGGAGGGAAACTTGATGCTTTTTAAATCACATCACATCTTTTAGCATTTATTACACATCACACTCACTTGTGCTAAGGCATCCACATCATGGTCCATGTGCCAAAGAGCATGTGCACACTTGCATTGTGTTGGACCAAAATTGTGTGCACACATTTCTTTGCAAAAGCGAACTCTTTGAATCATGATCGTTTTCTGTTTTGTTTGCAGTGTTGGCACCCAAACGTTATATCCGTGATTTTGAATGTATTTCCAGTATTTTGTCATGAATACCTGTAATCTGCATTTACTGAGCAGACACTGGTTAATAGTACCGATAAATAACAAAATAGATAATGAATGAATGTGTAACACCTTAGAATGCGATTAGTGGTTAATTAAGCGATAATGCGGTTTTTTACTAAAAAATTTACCAAAATAGTTTTCAAATATTTTATCAAAATTAATTAATATTTATTTTGGGCTTGCACACACATGTGCATGTTAACCTAGGGTTAATTAGGTGTTAAACCATGCTTAAGTACCCATGGCATATTAACCCATTCCATTAAGTGTAATATGTAATTAGTTAAATTAATTAGTTTTCAAATTTTAAATAAAAATGGTTTTTTAATTAGGTTGACTTGAGAGAGAGGAAGAGAGAGAGAGGGCATCATGAGGCATGGCAAGCATGCCATGCATTTAATGAGGAGAGAGGAGAAGGAGGCATGGCTTATAGTAAACTCTGTTGGAGATAGTGCCCTCAGAGTCAATTATTGGATCACAGGAACGTGATTGCAATGATTGATAGAGGACCTATCCCGATAGGACAGTCTTACTCAAGATGATAGTATGCTATCTGGTTTATCTTTATCATCGTGTACTGCTTTAGGTGACATTACTGATCACTATTGCACTTTGATAGAGCCCCTAGGATTCTTGCTTGACGACCAGCAGTATGAGGGCGATCATATACGTGGGAGCTAGGGTCTATAAGCACATCCTTAAAAGGTCCCTAGTCGAGGGAGTTTCGAGACAGGGCATCGATACTCCAGAGTAGACTAGTGTATACAGTCGAGACCCCGACGAGGGGCAATGGCCGGTCTCACAAGCCACTGGTGTCAGTTGGTTCACCTAAGATGCATACAGGTGCTCATTGGGTTATGAGTACACCGGACAGGACTCTCCGGGAACATGCTAGTTGGGATTATACCAGACGTCAGATAGCAGTTCCCTGGTGACATGTGTACAGGTCAGTTCATCGACCTGAGATCGTCATTTGTCTCGTGTGAGTTCCCACTGTGCTTTGATTACTACCCTACCACGCTCAAAGGAGACGTGCAAACAGGTTTTAGTTGGGTACAGTCCCAAGCCACATGGAGGCAGTGAACGGATCTGCAGGGGTTCGTCTCTCCCGGTATTGGGGGTGAGGTCGTGCTGTGTCTAGGAGAGCCAGTACATGAAAGTCCTTGGCCAAGGCAGGAGATTTACTGGTAGGTATTCCAGTAGTATCTCAGGGTGTTCTGGGCTACTTTTCGACACGACTTGTACCGCTTTTGGGGGTCTGACTTTTACCAACCCCCTAGGCCCGCCATGCGATGCTCATAGACGAACGGACTGGACTGTATGGATATTGTCACTGACAGGCTCAGTAGGGTGTCAGGATGAGTTCGCTCATCGACGTCCCTTTTGGTCAATACCTGGTAGCCCGTCACGTATTGGCTAATACCTCTGACGTGCTAGTGGTTAAATCCACAGGCAAAGTATTGACGAGTCTTTAGAGTCCCCCACAGACCAGTTTCTCAAGTTTCGGGCGAAACGCTGTAGAGGCCGTATAGAGATATGGCAGGGTTCGATCAGATACGTGCGGTATTGCACGGATCGTGATCGGACAGTTTTTACTAGCGGGCTTTGGTTTAAGCCGGATCCTGGTATTAGACAGTGTAGATTTTGTCTTTTTGCATTTGTATTCAGTGGGAATACAAATACGGGTATGTATATACAGTCGCGGGGTTTTCCTGTAATTTATTACGGGATCGGTTTTCTGAAGTTGCCAGTTTGCATTCCGTTCCGGCCAGTTTTCCTTTGTTCCTTCATGGCCGGATTTTTCTGATGGAGGGGCTAATTTGCAAGTTCGCAAATTAGCATTTGTGGAGGGGTTATTTGTGAAATGAGGGATTATGATGGGTAAAGCATCTTTGCTTTTCTTGTGATCATTTCTTGCATTAATGAGATTAGAGTTGATTAGGATTTTGATGTGAGGCTTGCCTTTTGGATGTAGTCACCCTTGGCTTTTACTACTCTCACCTCCCTTCATGTTTTCACTCTCTCCACCATATTTCCTAGATGAGGGCTGGCCACTTTGTGGGATGGGGTGAGGAAAAATTCATTCATTTCATTTCTTATTCTTTGCTAAAAATGAGAGCACCATTTTTCCTCCAATGCTTTTCTCTCTTCTCCATCATCAAAGGCAACTTCTATAACCCCAAGAGACAACCATTCTACACTTCATCTACATCACCCCTTGGGCATGTCGGCTCGCCAACTTCGTGCCCGAGTTGCCTCGGTCCAGAGGTGGAAGCCCGTAAAAGAACTCGGTGATGTGGTGCCCGTTTCGACGAGGAAGCGACGACCGGAGATTCTGCGAGGAGATCGGAGTGGAGGCGAAGACCGAAGGACACGGATCGCTTGGTATAGCTTCTCTACTCCGGGTTAAAAGTGCGCGGTGGTGCCGGTTTGCTAGTTTTTGCAAAGTTTTTCATTTCCGCATTCCGGCGTCGGATTGACGGCCGGGGCGCCGCCGTGCACTTACAAACTCACCCCTCATTCCCACACCCCTCACCCTCACACATACACCCTATTCCCTCACTCCCACTCTCATTTGTTTCTCTTTATCTAATTCCCTCACTACCTCAAAACTGAACCCCTCCCTTGTTCTTCACTAAACCCTAACCCAAATCCTTATAAACCCTCACTACTCTCCACTAAACTCACTAAACCCTTCACTAAACTTGATCTAAAGCTAATGGTGATGACATGGAAGCTAGGGTTTTGAGCAAGTTGGGTAAGGTAGTGCTCTCTACTATTAATTAGGTCCTCTTTAATGTTATGTTGTTAATTAGTTGCGGTTTAGAACACTTAGAGTTTAGTTTGTTCAAAGTATCGCATTTTGGTTAAGTTTTGGTGTCCTGTTGAATCTGCTATCAACTCAGGTTGTTGTTTTGAAAGTTGCCATTACTGAGAGGTGTATGTGAGACCTAGAACCCATCGCCAAAATCTGAGACAATCCCTCCCAAACCTGGCCGCAAATTAATTGATTCTGGCCGCAAATTGCGGCCACACTAGTGACTGGTGGTTTGTGTCTTGGTCGTGGGGTCTCTGGAGTTGTTTTTAGGCTTGTAGAACATGCAACTTTCACCAATTCTTTGTATAGAAAATCTGGGACCTTTTAGCTAAATTTCAAGCATTTCGGCAATGTGCGATGTGGATTATCCGATATTTGTTTAAGTGTTTCGTACGATGTGTAGCCGCATGGCTGGTCTAAGAAGTTGCTACACGCGTTTAGCCCGCTAAGAGATCACTTGGGAGCTTATGGGAGTCGGTTTGTTGTTGCCGTTGTTGCGTGTGTTATCGAAAGGTTTCTAATGTGCACTTGTTATGTTTTTGTATGATTTTAGGATCGCAGGCAGGGACTTCGGACACCGCGAAGAAGGGGAAGCAGGTGGTCGGATATACCTAGCTCGAGATCACAGTGAGTAAATTTAACATCTACGGGGAAATCGCCCGTATGGCGTTATGCGTCATGGCATGATAGGATATTATAGCGGCATGTTTATATATATATATATATATATATATATATTGATTGTGCATGTGTACCGTTGTTGCATACCCTATTTCTCGTTGCATATGGACGTAGTATTAATGAGACACAGCACTGTTACTAACGGTTCATGTTGCACGAGCACTAAACTGTATGCCACACACACACCATTAGTAATTGCCATGACACTCACACTATAGAATTGCCATGGATAATACATTGCTTAGCTTACCTTATTATTAAACATGATTCCCGTTCTATTGCGCATATGAATTGCATTATGTGTACATACATACTTGCGTACATACATACTTGCGTACATACATACCTTACTATAGCTACATATATGCTCATATGTGATGTTGCATTGGATTTTGGAGGAATTGGGAACCGCATGATATATTTTAAAAATGGATTCATTTAAAGAGCGGTTTTCCCTGGATATACTCATATTTCGGTTTTATGTTACATATATCATATTGTATAGATTTACATATTGAGATACGGATTTCATGCGATTTATGGATTTGAGAACCGTGGTATTATTTCAAGAAAGTATGCATTGTTTTGAAAACCCGGTTCTCTTGATATGATATTTCAGTGCATCCACCATATGTTTTCCCGGTTCTGAGACGTGTGATAGAAACCCAATTCGAGGAAGTGGATGATCCATTTGCGGGTTCATGGTGGACACGGTATGGTACCCCGGGACAAGAAAGGGATTTTGTGGAGTAGACAATGAGCCTGGCAGAGAGACTACTACCTACCGGTGATTGGTTGGACCTGGCGGTATCCGGAGGATACCGACCGGAGTCGAGAGATGGATATGGGCCGATTCGTACTGCCGGAGCCCGAGGGCCGATCCGGACAAATGCAGCCCGATATGTGTGGATTTACGTGTCGATCATGGACACGAGTATTTCATGATGTTTTTGAGTGCCGATGTTGGGCATTCAGGTTCCATGAGATTTACAGGATATGAAGGCCGATCAGAGTGATGACGCCTGAGGTATTGGGATTTGGGGTGTATTGATGGATACCGGGTTTTTCTACGATGATGATATGTTTTATCCCATACTCAGCATTTATTGATATGCATTGCATCATGTATTTGTAGTACCTGATAGAGTACCTTTCATGATTGTTGCATATCCATATTTCCATATCGATACTATCAGATTGCATGTGACAGGGTATCTACGTGCATACCTGCGATTACCTGTACGATGTTACTTACTATTCACGAGTTGGCAACTCACCCCCGTTGTGCCACAGTGTTTTGCAGGTTGACCCTCAGAGTAGTCGCGGCAGGGGCTATCTTATTGTATCTTTTTGCGGCAGATACCGCTACGGTTGGCTGTGAGCCGTTTTGTTATAGGTGGGTTGCGGTTATCCGACTTTATATTTCATTGTACATCTATTATTGTATCCAGTACTCTCCATCTACCATCTCATGTATTGACTTAGAGACAAGTTGTGAGGACGATTATTGTCTATTTGGTGACTTTGGGTGTCGTGCTCGTGTGAGCCGACTTTTATTATGCAGTTTTATCTTTTATGTTGTTTTTCACTTATATTGTTCATTTCTTCGCTACGGCGTCGTATGTATGCTTGTGGTGGTTGTTTCCGCCTTTGGGCGTGATTTGCTCCCTTTTGGGAATGCTTTATTTATATCCTATGTTGCTTTACTTATATCCTATGTTGTACCCGTTTCGGGGCTGGTTCTTACAAAGGAGGTGCTGCCGAAATCTTTAAGAAAATAATTTAAACTTTAAAGATTTTTACTTGAGATTTCCGAATGTTTTTAACAATGTTTTCATCACTTACCACTTTTAATGGTTTAGATTTCTGGGTTTCGACTTAAATTGCGTTACGCCTGTAGACGTCTCGTGGTTTAAGTGTCGGTCACGTGCCAAATTTTGGGTTGTGACAAAGTTGGTATCAGAGCGCTAGGTTTTACCTTTCGGAGTGTAGGATGACCTTGGTATGATGGAGTAGGTAGCTTAAGCCGAGTGACGTAGCATGTGTATGTTCCGCGGCATACTTACGACACGATACTCCGCCTAAGTGACCTTAGGACTTGTTGGTTGAAATTCCTTCCGTGATTAAATACATCCTTGTGATTCAATTTCCGTGTTCTTATCAAATCCTGTTTTCATTTCCAGCCATTATGCCGCCGAAGACAACGAGGGAGCAGAGAGCGGCCGCGAGAGCCGAGGTCAGAGTTGGCTCGTCTGAGATGAGAACTGACCAGGGTGGTACGTCCGTTGTTCAAGAGCAGATTGATCCACCTTTGCTTGATCGTATTACTAGGCTAGAGGCCGGTATGCAGGATTTGCGCAAGATGATGGGATCTTTATTCGAGGCCAGTAGAGCACAGAGACAGGAGGTTGTCCCACCTACTACAGGGACCATGATGGTACTTACTGTTCAGGAAGTTGTACTTGCGGATACGGAGGTTATCACAGTATCATTATCTGAGTTTATGAGTCTGAAGCCTCCGGTTTTCACCGGCACTGATGCAGTGGAGGATCCGTAGTCATTTATTGATCGGATGGCCAGGATATGTCATTCGCTGAGATGCTCTGATGCGAGATGGGTAGAGTTCGCGAGTTTTCGTCTAGAAGGACTTGCCCAGAAGTGGTGCGAGTCTTTAGAGAAGGGCAGAGCCGTAGGTCTTTCTCCTATGACCTGGGCTGAGTTCATGATGGTTTTTCTTGCCCGTTTTCTTCCATAGAGCGTCAGGGATGCTCGAGCGCGCAGTTTCGAGTCGTTACGCCAGACTCCGGGTATGACGGTGTCAGAGTACGATGTGAAGTTTATCGAGCTATCTGTGTATGCTCCATATTTGGTGGACACTGAGGAGATGCGGGTCAAGAGGTTTGTTCGAGGTTTGCTTACCCAGTTATTCCTCGCTATCAGCGCACAGCATTGTGATACATATGCAGCAGCAGTGGACGCAGCCCTACTAGTTGAGGAGCATCTTTCCGAGACGTCAGTCGTGTCGGATCCGAAGAGGGTCCGTACTGGTGTATCAGCACGGAGATAGATGTTTAGATGCCACGACAGATTTCGTTCAGGTACGGGGAGTAGCAGAGGCTAGGGACGAGGCCGGTTGTTTAGCTCTTATCCTAAGGAGGGTCAGCAATCGTCGTATGGGTGCTTTGGGTGTGGCAGTCTACTTCACCTCGTTAGGTATTGTACCATGATGCGCTAGAGAGAGGCAGTCGTTGTTGGAGATAGTGCCCTCAGAGTCAATTATTAGGTCACAGGTACGTGATTGTAATGATTGAGGGAGGACCTATCCCGGTAGGACAGTCTTACTCGAGATGATAGTATGCTATCTGGTTTACCTTTATCATCGTGTACTGCTTTAGGTGACCTGACACGTCGCTATTACACGTTGATAAAGCCCCTAGGATTCTTGCTTGACCACCAGCAGTATGAGGGCGATCATATAAGTGGGAGCTGGGGGTCTACAAGCATATCCTTAAAAGGTCCCTAGTCGTGGGAGTTTCGAGACCGGGCATCGATACTCCATTAGTAGACTAGTGTATACAGTCGAGACCCCGACGAGGGGCGGTGGCCGGTCTCACAAGCCACTGGTGTCAGTTGGATCACCTAAGATGTATACAGGTGCTCATTGGGTTATGAGTACACCGGACAGGACTCGCCGGGAACATGCTAGTTGGTCATATACCAGACGTCAGATGGCAGTTCCCTGGTGTTCCCTGGTGACATGTGTGCAGGTTAGTTCATCGACCTGGGGATCGTCATTTGTCTCGTGTGAGTTCCCACTGTACTTTGATTACTACCCTACCACGGCTCAAAGGAGTCGTGCAAACAGGTTTTAGTTGGGTACAGTCCCGAGCCACATGGAGGCAGTGAGCGTATCTTCAGGGGTTCGTCTCTCCCGGTATTGGGGGTGAGGTCGTGCTGTGTCTAGGAGAGCCATTACACAAAGTCCTTGGCCAAGGCAAGGAGATTTACTGGTAGGTATTCCAGTAGTATCTCAGGGTGTTCTGGGCTACACTCCGACACGACTTGTACCGCTTTTGGGGGTCTGACTTTTACCAACCCCCTAGGCCCGCCATGCGATACTCATAGACGAACGGACCGGACTGCACGGATATTGTCACTGACAGGCTCAGTAGGGTTGTCAGGCTGAGTTCACTCACAGACATCCCTTTTAGTCAATACCTGGTAGCCCGTTATGTATTGGCTTATACCTCTAACTTGCTAGTGGTTAAATCCACAACCAAGGTGTTGACGAGTCTTTAGAGTCCCCCACATTCAGTTACTCAGCTTTCGGGCGAAAGGTTGTAGAGGCCGTATGGAGATATGGCAAGGTCCGATCAGATACGTGCGGTATTGCACGAATCAGGATCAGACAGTCTGTACTATAGGCCATATGGCTATATATGGCAGGGTTCGATCTGATACGTGCGGTATTGCACGGATCAGGATCGAACGGATTTTACTAGCCGGTTTTGGCTTAAGCCGGTCCTAGTTTAGTACAGTGTAGATTTTGTCTCATTGCATTTGTATTTTCGTCGAAATACAGATGCGGGTGTGTATGCACAGTATCGGGGTTTTCCTGTAATTTATTACGGGACCAGTTTTCTGGAGTTGCCAGTTTGCTTTCCGTTTCGGCCAATTTCCATTGTTCCGTTCATTGGCCGAAGATTGGTGGAGGAGGGTTTATTTGCATTGTTGCAAATAGACTTTTGTGGAGGGGGTCCTTGCATATTATCATGTCATGATTATAGCACCATCCATTGACTTGCTTGACTTCATACTTCATGATGGATTGACTTTGGATATCATCATGGTTGATGAGTGATAGAAGAGTGTGGTTTTCACCTTGCTATCATTGGTTCACATGATTGTCTTTTCCTCTCTCTTGCATGATAGAGTTTCCCCCCCCATTCTTTTTGCTATCCATCTCATTCTCACTCACCCCTCATTGTAGTGGCCGGCCAAGTCTTAGTGGGGCTGTCCAAATTTTGTAGTGGGTTTTTGGTGTTGATTTCATGTTCCAAAATCCACAAGTTCCTCCACAAAACTCCTTGCATCATCCCTCCACCACAATGGCATCTCCAATACCCCAATACTGAGACACAAGCTCTACCAAACATTCTACAGCAAACCTTGGGCACGTCGAGTAGCCGGCTTCGTGCCCGAGTTGCCTCGGCATTGAGGTGGGAGCCCGTAAAAGAAGTAGGCGATGTGGTGCACTTCCGGCGACGAGGAGGAGACGGGACATTCCGCAGGAGATCGGGACGATGACGAGAAGACCGGAGGACTTGGATCGTCGGTATATCTCTAACCCATCTTCTAGTTAGCTTAGACTTGTTAATGGTTACGATCCGGGTGTTTAGTGCGCGGTGGTGCCGGTTTGCTAAGTCCGTAAAATTTAAGTTATTCACCGTTTCCGCATTCCGGCGTCGGATTGACGGCCGGGGCGCCGCCGCGGACTTACAGTGGTATCAGAGCCTCGCCATTAACTTAGTCTAGCTTTGTGTAATGTGTTTGCATTTCCGATCGATCAAAAAGTTCCAAAAACCCGTATTTTGTCGCATCAGTTTTCTGTTGGAAATTTTTAGTGTCGAAAAATTTTTCAGGTTGTAAAATATTGATGTACTAAAAATTATAAGACCACTGTTCAAATTCGATGCACTGATCTTCTGACCAGAGCGCGGAAGGGCGGCCAAAACCCACTTGTGGCCGCGCTTCCGCGGCAGCATGAAGGAATCAGTGGGTTGGGTTTTTACAGTGGGCTTCTGGAGAGATTTTAGGGTTTCTGGAACATTAACATTGGGCCCAGAATTTCTTTAACTGCTACAGTATTGCTTTGGGGCCCACTTGTTAAAATTTGATTGATCGGATATTTTAAACACATTTTTCACAGTATTTACATTATATCTGCGACCGTGAATGTCACTCGATCGGTAAATCCGATCTAACTGCTATAGCCCGGTTAGACGGATTTGCGAACGTGACTTTCACGTTGATGTTCTATGTATTTGCTGTGTTGTTGCGGATCGGTCGTGGGGGGTAGCCTGGATGCAATGCTAGTACAGTTTTGTTGTATTATGTACATTTGATATTGCGGGGCGAGCGTCCGACATGTGGACTGCCGTCACTGCCTGATTGTATTATTATTTTGGGGCACGACCTGGTTGCGGTCGATGTACCCGGTGTATGTATATTTTACTTTCTGTACTAGGATTGCCCCGCGGAGGGGTGCACGGATAGCCGGGTTCTGGAGGGCAACAAGCCCGCATCTCATGGCATTGAGACGGAAGGGGCTTCACTCTGGGATTGGCGGGCTATTCGCCGCACTCGTAGGGGGTACAGGTTGACCCAGGAGGGGTGCCCAAGTTGCCGGATTCCGTGGAGTGCTGGGTGGTCCATTCACGGAGCTGAAGGGGGCTGCCTCGCTTCAGGTTTTGGCGGGTGACTTGCCGCGCCCGTAGGGGTCTAGGATTTCATTGCACAGGCTATCCACACGACCAGGGAAACGTCGGGTTTCAGTAGTGGCTCTGTGAAACCCGGGGATCCCAGATATCTGTATTGTTTCTGTGATGCTGTACATTTCTGTGATGTTGCATTTTATTCACGCCTTGAGCGAATATAATATATTGGTATATATATTAGTAGATGTTGTATATGTTTTGCATCCGCGCTAGTCCAGTCCCCGCTCTGTCGTTAGTAAGCTAACCTAACGGGTAATGACGGGACCCAGTGGCGAATGCGGATGGCATATACGTACATCAGTATATTTTCGTTCTTTTTGGTGTGATCAATTGATGGGACTGCATTGATTCGGATCAATGCAAGTTTAAAAACAAACCTAATCTGATGTTGTTGGAACACTTTTCAAAAAGCTGTTATTGCAAGGACGTTCACTTTTGTTTTGCATCGTGGTATTCAGTTGGAATATCCTGCTCCTCAGTCGACGAGGCAAGGGCCGAGATCCCTTCACCGGGAGTGACCCCTTGGACAAAAGTTTGCGTCAGGGCATTAACTTCACTATAGCCGATTACTTTTGCTTTGCATCGCGGTATTCATTTGGAATATCCTGCACCCCATTCTACGGGGAAAGAGCCGAGATCCCTTCACCGGGAGTGACCTCTTTAGCAACGGTTTTCGTCACTATATTTTTAAAAGCTATCCGTTCCTTCAACGATATCAAGTTCATTACGTTAAAGGTTTTCGCCAGAAACCATTCGTAGCCCTCCGTCGTTTCAGACGGGTAGCACGTAGTATTCATGCTATGTTTGTTGACCTTCGTCAAGGTATAGTGTATGGTAGCTGCTTGTTACCTTTCTGCTGCATAGATAGATGCGTTGGTTTGGGACAGTCGTACAGCCTTGTTGACCTTCGTCAAGGGCTTGTACGGGTGGATTCAAATTAACCTGGATAATGACGGGTAGAATTTGACATGTGACTTATGATTTGTTGACCTTCGCCAAGGTCATAAGAGCATGGGGCAGAAATCACATCGGGAGTTTCAAAAGAACTGAAACTTGCCAGATATGCGCATACCTTCTGGAGTGTGATGACGTGAGCGGATTCCGTCACGTTATCATGCGATGATAGTTGGATCCCGATTCCCACTGATGAGTTAGTTTACTCCTCGGGTAACCCCGACTAATTCTTCTTTCAGGTTTGGAGGAGAATTTGAGGTACAGTGGGAGGATTCCAGATTAGATAAATTGGTAACCATTCTGATCTAGGTTAGAGTGCACGCTGAGTGTTTCTTTTCTCTCTCTCTTTGGCAGCGACCATTGACCCGACCCTAAGACTATGACTCAGTGACCAAGTTGACCGAACCTTCTTAAACACCGGCTTTTTGGATTGTCAGAGTTGCAAACCTCATTGCCACTCCTACTTTTACCCTTTTCTCCAGGACACCCCGTTTTACTACGAACGTCCACTTCCATTGGACAAAACCATCGTATGGTTAGATACGAACTCGAAAGAATTTATTCGAGGATGGTTTCCGGTTCTGGAGAAAACGGATAGGATTATTCAGTTGTCTTTTCCTTTTACCCTCTCTCAGGTTGCGAGTACTCCTTGGTTTAGGGGTAGTACACCTATTACGCAAATTGGATTGTCTTCTTCCAAACCTTAGGCTGGTGCCGACCGGTAGGGAATGAAGAAAACCAATTAGCATAACGATGGTGTGCAGAAGGTATTAAGTTCAGACAAAGCAAGGGATTAGTAAGAGGGCAAAGTAAATTGCAACAGATATTCACGACCAAACCAAATATTTCGTTACCACTCCCACATCACCTTTGTATTTCTCCAGGACACTCCGTATCACTACGAAGATCCACAGTTTATTTGGATACTCCATCGTATGGTTATATACGAACTCGGAAGGAACTTGTTCCAGTTCGGGGATGGATTCTGGTTCAGGAGAAATAGGAATAAGGTTTATTCGGGTGTCTTTTATCTTCACCTTCTCTCGCATTGCGAGTGTTCCTAGGATTAAGACAGTACACCCATTATGCTTATTGGATAGTCTTCTTCCAAACCATAGGCTGGTGCCGAACGGTAGGGAAGGAAGAAAACCATTTGGCCTAAAAGGGTGTGCAGAAGGTAAAGACTAAAGTCATATGAAGGGATTTGGAGAGGTGGCAAAGAACTATACGGTTACAGTCGTGAATCTGGAAGAGGCATTACTAGGAATACCAGAATACCCCATCGGAACATTTCAATGTTTCAGTTTCACTGTGTAATGTTAAAGGAAAACTGATTTCCCGATTAGATACTTACTCCAGGGTATGTATTTACCAGGTACGATTCTCACATCTGTATGGTTTTACAGATGATGAGTGGGAGTAAGTTATTGGGAATTGGGTGATTATCCTCATTATATCGGGATTCGTTGTAATCGGTGATATTTGAGGAAATCACCTGGGCTGTTTGCCGGTCGGCAAATATTTGGTTTTGAATATCCGCTGTTATGCACCAATTTCAAATTGATATATCTGTACGTCTATTTTCATAGAGTGAGATATACCTTTATGAAATTATGTCTACGACATTTACCTATATCAGTGGATGGTTAGGTAAGGAGCATTAAACATCGGTGTAATTCTTCTTAACCATAAGTACAGTTTTCAACCTACGACACACAGTGAATGAGTTATCAGACTCAAGGGACTTATACAGAGTATTGTATGTTGTCCAGGGTCCATCAGGACAGAGGGGTTGGTCCTCGTACTACATTCAGTTTACTTATGACTTCTCTAGTTTTTAGACAGGTGTTTCGTGGAAACACAGGGTCCGAATTTGGAGAAGTTATTGGTATTTGAATAGAGTGGAGAACCAGGTGTCACAAGTATCGGGATTCTTCAAAGTGATCGAAGATGTAGATACTTGTGTATGGTGTTCAGTTGATAGTAATGATTAAGAGAACTTGCTTCTCTTTCAGGTTACTCATAATTGGAAATGCTTCCTAAGTTGAGTAACGCTGATCGGCCTCCTTCCATTTAGTTAACATGCACTGGAGACAGCTGCATGATTTGAATCTGGTTCAATTAAATCAGTGCCTCTGTTTCTATATTGGATATAGAACAGTTCATATCTTAACGGTGTTAAGGTACGGGGAGTTGTCCGGTTTATGATTAAAACCAGACACTGGACAACTCAAGGCACGTTTCTGTAATGGCTGTTTGTGGGTTGACCCAGGCTATGACGCGGGTTAATTTTCTACCATCTGGATGAACAATAGCAATATTGTTCTAGACTCGCCACAGTTTTAATAAAAATGGATTTTTTCAGAAAACAGTAGTGGGAGTATGGTAGAACTGGAAGTGATTCCAGAACCACAAACGATTACTGAAGATTTGACAAGGAACCTAAAGATTCAATCTGGATTGACATTCTACTGGCCACTCCGCAGATACGGTGGGTAACTTCAGGCACCCGAGAGGTACTACGGTAGCCTCAAGGACGGTGACAGGGAAGTTCTTGTTTACCCACAATTGCCATTGCTGTTGTTCCAGGTTACGAGACCCGGCGGGAGGATGAGTATAGCGTCGTTCTAAACCAGTTTTAGAAGTGTACGTCTATATGACTCTGCCAGAGGGTTGTCGTAGTCAGTGGGAGCAGCGGAAGCATTGGTGGACAGGTTGCTTATGTCTATTTATAGACTAGAGCAGATGTAGCGGAGATAGATCATCTATTTCTGACGTGACAGTCATGGGTTTGACTTCATCAGAATAGGGGATGGATCTGTTGAGAAGGTAGTAGGGTGTGATATCCTGGTATTTAGATGATATACACAGAGTAGGAAAGGAAACTCCTACACTACGATCGGTTATACTTTGGTCGTCACACAGTGGTTTCTCCACACAGGACTTGGACATTATATCAGACATACTGGTTACTGGATCTATGGTATTAGATCTAGATTTGGGTGGTTTCCCAATCAGGATACTTGACAACATTCTAAGAGTATTTAGGATGGATGACTCCTGGCACGGTAGTGTACCTGCAGGTGATGGAGTCACCCTCTCTGAAGCTGTCTTACAGACTAAAGGGGAGAAGGATGTGCATGATTGGCAGATCACTTGCTCAGGCAATTAAGTCAATCATGAAATGTCAAGTACCACACCAGATGTTGTTCTTGCACTAGATGCAATAAGTTGACATTAATCCAATCCTGGAGAAACAGTCGGAAGCAGTTTTAGAACATAAGTGGATGTTCTAGGGATATGATAACGACAGCCTCATTCAGGAGACAGTTATCATTCCAGGCTTCCAAGGTGACATGGACGACAAGGAGGTTGTCAGAGTTATAGTTTTCCTTCTGATGAGGGGCAGTATTTTGGACAGGTGGTCCAAGGCAATACTGAGGGAGGCATGGTGCGCAGGATACTGATTAAGTTCAGTTGACGATACAGTCTAAGAAGTTTGGATTTGGAGTTCATTTATGAGCTAGGTCCCATCAGACATCCAGACATATTCTGAGACAGGTATTGCTCTTTTCGGGAGATGGCTTTCTCCGCGAACTTGAGATATAGAGAGACATAGAAAGAAACAACTAAGCGGATCCACTCACTGAGGCTATTCCTCGAACGCAATAGTTCCGCAAACGAGCTTTGTGAGACTGACTAGTAGAGGAGTTGGATGTTCGGTATCACACGAGCTGTGAGTATGCGACATCGCAATAATTAGCCTTGAGTGCAAGTGGGAGATTGTTGGAGATAGTGCCCTCAGAGTCAATTATTAGGTCACAGGTACGTGATTGTAATGATTGAGGGAGGACCTATCCCGGTAGGACAGTCTTACTCGAGATGATAGTATGCTATCTGGTTTACCTTTATCATCGTGTACTGCTTTAGGTGACCTGACACGTCGCTATTACACGTTGATAAAGCCCCTAGGATTCTTGCTTGACCACCAGCAGTATGAGGGCGATCATATAAGTGGGAGCTGGGGGTCTACAAGCATATCCTTAAAAGGTCCCTAGTCGTGGGAGTTTCGAGACCGGGCATCGATACTCCATTAGTAGACTAGTGTATATAGTCGAGACCCCGACGAGGGGCGGTGGCCGGTCTCACAAGCCACTGGTGTCAGTTGGATCACCTAAGATGTATACAGGTGCTCATTGGGTTATGAGTACACCGGACAGGACTCGCCGGGAACATGCTAGTTGGTCATATACCAGACTTCAGATGGCAGTTCCCTGGTGACATGTGTGCAGGTTAGTTCATCGACCTGGGGATCGTCATTTGTCTCGTGTGAGTTCCTACTGTACTTTGATTACTACCCTACCACGGCTCAAAGGAGTCGTGCAAACAGGTTTTAGTTGGGTACAGTCCCGAGCCACATGGAGGCAGTGAGCGTATCTTCAGGGGTTCGTCTCTCCCGGTATTGGGGGTGAGGTCGTGCTGTGTCTAGGAGAGCCATTACACAAAGTCCTTGGCCAAGGCAAGGAGATTTACTGGTAGGTATTCCAGTAGTATCTCAGGGTGTTCTGGGCTACACTCCGACACGACTTGTACCGCTTTTGGGGGTCTGACTTTTACCAACCCCCTAGGCCCGCCATGCGATACTCATAGACGAACGGACCGGACTGCACGGATATTGTCACTGACAGGCTCAGTAGGGTTGTCAGGCTGAGTTCACTCACAGACATCCCTTTTAGTCAATACCTGGTAGCCCGTTATGTATTGGCTTATACCTCTAACTTGCTAGTGGTTAAATCCACAACCAAGGTGTTGACGAGTCTTTAGAGTCCCCCACATTCAGTTACTCAGCTTTCGGGTGAAAGGTTGTAGAGGCCGTATGGAGATATGGCAAGGTCCGATCAGATACGTGCGGTATTGCACGAATCAGGATCAGACAGTCTGTACTATAGGCCGTATGGCTATATATGGCAGGGTTCGATCTGATACGTGCGGTATTGCACGGATCAGGATCGAACGGATTTTACTAGCCGGTTTTGGCTTAAGCCGGTCCTAGTTTAGTACAGTGTAGATTTTGTCTCATTGCATTTGTATTTTCGTCGAAATACAGATGCGGGTGTGTATGCACAGTATCGGGGTTTTCCTGTAATTTATTACGGGACCAGTTTTCTGGAGTTGCCAGTTTGCTTTCCGTTTCGGCCAATTTCCATTGTTCCGTTCATTGGCCGAAGATTGGTGGAGGAGGGTTTATTTGCATTGTTGCAAATAGACTTTTGTGGAGGGGGTCCTTGCATATTATCATGTCATGATTATAGCACCATCCATTAACTTGCTTGACTTCATACTTCATGATGGATTGACTTTGGATATCATCATGGTTGATGAGTGATAGAAGAGTGTGGTTTTCACCTTGCTATCATTGGTTCACATGATTGTCTTTTCCTCTCTCTTGCATGATAGAGTTTCCCCCCCCCCATTCTTTTTGCTATCCATCTCATTCTCACTCACCCCTCATTGTAGTGGCCGGCCAAGTCCTAGTGGGGCTGTCCAAATTTTGTAGTGGGTTTTTGGTGTTGATTTCATGTTCCAAAATCCACAAGTTCCTCCACAAAACTCCTTGCATCATCCCTCCACCACAATGGCATCTCCAATACCCCAATACTGAGACACAAGCTCTACCAAACATTCTACAGCAAACCTTGGGCACGTCGAGTAGCCAGCTTCGTGCCCGAGTTGCCTCAGCATTGATGTGGGAGCCCGTAAAAGAAGTAGGCGATGTGGTGCACTTCCGGCGACGAGGAGGAGACGGGACATTCCGCAGGAGATCGGGACGATGACGAGAAGACCGGAGGACTTGGATCGTCGGTATATCTCTAACCCATCTTCTAGTTAGCTTAGACTTGTTAATGGTTACGATCCGGGTGTTTAGTGCGCGGTGGTGCCGGTTTGCTAAGTCCGCAAAATTTAAGTTATTCACCGTTTCCGCATTCCGGCGTCGGATTGACGGCCGGGGCGCCGCCGCGGACTTACAGTCGTACACATGTTACCTTACCACCTTCTCCACCTCAGAGAGCGTTACCTTTTGCGCATGTTGTTGCTTCGTGTCAGACTTATGCTCAGAGAGGTCGTGGTCGCGGAGGGTTTGTTCAGAGAGGACAGGGTGGCGGAGGCGGTGAACAGCCAATTGCAGGTAGAGGGCAGGCACGAGTATTTGCTTTGACTCATCAGGACGCACATGCGTCCAATGCAGTGATTTCAGGTATTCTTTTAGTATGTTCTTTTGATACGCACGTGTTGTTTGATCCGGGATCTACGCACTCAAATATTTCTACACACTTCGTGCCGAGATTGGTCCGAGAGTCGTGTTTGCTAAATCAGCCGCTTGTTGTGACCACTCCTGTTGGCAAGTCGTTTGTTGCGTGACACGTGTTTCAGTCGTGTGTCGTTCGGATTGGATATAGAGAGTTGTCCGTCGACTTGATCCTTCTTGAGATGTTGGACTTCGACGTTCTCCTGGGCATGGACTGGTTAGCTACGTGCTACGCGTCTGTGGACTGCCGTGAGAAGACAGTCAAGTTTTGTTTTCCCGGTGAGTCAGTTCTTGTTGTGTTGGGGGACCGTGGTGCCGCCCCTCACAGTTTGATTTCAGCCCTTTGCGCTAGTCGGGTTTTGAGGAGAGGATGTCGGGGATTCTTGGCTTTCATTCATGATACCTGAGCCATAGTAGATTCGTTGGACCGGGTTCCTATCGTGCGAGAGTTTCCCGACGTTTTTTCCGATGAGTTACCTGGATTGCCGCCAGAGCGTGAGATTGAGTTTTGCATTGATCTGATCCCCGGCACGGGACTTATTTCGATACCGCCTTATCGGATGTCCCCGGCGGAGCTTAAGGAGCTTAAAGATCAGCTGCAAGAGTTTCTTGATAGGGGACTTGTACGTCCGAGTGTTTCTCCTTGAGGAGCTCCTGTTCTGTTCATCAAGAAGAAGGACGGCGGTTTGAGGTTGTGAATTGATTATTGTCAATTGAACCGATTTACGGTACGGAATAGGTATCCTTTACCTCGCATTGACGATTTGTTTGATCAGCTCCAGGGTGCGAGATATTTTTCTAAGATTGATTTGAGATCGGGTTATCATCAGTTGCGGGTTCGGAATGATGACATTCCGAAGACTGCTTTTTGTACGCGCTACGGGCACTATGAGTTTTTGGTGATATCGTTCGGGCTCACCAATGCCCCGGCAGCGTTCATGAATTTGATGAACCGGATTTTTAGGCCGTTCCTCGACCTGTTTATTATTGTGTTTATTGATGACATTCTAGTTTATTCCAAGAGTCGTGAGGTGCATGAGCAGCACTTGAGGATTGCTTTGCAGACATTGAGAGAGCACCGGCTAGTTGCTAAATTCTCGAAGTGTGCCTTCTGGCTTGATAGTGTCGACTACCTTGGTCATGTGGTTACGGGAGACGGTATTCGTATGGTCCCGAGGAATATCGAGGCCGTACAGCTTTAGCCCAGACCTGTATCAGTGAAAGAGGTCCGCGACATTTTGGGCTTAGCAGGTTATTACCACCATTTCGTGCAGGACTTCTCGAGTATCGCTGCACCGCTGACTGGACTGACCAAGAAGGGGGTTCCTTTTCGTTGGACTAAGGCATGCGAGCAGAGTTTTCAACAGTTGAAGACTCGGTTGACGACTGCACCAGTTCTATCTTTATCTTCTGGATCGGGCGGCTTTGTCGTTTACTGTGATGCTTCGCGAGTGGGGCTCAATTGCGTATTGATGCAGCATGATAGAGTTATCGCTTATGCTTCCCGGCAATTGAAGAAGCACGAGCAGAATTATCCCACTCATGATCTTGAGATGGCCGCGGTGGTCTTTGCGCTTATGATTTGGAGACACCACTTGTACGGAGAGTCGTGTCAGATTTTCACAGATCACCAAAGCATAAAGTACATCTTCCAGCAACAGGATCTGAATTTGAGGCAGCGCCGTTGGATGGAGCTTATGAAGGATTATGATTGTGAGATCCTTTATCACCCGGGCAAGGCGAATGTGGTAGACGATGCTTTGAGTCGTAGGTCCGGGGGTAGCTTCTTCCAGTTGAGCGCAGTTCAGATACAGTCTTCTGCAGATTGGCAGATCTTGTGCGACAGCAGAGTACAGTTTGAGTTCACTTCCAATGGGGGACAGCTTGCTCATGTCCATGCCCGTCCACTTCTACTAGATCGTATTCGTGAGGCACAGCCCGCCGATGCCCTTTTGACTGAGATTCTGGAGCATGTTCGGCAGGGAAGAGATTCGGAGTTCTTGATTGATGACCAAGGTGTGCTACATTTTGGGACACGTTTGTGTGTACCTGATACTGATGGGTTGAGATGCGAGGTCCTAGAGCAGGCACATCAGTTAGCTTTTAGTGTTCACCCAGGTTCCACCAAGATGTATCGTGACTTGAGAGATATCTACTGGTGGGCAAGGATGAAGAGTGATGTTTCGGATTTTGTTTCGAGGTGCCTGACTTGTCAGCAAGTCAAGGCTGAGCATCAGAGACCGTCAGGAGAGTTGCAACCTCTACCAGTTCCGGAGTAGAAATAGGAGCATATTTCTATGGACTTCGTTATAGGTCTACCCAGGTCTAGTCAAGGGTATGACTCCATTTGAGTGATTGTTGACCGGTTGACGAAAGATGCTCACTTCCATCCAGTGAAGACCACTTTCGGTTATGCTCAGTTATACATTGATGAAATTGTGCGTTTGTACGGAGTTCCTTCATGCATTGTATCCGATAGGGGCACCCAGTTCACTAGCCGTCTTTGGCAGAAACTTCAGGAAGCCTTAGGTATCCGGTTGAGCTTTAGCACCGCTTTCCATCCGCAGATCGATGGTCAGTCAGAGCGGATAATACAGACTCTGGAGGATATGCTTTGTGCGTGCGTGCTTGATTTTAGTGGAAGTTGAGATCGTCACTTGCCATTGATAGAGTTCTCCTACAATAACAGTTATCAGGAGACAATTCAGATGGCACCTTTTGAGGCTTTGTATGGTAGAAAGTGTCGATCGCCGGTCTGTTAGACCGAACTTTGCGAAAGCAGGATTTTGAGACCCCAACTAGTTTAAGAGACTACAAAGAAAATTCAGTTGATTCAGGATAGGATGAAAGCGGCCAAGTGCAGGCAGAAGTCTTATGCCGACCGTCGTCGTCGCAGACTCGAGTTCGCAGTGGAGGATCATGTATTTCTATGGACTTCTCTGATGAAGGGTGTAATGAGATTTGGGAAGAAAGGGAAGCTTAGTCCCAGATTTATGGTCCCTACGAGATCTTTGAGCGAGTTGGTACCGTTGCTTATCATTTGGCACTTCCACCCAGTTTTCCGGATGTTGACCCCGTATTCCACGTGTCAATACTTCGCAAATACCTTCATGACCCTTCTTACATGATTCAGCACAAGACCGTTCAGCTAGAGCACGATCTTTCGTTCACCGAGCAGACAGTAGTGATATTGGATCGGCAGGTGAAGAAACTTCGGTCAAAAGTCTTGCCATCTATAAAGGTTCTTTGGCGTAGCCCGAATAGTGAAGAGGTTACTTGGGAGGCCGAGAGCGAGATGCGGAAGAAATTCCCTCATCTCTTTGAAGGCACGCATAGTAAGATTTTTAAATTCGGAGACGAATTTCTATAAGGGGGGAAGATTGTAACACCTTAGAATGCGATTAGTGGTTAATTAAGCGATAATGCGAGTTTTTAGTAAAAATTTTACCAAAATAGTTTTCAAATATTTTATCAAAATTAATTAATATTTTATTAATATTTATTTCAGGCTTACACACACATGTGCATGTTAACCTAGGGTTAATAAGGTGTTAAACCATGCTTAAGTAGCAATGGCATATTAACCAATTCCATTAAGTGTAATATGTAATCAGTTAAATTAATTGGTTTTCAAATTTTAAATAAAAATGGTTTTTTAATTAGGTTGACTTGAGAGAGAGGAAGTGAGAGAGGGCATCATGAGGCATGGCAAGCATGCCATGCATTTAATGAGGAGAGAGGAGAGGGAGGCATGGTTTATACTAAACTCACCCCTCATTCCCACACCCCTCACCCTCAAACATACACCTTCATTCCCTTACTCACTCTTATTTGTTTTCTCTTCATCTAATTCCCTCACTCCCTCAAAACTGAACCCCTCCCTTGTTCTTCGCTAAATCCTAACCCAAATCCTCATAAACCCTCACTACTCTCCACTAAACTCACTAAACCCTTCATTAAACTTGATCTAAAGCTAATGGTGATGACTTGGAGCATAGGAAGCTAGGGCTTTGAGCAAGTTGGGTAAGGTAGTGCACTCTACAGTAAATTGTTAGTGTATATGCCCTAGAGGCCATTACTGTATCATACTAGCTTGTATATTACTTGATGGAAGCTTGGGATATTCACAGTTGTATAGACAATCTTGCTCAAAATGGTAGTATACTACTTGGTTTGTTTCTACTTTAATATGTACATGTGTTTCTTTTAGCATATCGCTTATACATATTAGTAGAGCCCTTAGAATCTTTGCTTGATTACCAGCGTTGTGATGGCAGTCACACTTGTGGGGGCTGGGTAATCTATAAGCACATCCTTATACAGGTCCCTAGTCGTAGGACTATCGAGACAGGGCATCGATACTCCAGAGTAGACTAGCGTATGCGCTTCTCATCCCAGCATGGGGAGATGGTCTGTCCCACAGCCATCAGTACATTGTACTGGAGATAGTATGCGGGTGCTCGTTAGGTTATGAGTACACTGGACAGGACTCGTCGGGAACTGTTGGTTGGTTTTATACCTATCGTCAGTTATCAGTTCCCAGGTGACATGAGTACAGCTTAGTCCGCTGACTTGACACCGTCACTTCGCCTCGAGTGTGTTCCCACTGTACTTTGATTACTACCCTACCACGACTCAAAGGAGTCGTGTAAACAGGTAGTAGTTGGGTGCAGTCCCGAAGCACTTGGAGGCAGTGACGGTTAGACAGGATTCGTCTCTCCCGGTATCGGGAGTTGATATCGCGCTGTGTCAAGGAGAGCCATTACACATAGTCATCCCTGGGCAGGGCAAGCGAGATATACTGGTAGGTTTCCAGTGTTATCTCAGGGTGTTCTGGGCTACACTCCGACACGACTTGTACCGCTATTAGGAGACTGACGTTTACCGTCCCCTAGGCCCTCCATGCGATATTCTCAGACGAACAGACCGGACTGTACGGAGACTGTCACATTCAGGCTCAGTAGGAGTTCGAATGGGTTTCACCTCATCAGTCTTCTTATCGGCATCTACCTGGGGGCCGTTACACACAGCTAGTGCCGCTTGCGGTCTGTGGTTAAACCCACTGCCAGCGTAGTGTCGAGTCTTTAGAGTCCCACACATAGAGCTATTCGCCTTTAGGAAAAAAGGGTAGAGGTCGCATGGTTTTGCGACAGGGTTCGGTCACATCCGCGCACTTGTGCACGTTTGGTGTCCGGGCAGTTATTACTAGCGGGCTTTGGTTTAAGCCAGATCCTAGTATACGTTTTGGGATTGGTTTTATCTCGTTTGTATTCGTGTTCCACGGAACACGGATGCGGGTGTGTATGCACAGTTGACAGAGACAGAGGTAGAGGATCTCTTTGTATTCATGTTCCTCGGAACACGGATGCGGGTGTGTATGCACAGTTGACAGAGTCAGAGGCAGAGGATTCTCATTAGGGTTGTTGACTGTTGAATTTTCTAAACCCTAATGAGAATAGGAAATATGATTAATAATAATATTAATTAAGTATTATTGTGCCATGGTTGGGTTGAAAGTTTGACTTTGTTGACCGATTGACTAGTTTGGACTTGTTGACCATCATCATTGCATGGCTATCATTCATGGCTATGACTTTTGGCTTGCTTGTTGTTCTTTACAAAATGAGTACATGAAATGATAATGCCATTGACATTAACAATCACAAAATACTTAATTATTATTATGATGATGATTATTTTTCCTTTTTGAGAGCATGGTTGTAAAAGTCCTCTCTCATTCTATGATATTGATTCTCTCTCATCCAAGCTCTCCCTCTTCCTCTTGCTCTTCCTCTTGCTCATGGTTCTCTTGTCTCATGAGTTGAGAACAAGAACCATGGAGATAAAAACCCCAAAACACTTCTCTACTCATCCTAGAGTACAAGGTCTAGCAAACCAAGTATTTTAGTTTCCTCTAGATTGAGGTTGGAGCCAAAGGTAGAAGCTTTCGAGTGGATCCATCTTCGGCATAAGGAGACGACGAGGTGAGGCCGATCCGACCACCACAAGGAGTCGAAGAGAAGGTGTTCAAGATTAGGTATAACCCCTAACATAGTAGCTAAACTCTTAGTTAGGTTGCTAGATAATTTTTTTAGCAAAGATCCGGTTTAGAGTCCATGTTACCTTCACCGAAAAGTCGTTTTTCACCATTTCCGCAACCCTGAAAGAACCGAGGACGGGTAACATGGACTTACAGTGGTATCAGAGCCTGGCTAAACACTATCTACCATGTTAGCAAAGTACAAGTTCGATCGGAGAATAGATCACAAAACACGACCGAAAACCACGCTTGCTGTCGATTTTTAAAACAGCTCAAAAAATTATTTGACATATCTTAAAAATCGTCTTAGGCTTTTCTGTAAACACCCAAGAAAAATGATCCAGCGAGTCAACCAACTCACTACGGAACCGCGGCAAGAACAGCTTCTTGCCGCGGATCCGCGGCCGAGTTGACTCGGCCGTGGATCGGTTTTCCTGCAGTGTATTTAAAAGGGTGTTTTAGGATTTTTGCAATATGTTGTTTCTGCCCAGATTTTCCAGAAAACAAATTTGTGTTTTGGGGTGGTTACAAATCCGTATTTTGATCGAACTTCTATAGACTTTAGCTAACGGGTTATATCTGTGATGTGATATATGTATTGAACGTCTGCTAATCGCTATACGTCGATTAGTGGGGGTTATACATATCTGTGATCTGTAATGTTGCTGGTATGTGTATATGAATCGTTGGATTGTCGCGGATGAATAGCCGAGGGTTGTGAGATGAGAGTTTTCTTTAACTTTTCATTTGATGTAATATGTAATTGATGTAATATTATTTGTATGGCCGCACATCCGGGATGAGGTTGTAGCCGCCATTGCATATTATTTCTTTTACTGTTTTTGCTCCTAGGATAGACCCAAGGTGGGGTGCATAAACTACCGGGTACCTCGAAGTGCCGAGTGTCCTACTCACGTTGTTGAGGGAGGTTGCTTCACTTCGGGTACTTGGCGGGTAGTTTGCCGCACCCGTAGGGGTCTGGGGTGGAGTCTTGGTTATTCATCACGACCGTGTAATCCACTTTTCGTTGCAGGCTCGAACGAAACGCGGATTCCTAGTATATCCAATTTGTTCATCTATGATCTGGAATGGCTATCATTGCATCTGATGAATGTATATATCTATATATGATATCTATTTAGGCGTTGTTTATGTTTTGCATCCGCGCTAGTCCAGCCCCCGCTCTGTCGTTAGTTAAGTAACCTAACGGGTAATGACGGGGCCCTGTGGCGAATGCGGATGACATAAGCGTATGTCATATTTTCGTTGTTTTCTGCAATGGTAGGATTAAATGATGGGACGCATTAAATTAATGCAAGAAAATAAACCAAAGTTAAAGTCGTTGGAACAATTTCAAAACCACTCGGTTTCTTTTCAAAAACAACTTTTAAACGCGGAGCTTAAGCCACTCCTTTTAAAAGCTATCAAGGTTCCATCGATTATATCATGTTCACTACGTTCACGGTTTCGCCAAAACCATTCGTAGCCCTCCATCATTTCGGTTAAATATTCGGTAGTATTCAAGCTATGTATTTTGACCTACGCCAAGGCATAGTGATTGGTAGCTGCCAGATATTTATCTGTAGCATAGATAGATGCGTTGGGTTGGGACAGTCGTACTACTATTTTGGCCTACGTCAAGAGTATGTACGGGTGAGTTCAAATTAACCTGGATAATGATGGGTAAAACTTGACATGTGACTTATGATATTTTGGCCTACGTCAAGGTCATAAGAGCATGGGGCAAAAATCCACATCGGGAGTTTCTAAAGAAACTGAAACTTGCTAGCGCTGCATACCATTTGGAGTGTGATGATTCTGGTAGGATTCCTTCAGTTTTGTCACGCGATGATATTTGGATCCCGATCCTACTGTGAGTATATGCTACTCCTCGGGAAATTTCTCGCTTAACAATCAATGCTCTAAACTAAGTAGGCGTCTAGAAAGGTGTTAGCGGGGCTACGCCCCTAGGGAAAAGAGGTTCTTAAATTAAGGAACTTCACGAAAGCGTTGGAAAACTTCCCTCGAAATACCAACACTGGCCTGGCTGAACGGTTAAGCAAGTATTGTACGGTGAGATTGATCCCGACTAATTCTTCCTTTTTGGTTTGATGAGGGATTCGAGAAACAGTGGGAGCCATCCTGTTTAGATAAATTAAAAATCAATCTAAACTTGCAAGAGCATCATGCTGAGTGTTTTCTTCTCTCTGTCTTAATTGCAGTGACCCAGTGACCACACATAGGTTACATCTAGATAATAAAATGACTGAATCTGACTGTTATGATTGGCAAAGGTCTGTCCAGATGTCCATTACTCATGACAAGCTGGTGTTGGAGATAGTGCCCTCAGAGTCAATTATTAGGTCACAGGTACGTGATTGCAATGATTGATGGAGGACCTATCCAGGTAGGACAGTCTTACTCGAGATGATAGTATGCTATCTGGTTTACCTTTATCATCGTGTACTGTTTTAGGTGACCTGACAAGTTGCTATTACACGTTGATAGAGCCCCTAGGATTCTTACTTGACCACCAGCAGTATGAGGGCGATCATATAAGTGGGAGCTGGGGTCTATAAGCATATCCTTAAATGGTCCCTAGTCGTGTGAGTTTCGAGACCGGGCATCGATACTCCGGAGTAGACTAGTGTATACAGTCGAGACCCCGACGAGGGGCGGTGGCCGGTCTCACAAGCCACTGGTGTCAGTTGGGTCACCTAAGATGTATACAGATGCTCATTGGGTTATGAGTACACCGGACAGGACTCGCCGGGAACATGCTAGTTGGTCATATACCAGACGTCAGATGGCAGTTCCCTGGTGACATGTGTGCAGGTTAGTTCATCGACCTGGGGATCGTCATTTGTCTCGTGTGAGTTCCCACTGTACTTTGATTACTACCCTACCACGGCTCAAAGGAGTCGTGCAAACAGGTTTTAGTTGGGTACAGTCCCGAGCCACATGGAGGCAGTGAGCGTATCTTCAGGGGTTCGTCTCTCCCGGTATTGGGGGTGAGGTCGTGCTGTGTCTAGGAGAGCCATTACACGAAGCCCTCGGCCGAGGAAAGGAGATTTACTGGTAGGTATTCCAGTAGTATCTCAGGGTGTTCTGGGCTACACTCCGACACGACTTGTACCGCTTTTGGGGGTCTGACTTTTACCAACCCCCTAGGCCCGCCATGCGATGCTCATAGACGAACGGACCGGACTGTACGGATATTGTCACTGACAGGCTCAGTAGGGTTGTCAGGCTGAGTTCGCTCACAGACGTCCCTTTTAGTCAATACCTGGTAGCCCGTTACGTATTGGCTTATACCTCTGACGTGCTAGTGGTTAAATCCACAAACAAGGTGTTGACGAGTCTTTAGAGTCCCCCACATTCAGTTACTCAGCTTTCGGGCGAAAGGTTGTAGAGGCTGTATGGAGATATGCCAAGGTCCGATCAGATACGTGCGGTTTTGCACGGATCAGGATCGGACAGTTTGTACTATAGGCCGTATGGTTATATGGCAGGGTTCGATTAGATACGTGCGGTATTGCACGGATCAGGATCGGACGGATCTTACTAGCCGGCTTTGGTTTAAGCCGGATCCTAGTATAGTACAGTGTAGATTTTGTCTCATTGCATTTGTATTTCGGTCAGAATACAAATGCAGGTGTGTATGCACAATATCGGGGTTTTCCTGTAATTTATTACGGGACCAGTTTTTTGGAGTTGCCAGTTTGCTTTCCGTTTCGGCCAATTTCCTTTGTATCGTTCATTGGCCGAAGATTGGTGGAGGAGGGCTTATTTGCGTTGTTGCAAATAAGCAATTTGTGGAGGTGTTCTTTGCATATATTTGTATCATGATGGTTTCATGATGGAGCCCATCCTTTGACTCTTTCTTTTCCATCATGGCTTGACTTTGTATATCATCATGGTTGTTGATGATGAGGTTGGTGGTAGGTGGTTGAGTGTGGGTTTTGATTTGGTGATCATTTCCTTTTGCATGATAGCCTTCTCTCTCTCTCCCTTTGGGATTATGAGAGGGCTCCCATTATTTTTTGTGGCCTCTCCTCATTCTCACTCTCCCTCTCCTCTAGTGATGGCCGGCCACCATGAGGGTGGGCTGTCCAAGTTTTTGTGGTGTGGGGTTTTGTTCATTTCATGTTCCAAAATCCCCAAAAGTCCCTCCACATTGTTCTTGTATCATCCCTCCAAAAAAGGCAATTCCTACAACCCCAAATGAGACTTCTTCACTACACATTCTACAGCAAATCTTGCGCACGTCGACTAGCCAGCTTCGTGCCCGAGTTGCCTCGGCATTGAGGTGGGAGCCCGTAAAAGAAGTAGGCGATGTGGTGCACTTCCAGCGACGAGGAGGAGACGGGACATTCCGCAGGAGATCGGGACGACGACGAGAAGACCGGAGGACTTGGATCAGTCGGTATATCTCTCTTCCCCATCTTGTAGTTAGCTAGGACTAATTAATGGTTCGATCCGGGTATTAGTGCGCGGCGGTTTGCCAGTTCATGAAAAATTAAAGTTTATCACCGCTTCCGCAATTGGCCGTCGGATTGACGGCCGGGGCGCCGCCGTGCACTTACAATGGTATCAGAGCCTCTCCATTAACTTAGTCTAGCTTGGTTTAATGTGTTTTGCATTTCCGATCGACCAAAATTCCAAAATCTACATTTTTCAAAGCGACAGTTTTCTGCTGAAATTTTTTGGTCTCCAAAAATTTTTCAGGTTGTATAAAATTGAAGTACTGGAGACCCCTAGGCTACTGTAGAAATTCGACAGGGTGAATCGACAGTGGAGGCGCGGAACCGCGGCCAAAACCCCCTTTGGGCCGCGTTTCCGCCGCGCACTGTGGAGATCCCTGCACCAAATTTCTACAGTGTCTTTGTGGGCTTAAAATATGGGTTTTGGAATATTAATTTTGGGCCCAGAATTTCTTGATATGCTACAGTAGTACTTGGGGGCCCACTTGTTAAAGTTTGATCGATCGGATATTTTAAACACATTATTTCACAGTATTTACATTATACCTGCGACCGTGAATGTCACTCGATCGGTAAATACGGTCTAACTGCTATAGCCCGGTTAGACGGATTTGCGAACGTGACTTTCACGTTGATGTTCTGTTTTTGCTGTGATGTTGCGGATCGGTCGTGAAGATAGCCTGGATGCAATGCTAGTACAGTTCTGTTGTATTATGTACATTTGATATTGCGGGGCGAGCGTCCGACATGTGGACTACCGTCACTGCCTGTTTGTATTATTATTTTGGGGCTCGACCTGGTTGCGGTCGATGTACCCGTTGTATGTATATTTTACTTTCTGTACTAGGGTTACCCCGCGGAAGGGTGCACGGATAGCCGGGTTCTAGAGGGCAACAAGCCCGCATCTCATGGCATTGAGACGGAGGGGTCTTCACTCTAGAATTGGCGGGCTATTCGCCGCACTTGTAGGGGGTACAGGTTGACCCAGGAGGGGTGCCCAAGTTACCGGATTCCGTGAAGTGCTGGGTGGTCCATTCACGGTGCTGAAGGGGGCTGCCTCGCTTCAGGTTTTGGCGGGTAACTTGCCGCGCCCGTAGGGGTCTAGGATTTCATTGCACAGGCTATCCACACGACCAGGGGAACGTCGGGTTTCAGCGGCTCTGTGAAACCCGGGGATCCCAGATATCTGTATTGTTTCTGTGATGCTGTTCATTCTCTGTGATGTTGCATTTTATCACGCCTTGAGCGAATATAATATATTGGTATATATATTAGTAGATGTTGTATATGTTTTGCATCCGCGCTAGTCCAGTCCCCGCTCTGTCGTTAGTTAGCTAACCTAACGGGTAATGACGGGACCCAGTGGCGAATGCGGATGGCATATACGTACATCTGTATATTTTCGTTCTTTTTGGTGTGATCAATTGATGGGACTGCGTTGATTCGGATCAATGCAAGTTAAAAACAAACCTAATCTGATGTTGTTGGAACACTTTTTCAAAAAGCTGTTATTGCAAGGACGTTCTCTTTTGTTTTGCATCGTGGTATTCAGTTGGAATATCCTGCTCCTCAGTCGACGAGGCAAGGGCCGAGATCCCTTCACCGGGAGTGACCCCTTGGACAATAAGTTTGCGTCAGGGCATTAACTTCACTATAGCCGATTACTTTTACTTTGCACCGTGGTATTCAGTTGGAATATCCTGCACCTCATTCTACGGGGAAAGAGCCGAGATCCCTTCACCGGGAGTGACCTCTTTAGCAAAGGTTTTCGTCACTATATTTTTAAAAGCTATCAGTTCCTTCAACGATATCAAGTTCATTACGTTAAAGGTTTTCGCCAGAAACCATTCGTAGCCCTCTGTCATTTCAGTTAAATATTCGGTAGTATTCAAGCTATGTATTTTGACCTCACGCCAAGGCATAGTGATTGGTAGCTGCCGGGTATTTATCTGTTGCATAGATAGATGCGTTGGTTTGGGACAGTCGTACTACTATTTTGGCCTACGTCAAGGGTATGTACGGGTGGGTTCAAATTAACCTGGATAATGACGGGCAGAACTTGACATGTGACTTATGATATTTTGACCTCACGCCAAGGTCATAAGAGCATGGGGCAGAAATCACATCGGGAGTTTCAAAAGAACTGAAACTTGCCAGGTATGCGCATACCTTCTGGAGTTTGATACCGTGAGAGGATTCCGTCACGTTGTCATGCGATGAGAGTTGGATCCCGATTCCCACTGATGAGTTAGTTTACTCCTCGGGTGACCCCGACTAATTCTTCTTTCAGGTTTGGAGGAGAATTTGACGGTACAGTGGGAGGTTTCCAGATTAGATAAATTGGTAACCATTCCGATCTAGGTTAGAGTGCACGCTGAGTGTTTCTTTTCTCTCTCTCTTTGGCAGCGACCATTGACCCGACCCTAAGACTATGACTCAGTGACCAAGTTGACCGAACCTTCTTAACACTGGCTTTTGGATTGTCAGAGTTGCAGACCTCATTGCCACTCCCACTTTTACCCTTTTCTCCAGGACACCCCGTATTACTACGAACGTCCACTTCCATTGGACAAAACCATCGTATGGTTAGATACGAACTCGAAGGAATTTATTCGAGGATGGTTTCAGGTTCTGGAGGAAACGGATAGGATTATTCAGTTGTCTTTTCCTTTTACCTTCTCTCAGGTTGCGAGTACTCCTTGGTTTAGGAGATAGTACACCTATTACGCAAATTGGATAGTCTTCTTCCAAACCTTAGGCTGGTGCCGACCGGTAGGGAATGAAGAAAACCAATTAGCCTAACGATGGTGTACAGAAGGTATTAAGTTAAGACAAATCAAGGGATTAGTAAGAGGGCAAAGTAAATTGCAACAGATATTCATGACTAAACCAGGTATTTTATTACCACTCCCAAATCACCTTTGTATTTCTCCAGGACACTCCGTATCACTACGAAGATCCACAGTTTTTTTTTTGGATACTCCATCGTATGGTTATATACGAACTCGAAAGGAACTTGTTCCAGTTCGGAGATGGATTCTGGTTCAGGAGAAATAGGAATAAGATTTATTCAGGTGTCTTTTATCTTCACCTTCTCTCGCTTTGCGAGTGTTCCTAGGATCAGGACGGTACACCCATTATGCTTATTGGATAATCTTCTTCCAAACCATAGGCTGGTGCCGAACGGTAGGGAAGGAAGAAAACCATTTGCCCTAAAGGGGTGTGCAGAAGGTAAAGACTAAAGACATATGAAGGGATTTGGAGAGGTAGCAAAGAACTATACGGTTACAGTTGTGAATCTGGAAGAGGCATTACTAGGAATACCGGGATACCCCATCGAAACATTTCAATGTTTCAGTCTCACTGTGTACTGTTAAAGGAAAACTGATTTCCCAATTAGTCCTTACTCCAGGGTATGTATTTACCAGGTATGATTCTCACATCTGTATAGTTTTACAGATGATGAGTGGGAGCAGGTTATTGGGAATTGGGTGATTATCCTCATTATATCGGGATTCGTTGTAATCAGTGATATTTGAGGAAATCACCTGGGCTGTTTGCCGGTCGGCAAATATTTGGTTTTGAATATCCGCTTTTATGCACCAATTTCAAATTGATATATCTGTACGTCTATTTTCATAGAGTGAGATATACCTTTCTGAAATTATGTCTTCGACATTTACCTATATCAGTGGATGGTTAGGTAAGGAGCATTAAACAGCGGTGTAATTCTTCTTAACCATAAGTACAGTTTTCAACCTACGACACACAGTGAATGAGTTATCAGACTCAAGGGACTTATACAGAGTATTGTATGTTGTCCAGGGTCCATCAGGACAGAGGGGTTGGTCCTCGTACTATATTCGGTTTACTTATGACTTCTCTAGTTTTTAGACAGGTGTTTCACGGAAACACAGGGTCTGAATTTTGAGAAGTTATAGGTATTTGAATAGAGTAGAGAACCAGGTGTAGCAAGTATCGGGATTCTTCAAAGTGATCGAAGATGTAGATACTTGTGTATGGTATTCAGTTGATAGTAATGATAAAGAGATCTTGCTTCTCTTTCAGGTTACTCATAATTGGAAGCATTCCTAAGTTGAGTAACGCTGATCGGCCTCCTTCCATTTAGTTGACATGCACTGGAGACAGTTGCATGATTTGGATCTGGTTCAGTTAAATCAGTGCCTCTGGTTCTATATTGGATATAGTACAGTTCATATCTTAACGGTGTTAAGGTACGGGGAGTTGTCCGGCTTATGATTAAAACCAGACGCTGGACAACTCAAGGCACGTTTCTGTAATGGCTGTTTGTGGGTTGACCCAGGCTATGACGAGGGTTGACTTTCTACCATCTGGATGAACAATAGCAATATTGTTCTAGACTCGCCACAGTTTTAATAAAAATGGATTTTTTCAGAAAACAGTAGTGGGAGTATGGTAGAACTGGAAGTGATTCCAGAACCACAAACGATTACTGAAGATTTGATAAGGAACCTAAAGATTCAATCAGGATTGACATTCCATTGGCCACTCCGCAGATAAAGTGGGTAACTTCAGGCACCCGAGAGGTACTACGGTAGCCTCAAGGACGGTGACAGGAAAGTTCTTGTTTACCCACAATTGCAATTGCTGTTGTTCCAGATTGCGAGACCCAGCGGGAGAATGAGTATAGCGTCGTTCTAAACTAGCTTTAGAAGTGTACGTGTATATGACTCTGCCAGAGGGTTGTCGTAGTCAGTGGGAGCAGCGGAAGCATTGGTGGACAGGTAGCTTATGTCTATTTATAGACTGAAGCACCAGTAGCGGAGATAGATCATCTATTTCTGACGTGACAGTCATAGGTTTGACTTCATCAGAATAGGGGATGGATCTGTTGAGAAGGTAGTAGGGTGTGATATCCTGGTATTTGGATGACATACATGAAGTAGGAAAAGAAAATCCTATACTGCAATCGGTTATACTTTGGTCGTCACACAGTGGTTTCTCCACACAGGACTTGGATATTATATCAGACATACTGGTTACTAGATCTATGGTTTTAGATCTAGATTTGGGTGGTTTCCCAATCTGGGTACTTAGACACCATTCTACAGGTATTTAGAATCAGGTATTTAGAATCAGGTATTTAGAATACTGGTTACTAGATCGGTTATACTGCAATCGGTTATACTTTGGTCGTCACACAGTGGTTTCTCCACACAGGACTTGGATATTATATCAGACATACTGGTTACTAGATCTATGGTTTTAGATCTAGATTTGGGTGGACGACTCCTGGCACGGTAGTGAACCTGCAGGTGATGGAGTCACCCTCTCTAAAGCTGTCTTACAGACTAAAGGGGAGAGGGATGTGCATGATTGGCAGATCACTTGCTAAGGCAATTGAGTCAATCGTGATATGTCAAGTACCACACCAGATGTTGTTCTTGTACTAGATGCAATAAGTTGATATTAATCCAATCCTGGAGAAACAGTCGGAAGCAGTTTTAGAACATAAGTGGATGTTCTAGGGATATGATAACGACAGCCTCATTCGGGAGACAGTTATCATTCCAGGCTTCCAAGGTGACCTGGACGACGAGGAGGTTGTCAGAGCTATAGTTTTTCCTTCTGATTAGGGGCAGTATTTTGGACAGGTGATCCAAGGCAATACTGAGGGAGGCATGGCGCAGGATACTGATTAAGTTCAGTTGACGATACAGTCTAAGAAGTTTGGATTTGGAGTTCATTTATGAGCTATGTCCCATCAGACATCCAGACACATTCTAAGACAGGTATTGCTCATTTCGGGAGATGGGTTTCTCCGCGAACTTGAGATATAGAGAGACATAGAAAGAAACAACAAAGCGGATCCACTCACTGAGGCTATTCCTCGAACGCAATAGTTTCGCAAACGAGCTTTGTGAGACTAACTAGTAAAGGAGTTGGGTGTTCGGTATCACACGGGCTGTGAGTATGCGACATCGCAATAATTAGCCTTGACTGCAAGTGGGAGATTGTTGGAGATAGTGCCCTCAGAGTCAATTATTAGGTCACAGGTACGTGATTGCAATGATTGATGGAGGACCTATCCAGGTAGGACAGTCTTACTCGAGATGATGGTATGCTATCTGGTTTACCTTTATCATCGTGTACTATTTTAGGTGACCTGACAAGTTGCTATTACACGTTGATAGAGCCCCTAGGATTCTTTCTTGACCACCAGCAGTATGAGGGTGATCATATAAGTGGGAGCTGGGGTCTATAAGCATATCCTTAAATGGTCCCTAGTCGTGTGAGTTTCGAGACAGGGCATCGATACTCCGGAGTAGACTAGTGTATACAGTCGAGACCCCGACGAGGGGCGGTGGCCGGTCTCACAAGCCACTGGTGTCAGTTGGGTCACCTAAGATGTATACAGATGCTCATTGGGTTATGAGTACACCGGACAGGACTCGCCGGGAACATGCTAGTTGGTCATATACCAGACGTCAGATGGCAGTTCCCTGGTGACATGTGTGCAGGTTAGTTCATCGACCTGGGGATCGTCATTTGTCTCGTGTGAGTTCCCACTGTACTTTGATTACTACCCTACCACGGCTCAAAGGAGTCGTGCAAACAGGTTTTAGTTGGGTACAGTCCCGAGCCACATGGAGGCAGTGAGCGTATCTTCAGGGGTTCGTCTCTCCCGGTATTGGGGGTGAGGTCGTGCTGTGTCTAGGAGAGCCATTACACGAAGCCCTCGGCCGAGGCAAGGAGATTTACTGGTAGGTATTCCAGTAGTATCTCAGGGTGTTCTGGGCTACACTCCGACACGACTTGTACCGCTTTTGGGGGTCTGACTTTTACCAACCCCCTAGGCCCGCCATGCGATGCTCATAGACGAACGGACCGGACTGTACGGATATTGTCACTGACAGGCTCAGTAGGGTTGTCAGGCTGAGTTCGCTCACATACGTCCCTTTTAGTCAATACCTGGTAGCCCGTTACGTATTGGCTTATACCTCTGACGTGCTAGTGGTTAAATCCACAACCAAGGTGTTGACGAGTCTTTAGAGTCCCCCACATTCAGTTACTCAGCTTTCGGGCGAAAGGTTGTAGAGGCTGTATGGAGATATGGCAAGGTCCGATCAGATACGTGCGGTATTGCACGGATGAGGATCGGACAGTTTGTACTATAGGCCGTATGGTTATATGGCAGGGTTCGATCAGATACGTGCGGTATTGCACGGATCAGGATCGGACGGATCTTACTAGCCGGCTTTGGTTTAAGCCGGATCCTAGTATAGTACAGTGTAGATTTTGTCTCATTGCATTTGTATTTCGGTCAGAATACAAATGCAGGTGTGTATGCACAATATCGGGGTTTTCCTGTAATTTATTACGGGACCAGTTTTTTGGAGTTGCCAGTTTGCTTTCCGTTTCGGCCAATTTCCTTTGTATCGTTCATTGGCCGAAGATTGGTGGAGGAGGGCTTATTTGCATTGTTGCAAATAAGCAATTTGTGGAGGTGTTCTTTGCATATATTTGTATCATGATGGTTTCATGATGGAGCCCATCCTTTGACTCTTTCTTTTCCATCATGGCTTGACTTTGTATATCATCATGGTTGTTGATGATGAGGTTGGTGGTAGGTGGTTGAGTGTGGGTTTTGATTTGGTGATCATTTCCTTTTGCATGATAGCCTTCTCTCTCTCTCCCTTTTGGATTATGAGAGGGCTCCCATTATTTTTTGTGGCCTCTCCTCATTCTCACTCTCCCTCTCCTCTAGTGATGGCCGGCCACCATGAGGGTGGGCTGTCCAAGTTTTTGTGGTGTGGGGTTTTGTTCATTTCATGTTCCAAAATCCCCAAAAGTCCCTCCACATTGTTCTTGTATCATCCCTCCAAAAAAGGCAATTCCTACAACCCCAAATGAGACTTCTTCACTACACATTCTACAGCAAATCTTGGGCACGTCGACTAGCCAGCTTCGTGCCCGAGTTGCCTCGGCATTGAGGTGGGAGCCCGTAAAAGAAGTAGGTGATGTGGTGCACTTCCAGCGACGAGGAGGAGACGGGACATTCCGCAGGAGATCGGGACGACGACGAGAAGACCGGAGGACTTGGATCAGTCGGTATATCTCTCTTCCCCATCTTGTAGTTAGCTAGGACTAATTAATGGTTCGATCCGGGTATTAGTGCGCGGCGGTTTGCCAGTTCATGAAAAATTAAAGTTTATCACCGCTTCCGCAATTGGCCGTCGGATTGACGGCCGGGGCGCCGCCGTGCACTTACAGCTGGGACACCTCTTAACTAATCAAACCCCTGCGTCTCAGGACCAGGTTTCCCTGTCTCGGATATTGATATCCGTAAGACATCGGAAAAAGACTGTGCGAAAGCCAAGTGCCTCGTGTTAGCCTCAGTTAATGGTGGATACCAGAGGCAGCACGAGAAGATGGACTTAGTTTCTATCTTCCTCCATAACAAGAATTTATATGGAGAGCAATCTCGTATCGCAAGATATGAGACCGCAAACGAATTGCTTCAAGCGAGGTTGGCTATCGGGTCACCTGTAGGGGACAACGTCCTTACAGAGACCAGCTATTTTGAGCTCATGGACCTGAAGACCACGTTGAAGAACGGGTCAAATACTGACTTGATTCTACAGTCTCTGCCCTTTACCCTGAAGGAAACCAGGGAGGTAGAAGGAAAGAGAAGGGCAAAAGTTTCGGGACTGGATGTAGTAAAAGAGGGACGTTCCTATTGTTACAGGAATGAACATAGGCAGAAGGATTGCAGGGCTAGCAAACCCAGTAGCCAGGATTCGAAGCATGTTGTGGCTCGGCTTCGGGTATGTTTGTAATAGAGAACTGTATGTCAGTTAACCCCACTTCCTGGGTATTGGATACCGGATCAGGATCTCACATCTGTAATTCGTTACAGGCTCTTAGAAACCGTAGGTTTATCAAGATAGGTGATATGACTCTCAGGGTTGCTAACGGAATGAGCATGAACGCTGAATCCGTAGGGGAATATCATCTTGGACTGACAACTGGGCAGATATTGATTTTGCTTAATTGTTTGTATGTACCAGGTGCGACTTGTAATATCATATCTGTATCCTTACTTTCTAAGGAAGGATATGATTTTACTTTTGTAAGCGATGTGGTCCACATCCATCTAAATCAATTTCTAATTGGGTCAGGTACATTAAATAACGGGATATACGTATTGAATCAAGCTCAGATTTTCAGTGTCCAGAAGACACTTAAAAGAAAGTCTCTGGAATTAAATCAGGCTTTCTTATGGCATTGTAGACTGGGTCACATCAATGAGAGAAGGTTGATGAAGTTACATACAGAAGGATATTTGGACCCGTTCGAATATCAATCATATGCAACTTGTCAATCCTGTCTCAAAGGAAAGATGATACAGACTCCGTTTACTGGACACGGAGTAAGAGCGAGCGAGCTCTTGGGGCTCGTACACAGCGATGTGTGCGGTCCAATGTCTACACATGCGCGAAGCGGTTATTCTTACTTCATTACTTTTACGGATGATTTTTCAAGGTTCGGGCATGTCTTCTTAATGAAGCATAAATCTGAAGCCTTTGAAAAATTCCAGGAATACAAGAATGAAGTAGAAAAACAAACAGGCAAAAGTATCAAAACACTGAGATCTGATCGAGGTGGTGAATACTTGAGTGCCAAGTTCCTGGATTACCTAAAAGAGAATGGAATTCTCTCTCAGCTTACTCCTCCATACACTCCACAACATAACGGTGTATCGGAGAGACGGAACCGAACCCTATTGGTTATGGTGCGTTCCATGATGAATAACGCTGAGTTACCGCGATCATTCTGGGGATATGCGCTAGAATCAGCTGCATATCTTTTGAACCGAGTTCCAACTAAGACTGTGCCTACCACACCATATCAGATATGGAGTGGGAAGAAACCCTATTTTCAATATCTAAAGATTTGGGGATGTCCAGCTTTTGTCAAAAAGCAGCATGCGGACAAACTCGAGGCACGCTTAGTACAGTGCAAGTTTGTGGGATACCCAAAGAACTCCAGGGGGTATCTTTTCTATTACACAGAAGAACAAAAGGTCTTTGTATGTCGTAATGCCCACTTTCTGGAACATCAGTTCTTAGAAAAAGAAATAAGTGGGAGCGCAATAGAACTGGAAGAAATTCCAGAACCACAAACTATTACTGAAAGCTTAGTAGAACCAGAGGGTTCGAAAGAACAGGACATTCCTACGCCGCTCCGCAGGAGTAGTAGGCAGTCTCATCCGCCCGAGAGATACTACGGTTTTCTCATAGACGGGGATAGAGAGGATTGCACCATGGATTATGATGAGCCTACTAGCTTCCAGCAAGCCATTCAGAGCGGTGACTCGGTAAAATGGCTGGATGCAATACTGACCGAGATGGAGTCTATGTATACAAACAAAGTTTGGACTTTGGACTTTGCTCCAGAAGGGGTAAAACCCGTAGGCTCCAAATGGATCTTCAGAAAGAAGATTGGTGTAGATGGGCAGGTTGAAACCTATAAAGCTAGACTTGTTGCAAAGGGTTTTCGTCAAAGACCTGGTTTGGACTATGACGAGACCTTTTCTCCAGTGGCTATGCTCAAATCCATTCGGATCCTTCTTGCCATTGCTGCCTTCCACAATTATGAGATCTGGCAGATGGACATAAAGACGGCTTTCCTAAATGGAAATTTAGAAGAGTGCGTCTATATAGATCAGCCAGTGGGATTCATTCAGAGTGGGAGCAGCGGTAAAGTGTGCAAGTTGCTCAAATCCATCTATGGACTGAAGCAGGCATCGCGGAGTTGGACCATCTGCTTCGATGATACTGTCAAAGAATTCGACTTTATCAAAAACCCAGATGAACCATGCACTTACAGTAAGATTGTAGGGAGAACTGTGGTATTTCTCGTCTTGTACGTGGATGACATTCTCCTAATAGGAAATGATATTCTTATGCTACAGTCAGTCAAAGGATTCTTGTCACAGAGGTTCTCCATGAAGGACCTGGGCGATGCTAACTACATTCTGGGGATCCATATCTATCGTGATAGATCAAAGAGGATGTTAGGACTTTCACAGTCAAGGTACATCGACACCATACTGAAACGATTCAGTATGGAAGATTCCAAGCGCGGTAACCTACCGGCTTGTCACGGAATCACCCTCTCCAAAGAGATCTCTCCCAAGACTGATTCGGAAAGGGCTCGCATGTCATCAATACCCTATGCATCTGCGGCAGGCTCTATAATGTATGCGATGTTGTGTACCAGACCAGATGTAGCATACGCATTGAGCGTTGTAAGCCGGTATCAGTCGGACCTAGGGGAGAAACACTGGATAGCAGTAAAGAACATTCTCAAGTACTTGAGAAGGACTAAGGAGATGTTCTTGGTGCATGGCGGAAAAGACCTCCAGATCGAGGCCTTTGCTGACTCCAGCTTCCAGAGTGACAAGGATGACTCCAAGTCCATGTCGGGTTATGTCTTTACCCTCAATGGAGAGGCGGTTTGCTGGAAGAGTTCCAAACAGGAGACCGTTGCTGACTCAACTATGAAAGCGGAGTACATAGCTGCTTGCGATGCCGCAAAGGAAGCTGTCTAGATGAAGAAGTTCCACACGGAGCTTCAGGTGGTTCCTACCATTGTTGATCCAATACCACTGTATTATGACAACAACGGCACTATAGCTTTAGCGAAGAAACCCAGGTCCCATCAGAAGTCCAGGCACATTTTGAGGCGGTACCACCCGATCAGGGAGATCGTAGATCGCCAGGAGATCGAGGTGAAGAGAGTAAATTCAGAAGACAACACTGCAGATCCACTCACGAAGGCCTTACCCCAGACTCAGTTCGAGCGGCTGATCGAGATGATAGGTCTCCGATACGCCAGTACATGGCCTTAGTGCAAGTGGGAGATTGTTAGTGTATATGCCCTAGAGGCCATTACTGTATCATACTAGCTTGTATATTACTTGATGGAAGCTTGGGATATTCATAGTTGTATAGACAATCTTGCTCAAAATGGTAGTATGCTACTTGGTTTGTTTCTACTTTAATATGTGCATGTGTTTTTTTTAGCATATCGCTTATACAAATTAGTAGAGCCCTTAGGATCTTTGCTTGATTACCAGCGTTGTGATGGCAGTCACACTTGTGGGGGCTGGGTAATCTATAAGCACATCCTTATACAGGTCCCTAGTCGTAGGACTATCGAGACAGGGCATCGATACTCTGGAGTAGACTAGCGTATGCGTTTCTCATCCCAGCATGGGGAGATGGTCTGTCCCACAGCCATCAGTACATCGTACTGGAGATAGTATGCGGGTGCTCGTTAGGTTACGAGTACACTGGACAGGACTCGTCGGGAACTGTTGGTTAGTATTATACCTATCGTCGGTTATCAGTCCCCAGGTGACATGAGTACAGCTTAGTCCGCTGACTTGACACCGTCACTTCGCCTCGAGTGTGTTCCTACTGTACTTTGATTACTACCCTACCACAACTCAAAGGAGTCATGCAAACAGGTAATAGTTGGGTGCAGTCCCGAAGCACTTGGAGGCAGTGACGGTTAGACAGGATTCATCTCTCCCGGTATTGGGAGTTGATATCGCGCTGTGTCAAGGAGAGCCATTACACATAGTCATCCCTGGCCAGGGCAAGCGAGATATACTGGTAGGTTTCCAGTGTTATCTCAGGGTGTTCTGGGCTACACTCCGACACGACTTGTACCGCTATTAGGGGACTGACGTTTACCGCCCCCTAGGCCCGCCATGCGATATTCTCAGACGAACAGACCGGACTGTACGGAGACTGTCACATTCAGGCTCAGTAGGATTTCGGATGGGTTTCACCTCATCAGTCTTCTTATCGGCATCTACCTGGGGGCCGTTACGCATAGCTAGTGCCGCTTCCGGTCTGTGTTTAAACCCACTGCCAGCGTAGTGTCGAGTCTTTAGAGTCCCACACAGAGAGGTATTCGCTTTTGGGCAAAAAGAGTAGAGGTCGCATGGTTTTGCGACAGGGTTCGGTCACATCTGCGCACTTGTGCACGTTTGGTGTCCCGGCAGTTATTACTAGCGGGCTTTGGTTTAAGCCAGATCCTAGTATACGTTTTGGGATTGGTTTTATCTCGTTTGTATTCTTATTCCACGGAACGCGGATGCGGGTGTGTATGCACAGTTGACAGAGACAGAGGCAGAGGGTCTCTTTGTATTCGTGTTCCTCGGAACACGGATGCGGGTGTGTATGCACAGTTGACAGAGACAGGGGCAGAGGATTCTCATTAGGGTTGTTGACTGTTGACTTTTCTAAACCCTAATGGGAATAGAAAATATGATTAACAATAATATTAATTAAGTATTATTGTGCCATGGTTGGGTTGAAAGTTTGACTCTGTTGACTTGTTGGCTTTGTTGACCGATTGACTAGTTTGGACTTATTGACCATCATCATTGCATGGCTATCATTTCATGGCTATGACTTTTGGCTTGCTTGTTGTTCTTTACAAAGTGAGTGCATGAAATGATAATGCCATTTGTAGGGTTCCTAGGCATACTAATGAGGTTCCACAAGGCATCAACCATGCCAAATTCTAATTTTTCCGGTGCCGAGAAACCCTAATGCGATCGTTAACTAGAGTTTAGGCGAAAACAAAGCAAGTAAATCACATTTACAGCTAAGTGAAAGGGGATACAACCTTTGTAGATCTGGTCCTCCACTTCCTTGGCTCCGTGTTGACGTCCCTCCGCTGTAATCATCGGATCCCGGACTCTAGCGATGGTTTCGTCGAAGAAATGATCGGGCTAGGTCGTCGACTTCGATGCCGAAGATGATCTAATTCGAGGCAACTCAAGATCAAGCTCCAACTTCACCAAGTCATGAAACTTGTGAAGAAAACACCCTATACTACTTGGCAAGTGGTAGAGTATGAAGAAATAGGAAGTGGGTTCACTTTGGATTTGGATTTCTCACTTGGATTGATCACTTGTTAATTTTCAAGCAAGCTTTTTCTTCTTTTCTTCATGAAGAAGAAGAAGAAGAAGAAGAAAAGAAAATGAATTAAGGAATTATAATAAATCAAGTGATCTTATCATATAGCAACCATGGGTTAGTTTAACTCATGTAGAGAATAAACTAGTGTTTAGGTAATGGTTAGGTTAAGGTAAGAAACAAAATGGTCAAAGCTTATCAAAGCTTTATGAAGCTTCAAGAACAAAACAATGTTAGCCACCATTTTGATTCTTGCCAAAAATAAATAAATGAAATAAATAAAGATAACAAAACCCTAACCATTAACCCAAACAAGGTTTGAATCAAACATACACCCAATTTTGCATGTATCATCAAACATGATACAAGCTTGTGCACAAAAATATATCACATATACAATGTGCACAATCAAGTGAGAAAAACATCTTAAGTGAACCAATATTAGTTAATGTAAAGTGGTATATCAAATATATAATTATACATTATATCATTAAATCAACACTTGACTTAATGATCTGGTCATATCGCATATAACCGACTAATATCCAATGTATCGACTTATCGAATCAATGCTCGATTCGATAACTAGGTTATATCGCATACAACCAATCGATGCATTCATCGCGAGAATAGAATACGGTATCACATACACGCATTATTCTCGGTCCCGCACATATCTCATATGCACTCCTATTCGTTTCACTTGAGCCAGGAAACCTCTGTGTAGGACTCTAAAGACTCGTCAATACGCCGGCAGCAGGTGATGATCATATTAAACACCCACAAGCCGCAAGCGGTCTGCTAAACGTAACGGCCACCCGGGTATTGAGCGATCAGAAGATCGACGAGCAAGCCCGCTCACACTCCTGTGAATCCAACCAGTAACACTTACCGTACAGTCCGGTCTGATCGTCTGATATGTCGCATATCTCGCCTAGGGGTGGTAAACGTCAGACCCTAATAGCTCGATAAGTCGTGTCGATATGAGGTCTATAACAGTTCGAGAAACTACTGGTAACACTTAACAGTAAATCTCAGCAGCCCTGGCCAGGGATTTCCGGTTATAGCCAATCGAACACAACGCAACATCAACTCCCTATACCGGGAGAGACGAATCCCCTCCTATCGTTCATGTCCTCCATGTGATTCGGGACTGTACCCTAAAACCACCGTTTTGCACGCCCTCTTGGACATGGTAAGGTGGAAATCAAAGCATAGTGGGAATCACACAAGACTTTATGACGATCTCGGGTCTACAGACTAATCTGTACCAGTGTCACTAGACAACTGCCATCTGACGTAAGGTATAATACCATCTGGGAGTTCTCGGCGAGTCCGTCCAGTGTACCCAGTCTCCACTGAGCACTCGTATATTATCTCTGATGTCAAACACCAATGGATATGGGATCATCCATCACCCATCTGTATGGGTCGAGAAGGTATACGCTAGTCTACTCTGGTATATCGATGCCCCGTCTCGATACACCCACGACTAAGGACCTTGAAGGATGTACTTATGGACTACCATATCCCCACTAGTATGATCCACATCATAGTCCAGGTAGTCAAGTACACATCCTAAGGGCTTTACCAACATGTAACAGAGAGACAATCAGTGTACACGTTAAGGTAAAGTGCAACCAGATAGCATACTCTCATGTCGAGAAAGAAAGTCCTCCCTATATATGTCCAAGCATCCACTACAATATACATCCTATGTATAGTAATGGCCTCTTGGGCATACATATAACTAACAATTACACTCATCTCACATAAAAACTTGTATGTAATATTCCTTTATTGGGGCAATTCCAGGTTGCGGATGATGTCACCTTTTGTATATAATTTACTTTTCCGCACTAGGATAGACCCAAGGAGGAGGGCACAAGTAACCGGGTTCTGGAGTCCAGTGGGAGACCAACTCGAGGAGTCGAGTCCGGGTCTCCTAACTCTAGAATTGGTTGGGTTGCTTGCCGCTCTCATATGGGTCTAGGGGTGTGGGTTTGGCTATTCATCGCGACCGTGGAATCCGTGTTTTATACTGGCTCGTATTGAAAACACGGACGTCCTAATATATCCAATATTTCATATGATATTTTTTTTGCTGCGTTATCTGTGATGTGATCATGTGATATGTTCTGTGATAGATACTATATATAGTATATACGATATATTATCTAGACGTTACTTATGTTTTACACCCGCGCTAGCCCTGCCCCGCTCTGCGGTTAGTTACCTAACCTAACGGTCTACGAGGGGACATTGAGGCGAATGCAGATGGCATAAGTGTACGTCGTATTTATCTGTGATGTTTAGGTACTTAAATGATGGGACTTCATTAATGTGATTAATGAAAGAAAAAGAAACCTAAAGATGTTGTGGAATCGAATTTCAAAAATAAAACAGGTAGCTACAGTTCTTGCTTTGCACAGCGGTATATATGATATATCCCGCACCTCATTCGACGAGGAAAAGGCTGACGATCCCTTCACTGCGAGTGACCCCTTTAACAATAACTGGCAGATGCTACACACTCGGTTTGTCTTTTGATAGCTTCTATAGTTTTTGCTTTGCACAGTGATATATATGATTTATCCCGCACCTCATTCGACGAGGAAAGGGCCGACGATCCCTTCACCGGGAGTGACCCCTTAGCAAAACTAGAAAAGCCTAAAAAACACTCCATTTTAAAATCATTTGATTCTACAACGATATCAAGTTCATTACGCAATAGGTTTTCAGAAAAACCTGTCGTAGCCCTTCGTCATTTCAGATAAGTAGTAGTTAGTATTCGTGCTGCGTTTGTTGGCCTTTGTCAAGGCGTAGTGTGCGGTAGCTGACTGGTGCTTATCTGCTTATGCATATGATGCAGATTGGGTTAGGGTAGTCGTGCGACCTTGTTGGCCTTTGTCAAGGGTCGTGTGGGTGGGTTTAATTCAATCAGGAAATGACGGGTTGAACTTGACTAGCATCCTATGGTTTGTTGGCCTTTGTCAAGGTCATAGGAGGTTAAGAGCAAAATATTATCGGGAATTTCAAGTGTTGAAATTTGCAATGAGATTGCATACCTTCTATGAGATAGTTGGATCCCGATACCCGCTGCGAGTAAGAGTTACTCCTGGGAGAGTTTTACACATTACAATTAGCCGATCAAGTAGGTGTCTAGAAAGGTGTTAACGAGGTTACGCATCTGGGAAAACAAGGTTTACATTAATTAGGTTCGTGCGAAAGCACGGGGGACCTCCCTCAAAGTACCGTCACTATCCTGGCTGAAAGATTGGCGAACTTGCAGTGTGTAATTAATCCCGGCTAGTCTTTCCTTTTAGGGTTTGAAGGAAGATTTGATTAAAACAGTGGGAGCCATCCTGATTAGATAAAATAAATAACCAATCTGATCTTGCAAGAGCATACGCTGAGTGTTTTCTTCTCTCTCTCCAGGTAGCGACCATATCATGCCTTAATCAAGATAATAATACGGATGTATTGACCAAACCCGCTTGTTATACTGAGCTGGGGAACATTGGTCCCGCTCCAACTTATAATTGTTATAAGACAGAGCAGGAAATAGGGAAATACCAGAATTCCTATGCCGCCCAAACGAAGAAAGTGCATATGATGCATCTCTTTCGGGTGTGTTCATTACAAAGAACTGTTTCTCTGTGTCCTCTACGTCTTCGGTATTTGATACCGGATAAGGATCCCAGATATCTAATCTGTTACATAGGGCTACAGAAAGGTAGAGAACTGAGAACGGGTGATAAGTTTCATGAGGCAGAAAACGGTGCAAGTGTTGCAGCCAAGTCTGTTGGTCACTGTCACCCTGTATTACTAGAATACATTGATTCTGAACGAATGTTATTAGATACCGAACCTGATATACAAAATCATATCAGTCTCTTTATTAGTAAAGAAGGATATAATTTTGTATTGTTGGATAATGTTTTGAACATTTCCTATATCAAAAGTTGATCGGTTCAGGCACGTTATCTAAAAGCATTGATGTTCTAAATCAAACTATAGTTCTTAGTATACCGAACACACACAAGAGGAAGAGTTCAGAAATGAACGAATCCTTCTTGAGGTATTGTAGACTAGGTCATATCAATGCGACCCGACTGGCTGAAGTTACATTTAGATGCATATTTAAATTAGTTTGAATTTACATCTTGTGAAACTTTCCGGTCATGTCACAAAGATACGATGACCATAGCTCTGTTTACTGGAAACAGAGAAAGAGTTAGTGAACTCTTGGGATGATACATGTTGATGTATGTAGGTCCCCTGTCTACACATGCCAAGACCGGTTCTTTGTATTTCATTACATTCTCTGATGATCTCTCAAGATTCAGTCATAAGTTCCTGTTGAAACACAAGTCCGAACCTTTTGAGATATTCACAGAATATAAGTAAGAAGTAGAGAACCAAAACGGGTATAAGTATTATGTCCTATGATAAGATCAGGGAAGAGAATACTTGAGCACGGAAATCCTGGACTATTCTAAAGGAGAATGAGATTCTCTCTTAGCATTACTCCTCCGTATACACCACAGCACGTCTGTGTATCGGGGCGGAGCAATCACACCCTATATGATAAGGTGTGCTCTATGATGAGTACTACTGAGTTACTTATTTCCTTTTGGGAGTTATGCGCTTGAGAAGATGCATACCTATTGAATAGGGTTTCAATCAAATCAATTGCCTACCACTTTATATGTGATATGGAAAGGGAAGAGTCCATATCTTATGTTTGTTAAGATTTAGGGTTGTCCGGCCTATGTCTAAAAGCAAAATCCGGACAAGCTCGAGGCAAGGTCAGTTATGTAGAACTGGAAAGGTTCCAGCTATACAAACTACAGCAGATGATTTGGTAGAACCAAAGGATTCAGTAGATACCAACGAACCTCAGCCTCTCCGCCGATCTAGTAGTGTTTCTCACCCACCTGAGAGATACTTCTGTTTCTCTATGACAGTGGGAGCGAGGATTGCATCATGAGATGATGACCCAACTAGTTTCGAGCTGGCCATCAGGAGTGGGACTCTGTAAGAATGGCTGGATGCTTATCGATCTGAGATGGAATCCTTATACACCAACAAAGTATGGACTTTGGTTTCTTTATCTGAAAGGTTAAATCCCCATCAGGAGCAAGTATATCTTGAGAAGATTACTTGGTGTAGATGGAAAAGTTGAGACTTTCAAAGCTAGACTTGTTAAAGGTTTTCGTCATCGACCAGGCGTGGATAATGATGAAACCTTTCCAGTGGCTATGCTTAAGTCCATCCGGATCCTACTTGCCACGGCTACATACCATGACTACGATATCTGGCGGTTGGGTGTCATGACTGCTTTTCTAAAATGATGTTTTAGAAGAGAGCGTCTGTAAGTACACAGCCAGAGGGCTTTGTAGACAGTGGGAGCAGCGGAAACGTGTACTAGATGCTTTATAGGATAAAGCAGGCATCGCGGAGTTGGAACGTCAGTTTTGATGAGTTAGTCAAAGAGTTTGACATCATCAAAATGGTAGATGAACCTTGTATAAACAAATGGGTAATAGGGAGTATGGTGACGATCCTCGTAGAGTACTTGGATGACATACTCTTGATAGGGAAGGAGTTTCCTATGCTATGCTCGATCAATCTCCGCTTATCACAATGATTCTCCACATAGGATCAAAGTGATACCTACTAAATCCTGGGTTTTGGATCTATGAGATAGATCTAAATGGATGTTAGGATTCTCACTAGATGTAGTGAGATGGTATCAATCGATCCTGGGGAGAATCACTGGAAGTGTTCCAGGGTGATAAGGACGACTGAATGTCAGTCACAGGCATTGTCTTTACCCTCTATAGAGGGACGATGTGTTGGAAGAGTTCCAAGCTAGATACCGTGACATACTAGACGATTAAAGGAAAGATACATCGCTACTTAAGATGCTACCAAAGAGGCTGTCTAGGTGTATATTAGTTCATGAGATGAACTTAGTTCCTCCCATTGTGTGACAATGGAGTTATGGCTTATGCCAAGGAACCCCGGTCCTATCAGTGACTCAGGTGTATTCTGAGGCAGCATCACCTGATCATGGAGATAGTTGTTCTCCAGGGTGATCGAGGTTAGGAGAGTAGACTCAGAGGACAACACGGCGAATCCACTCACAAAGGCCTTTTCCCAGAGAGAGACTTTTATGGGATGGTTGAGTATGAGATACTGCAACCACTGCTATCAGATGGCCCTAGTGCAAGTGGGAGATTGTTAGTTATATGTATGCCCTAGAGGCCATTACTATACATAGGATGTATATTGTAGTGGATGCTTGGACATATATAGGAAGGACTTTCTTGCTCGACATGATAGTATGCTATCTGGTTGCACTTTACCTTAACGTGTACACTGATTGTCTCTCTGTTACATGTTGGTAAAGCCCTTAGGATGTGTACTTGACTACCTGGACTATGATGTGGATCATACTAGTAGGGATATGGTAGTCAATAAGTACATCCTTCAAGGTCCCTAGTCGTGGGTGTATCGAGACGGGGCATCGATATACCAGAGTAGACTAGCGTATACCTTCTCGACCTATACAGATCGGTGATGGATGATCCCATATCCATTGGTGTTTGACATCAGAGATGATATACGGGTGCTCAGTGGAGACTGGGTACACTGGACGGATACGCCGAGAACACCCAGATGGTATTATACCTTACGTCAGATGGCAGTTCTCTGGTGACACTGGTACAGGTTATTCTGTAGACCCGAGATCGTCATAGAGTCTTGTGTGATTCCCACTGTGCTTTGATTTCCACCTTACCACGTCCAAGAGGGCGTGCAAAACGGTGGTTTTTGGGTACAGTCCCGAATCACATGGAGGCAATGAGCGATAGGAGGGGATTCGTCTCTCCCAGTGTCACGACCCGAAAGTACGGAACATGACCGGCACTTAGACTACGAACGTCCCGAGGCGTACGTACTCTAAGTAAGCCGAATCCAGAAATCTTAACCAAGAAAAATAGTAGAGAATAGGAAGAACCATATCAAATCAACCTGTATGCAACATAATATACAACGCCTAAAGGCGAGGATCACAACAGAGAGGAAACTCCAACAACAACAAATCCACATAAATATAACGTGCGACTCTAAGGTCGAAAGAATAAACATCACTGGTCTCTATCTCAAATAAGTACATGTTTGGTTGATGGAACTTCTAGATACAACTGAAATATAATATACAAGGTATAATGATAGGTAAGTTACAATAAACCCACCTACTAGCAAGTCACCCGAAAGGTACAGTGCCCGCAAAGCCGTAATGAAACTTGTACGGTAAACCTGCAAGAAACTGGGGCACAACGGGGGTGAGTTGCCAACTCATGAGTAGAAAAAGATCTACGAACAGAAAATCGCATGTATGATGCAATCCTAGGTCATACGATCATAATATATAATCGTCAAATATATAACCAGCAATCTCTAACCATGTCTAGGGTAAATATCTAACCCAAGTGTAAACCCATGTGCCTGTGTCAGTGCATCAGGTGGCGATATATCATATGAATGATGTATGAATGCATGAAACAGAATGCATGCACTGAAGAAAACTGCTTTTGTAACTTTGTGAGATTTCTGTATTTTTAAAATGAGGTATCATAATGAAATCAGCATAAAACAGTGCCTAGCATCGGCACAAAATATAAATCTCGATATCTCGATATCTCTGTATCACAATCTCTGTACCTCAGTATCATAAATCTCAATGTCTCAATCATAATATCCAGGGCGCCGTCCGTCCAGATCGGCCCTTACCATCCATCTCATGACTACGACGGTATCCTCTGGATATCCGACGCGTTGGGTAATATCACCAGTCGGTCGTGCTCCCCTGCCAGGCTCAACGCCATCTCCTGCGATCTTCTTGCCCCGGGGTACCGCACCGGGCCCACCATGTACCCGAAACGATTCATCCGCCTCCTCGAATCGGGTCTCGAAATCCATCAGCAAAACTCATGGTGGACGACTCAAACATCATGGAAAAACCGCATTTATTTAAAAAGAGAGAAAGCAGTATATATATGTTTTGCGGTTTTCCTCCAAATCCAGAAAACATCATGGAAATACGAATCATCAATAGTATGTAAACCATGAATATAAGCATGAGACTCCATGAATGCGGCATATAATGAACAACAGTATGCATGATGTGACAAGCAATAGCAACAATGTCAAGCTGGCATATAAGGCAATGCACTAATATCATGTCACTACTGGCTAACAAGCTAAATCAGGTAATAATATTCTCTAAGTGTACGTGACATGGCAATTACCGATGAAGATGTGTGTGCGACAGCAAATAAGTGTATGTGGTACATACGCATCATCGGTAATGGTGCTGGTGTCCTAGCAGCAGGATATCAATAATAGAATATGAATCACAACAGTATGCGATGCAGAGCAGCAATAATAATATGCGGGAGCTGAAATACTGAACACCATGATCGCCAAACTGTATCTAAGGTCATAAAAGTCACATAGCTACACCACTACAAGGCTGAACTAAAGCTAACAGTAGGTAAGGGAAACCGCCTAATCTCTGAGTTGAAACATACATATATATACATATAGTCGGTGATCCCGCCTCGATAATATTACATCCGATAACATACCTCTATAATCAGTTATTCCCAAATCAAGAGTCCGGATCAAACATCAAATTATAGCTCGTACGTAAATCCGTCGTACGGCCTCCCCAAATCTGGGTACGGGTCAATATCACATTCGTCATGTCATTCATCAAGTATTCTCTTTATCAAATATCATAATCTGGGGTACTGACCTAAGTCTAGTACTACGCTAATATCATCACTATAATGAAGATCTGATTACTGATCGACAGTCTAGTATAAATCGATATTATCCTCATATATCACCACAAGAGTATACATTGCCCAAGGCGGCCTATCATAAGTATCCTGACATATCATATCATATCATATCCTATCGTATATCATAACCACATGTCGATCATTATATATTTATATCACCATTACTATGGCGTTATTATTCCCAAAATCCTCTAAAGCATCAAGACGTATCTTACTCATGAATTTTATCATATCACCTATATCATAATCTCAGATCAAACTCATCGACTCATATCAATCCCATGTCATCCTCAAATCCGTATGTGAGCACATACTCCTAAACCCATGTGAACACATATCCATATAGAATCCCATAACAACATATGAAATATGGATGTATGCAAATATGTATGTGTGTATATGTAAGTGTAGTGCACCCACTACCTAAGGTTTCGTAACCATGCACCAATCCAACACCAATATCCATCTTAAATCATCAATAATAAATCCCAACAACATATAATAAATTGTTGGTGTGTATACGCATCCGTATACATCACCACGGACTGCGAGGGTGCTATACGCCATCCACCCGACTTCTTCCCGTAGATATAAATCTACCCACCTAGTTATGTGTGCCGGTGTCGATGTCGCCGTTTGCATCTCCAACGCCTCGACGCCACGTGGGGTACCTACAAGGATATCACACGCTAAAACTCATGAAAACCATGTCGGAAACGAAAATGGTACGCACTACGCCCATAGGTAAAAACCTGTGACCTTGTGTGCAAACATAGCCAATCACCACTGTCGTTGACGTCCAAACGCCACCCGACAGATACGAATCATCGAATGTCAAAATCCATACGAAAACGAGTCATAAATCATACGCCAACTCATGAAATTCAACCCAGATTTTACCCTAACAGGAAACAGTCAAAACTAGACATACCAGGGGTCAAGTTTACATGAAATAGGGCTATGCACGCAAACGGGGCAGTTTTACCCTGCTCTGGCCGCAAATTGCGGCCAGGGGGATTAAATTTGCGTCCGGGACTTTGAGATGGTGGCTAGGGCTTTGGGTAGTGGTTCCACGGTGCCTGCACAGCTCACTGCCAAGTCAATTTTACTGTAGGAGGTCCCGGGTGAAAGCAGGTCTCAGAAAGGTCACAAAATCGACGAAAACGCTAATTTACACCATGCCGAACAACTCTGGTAACTAACTAGAGATCTGGGGTTTCTTGGTTACAATGGTCTCAAATACACCTAATAAGGTTACCCTGACAATCGAAACCATCTCTTGGCCAAACCTCACTCAATTTCACTAAAACTAGCACTAGATCTCAAATATAACAGTAACTTTCAGCTAGACACTATAACTTACCAGATAGGAATTTGGTTATGAGATTATACCTCAAGGGAGTCCTGGAATGAAAGAGAAGGGAAGGAGAAGTGGGTTAGTCCTGAAGTGGCTGAGCTGAAGTTGGATCTGTAGCTGCTGCAGTTGATGTTTTGGCTTGGTGCTGCTGTTGCTGCTTGCAATTTTCTTCTTTCCCTTTTGCTGAGCAGCAGCTACTGCAGTTGTTGTTTTTGTGTTGTTGGGGTTGTGGTTAAGTGGTATGATTGTGTGGAGTTGTTGTTGTTTGGGCTACAGCTGCTGCTGTTGTTTTATTTTTCTGTTGCTGCATTGCAGCAGCTGCTACATGTGTGTGGGTGTGGTTTTGGAGTTGTGAAGGGTTGTTTTTTGTTAGGTTGATAAGGGTGTGGGTTGTGGTATATGATGGGGCTGCTGATGCTGATGAAAATTGGCTGAAGTTGTGCTGAGCTGATGTTTTCCTGGCTGAAACTGATGTTGGTCAGGGCTAAATGTGTTGCTTTGGAGGCTGAAAAGTGTTGATAGGGGTGTATAGGTGTGGGGCTATGGTGTCTGCAGCTGCTGTTAACTGCTGAATTATCATCACTGCTGATGCAGTTCAGGCTGAGGCTGATGTTACTGCTGTTGAGGTAATGGCTGCTGAAGGTGGCTGAAGTGGGAAAGTTGGAGGCTGTTTTAGAGTGAAGGGACCTGATGTAGCTGCTGCTGGAGTGTGCTGATGCAAGATTGGGGGCTGAAGTGCTTATAATAGGGGGGCTTAAGCTGTTACATCAGCTGCTGTTTGCAGCAGTTTGATGTGGCTGATGCTTTTGTTTGGCTGAGGTTGCTGCTGTGGCTGATGTAGGGTGTGTAGGTGTTGGGCTAAGATGTTAGGAGCAGGTGTAGGGTTGGCTGAAATATTGCTTCAGCTGCTGATGTTGCTATGGGGCTGAAGTTGGAGCATTTGGGGCTGATGTGTGAGAGGGGGTAAAAGAACACAAGGGATTATGGAATGATATGGATCATGGCACACCCTAACCACCTCTCTCTCTTAATGTTGCTTGCTCAAGCCATCATGGCTCACCCTCTTTCCTACACAAGTCAACCTAACCCTAATCACCCTAACACAAAGCTAACAACCCTTAAGTAACCCGACTAACCTAACCAATTGGTTCAATCCACCATGGTCATCTCAACATGGTTCAACCCTAAGCCATCATGAGTCCAAAACATGAAACAAGTGTAACAAGTGTAGAAATGTTATGTGCACATCTTTGCACAAAAATCCAAAAATCCAAATAGCGATTTTTAATCGCGATTAACACCGAAATAACATATAATCCATCATAAAAACTGTAAAATGGCATATTTCCACAAAATAACCTATTTTAGAATTTCCATAATTTTCTCCAAAATTTTCACCATTTATCGGTATTTAATCATACCGACTATTGAAATATTCATTAAAACTTAATATTAAATTCTGAAAATTCCTAAAAATAATATTCTATTTTTTTGAAATGTTACAGTCTTCTCCCATTAAAGAAATTCGGTCCCCGAATTTAAATTTAAACTCCCAAATTCTAAAACATTTTAATAAAATGTCCAAGTCAACGGGGCTCCGAAATCATCAATACATAAAAGGCATCATAGCGCAATACATGCGCACGAGTAACGAGCAGATAACTCGAAATCAAAACTCCGTCAAGCAACCCGCAATCATCGGAGTCAAGGTGAAATACAAATGCCAAATCCAAACAATGCCGATATGCTATAAACCGGAACTATATGTGTAAATATATGAAGGAAATGCATGCCAAATTTCTTTAAAATCGATATGCAATGCGCATAACACTGCACAGTGGCGGACGTCTCTATAAGAAAATAATCATATATGTATATATCTTTTGTTTAATATGCACGTCCCGCCATTTTGAAAACAATTTAGAAGGGTTTTCCTCGTTTTAAACGCTTCGTATCATATCAGACACGTATGTAAATAATGAGACTATAGCTCGCTTTTGGAAATTCCTTTGAAATCTATTAATGCATGCAAAATATATCCAGGCACTGTTATCTGATCAGTCCTGCTCAGTACAAAAACACATAGCAAATATCATAAAAACGTACTGCTCCATAGAAATCAATCCAAAAGTGCATATGAAAACCCTGTGCGTCCGGTGCGCACGGAAATCAAAATCCCTACATATGCAAAGCAGGTGCACAAAAACGACATCAAGGTGCAACGGGTGTGAACGCAACATTGGTCATAGGCAACATGCGTGCCTGACCGTAAAATCAGGTGCATCTGACATGCACGAGAAATCTCGAATTAGTGCATCTGGTGTGCACCAAATCGCATCTCATAGCAGGCGCCCAACATGCGCTAAAAATCCAAATCCGGTGCATCCATCTTGCATGAAATCATGAAATCCAATATTAAGCGCCGAACACGCGCAAAATCCAATCAGGTGCATACAATGCACAAAACAAATATCGAGCATCACCCTCGAAATCGAAGTCCAGTGCATCCAAGTGCACAAAATACATGTCACTGCACTGCAAGCATATGTGAACTATACCGAGTGCAAAAACCAAATCGTGTGTGTGCGTACGCACAAAATCAACTCAACTGTATGAAACCCCATAAAATCACAAACATGTGAAACCAAGGCACGAAAACGATATCAAGTGCAACAACTGTGCAAAAATCGTAAATCCTCAATCATCAAAATCAAATCATGCGAATAAATCACCCAAAACATCGAAATCAATTATGGCGGATTAGTACCGCTAAAGCGCAACCTCCAAGAATCTCGGGCCAACTGTCGCGGTCACTAGTGGGACGTCTCGTCGATGATCATGAACTCTGGCCTGCTGGTGTGCGTAACAATGACCACTCCTAGGTCCAAGTCTTCTCTGTAGATTACAAATCTCTCGATCCATCGGCTCATCGGCCCTGTCAAGTGTGCTAACGGGGACGATTCCGTTCTGGCACTTCTCTGGTCATCTCTCGGGCAATCATCGCGACCACTCGTAAAGCAGCATGTCACTGGCGTCGGCCTCTGGCTCTCTGAATGTAGGTGACACATCTGATCCTGGATGCAAGTATCATTGCAGCAGTGTCCTGGAAGGAATCCTGCTCATGGTCTCTTCCAAGTCTCATCTCTGCCAATTTTCCGGGAGTCATCGTCCTTTACCATGTCTGCTTCTTGCTTCGAAACGGCTGCATACTCAGCGCGACTCCTTCTGGAAGGTATATCCAATTACAATGCCTCGGTATGCGCATCGCATCTCTGATGTCGGCGGAGTGGAACGTCATCTCCTCTAGATCTGGCACGAACCTCTTACTCCACTTTCCTCTAATGTCGACTGCTTCGGACTTGTTTCGTCGTGGCTGCATGAACTGGGCTCCAATAGCTATCCTTGTATCGGAGTCTCCCAAGAAATGCATTTCACCACCTAGCATCCGAATTAAGTCGAGCCATCCGATCGAGTCATCGAAATCTCATAATCCCCCAAGAGCTCAACATCTTAGGTACAGTATAAGAGTATCGAGTACATACCACAGCATCGGTGGTCCAGCCGTAGAAGGGCAAACCCATGCCTCACTAATAGCGCCGCAGAACTGCCGCAAACCCTAAGGTTCAAAGGCTTTCATACGGTCATTAAGTCGAGTTAGGGTTTCATTCTTCTAGAGGGACTATAGAATTGCCTGCATGTCTTTCCGAATACTTTAAACTTGGAATAATAGGTTTCTGACATTCGATCGTCTCTGTCGACTCTCAACGTCTCCACGTGAAGTCGTCTCTAGCTGGAATCAATCCATCTGATGACCTCGCATCGGGGTAGCGAATGATCCACATGTCCTAGTCATTCATCCTCGGTGACTAGCGACCTTCTATCATCTCTTAGTACAATCTCGTACTGCAATAGCTCTAACATCTGGGGCGATATCTCGTCGTTCGTAGCAATAACTGGCTCACTCGTCTGCACGCTGAACAGTGCCTCAATCATCATGAATGAGCAATATATCAACGGTCATCAAAATCTGGCCGGCCTCTATCAGTGGCTCAATCCTCTGGTGCTAGTCTGCACGTCCGAGTAAGCTCATTCAGCGACCCATCCACGCTCGTGGCGCGAAAACATCATAAAAAGACACATCTCCGCAATCATGTGTCGCCGGAATTACGCCCTGGTCAGTCCTTGTTCGTAGCGAGCTCATGCTGACCGCAACTCTAGCCGTAGCTCTCCCTGCCCATAATCATGGCAGCAAAACCATAACTGGTACCGATGAGGCTAGATCAGGAAGGGATATGATACTGAGCAAAGAATGTATATCCTAAGGCTTCTTAAGTGGAGTAGCGCATCGTAAATATGCCGCGGACATACCCACGGTACGCCACTCTACTTTAGTCACCTATTCCATCAACCAAGGGTCATCCTATTCTCCGAAGGTAAAACCTAACGCTCTGATACCAACTTTGTCACGACCCGAAAGTACGGAACATGACCGGCTCTTAGACTACGAACGTCCCGAGGCGTATGTACTCTAAGTAAGCCGAATCCAGAAATCTAAACCAAGAAAAATAGTAGAGAATAGGAAGGAACATATCAAATCAACCTGTATGCAACATAATATACAACGCCTAAAGGCGAGGATCACAACAGAGAGGAAACTCCAACAACAAGAAATCCACATAAATATAACGTGCGACTCTAAGGTCGAAAGAATAAACATCACTGGTCTCTATCTCAAATAAGTACATGTTTGGTTGATGGAACTTCTAGATACAACTGAAATATAATATACAAGGTATAATGATGGATAAGATACAATAAACCCACCTACTAGCAAGTCACCCGAAAGGTACAGTACCCGCAAAGCCGTAATGAAACTTGTACGGTAAACCTGCAAGAAACTGGGGCACAACGGGGGTGAGTTGCCAACTCATGAGTAGAAAAAGATCTACGAACAGAAAATCGCATGTATGACGCAATCCAAGGTCATATGATCATAATATATTATCCTCAAATATATAACCAGCAATCTCTAACCATGTCTAGGGTAAATATCTAACCCAAGTGTAAACCCATGTGCCTGTGTCAGTGCATCAGGTTGCGATATATCATATGAATGATGTATGAATGCATGAAACAGAATGCATGTACTGAAGAAAACTGCTTTTGTAACTTTGTGAGATTTCTGTATTTTAAAAATAAGGTATCATAATGAAATCAGCATAAAACAGTGCCTAGCATCGCACAAAACAAAAATCTCAATATCTCGATATTTCTGTATCACAATCTCTGTAGCTCAGTATCTCAAATCTCAATGTCTCAATCATAATATCCAGGGCGCCGTCAATCCAGATCGGCCCCTACCATCCATCTCATGACTACGACGGTATCCTCCGGATATCCGACGTGTCGGGTAATATCACCGGTCGGTCGTGCTCCCCTGCCAGGCTCAACGCCATCTCCTGCGATCTTCTTGCCCCGGGGTACCGCACCGGGCCCACCATGTACCCGAAACGGTTCATCCGCCTCCTCGAATCGGGTCTCGAAATCCATCAGCAAAACTCATGGTGGACGACTTAAACATCATGGAAAAACCGCATTTATTTAAAAAGAGAGAAAGCAGTATATATATGTTTTGCGGTTTTCCTCCAAATCCAGAAAACATCATGGAAATCCGAATCATCAATAGTATGTAAACCATGAATATAAGCATGAGACTCCATGAATGCGGCATATAATGAACAACAGTATGCATGATGTGACAAGCAATAGCTACAATGTCAAGCTGGCATATAAGACAATGCACTAATATCATGTCACTACTGGCTAACAAGTTAAATCAGGCAATAATATTCTCTAAGTGTACGTGACATGGCAATTACCGATGAAAATGTGTGTGCGACAGCAAATAAGTGTACGTGGTACATACGCATCATCGGTAATGGTGCTGGTGTCCTAGCAGCAGGATATCAATAATAGAATATGAATCACAACAGTATGCGATGCAGATCAACAATAATAATATGCGGGAGCTGAAATACTGAACACCATGATCGCCAAACTGTATCTAAGGTCATAAAAGTCACATAGCTACACCACTACATGGCTGAACTAAAGCTAACAGTAGGTAAGGGAACCGCCTAATCTCTGAGTCGATACATACAAATATATACATATAGTCGGTGATCCCGCCTCGATAATATTACATCCGATAACATACCTCTATAATCAGTTATTCCCAAATCAAGAGTGCGGATCAAACATCAAATTATAGCTCGTACGTAAATCCGTCGTACGGCCTCCCCAAATCTGGGTACGGGTCAATATCACATTCGTTATGTCATTCATCAAGTATTCTCTTTATCAAATATCATAATCTGGGGTACTGACCTACGTCTAGTACTATGCTAACATCATCACTATAATGAAGATCTGATTACTGATCGACAGTCTAGTATAAATCGATATTATCCTCATATATCATCACAAGAGTATACATTGCCCAAGGCGGCCTATCATAAGTATCCTGACATATCATATCATACCATATCATATCCTATCGTATATCATAACCACATGTCGATCATTTTATATTTATATCACCATTCCTATGGCGTTATTATTCCCAAAATCCTCTAAAGCATCATGACGTATCTTACTCATGAATTTTATCATATCACCTATATCATAATCTCAGATCAAACTCATCGACTCATATCAATCCCATGTCATCCTCAAATCCATATGTGAGCACATACTCCCAAACCCATGTGAACACATATCCATATAGAATCCCATAACCACATATGAAATATGGATGTATGCAAATATGTATGTGTGTATATGTAAGTGTAGTGCACCCACTACCTAAGGTTTCGTAACCATGCACCAATCCAACACCAATATCCATCTTAAATCATCAATAATAAATCCCAACAACATATAATAAATTGTTGGTGTGTATACGCATCCGTATACATCACCACGGACTGCGGGGGTGCTATACGCCATCCACCCGACTTCTTCCCGTAGATATAAATCTACTCACCTAGTTATGTGTGCCGGTGCCGATGTCGCCGTTTGCATCTCCAACGCCTCGACGCCACGTGGGGTACCTACAAGGATATCACACGCTAAAACTCATGAAAACCATGTCGGAATCCAAAATGGTGCACACTACGCCCATAGGTAAAAACCTGTGACCTTGTGAGCAAACAAAGCCAATCACCACTGTCGTTGACGTCCAAACGCCACCCGACAGATACGAATCAACGAATGTCAAAATACATACGAAAACGAGTCGTAAATCATACGGAAACTCATGAAATTCAACCCAGATTTTACCCTAACAGGAAACAGTCAAAACTAGACATACCGGGGGTCAAGTTTACATGAAATAGGGCTGTGCACGCAAAACGAGGCAGTTTTACCCTGCTCTGGCCGTAAATTGCGGCCAGGGGGATTAAATTTGCGACCGGGACTTTGAGATGGTGGCTAGGACTTTGGGTAGTGGTTCCACGGTGCCTGCACAGCTCACTGCCAAGTCAATTTTACTCTAGGAGGTCCCGGGTGAAAGCAGGTCTCAGAAAGGTCACAAAATCGACGAAAACACTAATTTACACCATCCCGAACAACTCTGGTAACTAACTAGAGATCTGGGGTTTCTTGGTTACAATGGTCTCAAATACACCTAATAAGGTTACTCTGACAATCGAAACCATCTCTTGGCCAAACCTCACTCAATTTCACTAAAACTAGCACTAGATCTCAAATATAACAGTAACTTTCAGCTAGACACTATAACTTGCCAAATAGGAATTTGGTTATGAGATTATAACTCAAGGGAGTCCTGGAATGAAAGAGAAAGGAAGGAGAAGTGGGTTAGTGCTGAAGTGGCTGAGCTGAAGTTGGATCTGTAGCTGCTGCAGCTGATGTTTTGGCTTGGTGCTGCTGTTGCTGCTTGCAATTTTCTTCTTTCCCTTTTGCTGAGCAGCAGCTTCTGCTGTTGTTGTTTTTGTGTTGTTGGGGTTGTGGTTAAGTAGTATGATGGTGTGGAGTTGTTGTTGTTTGGGCTACAGCTGCTGCTGTTGTTTTATTTTTCCGTTGCTGCATTGCAGCAGCTGCTACATGTGTGTGGCTGTGGTTTTGGTGCTGTGAAGGGTTGTTTTTTGTTAGGTTGATAAGGGTGTGGGTTGTGGTATATGATGGGGTTGCTGATGCTGATGAAAATAGGCTGAAGTTGTGCTGAGCTGATGTTTTCCTGGCTGAAACTGATGTTGGTCAGGGCTAAATGTGTTGCTTTGGAGGCTGAAAAGTGTTGATAGGGGTGTATAGGTGTGGGGCTATGGTGTCTGCAGCTGCTGTTGACTGCTGAATTATCATCACTGCTGATGCAGTTCAGGCTGAGGCTGATGTTACTGCTGCTGAGGTAAAGGCTGCTGAAGGTGGCTGAAGTGGGAAAGTTGGGGGCTGTTTTAGGGTGAAGGGACCTGATGTAGCTGCTGCTGGAGTGTGCTGATGCAAGATTGGGGGCTGAAGTATTGATAATGGGGGGCTTAAGCTGTTACATCAGCTGCTGTTTGCAGCAGTTTGATGTGGCTGATGCTTTTGTTTAGCTGAGGTTCCTGCTGTGGCTGATGTAGGGTGTGTAGGTGTTGGGCTAAGGTGTTAGGAGCAGGTGTAGGGTTGGCTGAAATATTGCTTCAGCTGCTGATGTTACTATGGGGCTGAAGTTGGAGCATTTGGGGCTGATGTGTGAGAGGGGGTAAAAGAACACAAGGGATTATGGAATGATATGGATCATGGCACACCCTAACCACCTCTCTCTCTTAATGTTGCTTGCTCAAGCCATCATGGCTCACCCTCTTTCCTACACAAGTCAACCTAACCCTAATCACCCTAACAAAAAGCTAACAGCCCTTATGTAACCCCACTAACCTAACCAATTGGTTCAATCCACCATGGTCATCTCAACATCGTTCAACCCTAAGCCATCATGAGTCCAAAACATGAAACAAGTGTAACAAGTGTAGAAATGTTATGTGCATATCCTTGCACAAAAAGCCAAAAATCCAAATAGCGATTTTTAATTGCGATTAACACCGAAATAACATATAATCCATCATAAAAACTGTAAAATGGCATATTTCCACAAAATAACCTATTTTAGAATTTCCATAATTTTCTCCAAAATTTTCACCATTTATCGGTATTTAATCATACCGACTATTGAAATATTCATTAAAACTTAATATTAAATTCTGAAAATTCCCAAAAAATAATATTCTATTTTTTTGAAATGTTACACCCGGTATAGGGAGTTGATGTTGCGCTGTGTTCGATTGGCTATAACCGGAAATCCCTGTCCAGGGTTGCTGAGATTTACTGGTAACTGTTACCAGTAGTTTCTCAAACTGTTATAGACCTCATATCGACACGACTTATCGAGCTATTGGGGTCTGACGTTTACCACCCCTAGGCGAGATATGCGATATATCAGATGATCAGACCGGACTGTACGGTAAGTGTTACTGGTTGGATTCACAGGAGTGTGAGCGGGCTTGCTCGTCAATCTTCTGATCGCTCAATACCCGGGTGGCCGTTACGTTTAGCAGACCGCTTGCGGCTTGTGGGTGTTTGATATGATCATCACCTGCTGCCGGCATATTGACGAGTCTTTAGAGTCCTACACAGAGGTTTCCTGGCTCAAGCGAAACGAAATAGGAGCGCATATGAGATATGTGCGGGACCGAGAATAATGCGTGTATGTGATACCGTATTCTATTCTCGCGATGAATGCATCGATTGGTTGTATGCGATATAACCTAGTTATCGAATCGAGCATTGATTCGATAAGTCGATACATTGGATATTAGTCGGTTATATGCGATATGACCGGATCATTAAGTCAAGTGTTGATTTAATGATTTAATGTATAATTATATATTTGATATATCACTTTACATTAACTAATATTGGTTCACTTAATATGTTTTTCTCACTTGATTGTGCACATTGTATATGTGATATATTTTTGTGCACAAGCTTGTATCATGTTTGATGATACATGCAAACTTGGGTGTATGTTTGATTCAAACCTTGTTTGAGTTAATGGTTAGGGTTTTGTTATCTTTATTTATTTCATTTATTTATTTTTGGCAAGAATCAAAATGGTGGCTAACTTTGTTTTGTTCTTGAAGCTTCATGAAGCTTTGATAAGCTTTGACCATTTTGTTTCTTACCTTAACCTAACCATTACCTAAACACTAGTTTATTCTCTACATGAGTTAAACTAACCCATGGTTGCTATATGATAAGATCACTTGATTTATTATAATTCCTTAATTCATTTTCTTTTCTTCTTCTTTTTCTTCTTCATGAAGAAAAGAAGAAAAAGCTTGCTTGAAAATTAACAAGTGATCAATCCAAGTGAGAAATCCAAATCCAAAGTGAACCCACTTCCTATTTCTTCATCCTCTACCACTTGCCAAGTAGTATAGGGTGTTTTCTTCACAAGTTTCATGACTTGGTGAAGTTAGAGCTTGATCTTGAGTTGCCTCGACGTAGATCATCTTCGGCATCGAAGTCGACGACCTAGCCCGATCATTTCTTCGACGAAACCATCGCTAGAGTCCGGGATCCGATGATTGCAGCGGAGGGACATCAACACGTAGCCAAGGAAGTGGAGGACCGGATCTACAAAGGTTGTAGCCCCTTTCACTTAGCTGTAAATGTGATTTACTTGCTTTGTTTTCGCCTAAACTCTAGATAACGATCGCATTAGGGTTTCTCGGCACCGGAAAAATTAGAATTTGGCATGGTTGATGCCTTGTGGAACCTCATTAGTGTGCCTAGGAACCCTACACCATTGACATGAACCATCACAAAATACTTAATTATTATTATTATGATGATTATTTTTCATTTTTGAGAGCATGGTTGTAAAAGTCCTCTCTCATTCTATGATATTGATTCTCTCTCATCCAAGCTCTCCCTCTTCCTCTTGCGCTTCCTCTTGCTCTTCCTCTTGCTCATGGTTCTCTTGTCTCATGAGTTGAGAAACAAGAACCATTGAGATAAAACCCCAAAACACTTCTCTACTCATCCTAGAGTACAAGGTCTAGCAAGCCAAGTATTTTAGTTTCCTCTAGATTGAGCTTGGAGCCAAAGGTAGAAGCTTTCGGGTGGATCCATCTTCGGCATAAGGAGACGACGAGGTGAGGCCGATCCGACCACCACAAGGAGTCGAAGAGAAGGAGTTCAAGATTAGGTATAACCCCTAACATAATAGCTAAACTCTTAGTTAGGTTGCTAGATAGTTTGTTTAGCAAAGATCCGGTTTAGAGTCCATGTTACCTTCACCGAAAAATCGTTTTTCACCATTTCCGCAACCTCGAAAGAACTGGGGACGGGTAACGTGGACTTACATAAATTAGGTCCTCTTCAATGTTGTGTTGTTAATTAGTTTCAATTTAGAACACTTAGAGCTTAGTGTGTGCAAAGTATCGCGTTTTGGTTAAGTTTTGGTGTCCTGTTGAATCTGCTATCAACTCAGGTTATTGTTTTAAAAGTTTCCATTACTGAGAGGTGTATGTGAGACCTAGAACCCATCGCCAAAACCTGAGACCATCCCTCCCAAACCTGGCCGCAAATTAATTGATTCTGGCCGCAAATTATGGCCAGACTGGTGACTGGTGGTTCGTGTTATGGTCGTGGGGTCTCTGGGGTTGTTTTTAGACTCGTGGAACTTGCAACTTTCACCAATTCTTTGTATAGAAAAATCTAGGACCATTTAGCTAAATTTCAAGAGTTTCGGCAACGTGCGATGCGGATTATCCGATATTTGTTTAAGTGTTTCATACGATGTGTAGTCGTAGGGCTGGTCTAGGAAGTTGCTGCACGCGATTAGCCCGCTAAGAGATCACTTGGGAGCTTATGGGAGTCGGTTTGTTGTTGCCGTTGTTGCGTGTGTTATCGAAAGGTTTCTAATGTGCACTTGTTATGTTATTATATGATTTTAGGATTGCAGGCGGGGACTTCAGACGCCGCGAAGAAGCGGAAGCAGATGGTCGGATATACCTAGATCGAGATCACGATGAGTAGATTTAACATCTACCGGGAAATCGTCCGTATAGCGTTATGCGTCAGGGCTTGATAGGATATTACAGCCGCATGTTTATATATATATATATATATATATATATATATATATATTGATTGTGCATGTGTACCATTGTTGTATACCCAATTTCTCATTGCATATGGATGTAGTATTAATGAGACACAGCACTGTTACTAACGGTTCATGTTGCACAAGCACTAAACTGTATGCCACACACACACCGTTAGTAATTGCCATGACACTCACACTATAGAATTGACATAGATAATACATTGCTTAGCTTACCTTATTATTAGACATGATTCTCTTTCTATTGCGCATATGAATTGCATTATGCGTACATACAAACTTGCGTACATACATACCTTGCTATAGCTACATATATGCTCATATGTGATGTTGCATTGGATTTTGGAGGAATTGGGAACCGCATGATACATTTTAAAACTGGATTCATTTAAAGAGCGATTTTTCCTGGATATACTCATATTTTGGTTTTATGTTACATATATCATATTGCATGGATTTGCGCATTGAGATACGGATTTAATGTGATTTATAGATTTGAGAACCGTGGTATTATTTCAAGAAAGAATGCATTGTTTTGAAAACCCGGTTCTCTTGATATGATATTTCAGTGCATCCACCATGTATTTTCTCGGTTCTAAGACGTGTGATAGAAACCCGATTCGAGGAGGTGGATGATCCGTTTGCGGGTTCATGGTGGAACCGGTATGGTACCCCGGGGCAAGAAAGGGATTTTGTGGAGTAGACAATGATCCTGGCAGAAGGACTACTACCAATCGGTGATTGGCTGGACCTGGCGGTTATCCATAGGATACCGACCGGAGTCGAGAGATGGATATTGGCCGATTCGTACTGCCGGAGCCCGAGGGCCGATCCGGACAGACGGAGCCCGATATGTGTGGATTTGCGTGTTGATCTGGACACGAGTATTTCATGATGTTTTCGAGTTCCGATATTGGGCACACAAGTTCCATGAGATTTATAGGATATGAGAGCTGATCAGAGTGACGGCGCCTGAGGTATTGGGATTTGGGCTGTATTGATGGACACCGGGTTTTTCCACGATGATGATTCGTGATGATGATATGTTTTATCCCATACTCAGCATTTATTGATATGCATTGCATCATGTATTTGTAGTACCTGATAGAGTACCTTTCATGATTGTTGCATATGTAAGTGAACGGCGGCGCCCCGGCCGTTAATCCGACGGCCAAATGCGGAAGCGGTGATAAACTTAAATTTTTCTTGAACTGGCAAACCGCCGCGCACTAATACCCGGATCGAACCACTAACTAGTCCTAGCTATCTACAAGAAGGGGAAGAGAGATATACCGACAGATCTGAGTCCTCCGGTCTTTTCGTCGTCGTCCCGATCTCCTGCGGAATGTCCCGTCTCCTCCTCGTCGCCGGAAGTGCACCACATCGCCTACTTCTTTTACGGGCTCCCACCTCAATGCCGAGGCAACTCGGGCACGAAGCTGGCTAGTCGACGTGCCCAAGATTTGCTGTAGAATGTAGTGTGGATTACAAGTCTCACTTTGGGGTTGTGGAATTGCCTTTGTGGTGAAGGATTGATACAAGCCTTTTTGGAGATGGTGTTGTGGGATTTTCCAACATGAAATGAATGAAAAATCCCACCTCAAAATTCATGGGCAGCCATATACATGGCCGGCCATGACTTGGTGAGTGAGAGGAGAGAATGAAAGTGTCATGTGATAGAAAAAGAGAGAGCCACCCAATTATCCAAAAATGGAGAGAGAGAGAAAAGCTATCATGCAAAAGAAGTCATCACCAAATCAAAACCCACACTCAACCACCTACCACCAACCTCATCATCAACAACCATGATGAGCCAAAAGTCAAGTCATGATGGAAAAGAAAGAGTCAAATGGTCAAGGGATGGTGCAACCATCATGACACAAGAATATGCAAAGAACCCCTCCTCAAATACTTATTTGCAACAATGCAAATAAGCCCTCCTCCACCAAACTTCGGCCAATGAACGATACAAATGAAATCGGCCGAAACGGAAAGCAAACTGGCAACTCCAGAAAACTGGTCCCGTAATAAATTACAGGAAAACCCCGATACTGTGCATACACACCCGCATTTGTATTCCGACCGAAATACAAATGCAATGAGACAAAATCTACACTGTACTATACTAGGATCCGGCTTATACCAAAGCCGGCTAGTAATATCCGTTCGACCCTGATCCGTGCAATACCGCACGTATCTGATCGAACCCTGCCATATACCCATACGGCCTATAGTACAAACTGTCCGATTCTGATCCGTGCAATACCGCATGTATCTGATCGGACCTTGCCATATCTCCATACGGCTTCTACAACTTTTCGCCCGAAAGCTGAGTAACAGAATGTGGGGGACTCTAAAAACTCATCAACACCACGGTTGTGGATTTAACCACTAGCACGTCAGAGGTATAAGCCAATACGTAACGGGCTACCAGGTATTGACTAAAAGGGACGTCTGTGAGCGAACTCAGCCTGACAACCCTACTGAGCCTGTCAGTGACAATATCCGTACAGTCCGGTCCGTTCGTCTATGAGCATCGCATGGCAGGCCTAGGGGGTTGGTAAAAGTCAGACCTCCAAAAGCGGTACAAGTCGTGTCGGAGTGTAGCCCAGAACACCCTGAGATACTACTGGAATACCTACCAGTAAATCTCCTTGCCTCGGCCGAGGGCTTCGTGTAATGGCTCTCCTAGACACAGCGCGACCTCACCCCCAATACCGGGAGAGACGAACCCCTGAAGATACGCTCACGGCCTCCATGTGGGTCGGGACTGTACCCAAATAAAACCTGTTTGCACGACTCCTTTGAGCCGTGGTAGGGTAGTAATCAAAGTACAGTGGGAACTCACACAAGACAAATGACGATCCCCAGGTCGATGAACAAACCTGTACACATGTCACCAGGGAACTGCCATCTGACGTCTGGTATATGACCAACTAGCATGTTCCCGGCGAGTCCTGTCCGGTGTACTCATAACCCAATGAGCACCTGTATACATCTTAGGTGATCCAACTGACACCAGTGGCTTGTGAGACCGGCCACCGCCCCTCGTCGGGGTCTCGACTGTATACACTAGTCTACTCTGGAGTATCGATGCCCTGTCTCGAAACTCTCACGACTAGGGACCATTTAAGGATATGCTTATAGACCCCAGCTCCCACTTATATGATCGCCCTCATACTGCTGGTGGTTAAGCAAGAATCCTAGGGGCTCTATCAACGTGTAATAGCGACTTGTCAGGTCACCTGAAGCAGTACACGATGATAAAGGTAAACCAGATAGCATACTATCATCTCGAGTAAGACTGTCCTACCGGGATAGGTCCTCCATCAATCATTGCAATCACGTGCCTGTGATCCAATAATTGACTCTGAGGGCACTATCTCCAACAATCTCCCACTTGCACTCAAGGCTAATTATTGCGATGTCGCATACTCACAGCCCGTGTGATACCGAACACCCAACTCCTCTACCGGTCAGTCTCACAAAGCCTGTTTGCGAAACTATTGCGTTCGAGGAATAGCCTCAGTGAGTGGATCCGCCTTGATGTTTCCTTTTATGTCTCTTTATATCTCAAGTTCGCGGAGAAACCCATCTCCCGAAATGAGCAATACCTGTCTTAGAATGTGTCTGGATGTCTGATGGGACCTAGCTCATAAATGAACTCCAAATCCAAACTTCTTAGACTGTATCGTCAACTGAACTTAATCAGTATCCTGCGCCATGCCACCCTCAGTATTGCCTTGGACCACCTGTCCAAAATACTGCCCCTCGTCAGAAGGAAAACTATAACTCTGACAACCTCCCTGTCGTCCAGGTCATCTTGGAAGCCTGGAATGATAACTGTCTCCCGCATGAGGCTATCGTTATCATACCCCTAGAACATCCACTTATGTTCTATAACTGCTTCCGACTGTTTCCTCAGGATTGGATCAATGTCAACTTATTGCATCTAGTGCAAGAACAATATCTGGTGTGGTACTTGACATCTCATGATTGACTCAATTGCCTAAGCAAGTGATCTGCCAATCATGCACATCCCTCTCCCCTTTAGTCTGTAAGACACCTTTAGAGAGGGTGACTCCATCACTTGCAGGTACACTACCGTGCCAGGAGTCGTTCATCCCAAATACTCATAGAATGCTGTCTAAGTACCCAGATTGGGAAACCACCCAAATCTAGATCTAAAACCATAGATCTAGTAACCAGTATGTCTGATATAAAGTCCAAGTCCCATGTGGAGAAAACACTGTATGACGACCAAAGTATAACCGATTGTAGTATAGGGGTTTCTTTTCCTACTCTGTGTATGTCATCCAAATACCAGGATATCACACCCTACTACCTTTTCAACAGATCCATCTCCTATTCTGATGAAGTCAAACCCATGACTGTCACGTCAGAAGTAGATGATCTCTCTCCGCTACATCTGCTTTAGTCTATAAATAGACATAAGCAACCTGTCCACCAATGCTTCCGCTGCTCCCACTGACTACGACAACCCTCTGGCAGAGTCGTATAAACGTACACTTCTAAAGCAAGTTTAGAACGACGCTATACTCATCCTCCTGCCGGGTCTCACAGTCTGGAATAACAGCAATGGCAAGTGTGGGTAAACAAGAACCTCCCTGCCACCGTCCTTGAGGCTACCGGAGTACCTCTCGGGTGCCTGAGGTTACCCACCGTATCTGCGGAGTGGCCAATAGAATGTCAATCCAGATTGAATCTTTAGGTTTCTTATCAAATCTTCAGTAATCGTTTGTGGTTCTGGAATCACTTCCAGTTCTACCATACTCCCACTACTGTTTTCTGAAAAAATCCATTTTTAATAAAACTGTGGCGAGTCTAGAACAATATTGCTATTGTTCATCCAGATGGTAGAAAGTCAACCCTCGTCATAGCCTAGGTCAACCCACAAACAGCCATTACAGAAACGTGCCTTGAGTTATCCAGAGTCTGGTTTTAATCATAAGCTGGACAACTCCCCGTACCTTAACAACGTTAAGATACGAACTGTTCTATATCCCATATAGGACCAGAGGCACTGATTTAATTGAACCGGATTCAAATCATGCAGCTGTCTCCAGTGCATGTCAACTAAATGGAAGGAGGCCGATCAGCGTTACTCAACTTAGGAATGCTTCCAATTATGAGTAACCTGAAAGAGAAGCAAGTTCTCTTAATCATTACTATCAACTGAATACCATACACAAGTATCAATATCTTCGATCACTTTGAAGAATCCCGATACTTGCTATACCTGGTTCTCTACTCTATTCAAATACCTATAACTTCTCAAAATTCGGACCCTGTGTTTCCACGAAACACCTGTCTAAAAACTAGAGAAGTCATAAGTAAACCGAATATAGTACGAGGACCAACCCCTCTGTCCTGACGGACCCTGGACAACATACAATACTCTGTATAAGTCCCTTGAGTCTGATAACTCATTCACTGTGTGTCGTAGGTTGAAAACTGTACTTATGGTTAAGAAGAATTACACCGCTATTTAATGCTCCTTACCTAACCATCCACTGATATAGGTAAATGTCGTAGACATAATTTCAGAAAGGTATATCTCACTCTATGAAAATAGACGTACAGATATATCAATTTGAAATTGGTGCATAAAAGCGGATATTCAAAACCAAATATTTGCCGACCGGCAAACAGCCCAGGTGATTTCCTCAAATATCACCGATTACAACGAATCCCGATATAATGAGGATGATCACCCAATTCCCAATAACCTACTCCCACTCATCATCTGTAAAACCATACAGATGTAAGAATCATACCTGGTAAATACATACCCTGGAGCAAGTGTCTAATCGGGAAATCAGTTTTCTTTTAACATTACACAGTGAAACATTGAAATGTTTCGATGGGGTATCCCGGTATTCCTAGTAACGCCTCTTCCAGATTCACAACTGTAACCGTATAATCCTTTGCCACCTCTCCAAATCCCTTCATATGTCTTTAGTCATTACCTTCTGTACACCCCTTTAGGCCAAATGTTTTTCTTCCTTCCCTACCGTTCGGCACCAGCCTATGGTTTGGAAGAAGACTATCCAATAAGCATAATGGGTGTACTGTCCTAATCCTAGGAGCACTCGCAATGCGAGAGAAGGTGAAGATAAAAGACACCTGAATAAACCTTATTCCTATTTCTCCTGAACCAGAATCCATCCCCGAACTGGAACAAGTTCCTTTCGAGTTCGTATAAAACCATACGATGGAGTATCCAATAAACTGTGGATCTTCGTAGTGATACGGAGTGTTCTGGAGAAATACAAAGGTGATTTGGGAGTGGTAATAAAATACCTGGTTTAGTCATGAATATCAGTTGCAATTTACTTTGCCCTCTTACTAATCCCTTGCTTTGTCTGAACTTAATACCTTCTGCACACCATCGTTATGCTAATTGGTTTTCTTCATTCCCTACCGGTCGGCACCAGCCTAAGGTTTGGAAGAAGACAATCCAATTTGCGTAATAGGTGTACTACCCCTAAACCAAGGAGTACTCGTAACCTGAGAGAGGGTAAAAGGAAAAGACAACTGAATAATCCTATCTGTTTTCTCCAGAACCAGAAACCATCCTCGAATAAATTCTTTCGAGTTCGTATCTAACCATACGATGGTTTTGTCCAATGGAAGTGGACGTTCGTAGCAATACGGGGTGTCCTGGAGAAAAGGGTAAAAGTAGGAGTGGCAATGAGGTTTGCAACTCTGACAATCCAAAAGCCAGTGTTTAAGAAGGTTCGGTCAATCTTGGTCACTGAGTCATAGTCTTAGGGTCGGGTCAATGGTCGCTGCCGAAGAGAGAGAGAAAAGAAACACTCAGCGTGCACTCTAACCTAGATCAGAATGGTTACCAATTTATCTAATCTGGAAACCTCCCACTGTACCGTCAGATTCTCCTCCAAACCTAAAAGAAGAATTAGTCGGGAACACCCGAGGAGTAAACCAACTCATCAGTGGGAATCGGGATCCAACTATCATCGCATGATAACGTGACGGAATCCGCTCACGTCATCACACTCCAGAAGGTATGCGCATATCTGGCAAGTTTCAGTTCTTTTGAAACTCCCGATGTGATTTCTGCCCCATGCTCTTATGACCTTGACTTTGGCCAACAAATCATAAGTCACATGTCAAGTTCTACCCGTCATTCTCCAGGTTGATTCGAATCCACCCGCACAAGCCCTTGACTTTGGCCAACAAGGCTATACGACTGTTCCAAACCAACGCATCTATCTATGCTGCATATGAATAACCAATAGCTACCAAACACTGTGCCTTGACTTTGGCCAACAAACACAGCTTGAATACTATTGACTACCCATATGAAACGACGGAGGGCCACGAATGGTTTCTGGCGAAAACCTTTAACCTAATGAACTTGATATCGTTGAAGGAACGGATAGCTTTTTGAAAATATAGTGACGAAAACCATTGCTAAAGAGGTCACTCCCGGTGAAGGGATCTCGGCTCTTTCCCCGTAGAATGAGGTGCAGGATATTCCAACTGAATACCACGGTGCAAAGCAAAAGTAATCGGCTATAGTGAAGTTAATGCCCTGACGCAAACTTTTTGTCCAAGGGGTCACTCCCGGTGAAGGGATCTCGGCCCTTGCCTCGTCGACTGAGGAGCAGGATATTCTAACTGAATACCACGATGCAAAACAAAAGTGAACGTCCTTGCAATAACAGCTTTTTGAAAAGTGTTCCAACAACATCAGATTAGGTTTGTTTTAACTTGCATTGATCCGAATCAACACAGTCCCATCAATTGATCACACCAAAAAGAACGAAAATATACTGATGTACGTATATGCCATCCGCATTCGCCACTGGGTCCCGTCATTACCCGTTAGGTTAGCTAACTAACGACAGAGCGGGGACTGGACTAGCGCGGATGCAAAACATATACAACATCTACTAATATATATACCAATATATTATATTCGCTCAAGGCGTGATAAAATGCAACATCACAGAGAATGAACAGCATCACAGAAACAATACAGATATCTGGGATCCCCGGGTTTCACAGAGCCACTACTGAAACCCGACGTTCCCCTGGTCGTGTGGATAGCCTGTGCAATGAAATCCTAGACCCCTACGGGCGCGGCAAGTTACCCGCCAAAACCTAAAGCGAGGCAGCCCCCTTCAGCAACGTGAATGGACCACCCAGCACTTCACGGAATCCGGCAACTTGGGCACCCCTCCTGGGTCAACCTGTACCCCCTACGAGTGCGGCGAATAGCCCGCCAATCCTAGAGTGAAGCCCCTTCCGTCTCAATGCCATGAGATGCGGGCTTGTTGCCCTCTAGAACCCGGCCATCCGTGCACCCCTCCGCGGGGTAATCCTAGTATAGAAAGTAAAATATACATACAACGGGTACATCGACCGCAACCTGGCCGTGCCCCAAAAGAATAATACAAACAGGCAGTGACGGCAGTCCACATGTCGGACGCTCGCCCCGCAATATCAAATGTACATAATACAACCACAACTGTACTAGCATTGCATCCAGGCTATCCCCCACGACCGATCCGCAACATCACAGCAATACATAGAACATCAACGTGAAAGTCACGTTCGCAAATCCGTCTAACCGGGCTATAGCAGTTAGACCGGATTTACGATCAAGTGACATTCACGGTCGCAGATATAATGTAAATACTGTGAAAAATGTGTTTAAAATATCCGATCGATCAAACTTTAACAAGTGGGCCCCCAAGTACTACTGTAGCACATCAAGAAATTCTGGGCCCAAAATTAATATTCCAAAACCCATATTTTAAGCCCAGAAAGCCTCTGTAAAAAATTGGTGCAGCAAACCCAAAGTAGTGCGGCGGAACCGCGGCCCAAGGGGGTATTTGGTCGCGGTTCCGCGCTCCTACAGAGGAGTTACGTCATCGAATTTTCACAGAACTCTTAGATTTTCCAGTACATCACTTTTCTGTAACCTGAAAAAAATTTCGACACCAAAAAATTTCAACAGAAAACTGATGTGAACAAAAATGTAGATTTTGGAATTTTGGTCGATCGGAAATGCAAAACACATTACACAAAGCTAGACTAAGTTAATGGCGAGGCTCTGATACCACTGTAAGTGCACGGCGGCGCCCCGGCCGTCAATCCGACGGCCAAATGCGGAAGCGGTGATAAACTTAAATTTTTCTTGAACTGGCAAACCGCCGCGCACTAATACCCGGATCGAACCACTAACTAGTCCTAGCTATCTACAAGAAGGGGAAGAGAGATATACCGACAGATCCGAGTCCTCCGGTCTTCTCGTCGTCGTCCCGATCTCCTGCGGAATGTCCCGTCTCCTCCTCGTCGCCGGAAGTGCACCACATTGCCTACTTCTTTTACGGGCTCCCACCTCAATGCCGAGGCAACTCGGGCACGAAGCTGGCTAGTCGACGTGCCCAAGATTTGCTGTAGAATGTAGTGTGGATTACAAGTCTCACTTTGGGGTTGTGGAATTGCCTTTGTGGTGAAGGATTGATACAAGCCTTTTTGGAGATGGTGTTGTGGGATTTTCCAACATGAAATGAATGAAAAATCCCACCTCAAAATTCATGGGCAGCCCTATACATGGCCGGCCATGACTTGGTGAGTGAGAGGAGAGAATGAAAGTGTCATGTGATAGAAAAAGAGAGAGCCACCCAATTATCCAAAAATGGAGAGAGAGAGAAAAGCTATCATGCAAAAGAAGCCATCACCAAATCAAAACCCACACTCAACCACCTACCACCAACCTCATCATCAACAACCATGATGAGCCAAAAGTCAAGTCATGATGGAAAAGAAAGAGTCAAATGGTCAAGGGATGGTGCAACCATCATGACACAAGAATATTCAAAGAACCCCTCCTCAAATACTTATTTGCAACAATGCAAATAAGCCCTCCTCCACCAAACTTCGGCCAATGAACGATACAAATGAAATCGGCCGAAACGGAAAGCAAACTGGCAACTCCAGAAAACTGGTCCCGTAATAAATTACAGAAAAACCCCGATACTGTGCATACACACCCGCATTTGTATTCCGACCGAAATACAAATGCAATGAGACAAAATCTACATTGTACTATACTAGGATCCGGCTTATACCAAAGCCGGCTAGTAATATCCGTTCAACCCTGATCCATGCAATACCGCACGTATCTGATCGAACCCTACCACATACCCATACGGTCTATAGTACAAACTGTCCGATTCTGATCCGTGCAATACCGCACGTATCTTATCGGACCTTGCCATATCTCCATACGGCTTCTACAACTTTTCGCCCGAAAGCTGAGTAACAGAATATGGGGGACTCTAAAGACTCGTCAACACCACGGTTGTGGATTTAACCACTAGCACGTCAGAGGTATATGCCAATACGTAACGGGCTACCAGGTATTGACTAAAAGGGACGTCTGTGAGCGAACTCAGCCTGACAACCCTACTGAGCCTGTCAGTGACAATATCCGTACAGTCCGGTCCGTTCGTCTATGAGCATCGCATGGCGGGCCTAGGGGGTTGGTAAAAGTCAGACCCCCAAAAGAGATACAAGTCGTGTCGGAGTATAGCCCAGAACACCCTGAGATACTACTGGAATACCTACAAGTAAATCTCCTTGCCTCGGCCGAGGGCTTTGTGTAATGGCTCTCCTAGACACAGCGCGACCTCACCCCCAATACCGGGAGAGACGAACCCCTGAAGATACGCTCACTGCCTCCATATGGGTCGGGACTGTACCCAACTAAAACCTGTTTGCACGACTCCTTTGAGCCGTGGTAGGGTAGTAATCAAAGTACAGTGGGAACTCACACAAGACAAATGACGATCCCCAGGTCGATGAACTAACCTGTACACATGTCACCAGGGAATTGCCATCTGACGTCTGGTATATGACCAACTAGCATGTTCCCGGCGAGTCCTGTCCGGTGTACTCATAACCCAATGAGCACCTGTATACATCTTAGGTGATCCAACTGACACCAGTGGCTTGTGAGACCGGCCACCGCCCCTCGTTGGGGTCTCGACTGTATACACTAGTCTACTCTGGAGTATCGATGCCCTGTCTCGAAACTCTCACGACTAGGGACCATTTAAGGATATGCTTATAGACCCCAGCTCCCACTTATATGATCGCCCTCATACTGCTGGTGGTCAAGCAAGAATCCTAGGGGCTCTATCAACGTGTAATAGCGACTTGTCAGGTCACCTGAAGCAGTACACGATGATAAAGGTAAACCAGATAGCATACTATCATCTCGAGTAAGACTGTCCTACCGGGATAGGTCCTCCATCAATCATTGCAATCACGTGCCTGTGATCCAATAATTGACTCTGAGGGCACTATCTCCAACAGCATATCCATATTTCCATATTGATACTATCAGATTGCACGTGATAGGGTATCGCGGTACGTGCATACCTGCGATTACCTGTATAATGTTACTTACTATTCACGAGTTGGAAACTCACCCCCGTTGTGCCACAGTGCTTTGCAGGTTGACCCTCAGAGTAGTCGCAACAGCGGCTATCTTATTATATCTTTTTGCAGTGGATACCGCTACGGTTGGCTGTGAGCCGTTTTGCAGTAGGTGGGTTGCGGTTATCCGACTTTATATTTCATGTACATCTATTATTGTATCTAGTACTCTCCATCTACCATCTCATGTATTGACTTAAAGATAAGCTGTGAGGACGATTATTGTCTATTTGGTGACTTTGGGTGTCGTGCTCGTGTGAGCCGACCTTAATTATGTAGTTTTATTTTCTTTGCTGTTTTTCACTTATATTGTCCATTTCTTCGCTATGGCGTCGTATATATGCTTGTGGTGGTTTTTTCCTCCTTTGGGCGTGATTTGCTCCCTTTTGGGGATGTATTATTTATATCCTATGTTGCTTACTTATATCCTATGTTGTACCCGTTTTCGGGATGGTTTTCACAAAGGAGTTGCTGTCATGACCCGAAATATTAGCTCGTGACCAGCACTTGAATCACGCAACGTCTAAAAGCGTAACGGAATTCAAGTAAGCTGAAACCCAGAAATCTAAACCTTTTAAGTAAAATAAAGAAGGTGAAGTTTTAAAATAAAGGTATAATGAAATCAAATTTTCTTAATGCATAAGAAAAGAACTTGAATAATGCAAGTGAAATTTACTAGCTTGAAAACATGTTTCGTCTTTTAAAAATTTTGGCAGCACCATCTTTGTATATTTTGACCCAAAATCACAAATACATAATAAGAATAATGGCATCCCCAAGCGGGAGCTAGCACTTTGCCAAACGGTGGATCACAACCATGCAAAATAATATAAATAAGTATACGACGCCTAACGGTGAAGATCACCACAAAGAGGTAAAGAAAAGCAAGACATATAACTCACAAGTAGCGGAAACCCCTCGCTCTAAGTCTCGCAACAACAGTCTCACTAAGTCTCATTACTTATACAAATCACAAATTTTGATTGATTGATGGAATTAACTAGATACAATATGAAATGTAATACAAGAGTGGGTACGATACAAATGTCCCACCTACCACTGCAAAACACCCAAAGGAAACTGTGTGCCAGCGATGCCGCTACTGATCCACGCGGTCAACCTGCAAGAACTGTGGCACAACGGGGGTGAGTTGCCAACTCGTGAATAGAAATATATCTACAAGTAGAAATCGAATAAACAACAACTCCTAGGTCAACTATATCAAAAGGTAATACTATGATATCTAGGGTGACCGGGTCGTATATGTGCCAACAAGGTAGTCAATACCTATATGCATGCGGATAACATCCAACAGTAATAATCAATGTATGCAAATATATGGATCCCGTCCACCCATAAATCAGTGTCTATAAGCATGTGTATAATCTCCAATAGTAGAATCAGTGTATGTATGTATGTATGTGGATCTAGTCCACCCATATAATCAATGTCTGTATGCACGTAAATATCATAAAGGAGTGTGCATGAAAGTATGAGGATATATATATATATATATATATATATATATCAACGGTGTCCCTTGTGACACATCAAATCATGGAACCTGAATGCCTAGCATCGACACTCGAAAACATCATGCAAACCGTGCCCAGTATCGGCACGTAAATCCTCATATATCGGGCTCCGTCTGTCCGGATCGGCCCACGAGCTCCGTCAATCCGGATCGGCCCATATCATCTCTCGACTCCGGTCGGTATCCTCTGGATATCCGCCGAGCCCAAATACTATCATCGGTAGGTAGTATTCCCTCTGCCTGGCTCAACGTCTGTATACACAGCATCCTTTTCTTACCCCGGGTATCATACCGGGTCCACCATGTACCCGCAATCGGTCTCATCCACCTCCTCGAATCGGGTTTCACATGTCGCTCTCAAAACCGAGAAAACACATGTTGGACGCACTGAAATATCATATCATGAGAAACCGGGTTTTTAAAACAACACATAATCTCTTTTAAAATGTCCACGATTCTCAAATCTAGAAATCTCATGAAAACAGCATATCTCAGTGCGTAAAATCATAGAGCATGATGCATGCGACATATAATAGAAATGTAAGCATATCGTGTATCATGCAACATGGAATAGTGATATAACATATTAAGGGAAAACCGCTCTTTTAAATTGATTCCAGTTTTTAAAATATAACATGTGGTTCCCAATTTTGCAATAAAACCAGTTATCTATATAGGTACAATATGAATATGCGCAAGTGTGGATGTACCAATGTTTGTGTGTACCAATATGGATATACGAGTGTATATGTGCACAAGGATGGAGATATCAATATATATGTGCAAGCAGGTTATGCGAAGAGTCATATCATGATGCGGCAATCCTACTGTGTAGTGACATGGCAATTATAGATGATGAAGTGTGTGAGCCTACAAACTGTGTACGTGTAACATACGCATCATCGATAATGGTGCAGGTGTACTATCACAGGTATATGTGATGCAATAATAATATCATGAATGCAGCACAAGATAAATCATTAACTAAAAGCTATAAGGTATACGTAACTATCATATGTCCGAGTCGGTGAATCTATCTATCGGCATCTATCCTCACAGTATCACGTACGGTATAATCCGTCGTACGGCATCCTCTAGTCAAAGGTATGGATCAAACATCAAGTCAAACTCATCACGCATGGAAAATTATCGTGCGACGACATTAAACTAATAGGGATCCTATCATCCTATACGACAAAAGAGGGTACGACCTAATATCACATACGGCCTATCATCCATGATTCACAACATTCTATAAATGTATGTATATCTATGTACCTATGTCCCGTTTTACATCCGCAATAATCTCATATTAGGGGACCGGCAAGGTATAAATCAACCCGATCGACTCGCATCCGTATACTATCATATCATCATATCAGTCTTATATTCTTTCATTGCATTTATATCACATATCAAATCGAATTTACAAAAAGAATATTCTATCTATGAAGTGTAAGTATCTAATCTAACATACGCACCCGAACCATACAATCAGATTTTTAAAGAAGTGAATCGTAGCTTTGAAAATAGGTGTTACGGTATTTTTAAGGAAAAGCTATCATTTGAAAATCCGTAACATCCCTCAAGGTATATGTTTAAAGAAACATACGATTCTTCTGTTTAGAAAAAAGGTATGGTTCGGATAACGCATCTACGTCGACTATCTAGTCCAATAGTACCCTAAACGGCAATATCACTAAACGTCATCCTCAGATTCCGTCATCACATATTAGCCGTATTATATCACTTCTAACTATCTTTGGTTTCTAATATGGTTTTACTAACTATCATTTAACTCTAACCCTAATTTCCTAATCTAGGTTTCCTTAACCATATTCTATAAATCAGTCTCCATCAAAACTTTGCGGGTGTGCTATACGGCATCCACCCGACTTTCCCGGTAGATATAGATCTACTCACCATAGTCCTCGCTCGCCGAAGTCGATGACTTCTGGCTCCATCGCTTCGAAATCCACGCGAAGGTACCTACAATAACAACATATATCGTAACGATATTAAAATCAAGGCAGAAAACCAAAACGGCACGCGCACTGCTCGTAGATTAGAACCTATAGTATATGCGTACAAAATCAATCAAACAACCCTTGTTGTCGATGTACAAACATGAGACAACCAAAAATGAATCCAATTATCAAAACTCATCATTCAAAATACGGAAAACATATCCTAAATCACACACAAGTGTTCCCAAATTTTGACTCAGATCAAATAAATCCAAGCAAACAAGTTTAGGGTGATGTATAAAGTATATGTGAGCTACTGAACCAACCTAGGCCCCTACCCTCACCAAGTGGCCGGCCACATACCATAAAAATCCGGCCTCGCCGGCCCCTTTGGCTCCTATGGGCTTCATTTTGTCATGAGGTCTCCTATGGTCAAAAATGGGACCCTGGTGTTGTTTGCTACTCTCAGAATTTTCCTGGGTTGCTCCAGATCTCCCTGCACACCAAAAATACTCACTAAACCGACATGGATCAATTCTAAAGTTTGTGCATCTGGTTCAGGTCTATGGCTCAGGTCAGGAATCGTGTCACCAAGGTTATATAAACACTCACCAAAGTCCCCAGATTTCACATATAGATATTACAGAAAAAATCAAGTAGAACCAAACCCCCTTAAACACCTCCAGGTAACTACCCAACAGAACCCACACCCCAACTCCACTACCAACCCGGGGTCGCCGGAATTTCTCCAATAGCCGCCGGCCAAAACCGGTGGGAAGGGTCTCGTTCTTCAGGTGGTCACTTAGGGTTACCAGTACAACACTATGACACTGTTTGTTTTCCTAGAGAATGCTCGGGGTCACAGCAGGTCAGCAACATCATAAAATGACATCCAAAACACGATATCATACAAAACTAATCTAAAGGGAAGGAATTATACCTCATCTAGTCCACTCAAAGAAACACTAACTTCCCAACGTCATCAAAATCCCACTTTGCTCGGTTCATTGTGTAGAGGAGGAGATGGGGATTAAGTTTTGTGAAGGGAGTGTAGGGTTTTGGGAATTGGTTGGAGATGGATCTAGGGTTCTTTGAGGAGGGTTGTGGGGTTGAAGAGATGAGAAGGGAGATGAAAATGGTGGGGAATTGAAATGAGGCAGCAGCCCCCTCCCTCTCTCTTACTAATCACAAACTCTCTCTCTCTCCCAAAAGCCCACCTAAGCTAATCATTTTGTCCCCTTTGACTTTTCATTTTTCCCATTTCTTTTTCTCACAAAAAAACACATGCACCCATATAAAGCCATAAATGAAATAACTTGTAACTAAATAAAACATGTCATGGTGCACTAACCATGAAAACTGTAGAAACACGGATTTGGCTTAATCGAGATTAGCAGTGCACTAATAGGGTTTTTATCAAAACTGCGTATAATAAATTTTAAAATTGCCAAATCCTATAAATATATTATTAAATGAATAAATCATTTTAATTTTCATTTATTTCGCAATTATTGGTATATATTTATACCCTTTTTCGAAAACTCCAATTTCGCAAATCGGGCAGTGTTAGTTGTATGTATGCCGTAGAGGCCAGTATTGTACAGATGATGTATATTATATTGGATGCTTAGACATATATAGAGATGACTTTCTTGCTCGATATGATAGTATGCTATCTGGTTGCTCTTTATCTTAACATGTTTACTAGTCTCTTTAAACTGTCTTATAGTTACATGTTGATAAAGCCCTTAGGATGTGTACTTGACTACTTGGACTATGATGCAGATCATACTAGTGGGGACATGGTAGTCCATAAGTACATCCTTCAAGGTCCCTAGTCGTGGGTGTATCGAGACAGGGCATCGATATACCAGTGTAGACTAGCGTATACGCTTCTCGACCCATGAGATGGGCGATGGATGATCCCATATCCATTGGTGTTTGACATCAGAGATGGTGTACGGGTGCTCAGTGGAGACTGGGTACACTGGAAGGACTCGCCGAGAACTCCTAGATGGTATTATACCTCACGTCAGATGGCAGTTCTCAGGTGACACTTGTACAGGTTAGTCTGTAGACCCGAGATCGTCATAGAGTCTTGTGTGATTCCCACTGTGCTATGATCTCCACCTTACCACGTCCATGAGGGCGTGCAAAACGGTGGTCTTTGGGTACAGTCCCGAGTCACATGGAGACAATGAGCGATAGAAGGGGTTTCGTCTCTCCCGGTATTGGGGGTTGATGTTGCGCTGTGCTCGATTGGCCTTAACAGGGAAGTCCCTGGCCAGGGATGATCAGAGATTTGCTGGTAAGTGTTACCAGTAGTTTCTCGACCCGTTATGAGCCTCACATCGGCACGACTTATCGGTTATTGGGGTCTGACGTTTACCACCCCTAGACTTGATATGCGACATATCAGACGAACAGACCGGACTGTACGGTAAGTGTTACTGGTTGGATTCACAGGAGTGTAAGCGGGCTAGCTCGTCGATCTTCTGATCGCTTAATACCCGGGTGGCCGTTACGTTTAGCAGACCGCTTGCGGCTTGTGGGTGCTTGATATGATCATCATCTGCTACCGGCGTATTGACGAGTCTTTAGAGTCCTACACAGAGGTTTCCTGGCTCAAGCGAAACGAAATAGGAGCGCATATGAGATATGTGCGGGACCGAGAATAATGCGTGTATGTGATACCGCATTTCATTCTCGCGACGAATGTTTCGATTGGTTGTATGCGATATCACCTAGTTATCGAATCATTGATTCGATAAATCGATACATTGGATACTAGTCGGTTATGTGCGACATGACCGGATCATTGAATCAAATGTTGATTTAATGATTTAATGTATAATTATATATTTGATATATTACTTTGCATTAACTAGTATTGGTTCACTTTAAATGGATTTTCTCACTTGAAGTTCACAAGTTGTATATGTGATATACTTTTGTGCACTTGATTGTATCATGTTTGATGATGCATGAATATTGGCTTTGTGTAAAGAATTGTACCATGGTTATGATAATGGTTAGGGTTTTGATTTATTCACTCATTTATTTATCCATTCTTTATTTATTTAAATAGATAAAAGAAAACAAAATGGTTTCTTTTTATCATGAAGCTTGTTGAAGCTTCATGAAGCTTTGACTAAAGAGACCATTTTGTCTTCATGCTTAACCCTAACCATTCCCACTTACCATGGTCTATTCTCTACACTTGACCTTAGTTAGGATATGATAAGTATTGATTTCTTTTCTATTATGAAAATACTTTTATCATATTCTATCTATATCTTCTCCTTCTTCTTCAAGAAAGAAAACTAGACTCCATTAATGGCATCTTGAGTTCTAAAGTGAGAAATCCAATTCTAAAGTGAACCCACCTCCTATTTCTTCATCCTCTACCTCTTGCCAAGTGGTTTTGGGTGTTTTCTTCACAAGTTTCACAACTAGGTGAAGTCGAAGCTTGATCCAGTGTAGCCTCGACGTAGATCATCTTCGGCATCGAAGCCGACGACTAGTCCGCTCATTTCTTCGATGAAGCCGATGAGAGAGTTCGGGATTCGAGATGGACAGCGAGGGAACGACTACATGGAGCTAAGGAAGTGGATAACCGGATCTACAAAGGTTGTAGCTTTCTTCTTTTAGTTAAGATGTTAACTTGTTTATTGTTTCGCCTAAAATTCTAGTCGACGATCCGTATTAGGGTTTCTCGGCACTCATAAAATTTAAAATTGGCATGGTTGATGCCTTGTGAGACCTCTTGAGAGTGCCTAGGAACCCTACAGTGGTATCAGAGCCTAGCTAGAGCCTTAGGCGAAGTGTAGACGACGTTTGAAACCCGATCGAACCGAAACCCTAAAAACCAAAATGCTCTCTGGACTTTTTCTAAAAACTGGGTTTTTTCCAGATTAAAAATGCTTAAAAAATTCAGCAGGGAAATCTAAGAATTACGGTGCAAAATTTTCCAAACGAAGAGTCTAAAGTGCAGCGGAACCGCGGCAGAAGCCTAGCTTCTGCGGCGGTTCCGCGGCCATCTTCTGACGTCAGGCTTCCAAATTTGCACAGTAATTCCTATTTTATTATGCCGAGTTTTCTGGGAATTTTTAATTTGACTCAAGAGTTGAGTGTTCTGGGGTTGCATTGAAAATCGTCGTTTCGATCGGATTATCAAGTTTTGTCTATGTGGTTTTTCTGGATAATTTTCGAATATGTTAAAAAGTTCGACCGGATATAAATACCCAACTTTTCCCCTGCCGAAAATTTCCAAGTGTTGGATTTTTCTGTGGTTTAAGGACGTTCTGAGTAGTGCAAGTAACGTGATGGTCCCTCTAGAAGACAACAAACCTTGACTCGATTATGTGACCGTCTTGAACTGCCCTTTGAACCTTCGGGTTTGGGGCAGTACGGCATGCCACATGTGAGGCGTTGGCTTGACCCTTCTACGGCTGGACCGTTGGTACTGAGGCATGAAGCGATTGTCTTTGAACCTATTTCATGTGTTGAACGGTTTCGGGAAAACTTGGGTGTTCGAATGTTCGATCGGAAAGTTTAATATTTTCTATTTATCCGGAATGGGATACAATAATTGGAATTCACACACAGTTATGAGATAACTGAGAGTATGTTATAAATCTAGCGGTTTAGTCTCACTTCATATTGAAAAGAGTTTTCGATAATGGGACTAAAATGCAGGGTTTATAAGTGTTAGGCATGCGATGTCTAAAGAGGTTGCGGATTCCAACTGTTGTAGTTTTACACTTTCTTTTCTGTGACCGTAAGTGTAATATGTGATATCGTCGGTTTCGTTGCTATATGTCAACGACAATTGGGATGCGCATATTTACTTACGTTGATGACATGTGATGTTATGTGTTGCTGGATATGTTATATTGGATTATCGTGTTTGAATAGCCGGGGGTTTTTATGTGAGATGAGTGTTTTTCATTTTCATTCATGTAAAAACTTGTATGTAATATTCTTTTATTAGGGAACTTCCAGGTTGCGGAAGTTGTCACCTTTTGTATATTATTTACTTTTCCGCATTAGGATAGACCCAATGAGGGGAGCACAAGTAACCGGGTTCTAGGGTCCAGTGGGAGACCATCTCGAGGAGTCGAGTTCGGGTCTCCTGACCCTAGAATTGGTAGGGTTGCTTGCCGCTCTCGTAGGGGTCTAGGGGTGTGGGATTGGCCATTCATCACGACTGTGGAATCCGTGTTTTATACTGGCTCGTATTGAAAACACGGACGTCCTAGTATATCCAATGTTTCATATGTTTCTTCTGCTGCGATATCTGTGATGTGATCATGTGATGTTCTGTGATAGATACTGTATATAGTATATATGATATATTATATAGACGTTACTTATGTTTTGCACCCGCACTAGCCCTGCCCTGCTCTGCCGTTAGTTACCTAACCTAACGGTGCACGAGGGGATATCCAGGCGAATGCGGATGGCATAAGTGTACGTCGTATTTATCTGTGATGTTTAGGTGACTTAAATGATGGGACTTCATTAATGTGATTAATGAAATAAAAGAAACCAAATGATGTTGTAGAATCAAATTTTAAATAAAACAGGTAGCTACAGTTCTTGCTTTGCATAGTGGTATATATGATATACCCTGCACCTTATTCGATGAGGAAAGGACCGAGATCCCTTCACCGGGAGTGACTCCTTTAGCAATAACTGGCAGATGCTACATACTCGGTCTGCTTTTGATTGCTTCTATAGTTTTTGCTTTGCACAGTGATATATATGATATATCCCGCACCTCATTCGACGAGGAAAGGGCCGACGATCCCTTCACCGGGAATGACCCCTTTAGCAAAACTAGAAAAGCCTTAAAATCACTCCATTTCAAAACTTCATTTGATCCTACAACGATATCAAGTTCATTACGCAATAGGTTTTCTGAAAACCTGCGTAGCCCTCCGTCATTTCAGATAAGTACTACTTAGTATTCATGCTACGGTAGTTTGGCATTCGTCAAGGCGTAGTATACGGTAGCTAACTAGTATTTATCTGCTTATGCATATGATGCAGATTGGATTAGGGTATTTGTACGGCGTTGTTTGGCATTCGTCAAGGGTCGTGCGGGTGGGTTTAATTCAATCAAGAAATATACGGGTTGAACTTGACTAGTGGACTATGGGTTGTTTGGCATTCGTCAAGGTCATAGAACACTAGGGGTAAAATATTATTGGGAATTTCAAGTGTTGAAATTTGCAATGAGATTGCATACCTTCTATGAGATAGTTGGATCCCGATACCCACTGCGAGTAAGAGTTACTCCTGGGAGAGTTTTACACATTGCAATTAGCTAATCAAGTAGGTGTCTAGAAAGGTGTCAACGGGGTTACGCCTCTGGGAAAACGAGGTTTACATTAATTAGGTTCGTGCGAAAGCACGGGGGACCTCCCTCAAAGTACCGACACTGGCCTGGCTGAAAGATTGGCGAACTTGTAGTGTGTAATTAATCCCGGCTAGTCTTTCCTTTAAGGGTTTGAAGGAAGATTTGATAAAAACCAGTGGGAGCCATCCTGATTAGATAAGATAATAACCAATCTGATCTTGCAAGAGCATACGCTAAAGTGTTTTCTTCTCTCTCTCTCCAGGTAGCGACCATGTCATGCCCTAATAAAGATAATAATATGGATGTATTGACCGAACCCGCATGTTATACTGTGCAGGGGAACGTTGGACCCGTTCTTTCTTATAAGAGTTATAAGACTGAACAGGGAATAAGAGAATATCTAGATTCTCAAGCCGCCCAAAAGAACATGCATGTTGATGCATCTTCTTCGGGTGTGTTAGTTATTGAGAACTGTTTTTCAGTTCACCCTACGTACTGGGTATTAGATACCGGATCAGGATCCCACATATGTAAGCAGTTACATGGGCTACGGAAAGGTAGAGAACTGGGTAAAGGTGATCATTCCGTTCAAGTAGTGAACGGTGCAAATGTTGCAGCCAAAGCAGTTGGCGAATATCACCTAGTATTACCAAGTGGTGATACAATGATTCTGAATGAGTGCTATTATATACCAAACATGATGTGCAACATTATATCAGTTTCTTTATTGAGTAAAGAAGGATATAATTTTGTAGTACAAGATAATGTTATGAACATATTCCTAGATCAAAAGTTGATTGCATCAGGCTCCTTACATAATGGCATATTCATTCTAAATAAAAATACAGTCCTCAATATACAAAACACACACAAGATGAAAAGTTCAGAAATGAACGAATCCTACTTGTGCCATTGTAGACTTGGTCATATCAATGCGACACGACTGGCTAAGTTACATAAGGATAGTTATTTGAATCCGTTCGAATTATCATCTTATGATACTTGCCATTCATATCTCAAAGGAAAAATGACCAAAGCTCCGTTTAGTGGACACGGAGAAAGAGTTACTGAACTCTTAGGACTGGTACATAGTGATGTATGTGGTCCCATGTCTACCCATGCCAACATTCACTGACGATCTCTCTAGATACGGGCATGTGTTCCTATTGAAACACAAGTCTGAAGCTTTTGAGAAATTCAGAGAATATAAGCAAGAAGTAGAGAACCAAACGGGTAAAAGTATTAAGATCCTTCGATCTGATCGAGGAGGAGAATACTTGAGCAATGAGTTCCAAGATTATCTAAAAGAGAATGGGATTCTCTCTCAGCTTACTCCACCTTATACACCACAGCACAACGGTGTATCGGAACGAAGGAATCGCACCCTATTAGATATGGTGCGTTCAATGATGAGTACAGCTGAGTTACCTATTTCCTTCTGGGGGTATGCGCTTGAGACAGCCATACACCTATTGAATATGGTTCCTACCAAATCAGTGCCTACCACTCCATATGAGATATGGAAAGGGAAGAGACCATCTCTTAAATATGTTAAGATATGGGGTTGTCCAGCCTATGTCAAAAGACAAAATCCGGACAAACTCGAGGCAAGATCAGTCTTATGTAAGTTTGTAGGATATCCCAAAAATTCACAAGGGTATATCTTCTACCACCCCGAGGAACAAAAGGTGTTTGTTTCTCGACATGCCACTTTCTTAGAAAAAGGTTTTCTTATGAAACAGATTAGTGGCATTGAGGTAGAACTGGAAGAGGTTCCAGCAACACAAACTATAACTGAAGATTTAGTAGAACCAGAGGATTCAGTAGTACCCGACGAACCCCAGCCTCTCCGCCGATATAGCAGGGTTTCTCGTCCACCTGAGAGATACTACGGTTTTCTCATTGACGGTGGAAGCGAAGATTGCATCATGAAGGATGATGACCCAACTAGTTTCGAGCAGGCCATCACGAGTAGGGACTCAGTGAAATGGCTGGATGCTATGCGGTCCGAGATGGAATCCATGTACACCAACAAAGTATGGACTTTGGAAGTTGCTCCTGAAGGGGTAAAACCCATTGTGAGCAAATGGATCTTCAAGAAAAAACTTGGTGTAGATGGGAAAGTGGAGACTTTCAAAGCTAGACTTGTTGCAAAGGGTTTTCGTCAAAGACCAGGTGTGGACTATGACGAAACCTTTTCTCCAGTGGCTATGCTTAAATCCATCCGGATCATGCTTGCTATCGCTGCATATCATGACTACGAAATCTGGCAAATGGATGTTAAGACCGCCTTTCTGAATGGTGATTTAGAAGAGTGCGTGTACATGACTCAGCCAGAGGGCTTCGTAGACAGTGGGAGCAGCAGGAAGGTGTGCAAGCTGCTTAAATCCATTTATGGATTAAAGCAAGCATCGCGGAGTTGGAACATCTACTTTGACGTCGTTATCAAAGAGTTTGATTTCGTCAAAAACCCAGATGAACCTTGTATCTACAAGAAGGTAGCAGAGAGTAAGGTGGTCTTCCTCGTATTGTACGTGGATGACATACTCTTGATAGGAAATGATATTCCTATGCTGCAATCGGTCAAGCTCTTCTTATCACAAAGATTCTCGATGAAAGATCTTGGTGATGCCTCCTGCATATTGGGAATTAGAATCTATAGAGATAGATCCAAACGGATATTGGGATTGTCCCAATCCAGGTACATTGACACCATACTAAAGAGGTTTAGTATGGAAGAATCCAAGCGTGGGAACTTGCCCACGATCTCTGGAGTCACTCTCTCCAAAGAGATGTCTCCCAAGACTGATTTGGAGAGAGCTCGCATGCAAGGGATACCCTATGCTTCGGCTGTAGGCTCTATCATGTACGCGATGCTATGTACCAGACCCGATGTTGCATACTCACTAAGTGTAGTGAGCAGGTATCAAGCTGATCCTGGAGAGAGTCACTGGACAGCTGTGAAGAGCATTCTCAAGTACTTGCGAAGGACTAAAGAGATGCTCTTGGTGTATGGTAACGGAGAACTCCAAATGGAGTCCTTTACCGATTCGAGTTTCCAGAGTGATAAGGACGACTCTAAGTCGCAGTCGGGATTTGTCTTTACCCTTTACGGAGGGGCGGTTAGCTGGAAGAGTTCCAAGCAGGAAACCGTGGCAGACTCGACGATGGAGGCTGAATACATCGCTGCCAACGATGCTGCCAAAGAGGCTGTCTGGATCAAGAAGTTCATTACTGAACTTGGAGGGGTTCCATCCATTGAGCATCCAATACCTCTGTATTGCGATAACAATGGAGCAGTGGCTTTGGCCAAGGAACCTAGGTCCCATCAGCGATCTAGGCATATTCTGAGGCGGTATCACCTGATCCGGGAGATAGTTGATCACCGGGAGATCGAGGTCAGGAGGGCTGACACGAAGAACAACACGGCGGATCCACTCACGAAGGCCATTCCCCAGATACAGTTTGAGAGACTCTTCGAGATGCTCGGTATGCGATACTACAGCAGCTGGCCCTAGTGCAAGTGGGAGATTGTTAGTTGTATGTATGCCCTAGAGGCCAGTATTGTACAGATGATGTATATTATATTGGATGCTAGGACATATATAGAGATGACTTTCTTGCTCGATATGATAGTATGCTATCTGGTTGCTCTTTATCTTAACATATTTACTAGTCTCTTTAAACTGTCTTATAGTTACATGTTGATAAAGCCCTTAGGATGTGTACTTGACTACCTGGACTATGATACGGATCATACTAGTGGGGACATGGTAGTCCATAAGTACATCCTTCAAGGTCCCTAGTCATGGGTGTATCGAGACAGGGCATCGATATACCAGTGTAGACTAGCGTATACGCTTCTCGACCCATGAGATGGGCGATGGATGATCCCATATCCATTGGTGTTTGACATCAGAGATGGTGTACGGGTGCTCAGTGGAGACTGGGTACACTGGACGGACTCGCCGAGAACTCCCAGATGGTATTATACCTCACGTCAGATGGCAGTTCTCAGGTGACACTTGTACAGGTTAGTCTGTAGACCCGAGATCGTCATAGAGTCTTGTGTGATTCCCACTGTGCTTTGATCTCCACCTTACCACGTCCATGAGGGCGTGCAAAATGGTGACTTTGGGTACAGTCCCGAGTCACATGGAGACAATGAGCGATAGGAGGGGTTTCGTCTCTCCCGGTATTGGGGGTTGATGTTGCGCTGTGCTCGATTGGCCGTAACAGGGAAGTCCCTGGCCAGGGCTGATCAGAGATTTGCTGGTAAGTGTTACCAGTAGTTTCTCGACCCGTTATGAGCCTCATATCGGCACGACTTATCGGTCATTGGGGTCTGACGTTTACCACCCCTAGACTTGATATGCGACATATCAGACGAACAGACCGGACTGTACGGTAAGTGTTACTAGTTGGATTCACAGGAGTGTGAGCGGGCTAGCTCATCGATCTTCTGATCGCTTAATACCCGGGTGGCCGTTACGTTTAGCAGACCGCTTGCGGCTTGTGGGTGCTTGATATGATCATCATCTGCTACCGGCGTATTGACGAGTCTTTAGAGTCCTACACAGAGGTTTCCTGGCTCAAGCGAAACGAAATAGGAGCGCATATGAGATATGTGCGGGACCGAGAATAATGCGTGTATGTGATACCGCATTTCATTCTCGCGATGAATGTTTCGATTGGTTGTATGCGATATCACCTAGTTATCGAATCATTGATTCGATAAATCGATACATTGGATACTAGTCGGTTATGTGCGACATGACCGGATCATTGAATCAAATGTTGATTTAATGATTTAATGTATAATTATATATTTGATATATTACTTTGCATTAACTAGTATTGTTCACTTTAAATGGAGTTTCTCACTTGAAGTCCACAAGTTGTATATGTGATATACTTTTGTGCAGTTGATTGTATCATGTTTGATGATGCATGAATATTGGCTTTGTGTAAAGAATTGTACCATGGTTATGATAATGGTTAGGGTTTTGATTTATTCACTCATTTATTTATCCATTCTTTATTTATTTAAATAGATAAAAGAAAACAAAATGGTTTCTTTTTATCATGAAGCTTGTTGAAGCTTCATGAAGCTTTGACTAAAGAGACCATTTTGTCTTCATGCTTAACCCTAACCATTCCCACTTACCATGGTCTATTCTCTACACTTGACCTTAGTTAGGATATGATAAGTATTGATTTCTTTTATATTATGAAAATACTTTTATCATATTCTATCTTCATCTTCTCCTTCTTCTTCAAGAAAGAAAACTAGACTCCATTAATGGCATCTTGAGTTCTAAAGTGAGAAATCCAATTCTAAAGTGAACCCACCTCCTATTTCTTCATCCTCTACCTCTTGCCAAGTGGTTTTGGGTGTTTTCTTCACAAGTTTCACAACTAGGTGAAGTCGGAGCTTGATCCAGTATAGCCTCGACGTAGATCATCTTCGGTATCGAAGCCGACGACTAGTCCGCTCATTTCTCCGATGAAGCCGATGAGAGAGTTCGGGATTCGAGATGGACAGCGAGGGAACGACTACATGGAGCTAAGGAAGTGGATAACCGGATCTACAAAGGTTGTAGCTTTCTTCTTTTTGTTAAGATGTTAACTAGTTTATTGTTTCGCCTAAAATTCTAGTCGACGATCCGTATTAGGGTTTCTCGGCACTCATAAAATTTAAAATTGGCATGGTTGATGCCTTGTGAGACCTCTTGAGAGTGCCTAGGAACCCTACAGGCAGTTTTCGGGAAATATATTATTTTAATATTAAATTCCAAAAATAATATTTTATATTTTCTGAAATGTTACAGTCTTCCCCCCTTAAATAAATTCGGTCCCCGAATTTAAATTTAAAACCCAAAATCTAAAACATTTCAATAATCAGCTCAAATCACGGGGCTCCGAAATCATGGAAAACGCAGAAATAACACAACGCGCCAAGTGCGCATAAAACGAGTACAAAACTCAAAATCGAACTCCTTCAAGCATCATGCAATTCATCGTATTTGCACGCATATTCTCGGAGTTACAATAGAGATGCAGATCTCGAAATCCACTACTGAAATCCAACGTAAACTATTCAAATACTATAATACGTGTATAGTACGCATCTTTGGAAACTTCAAGAACTAAGTAAAACTCATGCAAAAATCTTTTCTAAATTGTCGTGTGATGCGTAACTCACGGCATAAGTGACGGACGCTCATTTTAAAATAATAATATAAGTCCATATACATTTTGCTAAATATACGTTCCGTCGTTTTGAAAATATCCCAAAAGGTTTTCCTTTATAAATATTCACGTCGCCCACGGACACGTGGGAAAATAGCGAGACTATAGCTCCTCTTGAAAACCCTTTTGGTAATCTTTTAATGCATGCAGAGTACTCAGATACTGTCCTCAGATCAGTCATGTTTGGCTACTACACAATATAGTGCCCAACATGAAAACAAAGTGCTCAACAGCAAAATCAGGCTCAAAAGGCGTATCCAATAATCACATGCGTCAGGTGCGCATGGAAATCAAATCCAAATACAGGTGCCACAATAAGCACAAAGCAAATCTAGGTGCAACGGGTGTGCACAAAAGCATCTGTCCACTGCAACGGGTGTGCACGACAGCAATATTAAGTGTATCCAAAATGCACTAAAATCTCAATCCAATGCATCCGGGGTGCACAGAATCGCATCTCATATCATGCGCCCATCATACGCGAAAATCCAAGTCAGTGCATATGTCCCGCACGAATGAAATCGCATCCAACATGCACCGAAGAAATCTAAATCAGGAACATCCGACATGCACGAGTGAAATCTCACTCAAGTGCACCCGATGTGCACAAAAATCCAAACTCGAGCGCCTAATTTGCGCAAAATCCGACCAAAGCGCGTCGGGTCCGTAAAAGCATATAGTGCCGTAGCATGCACGGAAATACCACTCTGGTAAAATGAATGCTCAAGGATATAAACCGGGTGCAACCAAGATACAGAGTATACATCCAGTGCGACAAACGCATAGGTACCCGTCCGGTGCAACAAATGCAAGAAATGCAATCTAGTGCAACTAATGTGCAAAATACAAATCTGGTGCAGCAATTGTACGAAATACAATCAATAACTCAAACGCATAAAAGCAACACCGAGTACACCAAGGTGTATAAAATCGTAAACGTGTGCAACTGCGTGCAAAAAATACAAATCAATGCACTGCAAGCACATATAAGCTATACCGAGTGCAAAAATCAAATCGACTGCATACCACACGCACAAAATCAAATCACCGTATAATCCACGAAATCATAGGCATGTGCAGCCAAGGCACAAAACCAAATCTCAAGTGTAATAGATATGCACAAATTGCAAATCAACATAATGGTGTATAAAATATATATATCAGGTGCGAAACTATGCGCAAATATGCAAATACCCAGTAGGTGCAGCCATGGTGCACGAAATCAATATCAGGAAACTCATCATCAAAACTCAAATCCAAGCGATATAAGCGTGATACTCGGATCACAACGCAAATCGCAACAAAGGACATCGAGGTACACCTCCTACAATGTCGAAAAAATAAATCGGTGCGCCTAAAAACTGCCAGAATAAGAACATCCGCTCGCCTCCCGCTCACGGTCTGGCGTCTTCTGTCTCTGGGTCTTCTTTTTCTCTGTGGATTGCTAAACTCGCAATCCATCGGCTCATCGGCCCTGTCAGGTGTGCTAACGGGGACGATTCCATTCTGGCACTTCTCTGGTCATCTCTCAGTCAATCATCGCCACCACTTGTAGTGCAGCACTTCACTGGCGTCAGCCTCTGGTCCTCTGAATACACGCGACACATCTGATCCTGGGTGCAAATCTCATTGCAGCAGTGTCCTGGAAAGAATCCTGCTCAGGGTCTCTTCCGATCTTGCCTATGCCGAACCGTACGGAGGCTGGTACTCCTACATAATCTTTTCTCGTTTTCTGGACATCTGCGTGTTCCATACACATTCCTTGGGAAACTGGCCGTATCCCAATGCCTCTGTAAGCATATCAAGTCTCTAATCTCGACGGGGAGTAATAACAGCTCGTCAGCGTCTCGCACGAACCTCTGGTTCCACTTGTCTATATCGTCGTCCACTATGACGTCACGCCATGCTGTCTGCGCACTGCAACTATTCTCGGCCTCTGTCAATCCGGAGTCTCTCATACGGACTCGAAGTCACGAACTCGGTATCTTCATCACTCGGTAGAAGATATTTGGCCGAACACGTCCTCGGGAACTTGTCCCAACCATCGGAGGAATACTCGATACTTGCCCGCTCCTGATCAACTCACAACGCATCTGGGTGAGGTTCTCTATCCGAAGCTGGTCAGCTTACTGATCTCTTATCACATGGTATCTGGACGACATCAAACTTTTCGATCGAGTCATCGAGGTCCCAAAATTTCCCAAAGGCTCAACACCTGAGCGCAGTCTAAAAATATCTGGTACATACCACAGCATCTCTGGACCAGCTGTAGAAGGGCAAACCAAAGCCTCACTGATGGCACCGCTAAACTGCCATAAACCCTAAGGTTCAAAGCGGTTCCATGGTCATCATGTCGAGTTAGGGTTTCATTCTTCTAGAGGGTCCACAGAATTACCTGCATGTTCCTCTGAACACTTTAAACTTGGGAAAATGGTGTCCTGGCACTCGTTCGAACCTTTTAGCTTCGCCAATACTACATGTGACTATTCTTCGCCCGCATGCTTAACAATGCCTCTATCCTCCAGGAAAGGCGATACATCGACGGTCGTCTCTAGATCGGTCTGCTCTAGATCTGAATAAGACCCTCCACACTGAAAATCTTCAACTCAACTGGGCCTGCGTCGGTGCATCAATCTGACGAATCACCTTCGTCTCTCAAATCGGGGTAGACTAGCTATCATCTGTCGCATTTCTGCCTGGAAGCTCTGGCAATCTTAGCTCGTAATCTCTGGAAGCAACATCCGAACATCTCAGCAACAGCTGGGTCGCCTGTCTGCACGGTAGGCGACATCAAAATCTCTGAGGTATGCTGTACATCTACAGTCCTCTCGCAACTGGCAGCTCTAACAATGGCCCGATCATCCGGTGTAAAACCAAGCACTCGCCACTATAAGTGGTCACAACATAAAATACTAACTCGAGACGTTCTCTTGTCACCAGAAAACACAATGGTCGGCCCTCGTACCAGACGAGCTCGCCCTGACCGCAACACTAGCAGCAGCTCAAACTGCGCTCAAACTATTGTAACACTTTAGAATGTGTTTAGTGGCTAATTATATTTTAATATGTGGTTTTTAATAAAAAGTTTACCAAATTGATTTTCAAATATTTTATCAAAATTAATAAATATTTTTCTAGAATTTTCCTAGGCTTGCACAAACTTGTGCATGTAAACTAGGGTTGAAATTTGGGTTAAGCCATGTTTATCAACCATGGTATACTAACCCATCCTTATTAAGTTAAAATGATTTTAATTAAGGGTATTTTTTTTTAAATGAAATGGGATTTAAAATTTTCCTTTGGTTGACATGGGAGAGAAAGAGAAAGAGAGAGAGAGTGTGTGCATCATGGCAATGCCATGCTTGCATTAAATGAGAGAGAGAGAGAGGGAGTGCATCATGGCTAGTGCCTATGCTTGCATTTAATGAGGCAAGAGAAGATGAGGGCTTAACTCTATTGTGTTATTATTTTCTTTTGTTTGCATCACACTCTCATAATTCTCACTCTCTCACTCTCTCACTCACACAACAGCAGCACCACCAGCAGCTACATCAGCAGCAGCTTCAGCCCCAGCAGCAGTGCAAGCAGCAGCAACACCAAGCAGCAACAGCAGCTCCTTGCAGCAGCAACAGCACACGTAGCAGCAGCATAAGCAGCCCCAGCATCAACAACAACAACAACAAGAACAGCTTCAGCTAAAGCAACAGCAACAACATCAGCTTCAGCAACAACAGTTTCAGCAGCACATCAGCAGCCCCAGCAACTACAGCACCCTTTTCCACTTCTCTTCTTCTCCTGACCCTGCATCATAGGGTCGAGTGAGGTATAACCTCTGAGCTCATTTTCCATGTTTGCTAGACTTGTGTGTTGGTTTATCTTAATTAGTGTTAAATTGTGATTACTAGTGCTAGGTTGTGTTTTGATGTTAAATCTGTTTGTTATATGTATGCCCTAGAGGCCATTACTGTACATTGGATGTATATTGTAGTGGATGCTTGGACATATATAGGGAGGACTTTCTTGCTCGACATGATAGTATGCTATCTGGTTGATCTTTACCTTAACGTGTACGATGATTGTCTCTCTGTTACATGTTGGTAAAGCCCTTAGGATGTGTACTTGACTACCTGGACTGTGATGCGGATCATACTAGTGGGGACATGGTAGTCTATAAGTACATCTTTTAAAGTCCCTAGTCGTGGGTGTATCGAGACGGGGCATCGATATACCAGAGTAGACTAGCGTATACCTTCTCGACCCATACAGATGGGCGATGGATGATCCCATATCCATTGGTGTTTGACATCAGAGATGATATACGGGTGCTCAGTGGAGACTGGGTACACTGGACGGACTCGCCGAGAACTCCCAGATGGTATTATACCTTACGTCAGATGGCAGTTCTCTGGTGACACTGGTACAGAGTAGTCTGTTGACCCGAGATCGTCATAGAGTCTTGTGTGGTTCCTACTGTGCTTTGATTTCCATCTTACCACGTCCAAGAGGGCGTGCAAAACGGTGGTTTTTGGGTACAGTCCCGAATCACATGGAGGCAATGAGCGATAGGAGGGGATTCGTCTCTCCCGGTATAGGGGGTTGATGTTGCGCTGTGTTCGATTGGCTATAACCGGAAATCCCTGGCCAGGGTTGCTGAGATTTACTGGTAAGTGTTACCAGTAGTTTCTCGAACTGTTATAGACCTCATATCGACACGACTTATCAAGCTATTGGGGTCTGACGTTTACCACCCCTAGGCGAGATATGCGACATATCAGACGATCAGACCGGACTGTACGGTAAGTGTTACTGGTTGGGATTCACAGGAGTATGAGCGGGCTTGCTCGTCGATCTTCTGATCGCTCAATACCCGGGTGGCCGTTACGTTTAGCAGACCGCTTGCGGCTTGTGGGTGTTTGATATGATCATCACCTGCTGCCGGCGTATTGACGAGTCTTTAGAGTCCTACACAGAGATTTCCTGGCTCAAGCGAAACGAAATAGGAGCGCATATGAGATATGTGCGGGACCGAGAATAATGCGTGTATGTGATACCGTATTCCATTCTCGCGATGAATGTATCGAATGGTTGTATGCGATATAACCTAGTTATCGAATCAAGTATTGATTCGATAAGCCGATACATAAGATACTAGTCGGTTATATGCGATATGACCGGATCGTTAAATCAAGTGTTGATTTAATGATTTAATGTATAATTATATATTTGATATATTACTTTGCATTAACTAGTATTGGTTCACTTTAAATGGATTTTCTCACTTTTTGTGCACATTGTATATGTGATATACATTTGTACACAAGTTTGTATCATGTTTGATGATGCATGCTAACTTCGGTTTGTGTAAAGACTAAACCATGGTTATATGAATGGTTAGGGTTTTGTTTTCTTTTTCTTTTATCTTATTTAGTTATTCATTTTGAAAATGATAAGCATAAAGAGAAAGAATGGTGGATTCATTTGTTGTTTAGTTGAAGCTTCATGAATCTTTGACCTAGTCCACCATTCTTGTCTCTTGCTTAACCCTAACCATCATATCTAACCATGGTCTATTCTCTACACTAAACTAAGGTTAGTATTATGATAAGTATTGATTTTCCTTTTCATTTTAATAACTTATCATAATATTATCTTCTTCTTCTTTATCTTCTTCTTGAAGAAAAGCTAGACTTCATCAATGGTGACTTGATGAAATGAGTGAGAAATCCAATTCTAAAGTGAACCCACTTCCTATTTCTTCATCCTCTACCTATTGCCAAGTAGTATAGGGTGTTTCCTTCACAAGTTTTCATGGCTTGGTGAAGGTGGAGCTTGATCTAGTGATGCCTCGACATAGATCATCTTCGGCGTCGTAGTCGATGACCTAGCCCGACCATTCTCCGATGAAGCCGACACTAGAGCCCGGGATCCGATGATCGCAGCGAGGAGACATCATCACGGAGCTATGGAGGTGGAGCACCGGATCTACGAAGGTTGTATTTCCGTTACACTTTAGTTAAGTTGATAACTAGCTCGTTGTTTCGCCTAAAATCTAGTTAACGATCCATATTAGGGTTTCTCGGCACCCGTAATTTTTGAAATTGGCATGGTTGATGCCTTGTGAGACCTCTTGAGAGTGCCTAGGAACCCTACAGTGGTATCAGAGCCTAGCTAGAGCCTTAGGCGAAGTGTAGACGACGTTTGAAATCCGAACGAACATCGAAACCCTAATCTAAAATGCTCTCTGGAAATTTTCTGAAAATTTGGATTTTTGTGAATTAAAAATTGCTAAAAAATTCAGCAGGGAATATTATGAATTACTGTGAATCACGTGACATTGATTCGACAGAAGAGCCGCGGAACCGCGGCCCCACCCTGCCTTGTGCGGCGGTTCCGCGGCCAAAGTGCTGAATCAATGCACTTGGTTCGCACAGTAATTAGTTTCTGGATGTGCTGTATTTTATGGGAATTTTTAAAATTTATTCATGAGTTGAATTTTCTGGGGTGTATTGGGGGTTCGTAGATTCGATTGGATTATCAGATTTTGTCTATGTGGATTCCGGATAATTTTTGAATATGTTAAAAAGTTCGACCGGATATAAATACCCAATTTTTCCCCTGTCGGGAAATTTCCAAGTGTTGGATTTTTCCGTGGTTTAAAGACGTTCTAAGTAGTGCAAGTAACTCGATGGACCCTCTAGAAGACAACAAACCTTAACTCGATTATGTGACCGTCTTGAACTGCCCTTTGAACCTTCGGGTTTGGGGCAGTACGGCGTGCCACATATGAGGCGTTGGCTTGACCCTTCTACGGCTGGACCGTTGGTACTGAGGCACGAACTGAATGTTTTTAGACTTGTTTCATGTGTTGATCTGTATCGGGAAAACTTGGGTGTTTGACTGTTCGATCGAAAAGTTTAACATTTTCTATTTATCTGGAATGGGATACAATAATTGGAATTCACAATAAGTTATGAGATAACTGAATGAATATAATAAACATAGCAGTTTAGTCTCACTTGATCGGTTGCTACGGAATTTTGATGTGATCAAAAGTCCGTCGCAATCATGTAGAGTACGCGGATACTCGCCGGGTAAACTTAATAGACAGCCTCACTCCATAGCCCCGACCAAGTGACTGTAGGAGAACCCCGTCGCCGAAAGCATCCGTTCGGGTGCTCGCGGCAGCGGTGTTCCGCCTTGGTGCACTTCGTCGACGGTATCGGGGGTGCGGCCGTCTACTGAAGTTTGCGACGAGCATTCGATCAGGATGTCGGGAATCTTGTTGAATTGCCTGACTTGATATTGAAAAGTGTTTTCGATAATGAGACTAAAATGTGGGGTTTATAATTGCTAGGCATGTGATGTCTAAGGAATTCATTTGATTAGGCATGCGATGTCTAAAGAGGTTGCGGATTCCAACTGTTGTAGTTTTACACTTTCTTTTCTGTGACCGTAAGTGTAATATGTGATATCGCCGGTTTCGTTGCTATATGTCAACGACAATTGGGATGCGCATATTTACTTACGTTGATGACATATGATGTTATGTGTTGCTGGATATGTTATATTGGATCGTCGTGTTTGAATAGCCGGGGGTTTTTATGTGAGATGAGTGTTTTTTCATTTTCATTCATGTAAAAACTTGTATGTAATATTCTTTTATTGGGGCACTTCCAGGTTGCGGATGTTGTCACCGTTTGTATATTATTTACTTTTCCGCACTAGGATAGACCCAAGGAGGGGAGCACAAGTAACCGGGTTCTGGAGTCCAGTGGGAGACCAACTCGAGGAGTCGAGTCCGGGTCTCCTAACTCTAGAATTGGTAGGGTTTCTTGCCGCTCTCGTAGGGGTCTAGGGGTGTGGGTTTGGCTATTCATCACGACCGTGGAATCCGTGTTTTATACTGGCTCGTATTGAAAACACGGACGTCCTAGTATATCCAATATTTCATATGATTCTTCTGCTGCGATATCTGTGATGTGATCATGTGATGTTCTGTGATAGATACAGTATATAGTATATATGATATATTATATAGGCGTTACTTATGTTTTACACCCGCGCTAGCACTGCCCCGCTCTGCTATTAGTTACCTAACCTAACGGTGCACGAGGGGACATCGAGGCGAATGCGGATGGCATAAGTGGACGTCGTATTTATCTGTGATGTTTAGATACTTAAATGATGGGACTTCATTAATGTGATTAATGAAAGAAAAAGAAACCTAAAGATGTTGTAGAATCGAATTTCAAAATAAAATAGGTAGCTACAGTTCTTGCTTTGCACAGAGGTATATAAGATATATCCTGCACCTTATTCGATGAGGAAAGGACCGAGATCCCTTCACCGGGGGTGACTCCTTTAGCAATAACTGGTAGATGCTACACACTCGGTTTGTCTTTTGATTGCTTTTAAGAGTTTTTGCTTTGCACAGTGATATATGTGATATATCCCGCACCTTATTCGACGAGGAAAGGACCGACGATCCCTTCACCGGGAGTGACTCCTTTAGCAAAACTAGAAAAGCCTCAAAAGCACTCCATTTTAAAATCATTTGATTCTACAACGATATCAAGTTCATTACGCAATAGGTTTTCAGAAAAACCTGCCGTAGCCCTCCGTCATTTCAGATATGTACTGGTTAGTATTCGTGCTGCGTTTGTTGACCTCTGTCAAGGCGTAGTGTGTGGTAGCTGATTAGTGCTTATCTGCATAAGCATATGATGTGATTGATTTAGGGTAGTCGTGCGACCTTGTTGACCTCTGTCAAGGGTCGTGCGGGTGGGTTTACTTCAATCAGGAAATGACGGGTTGAACTTGACTAGCAGCCTATGGTTTGTTGACCTCTGTCAAGGTCATAGGACGCTAGGGGCAGAATATTATCGGGAATTTCAAGTGTTGAAATTTGCAATGAGATTGCATACCTTCTATGAGATAGTTGGATCCCGATACCCGCTGCGAGTAAGAGTTACTCCTGGGAGAGTTTTACACATTACAATTAGCCGATCAAGTAGGTGTCTAGAAAGGTGTTAACGAGGTTACGCCTCTGGGAAAACGAGGTTTATATTAATTAGGTTCGTGCGAAAGCACGGGGAACCTCCCTCAAAGTACCAACACTGGCCTGGCTGAAAGATTGGCGAACTTGTAGTGTGTAATTAATCCCGGCTAGTCTTTCCTTTTAGGGTTTGAAGGAAGATTTGACAAAAAGCAGTGGGAGCCATCCTGATTAGATAAAATAATAACCAATCTATTCTTGAAAGAGCGCACGCTGAGTGTTTTCTTCTCTCTCTCTCCAGGTAGCGACCATATCACGCCTTAATCAAGATAATAATACGGATTATTGACCGAACCCGCTTGTTATACTGAGCTGGGGAACGTTGGTCCCGCTCCAACTTATAATTGTTATAAGACAGAGCAGGAAATTGGGGATTACCAGAATTCCCGTGCCGCCCAAACGAAGAGAGTGCATGCTGATGCATCATCTTCGGGTGTGTTCATTACAAAGAACTGTTTCTCTGTATCCTCTACGTCCTGGGTATGTGATACCAGATCAGGATCCCAGAAATGTAATCTGTTACATAAGGCTACAGAAAGGTAGAGAACTGAGAACGGGTGATAAGTTTCATGAGACAGAAAACGGGGCAAGAGTTGCAGCCAAGTCTGTTGGTCACTGTCACCCTGTATTCCAAATACATTGATTCTGAACGAATGTTATTAGATACCGAACCTGATATACAAAATCATATCACTCTCTTTAATAGTAAAGAAATGATAAAATTTTGTATTGTTGGATAATGTTTTGAACATTTCCTATATCAAAAGTTGATCGGTTCAGTCACGTTATCTAAAAGCGTTGATGTTCTAAATCAAACTACAGTTCTTTAGTATACGGAACACACACAAGAGGAAGAGTTCATAAATGAACGGATCCTTCTTGAGGCATTGTAGACTAGGTCATATCAATGCGACCCGACTGGCTGAAGTTACATTTAGATGCATATTTAAATCAGTTTGAATTTACATCTTGTGAAACTTGCCAGTCATGTCACAAAGATTAGATGACCACAGCTCTGTTTATTAGAAACAGAGAAAGAGTTAGTAAACTCTTGGGATGATACATGTTGATGTATGTAAGGTCCCCTGTCTACACATGCCAAGACCGGTTCTTTGTACTTCATTACATTCTCTGATGATCTTTCGAGATTCAGACCTATGTTCCTGTTGAAACACAAGTCCGAACCTTTTGAGATATTCACAGAATATGATTTAGAAGTAGAGAACCAAAATACGGGTATGAGTATTATGTCCTTTGATGAGATCAAGGAGGAGAATACTTGAGCACGGAATTCTTGGACTATTCTAAAGGAGAACGAGATTCTCTCTCAGCATTACTCCTCCGTATACACCATAGCACGATGGTATATCGGGGTGGAGCAGTCACACCCTATATGATAAGGTGTGCTCTATGATGAGTACTACTGAGTTACCTATTTCCTTTTTGGGAGTTATGCACTTGAGAAGCTGCATACCTATTGAATAGGGTTCAAATCAAATCAGTTGCCTACCACTTCATATTTGATATGATAAGGGAAGAGCCCATCTCTTAAGTTAGTTAAGATTTGGGGTTGTCCAGCCTATGTCTGAAAAGCAAAATCCGGACAAGCTAGAGGCAAGGTCAGTTATGTAGAACTGGAAAGGTTCCAGCTATACAAACAACAGCAGATGATTTGGTAGAACCAAAGGATTCAGTAGATTCCAACGAACCTCAGCCTCTCCGCTGATCTAGTAGGGTTCCTCACCCACCTGAGAGATATTTCGGTTTCTCTATGACAGTGGGAGCGAGGATTGCATCATGAGATGATGACCCAACTAGTTTTGAGCTGGCCATCAGGAGTGGGACTCTGTAAGAATGGCTGGATGCTTAGCGATCTGAGATGGAATCCATGTACACCAGCAAAGTATGGACTTTGGTTGCTATATCTGAAGGGTTAAATCCCCATCAGGAGCAAGTATATCTTGAGAAGATTACTTGGTGTAGATGGAAAAGTAGAGACTTTCAAAGCTAGACTTGTTAAAGGTTTTCTTCATCGACCAGGCGTGGATAATGATGAAACCTTTTCCAGTGGCTATGCTTAAGTCCATCCGGATCCTAATTGCCACGGCTACATACCATGACTACGATATCTGGTGGTTGGGTGTCATGACATCTTTTCTAAATGATGTTTTAGAAGAGAACGTCTATAAGTACACAGCCAGAGGGCTTCGTAGACAGTGGGAGCAGCGGAAACGTGTACAAGATGCTTTATAGGATAAAGCAGGTATCGCGGAGCTGGAACATCTGTTTTGATGTGATTAGTCAAAGAGTTTGGCATCATCAAAATGGTAGATGAACCTTGTATAAACAAAAAGGTAGTAGGGAGTATGGTGTTGATCCTCGTAGAGTACATGGATGACATGCTCTTGAAAGGGAAGGAGTTTCTTATGCTACGCTCGGTCAATCTCCGCTTATCACAATGATTCTCTATATAGGATCAAAGTGATACCTCCTAAATCCTTAGTTTTCATCTATGAGATAGATGTAATTGGATGTTAGGAAACTCACTAGCTGTAGTGAGATGGTATCAATTGATCCTAGGAAGAATCACTGGAAGTGTTCCAGGGTGATAATGACGACTGAGTGTCAGTCACAGGCATTGTCTTTACCCTCAGTAAGGGACGGTATGTTGGAAGAGTTCCAAACTAGATACCGTGACATACTAGACGATAAAGGCAGGATACATCGCTACTTAAGATGCTACCAAAGAGGCAGTCTGGGTGTATATTAGTTCATGAGATGAACTTCGTTCCTCCCATTGTGTGACAATGGAGTTGTGGCTTATGCCAAGGAACGTCCGTCCCATCGGTGATCCAGACATATTCTAAGGCAGTATCACCTGATCATGGAGATGGTTGATCTCCAGGGTGATCAAGGTAAGGAGAGTTGACTCAGAGGACAACACGGCGGATCCACTCATGAAGACCTTTTCCCAGAGAGAGACTTTTATGGGATGGTTGAGTATGAGATACTACAACCACTGCTATCAGATGGCCCTAGTGCAAGTGGGAGATTGTTAGTTATATGTATGCCCTAGAGGCCATTACTATACATTGGATGTATATTGTAGTGGATGCATGGACATATATAGGGAGGACTTTCTTACTCGACATGATAGTATGCTATCTGGTTGATCTTTACCTTAACGTGTACGATGATTGTCTCTCTGTTACATGTTGGTAAAGCCCTTAGGATGTGTACTTGACTACCTGGACTGTGATGCGGATCATACTAGTGGGGACATGGTAGTCTTTAAGTACATCCTTCAAAGTCCCTAGTCGTGGGTGTATCGAGACGGGGCATCGATATACCAGAGTAGACTAGCGTATACCTTCTCGACCCATACAGATGGGCGATGGATGATCCCATATCCATTGGTGTTTGACATCAGAGATGATATACGGGTGCTCAAGGGAGACTGGGTACACTGGACGGACTCACCGAGAACTCCCAGATGGTATTATACCTTACGTCAGATGGCAGTTCTCTGGTGACAATGGTACAGAGTAGTCTGTTGACCCGAGATCGTCATAAAGTCTTGTGTGGTTCCCACTGTGCTTTGATTTCCATCTTACCACGTCCAAGAGGGCGTGCAAAACGGTGGTTTTTGGGTACAGTCCCGAATCACATGGAGGCAATGAGTGATAGGAGGGGATTCGTCTCTTCCGGTATAGGGGGTTGATGTTGCGCTGTGTTCGTTTGGCTATAACCGGAAATCCCTAGCCAGGGTTGCTGAGATTTACTGGTAAGTGTTACCAGTAGTTTCTCGAACTGTTATAGACCTCATATCGACACGACTTATCAAGCTATTGGGGTCTGACGTTTACCACCCCTAGGCGAGATATGCGACATATCAGACGATCAGACCGGACTGTACGGTAAGTGTTACTGGTTGGGATTCACAGGAGTATGAGCGGGCTTGCTCGTCGATCTTCTGATCGCTCAATACCCGGGTGGCCGTTACGTTTAGCAGACCGCTTGCGGCTTGTGGGTGTTTGATATGATCATCACCTGCTGCCGGCGTATTGACGGGTCTTTAGAGTCCTACACAGAGGTTTCCTGGCTCAAGCGAAACGAAATAGGAGCGCATATGAGATATGTGCGGGACCGAGAATAATGCGTGTATGTGATACCGTATTCCATTCTCGTGATGAATGTATCGAATGGTTGTATGCGATATAACCTAGTTATCGAATCAAGTATTGATTCGATAAGCCGATACATAGGATACTAGTCGGTTATATGCGATATGACCGGATCGTTAAATCAAGTGTTGATTTAATGATTTAATGTATAATTATATATTTGATATATTACTTTGCATTAACTAGTATTGGTTCACTTTAAATGGATTTTCTCACTTTTTGTGCACATTGTATATGTGATATACATTTCTACACAAGTTTGTATCATGTTTGATGATGCATGCTAACTTGGGTTTGTGTAAAGACTAAACCATGGTTATATGAATGGTTAGGGTTTTGTTTTCTTTTTCTTTTATCTTATTTAGTTATTCATTTTGAAAATGATAAGCATAAAGAGAAAGAATGGTGGCTTCATTTGTTGTTTAGTTGAAGCTTCATGAATCTTTGACCTAGTCCACCATTCTTGTCTCTTGCTTAACCCTAACCATCATATCTAACCATGGTCTATTCTCTACACTAAACTAAGATTAGTATTATGATAAGTATTGATTTTCTTTTTCATTTTAATAACATATCATAATATTATCTTCTTCTTCTTTATCTTCTTCTTGAAGAAAAAGCTAGACTTCATCAATGGTGACTTGATGAAATGAGTGAGAAATCCAATTCTAAAGTGAACCCACTTCCTATTTCTTCATCCCCTACCTCTTGCCAAGTAGTATAGGGTGTTTCCTTCACAAGTTTTCATGGCTTGGTGAAGGTGGAGCTTGATCTAGTGATGCCTCGACGTGGATCATCTTCGGCGTCGTAGTCGATGACCTAGCCCGACCATTCTCCGATGAAGCCGACACTAGAGCCCGGGATCCGATGATCGCAGCGAGGAGACATCATCACGGAGCTATGGAGGTGGAGCACCGGATCTACAAAGGTTGTATTTCCGTTACACTTTAGTTAAGTTGATAACTAGCTCGTTGTTTCGCCTAAAATCTAGTTAACGATCCGTATTAGGGTTTCTCGGCACCCGTAATTTTTGAAATTGGCATGGTTGATGCCTTGTGAGACCTCTTGAGAGTGCCTAGGAACCCTACAAGATCTAGTTAAGTTAAAGTGTTTATAACTTAATCAACCCTATTAGGTGTTATTTATCCTGTTTTAGCCTAGTAGTGTCGCTAGAATCAGCTAGATAGCCATAAGTCGCTAACTTGAAACTTTAAAATACGGTTTTTGACACATATCATAGGATATTGTGATCTGCTACTATTGTGTGCATTCTCTAGCCTAGGAAACACATGCAGAATAGTGTGCAGGCAGTGTAGGATAGTGTGTCTCAACCCGAGCCCCTCCCACCGGAGGTCGACCGGCGGCCTCCTCTTGCCGGTCCGACGACGCCGGCCCCCTGTTGAGCAGGGTGTGTGTGTTTTGTGTATGTGGGTGTCTGTGGAGATTGTCCTGAGATTGGTATTGTTTACCTTTTGGGTTCTTACCTTGGACAGAATCTGGGTTGTTTAGCCAAGTTATTGTGTTTTGGTGGACTTTGATGTTAACTTGGGTGATTTGGTTGGAAAACAGGGTGTTTCAGGGTGTTTGTAGTTAGATTTACCCTAAGTTATGCAATTGGTATCACTTGTTTCCTGTTAACTTACCCAGTTCCTTAAAATACCCTAGTGTTGCACACTTGATGTTTAAACTAAGCCCTTGATGATATATGAAATTTGCTGTTATTAGGGTAACTTTTTTTGTAATCAAACATGCACACTAGGCTGTGAATGATGATAGGATCCTAGGGTAGAGACCTGGGCACACTCCACCGGAATTGGGCCGGTACCACCCCACTTTCCGCCGGCCATGTTGTGGAGGAATGCTTTGAATTTTGGCTAGATTGGTGTCTGTAGGTATTGTGATGTATTTGGTCCTGTTTGATTTACTTGTTTTTGTTCCAGATGAAATCTGGGACCATTTAACTATTTTTAGCGTAGCGGGACTTGCGCGACACATACGATACGTGTCGAATTGGTTTGCTGTGTATCACAGCGTGTCGCTGTGTGCCACCGCGTGTCGCGTTAGGTTTTGGCGTATGCACACACGTTACGTATACACGCGCTTCTAGTTCGCGAAGCGAGCTTCTCGCTTGATTTCGATATCGCGTATTTGCGAGGTATGTGCTTATATATGGATTCATTGTGTAAATTCCAGGTTCGCAGGCGAGTACGTCAGACGCCGCCAGGAAGGGAAAGCAGGTGGTCGGCTATACTTAGCATGCGACCAGGTGGGTAGATTTAACATCTACGGGGAAATCGCCCGTATGGCGTTAAGCGTCAGGGCGTATTAGGATATTTAGTCATGTGCGTTTATATAGATATACTCGTAGCATACTTTTCTGTTACATGTAGAACTGGTAGTATAGAACACTGCACTGTCACTAACGGTATAAGTTGCACGAGCACGATTTATTATGCTACACTCACACCGTTAATGATTGCCATGACACTCACATTATAGGATTTCTATAAATTACATATCGTTGATTCCGCTTCATTGATGCTTGTCATGATTTGCCGTATATTAGCATATGTTATATTCATACCATGCACACTGTATACTCACTTTTGTGCATACCTTCATTGATATATCACTACATGTGCACATGTACCCTCTATATTCATCTTAGTGCATACCTATCTTGATATATTTACCTTGTGCCCATATACATCATATATCCATACTTGGAGACATATACATCATATATCCATACTTGGACACATATACATCACATATCCATACTTGGGCACATATACATCATATATCCATACTTGGGTACATATACATCATATGTCCAAATTAGTTCACATGTACATTGCTACATTCACATTGCGTACTTATCCTTTCGCACATCCATACCTATATACATATATATATGTTACATACATGGATGATATTGACATGATTTAAAAACTAAGGGACCGCATGTGATATTTTCAAAAACTGGATCTTTTAAAAGAGCGGTTTTCCCTTTCTTTTACTCTTAGTGTCATACGACACATTGCATAGATTTACGCATTGGATTTGATTCATATGATTTCTAGATTTGAGCGTGGTATGATTTTAAGAAAATACGCACTATTTTAAAAACCCGGTTTCTCTTGATATGATATTTTAGTGCGTCCACCATGACTTTTCTCGGTTCCTGAGAGCTTGTGTGAGTATACCCGATTCGAGGAGTGGTAGGCACCGATTGCGGGTACATGGTGGATCCGGTATAGTACCCCGGGACAGGATGACTCGTGTTGTTAGACGGTGAGCCCGGCTGAGGGACTACTACCTACCGGTGATTGGTTAGACCTGGCGATTATCCGGAGGATACCGACTATAGTCGATAAAGGGATACGGGATGACGCGTACTGCTGGGGATGAGGGCCAGTTCCGCAGACAGAGCCCGTGGGCAGATCCGATGGACGGACGCCCGATACTGGAGGATTTGCGTGTCGATGCTAGACACGGCTGATTTTATGATATTTCGAGTGCCGATGTTGGGCACTCACGATTTTATGAGATTTACAGGATTTGAGGGCCGATGAGAATGACGGCGCCTGAGTTTTACTGGGATTTGGGTGTATTGATGGACACCAGTATTTTCCACGTTGATATTCCGTGTAGATATTATTTCTTCCCATGCTCAGCATTCAGTATTTTACATCTCATCCTGTATCTATTGTACCTGATAGAGTACACATGCTTGCATGATCATTGCATACCCTGCTCATTCTATATAGGGTTGTTAGATTTCATTGCCAGACATGATTATCGTATACCTTGCTTATCATATGGAGAGACTATTAGGTTGCACTTGTTGCATGATTTGAGCATCCAGTTCATCATATAGATGTTATCTGTTGGCATAGGTTAGAGTATCGCAGCACGTGCATACTCACGATTACCTTTATATGTTATCTACTATTCATGAGTTGGCAACTCACCCCCGTTGTGCCACAGTACTTGCAGGTTGCCCTTTGGAGTAGTCGCGGCTGGCTGTTTATTGCATCTTTTGACACAGATACCACTGTTGTGGCGTGCTAACCCTTTTGCTATTAGGTGGGTTTTGTGCGCTATCTGTTTACCTTTCAGTTGTACATTGTTGTATCTAATATTCTCCATCTACTTTCATGTATTGACTTAGAGACCAGTTGTGAGGACGATATATATTATTTTTGTACTCTGGTGTCGAGCTCGTTGTGAGCCGACTTTATGTATGCAGTCTTATCTTTTATGATATTTTTTTTCATTTTACTGCCCATTCTTCGCTACGGCGTCGTATATTATATTGTGGTGATTGGTCTGCCGTTGGGCGCGATTCTCCCGTTTGGGATGCTCTATTTTGTTTCACATGTCACTTTTACTTATATCATGTCTTTTACCCGATTTCGGGGCAAATTGTTATAAAGGAAATGCTGCCAAAATTATTAAAATAATACTTGAAGTTTAAAAGGATTTTTTCTAAATTACTTAAGGTTTTCTAAACATTTTACAAACGCTTCTACTAAAATGTTTTAACACTCTAGATTTTAAATAGTTTTGATTTCTGGGTTTCGGCTTACTTAGTCACGTTACGCCTGTAGACGTCACGTGGTTAAGTGCCGGTCACGGGCCGAATTTTGGGTCGTGACAAAGTTGGTATCAGAGTGTAGGTTTTACCTTCGGAGTGTAGGATGACCCTGGTATGATGGAGTAGGTAGCTGAAGCAGAGTGGCGTAGCGTATGTATGTTCCGCGGCATACTCACGACGCGGTACTCCGCCTAAGCGACCTTAGGACTTATTGATTGAAATTCCTTCTTGATTATATATATATTCTTGTGATTCGATTTCCGTATCCTCATCGAATCCTACCTTCTTTTCAGCCATTATGCCGCCAAAAACTACGAGGGCGCAGAGAGCGGCTGCGAGAGCCGAGATTCGTGTTGACTCGTCCGAGACGAGGACTGATCCGAGCAGTGCACCCGTTGTACCAGAGCAGACTGTTCCTCCTATGACAGATCAGATCGCCACACTAGGTGCTGGTATGCAGGAGATGCGCCAGATGGTGGGATCTAGCATGCAGGAGATGCGCCAGATGATAGGATCGCTAGCTGAGACGCTTCGAACGCAGCGACGAGAGATAGCTCCACCAGTCACGGGGACCGTGATGGTACTTATAGTACAGGCCGTTGCCCCTGCAGCTACGGAGGTGATTGCAGTATCGCTATCAGAGTTCATGAGGATGAAGCCTCCGGTCTTCACAAGCACCGATGCAGCCGAGGACCCACAGTCTTTCATTGATATGATGGCCTGGATATGCCGTTCGCTCAGATGCTCAGATACGAGATGGGTAGAGTTCGCGAGCTTTCGCCTGGAAGGTCTTGCGCAGAAATGGTGCGATCGGTCGAGAAGGGTAGAGCAGCAGGTCTTCCTCCTATGACCTGGACAAAGTTCGTGATGGTGTTCCTTGCCCGCTTCCTTCCCCAGAGTGTTAGGGATGCCCGAGCACGCAGATTTGAGTCCTTACGCCAGACGCCAGAGATGTCAGTGGCAGAGTACGATGTGCTTTTCACCGAGCTATCAGTTTATGCTCCGTACCTAGTGGCTACTTAGGTGATGCAAGTCAAGAGATTTGTCCGAGGCTTGCTTACACCCCTGTTCCTTGCAATCAGCGCACATCATTACGAGACATATGCAGCAGCTGTAGACGCAGCCCTATTAGTCGAGGAGCGCCTTGCAGAGACTTCGGTAGTTCCAGGGCCGAAGAGAGTTCGTACTGATACAGCAGCACAAAGACTTCCATTCAGACGCCGTGGTAGACGTCATACAGGTGGCAGAGACTCGGGGCGAGGTCAGATGTTTAGCTCTTATCCCCAGGAGGGTCAGCAGTCGTCCCGTGGATGCTTTGGATGTGGTAGTCTCCATCACCACGTCAGAGATTGTATCGAGACATGCCGGAGGGAGCCAACAGTACCGCATATTACACTTCCACCTTGCCCACCCCACAGGGCGTTGCCTATTATACCCACAGTTGCTCCGCGTCATACCCATGCACAGAGAGGCCGTGGTCGCGGAGGGTTTGTTCCTAGAGGACGAGGTGGCCGAGGCAGAGGACAGCTTGTTACTGGCAGAGTACAACCAGTTGCTAGTAGGGGACCGCCAGTCACTGGTAGAGGACAAGCACGGGTTTTCGCGTTGACGCATGATCGCACGCTTTTGGCGTATCGGAGTTCAAAGTTCTAAAGTTATTACCGCGATCAGGACGGTGTCGCTTTGCAGCTAGCCGGTTGAGCACGGGTCGATCCACAGGGAGATGGTTGTATATCCGTTCGTGTTTTAGACGAGTCAATAAAAAATGTGTATATGTTTGTTCAGTTCTATCCTAAGTGTCGTATTTTATGTTCAAGTAAGCTTGTTAAGGTTAAGGTTGGTTAGTAAAGTTAGAATTAGTCTTGTACTTATCTTTTGCCATTCTTAAAACGATGTTGGGATAATTGAAAGTAGCGCGGATTAGGAGGACATAGGAATGGGATTTGCGAGTTCAAGCAAGCTTTCCAACGCTAAATCCATTCCTAGTGCTCCTTGTCCGTCCGCTAAATACGCTTATTTCCAACCCTCGACCAAACACCCACAACCATTTATCTAATTAAGTCATAACTACATGTCACGTTGTAGTGCGCTTAAAGGACTTCTCGACTTAGGTCGCGGCTATATGTCACGTATAGCGCGCCTAAGCGAGGGGGTTGCGGTTGTTTGGTCGGGGTTCATTTCAAGATGTTTGGCGAAGAGAAGCACAAGGGATTTCTCCGTCCCTCATACCACCTTCCTTAGCCTTAACAAGAGGGAAATTATTCACACATCATAAAAGAAAACAAAACAAAACAAGAAGGAAGAAAAGCGGAAAATACGGTTTTACAAGTGAAGCAAGCTAACTCTTGGTTCCTCACCTTAGCAAGGAACTCCGTCAAGTATCATCGCTTGAAAATACGGATAAAAGAAGAAAAGAAAAGAGAACAAGAAAAGAAATAACAACAACTAGTTAACAACAAATAATAAAATTACCATACAAGATAATAAAATTACAAGACAATAAATAAAAGAGACAAGATAAAAATAACCCTCATCTTCATTGATCTTCCACTCAAAAAGCTCTCACTACAATTTTCATGGAGGAAAGAATGAAGAAGAAGAAGAAACTAAGCTAAATCCTAACAAAGAGAGAATGGAAATCAAGATATTTGGCTTGGCACAAAACTGGGCTATTTATAGGCTGAGTGCTGAAACCCTAGGGCCACATTCTGGCCCTAAATGAAATGTCCAAACTAACCCAAAAATTTGGTCAAATGATGACACGAAACCGCGGCGGATCCACCGTGAAAACCCACATTTGGCGGCGGTTCCGCCGCGGTTTTGTGGAATTTGCGTCTCGTATTTTCTGGGTTTCCTTGTTTTGCTATCTTATGTTGTTATACATGTCCCAAATGGCAAATGGCTTTCACAATTTCTTCAGATCTGCACAGTCCAAACATAACTTCACTTTTGATTGATTTGACCTTTCTCCCTCGAGCTCCGCGCACCCATTGATTCTTGTGCTTCCCCTCTCGTGCTCTGTGCTTGTCCGAGACATGAATGATCACTGTCATATGTCTTGTCTCTGGAACTGGTACACGGCACTGGACGGATACGGATGACCGGAACCCGGCTTTATCTGATGTCAACAGATGTTCTGTATTTTGGCGTAACAGTGGAGATTTGTATCAATTGCGTTATTTTGGACTAGGAACCTGTAGCCTGTAAATATGTAGCAAACACGGATTAAAAGCACCTACCTATAAACAAACGAGCATAAGAATGGGCGGTAGTAAAAGCAATATTCTGGTATGAACAAATACCCCCAAACTTAACTTTTGCTCGTCCCGAGCAAAACCAATTATTCACAAAAAAAGTCCTAACCTCACTTTCGCAGGGAACGCGATTGCACTGAGCATGTGGAACAAGCTATTAAACCTCTAGGTGTCCCTAGTAGGAGGAGTGTTGTCTCCTGAGGGTTTTCAGCGGATTACACCCACAAAATCCCGTCAAGCTAGTGTCATAAGTTAACATCGAATCTACTCCTACAGTTTAGTATCTATGTTAGAAACTCTATTATCCTAAGTTAGAAATATTCAACCCTATGTTTCGCACCTCCTATCTATTTAACCTTTGATCCTATACGTTCCAAAAAAGTTTAGAAAGATGTTGGTATCTCCTGAGTTTTCCTTCTAGAGTGCAATCTTAAATCAGGGATTTTTATCAACTTTACAGAAAACACAAGTCTTATTCTTTATTTCTATCTTTCCTCCAAATATCGATTGTATACCCCTACGCGTGTGTAAATTTGCACCCCTACACTCAAGAATTCAATTCAAGATATAGTACCCTTGCCCTAATACCTAATACTACTTCTTTTCATTAATGATGGACGATGTTGCTCACACACCTTTCATGCGACTATAAATGCTTCTTGAGGCACTAACTGCCGATTACTGAATGTGTGAGTTTAAAGCGTAAATAGCAGTTTCCGGGTCTTGACTTTATTTATTTGTTTTTCTTTTCTTTTATTTTTCTTTTTCAAGACCGGATATATTTTTCAATGATGCTCTTTTCGTGTTTAGCTTTAATTGCCGTTTTTTTTCTTTCATACTAGGTTTTCAGGCAAGAGTATTTCAAGGTATCCTCTACTATCCCAAGTTTCAAGGTGCGTGTAAGTGCAGTTTGTAGGGTATATACTTTCTAAATTTGAACTCAAGAAAAGAAACTATTTTTCAGACTTATCCTTCAGTAAAGCTTCAATACTTTCCCCGCATCTTAACTTACTCAAGAACTGAACTCAAGATTACCTACTTCTATAAAAAAAACTGTAAGGACGTATAATCACCAAGTTTAAACAGAATGAGGGTTATTTTTCGGATTTTCAATTCCTAAGCCTAGAATTTAGTTATTTCTAACATATCAACTAAACTTTCAGAATAAAAATCTAAGTTACCCTATTAGCTAACTTGACGACAAAGTTTTTATATTTTGGAAAAAAATTCGATTTTTATGGGTTTTTAATAAGGTATGCAAATGCAAAATATACAAATGAATGCGAAGGAAGAAAGCTTACCGAGCACATCCCCAAACTTAAACTTGACAGTGCCCTCACTGTCAGGCTACACCAAGAGGATCAAAATTGTCGGCGCTCCCTAAAAACAAATTATATACAAAACAAAAAAAAGGAAAACAGAAAATATATACAAAAAGGTTCCCCCCCCCAAACTTAAGTAAAACAGTGTTTCCATTGTTAAGCGTTGAAGTTCAGGATCAGGGAGGGAAGAACAGTATCAAGCTATACAAGGCCTTACACAGGCCAAAAGTGAGCACCAACCATTCAAAGATTTTATCGCTATAATGTACAGGTTGGTGGAAGAAGGCGTAGAGAAAAGAGATGGAGAATACGCTAGACCGTATGGAGATAGAAGTGGTATACGGTCTCGGTATATAAGAAAAAAAATGGCGGAAGGGAGAAAGAAGTGGAATACGAACTTGAGGGTGGAAATGGATTGAATAAATTAGTACAATCTGTAATGATCGATGTGAAAAGATGGATTGTACTAATCTATCAATATGGCGAGAAATTGGTTCAAATCCCTCAAGATTCGTAAGAAACCATGGGTACGCCGAACTTGGTAAACCAGACACAGGAAGTGAAAATGATACGGTGTCTTGCCAGGTCGGAACGATGGAAAGGATGGAGGTAGGTGATTGAGGAAGGTTATCGGTAAAAGTTCATGAGGGTGTACACAGTCAATGAAAAGGATAGGATGAATTGGAAAATCCGACTCATCAACAAGAACTGTTTCATCCTCAAAAATATTCTCAAAATTCTCCTCAAAGTTAAGCACATCCATGCATTTATCCTCAAAATCCAGACGCATATGGGGTTCGGGAAAAATATTTAATGACTCGGGATGATGAATTGAAGAGAAAAACTCAGCCAAATCTATGGGTTCATCATCCAAAATATTCCCAGCATCAATATCCTCAATCAAGTGAAAATCAATATTCTCAGACACCTCATCAAAAGCATGGATTTCAATCGATTCTGGTTCTAAGATGGAGGTGTAGAGGTCAAAAGGATTAGGTATGGTTTCACTCAAAAGGGACCCTTTACAATCGGGCAAATCAAACACTACAAAGTCACACAACTCATTATCTGTTCTATCTTTAATCAATGAATCGTTTGGAACACTAGATAGACATTCAAAATCGGAGTTGTGGGTTTCAATTTGCAATGGGTAGGTTTGATTTGGAAGGGTATATATCTCACTCGCTCTACTTAAATTCTCAACCTGTCCTACCGCCTCTTCATACATTGGAAAATTTGGAGCTAGTTGAAAACTAGCTACCGGGTCACTAGGTTGTATGAGGGCGGCCATGGACGCATTCAAATCCATCATCTGTTGGTACGACGCTACCCTAAAGTCTTCCAATGACTGTTCCAAACTAGACATGGGTTGTGAAGGGGTTTCCGTAAAATATTCAAAGTTGTTTGGATACTGAAAACTCCCAAATGGCGGTTCAGAAGCAATGTCTAGGGAAGGTGCAAAATTCGGGTAGGACTGGTAGGAATTGAATGGCTGGACAGGAGCAGGATCAACATTTGGATAAGAAGGTGAATGGAATTGTTGATCCCAAGAATCTGTAGTGGTGAAAGGAGTGAAAGATCGGCTACGGGATTGTTCAATATGTTCAGCGATGGACAAAGGACGACTTGCAAAAGGGGTATCAACATAAGAGGGTGGGGGAGGTTGAAAAGGTTGATACAAAGTGGATTGCGGAGGGCAAGTGTTTGTTCTAGACGCGTCTATACGATCTTTTAATGAAATTTTGGGCATGGAGGGGTCGTTCGAAATTCGACCAAAGCATGAACCGTAAGAAGTGATGTCTGGTTGTGGATACCAAAGTTCGGCAAGAGTTTTTCTAGGTGGGGTACCCATGATATGAAGAGAGAAAGAAAGGAAGAGAAAAGGAGGGGAAAAAGAATGTGGATTTTTTTTTATTAAAAGAAAAAAAATGTTTGTTTTTGGAGTTTTGAAAATTGTTTGTTTGAAAGAATACGGAATTATGGGACTAAAATTTACAAGCACAATCGCAATCACAAAATGCACAAACACACCTAGAGCTAGGGTCACCTAGGTCAGCTAGACAGCTCCTAGCTATTCTAAAGGGCTAGAAATAGGACCTCAAACTGCCTCTTCACCGCCAATTGCGGTCAGGTAAGTGCCAGGTGAGTGGGAGGCTCTCCACTACAAGTAGTGGCCCTAATTAAGTAACCACTCGCCTTAGACACACTTGCCTAGACACCCCAAAGTCAGATTAGGATCAACGGCCGATGCCTACAACTAATCCTCTGTCCTATTGAGCACGACATCCTTAGGGCTGAGTCTAGTGTTTTTTATTAGCTCAAGGTAATGCGTATGCAATTAGTGATTTGTAAGGTCTTAGGAAGGGTGATGAAATCCCCATCCAATCTGAATTGGTGTTATAGCCCCTTAATGTCCGTATTAATATATGCAAAGCGGTAAACAAACAAAATCTAAAACAACAAAAATTTATTTGGCGGCTGTGCAAATCTGTGCAAAGATACCTGCAGAAAATATAGTATAGTGGAATTCAGAGAGGGAACTAGAGGAGAGAGAAAGGGCAAAAAAAATTTGGGGCTCAGAAGCCTCAATATGACCGTGGAACCGCCGCCGTATAACCACTTTGATCGCGGTTCCGCGGTCAAATTGATGAGCTGGCGCCTGAACCTTAGGTCAATACACGTGCCCTTCTCTATACACCCTAATAAAAACCTCTGTTTCTTGATTAGATTACTGTACTTTCTCCAGATTATCCTGCACACTTGCACACAAAAATTATCAAAAATAACAAAAAGATTTTATTTTATACATATATATATATACAAAAAGAATATTAACCCGAATAACAAGAAAGAAAATACGTTACCGTCTTCCCGGCTACGGCGCCATTTGATCGCATGCTTCTGGCGTGTTGGAGTTCAAAGTTCTAAAGTTATTACCGCGATCAGGACGGTGTCGCTTTGCAGCTAGCCGGTTGAGCACGGATCGATCCACAGGGAGATGGTTGTATGTCCGTTCGTGTTTTAGACGAGTCAATAAAGAATGTGTATATGTTTGTTCAGTTATATCCTAAGTGTCGTATTTTATGTTCAAGTAAGCTTGTTAAGGTTAAGGTTGGTTAGTAGAGTTAGGATTAGTCTTGTACTTATCTTTTGCCATTCTTAAAACGATGTTGGGATAATCGAAAGTAGGGAGGATTAGGAGGACATAGGAATGGGATTTGCGAGTTTAAGCAAGATTTCCAACGCTAAATCCATTCCTAGTGCTCCTTGTCCGACCGCTAAATACGCTTATTTCCAACCCTCGGCCAAACACCCGCAGCCATGTATCCAATTAAGTCACAATTACATGTCACGTTGTAGTGCGCTTAAAGGACTTCTCGACTTAGGTCGCGGCTATATGTCACGTATAGCACGCCTAAGCGAGGGGGTTGCGGTTGTTTGGTCAGGGTTTGTTTCAAGATGTTTGGCGAAGAGAAGCATAAGGGATTTCTCCGTCCCTCATACCACCTTCCTTAGCCTTAACAAGAGGGAAATTATTCACACATCATAAAGGAAAAGAAAACAAAACAGGAAGGAAGAAAAGAGGAAAATACGGTTTTACAAGTGAAGCAAGCTAACTCTTGGGTTCTCACCTTAGCAAGGAACTCCGTCAAGTATCATCGCTTGAAAATACGGATAAAAGAAGAAAAGAAAAGAGAACAAGAAAACAAATAACAACAACTAGTTAACAACAAATAATAAAATTACAATACAAGATAATAAAATTACAAGACAATAAATAAAAGAGACAAGATAAAAATAACCCACAGCTTCATTGATCTTCCACTTAAAAAGCTCTCACTACAATTTTCATGGAGGAAAGAATGAACAAGAAGAAGAAACTAAGCTAAGTCCTAACAAAGAAAGAATGGAAATCAAGATATTTGGCTTGGCACAAAACTGGGCTATTTATAGGCTGAGTGCTGAAACCCTAGGGCTACATTCTGGCCCCATATGAAATGTCCAAACTAACCCAAAATTTTGGTCAAATGATGACACGAAACCGCGGCGGATCCGCCGTGAAAACCCACATTTGGCGGCGGTTCCGCCGCGGTTTTATGGAATTGGCGTCTCGTATTTTCTGGGTTTCCTTGTTTTGCTATCTTATGTTGTTATACATGTCCCAAATGGCAAATGGCTTTCACAATTTCTTCAGATCTGCACAGTCCAAACATAGCTTCACTTTTGATTGATTTGACCTTTCTCCCTCGAGCTCTGCGCACCCATTGATTCTTGTGCTGCCCCTCTCGTGCTCTGTGCTTGTCCGAGACACGAATGACCACTGTCATATGTCTTGTCTCTGGAACTGGTACGCGGCACTGGACGGATATGGATGACCGGAACCCGGCTTTATCTGTTGTCAACAGATGTTCTGTATTTAGGCGTAACAGTGGAGATTTTGTATCAATTGCGTTATTTTAGACTAGGAACCTGTAGCCTGTAAATATGTAGCAAACACGGATTAAAAGCACCTACCAATAAACAAACGAGCATAAGAATGGACGGTAGTAAAAGCAATATTCTGGTATGAACAATGCATCAGGACGCGCAGGCGTCCAATACGGTGGTCTCAGGTACCCTATCAGTATGTTCTGTTGACGCACAAGTATTGTTCGATCCCGGATCCACGCACTCGTATGTCTCCATACATTTTGTACCGAGTTTGGGCAGAGAGTCTGGGTTGCTTGATCAGCCACTTGTTGTGACCACTCCCGTGGGAGAGTCGTTTGTGGATAGGCACGTTTTCCGATCATGTGTTGTCCGTATTGGCGAGAGAGAGAGTTGCCAGTCGACTTGATCCTTCTTGAGATGTTGGACTTTGACGTTCTGTTGGGCATAGATTGGTTAGCCACGTGCTATGCGTCTGTGGACTGCCGCGAGAAGACGGTTAGATTTTGTTTTCCCGGCGAGTCGGCTTTTGTTGTGCAGGGTGACCTTGGTGCCACCCCTCACAGATTGATTTCTTCTCTTCGCGCTGGACAGCTTTTGAGGAAGGGATGTCAGGGATTTCTAGCCTATGTTTGTGATACTAGAGCTACAGATGTTCCGTTGGACCCGGTTCGGATTGTTCGCGAGTTCCCTGATGTATTCCCTGACGAGCTTTCTGGGCTACCGCCTGAGCGCGATGTTGTGTTTTGTATTGATTTGATTCCCAACACGGGGCCTATTTCCATACCACCTTATCGGATGGCTCCGGCGGAGCTTAGTGAGTTGAAGAGTCAGTTGCAAGATTTGCTGGATAAGGGACTTATTCGACCCAGTGTTTCTCCTTGGGGTGCTCCAGTCCTGTTTGTCAAGAAGAAGGACGGAAGTTTACGTTTGTGTATCGACTGCCGCCAACTGAACAGGGTGACCGTGCGGAACAGATATCCTTTGCCACGCATCGACGATTTGTTCGACCAGCTTCAGGGGGAAGGATATTTTTCGAGGATCGACTTGCGATCAGGATACCATCAGCTGCGGGTTCGACAGGAGGATATACCGAGGACAACTTTCCGCACGCGCTACGGCCATTATGAGTTTTTGGTGATGTCGTTCGGACTCACCAATGCGCCAGCAGCATTCATGGACTTGATGAACCGTATATTCAGGCCGTATCTTGACTTGTTCATCATTGTATTCATTGATAATATCTTGGTGTATTCCCGGAGTAGAGTGGAGCACGAGCAGCACCTGCGGATCATACTACAGACTTTAAGGGAGCACCAGCTTTTTGCTAAATTCTCTAAGTGAGCGTTCTGGCTGGACAGCGTAAACTTCTTGGGTCACGTGATTACACGGGATGGTATATGTGTGGACCCGAGAAAGATCGAGGCCATTCAGAGTTGGCCCAGACCTACATCCGTTACTGAGATACGCAGCTTTCTAGGACTGGCCGGCTACTACAGGCGATTTGTACAGGATTTCTCCCGCATTGCTGCACCTTTGACCGGTTTGACCCGGAAGGGAGTTCCTTTCGATTGGACGGAGGAGTGCGAGTACAGTTTTCAGCAGCTACAGACTTGTTTGACTACGGCGCCAGTGTTATCATTGCCTTCAGGATCAGGCGGTTTTGTGGTCTATTGTGACGCTTCACGAGTGGGGCTAGGGTGCGTATTGATGCAGCATGACAGGGTGATCGCCTATGCTTCGCGACAATTGAAGAAACATGAACAGAACTACCCCATTCATGATTTGGAGATGGCTACAGTGGTCTTTACACTTAAGATCTGGCGACATTACTTATACGGCAAGTCGTGCCAGATATTCACTGATCACAAGAGCTTAAAGTATATATTTCAGCAGCGAGACCTGAATCTCCGACATCGCCGTTGGATGGAGCTAGTAAAAGACTATGATTGTGAGATCTTATATCACACGGGCAAGGCTAACGTAGTAGCGGATGCTTTGAGCAAGAGGCCCGAGGGTAGTCTATTTTGCTTGAGCGCAGTACAGAGGCAGTCATCGGCAGATTGGCAGACTTTATGCGACAGCCGAGTGCAGTTCGAGTTCACGCAGATCGAGGGACAGCTTGCGCATGTTCGTGCATGCCCACAGTTGCTTGACCATATACATGAGGCACAGTACAGTGATGACCGTTGTTCAGAGATCATGGCACAGATTGGATAGGGCAGATTCTCCGAGTTCGTGATCGATGATCAAGGGATATTACGATTTGGATCTAGACTGTGCGTACCATATGCTGAGGGACTGCGGCGTGATATTCTTGAGGAGGCACATCGATCGGTGTACAGTGTCCATCCCGGTTCCACCAAGATGTATCATGATATGAGAGAGGTCTACTGGTGGAACGGAATGAAGAAGGACATCGCAGACTTCGTGTCGAGATGCCTGACTTGCCAGCAAGTCAAGGTCGAGCACCAGAGGCCCGCAGGAGAGCTACAGCCGTTACCCATTCCGGAGTGGAAATGGGAACAGATTTCGATGGATTTCGTTGTGGGTATACCCAGGACTAGGCAAGGGTATGACTCCATTTGGGTGATCATGGATCGTTTGACGAAAGCGGCTCACTTCCTTCCAGTGAAGACAACTTTCGGATTTGCTCAGTACTCCTAGATTTACATCAATGGGATTGTACGACTGCATGGGGTCCTGACATGTATTGTGTCCGACCGAGGCACCCAGTTTACCAGCCGACTATGGCAGAGGCTTCAGGAGGCCTTGGGCACTCGCTTGAGTTTCAGCACAGCATTTCATCCACAGACCGACGGCCAGTCAGAGCGGACTATTCAAACTCTCGAGGACATGCTCCGAGCGTGCGTTTTAGACTTTGGTGGTAGCTGGGATCATCATTTACCCTTGGTGGAGTTCTCCTACAACAACAGTTTCCAGGATACTATTCAGACCGTACATTTCGAGGCCTTGTATGGAAGGAGATGTAGATCGCCCGTCTGTTGGACAGAGCTCAGTGAGAGCAGTATTTTGGGGCCACAGATCGTACAGGAGACGACAGACAAGATACAGCTGATTCGAGACAGGATAAGGACAGCTCAGAGCAGGCAGAAATCGTATGTTGATAGACGCCGCCGCAGATTAGAGTTCGCATTTGTCAACCACGTTTTTCTGAGGGTCTCTCCAATGAAGGGAGTGATGAGGTTTGGACGAAAGGGGAAACTTAGCCCCAGATTCATAGGTCCTTTCGAGATCCTCGAGCGTGTGGGCGCAGTAGCATACCGTTTAGCTCTTCCACCAGACTTCCCAGATGTTCACCCCGTATTCCACGTGTCGATGCTTCGCAGATACCTACATGACCCTTCATACATGATTCAGCATCAGACCGTTCAGCTCGAGCACGATCTTTCGTTCACCGAGCAGCCAGTCGTGATTTTGGACCGGCAGGTGAAGAAGCTTAGATCGAAGGTCTTGCCATAAGTGAAGGTGCTTTGGCTCAGCCCTAATGGTGAAGAGATCACTTAGGAGGCCGAGGGCGAGATGCGGAAGAAGTTCCCTCATCTGTTTGAAGGTATGCGTTGCTTTATAAATTTAAATTCGGGGACGAATTTCTTTAAGGGGGGAAGATTGTAACACTTTAGAATGTGTTTAGTGGCTAATTATATTTTAATATGTGGTTTTTAATAAAAAGTTTACCAAATTGATTTTCAAGTATTTTATCAAAATTAATAAATATTTTTCTAGAATTTTCCTAGGCTTGCACAAACTTGTGCATGTAAACTAGGGTTGAAATTTAGGATAAGCCATGTTTATCAACCATGGTATACTAACCCATCCTTATTAAGTTAAAATGATTTTAATTAAGGGTTTTTTTTTAAAAATGAAATGGGATTTAAAATTTTCTTTTGGTTGATTTGGGAGAGAAAGAGAGAGAGAGAGAGAGAGAGAGAGAGAGAGAGAGAGTGCATCATGGCAATGCCATGCTTGCATTAAATGAGAGAGAGAGAGAGGGAGTGCATCATGGTTAGTGCCCATGCTTGCATTTAATGAGGCAAGAGAAGATGAGGGCTTAACTCTCTTGTGTTATTATTTTCTTTTGTTTGCATCACACTCTCATAATTCTCACTCTCTCACTCTCTCACTCACACAACAGCAGCACCAACAGCAGCTACATCAGCAGCAGCTTCAGCCCCAGCAGCAGTGCAAGCAGCAGCAACACCAAGCAGCAGCAGCAGCTCCTTGCAGCAGCAGCAGCATACGTAGCAGCAGCACAAGCAGCCCCAGCATCAACACCATCAACAACAACAATAACAACAACAACAGCTTCAGCTGAAGCAACAGCAACAGCATCAGCTTCAGCAACAACAGTTTCAGCAGCACAGCAGCAGCCCCAGCAACTGCAGCACCCTCTTCCTCTTCTCTTCTTCTCCTGACCCTGCATCATAGGGTCGAGTGAGGTATAACCTCTGAGCTCCTTTTCCATGTTTGCTAGACTTGTGTGTTGGTTTAGCTTAATTAGTGTTAAATTGTGTTTACTAGTGCTAGGTTGTGTTTTGATGTTAGATCTAGTTAAGTTAGAGTGTTTAGAGCTTAATCAACCCTATTAGGTGTTATTTATCCTGTTTTAGCCTAGTAGTGTCGCTAGAATCAGTTAGATAGCCTTAAGTCGCTAACTTGAAACTTTAAAATACGGTTTTTGCACATATCATAGGATATTGTGATCTGCTACTATTGTGTGCATTCTGTAAGTGCACGGCAGCGCCCCGGCCGTCAATCCGAGGCCAAAATGCAGAAACGAAACTTTTCTTCAACTTTAGAAACGGTGCTACCGCGTACCAAAAACCCGAATCGGGCCATTAACCTAATGCTAGCAAACTAGAGAATGGGTAGAATGCTATACCGAGCGATCTGTGTCCTTCGGTCTTCGGCCTCCATCCCGATCTCCTCACGGAATCTCCATTCTTCATCTCCTCGTCGGAAAGGGCACCACATCACCGAGTCTTTTTACGGGCTCCCACCTCTGGACCGAGGTAACTCGGACACGAAGTTGGCAAGCCGACGTGTCCAAGAATGCTGTAGGCTAAGTGTAGAATGGTTTGTCTCATGGGATTATGTGAAGTTTCCATAATGAAGTGGAGAAGGAGCTGAGCTTTGGAGAAGGATGGTGTATCTTGTTGCAAGCCAAAATGTGATATGAATAAATTTCCCACCACAAGAAAATGAAAAATCCTTTCTCTCCAAGAAGTGGCCGGCCATGACAAAGAGAGAGGAAAAATCAAAAAGGGTGAGCTAAAGAAAGAAATGTGAGGAAATGAGGAATTATGGTAACACCAAATTTCCAAATCAATCCTATCAAAATCCATCACAATAAATGCAAAGGAAAGAGCACAAGAAAAGCATCAAAAGATGCTAGAATAATCATGAACCATCCATGTTACAAATAACACCCTCCATATAGCTAATTTGCACATTTGCAAATTAGCCCCTCCATCAAATTTCAGCCAAAGAAAGGAAGAAAGGAAAATGGCCGAAACGGAATGCAAATTGACAACTTCAAAAAACTGATCCAGTAATAAATTACTAGAAAACCCCGCGACTGTATATACATAGCCGCATTTGTATTCCGACCGAATACAAATACAATGAGACAAAATCTACACTGTACAATACTAGGATCCGGCTTAAACCAAAGCCCGCTAGTATTATCCGTCCGATCATGATCCGTGCAATACCGCACGTATATGATCGAATCCTGCCATATATCCATACGGCCTCTACAGCGTTTCGCCCGAAACTTGAGAAACTGTCTGTGGGGGACTCTAAAAACTCGTCAATACTTTTGGCTGTGGATTTAACCACTAGCACGTCAGAGGTATTAGCCATACGTAACGGGCTACAAGGTATTGAACAAAAGGGACATCGATGAGCGAACTCATCCTGACACCCTACTGAGCTTGTCAGTGACAATATCCGTACATTCTGGTCCGTTCGTCTATGAGCATCGCATGGCAGGCCTAGGGGGTTGGTAAAAGTCAGACCCCCAAAAGCGGTACAAGTCGTGTCGGAGTGTAGCCCAGAACACCCTGAGATACTACTGGAATACCTACCAAAAAATCTCCTGCCTTGGACAAGGACTTCGTGTAATGGCTCTCCTAAACACAGCGCGACCTCACCCCCAATACCGGGAGAGACGAACCCCTGCAGATCCGCTCACTGCCTCCATGTGGCTCGGGACTGTACCCAACTAAAACCTGTTTGCACGACTCCTTTGAGCCGTGGTAGGGTAGTAATCAAAGTACAGTGGGAACTCACACGAGACAAATGACGATCTCAGGTCGATGAACTAACCTGTACACATGTCACCAAGGAACTGCTATCTGACGTCAGGTATAAGACCAACTAGCATGTTCCCGGCGAGTCCTATCCGGTGTACTCATAACCCAATGAGCACCTGTATACATCTTAGGTGAACCAACTGACACCAGTGGCTTGTGAGACCAGCCACCGCCCCTCGTCGGGGTCTCGACTGTATACACTAGTCTACTCTGGAGTATCGATGCCCTGTCTCGAAACTCCCACGACTAAGGATCTTTTAAGGATGTGCTTATAGACCCCAGCTCCCACGTATATGATCGCCATCATACTGCTGGCAGTCAAGCAAGAATCCTAGGGGCTCTATCAATGTGTAATAGTGATCAGTAATGTCACCTAAAGCAGTACACGATGATAACGATAAACCAGATAGCATACTATCATCTCGAGTAAGACTGTCCTGCCGGCATATGACCTCCCTCAATCATTGCAATCACGTGCCTGTGATCCAATAATTGACTCTGAGGGGACTATATCCAACAATCTCCCACTTGCACTAAAGGTTAATTATTGCGATGTTGCATACTCACAGCCCGTGTGATACCGAACACCCAACTCCTCTACTAATCAGTCTTACAAAGCCTGTTTGCGAAACTATTGCGTTCGAGGAATAGCCTCAGTGAGTGGATCCGCCATGATGTTTCTTTCTTTGTCTCTCTTTATCTCAAGTTCGCGGAGAAGGCCATCTCCCGAAATGAGCAATACCTGTCTTAGAATATGTCTGGATATCTGATGGGACCTAGTTCATAAATGAACTCCAAATCCAAACTTCTTAGACTGTATCGTCAACTGAACTTAATCAGTATCCTGCGCCATGCCTTCCTCAGTATCCGTCCGGACCACCTGTCCAAAATACTGCCCCTCGTCAGAGGGAAACTATAACTCTGACAGTCACTCTGTCATTCAGGTCACCTTGGAAGCCTGAAATGATAACTGTCTCCTCAAAGAGGCTGTTGTTATCATATCCCTAGAACATCCACTTATGTTCTAAAACTGCTTCCTAATGTTTCTCCAGGATAGGATCAATATCAACTTATTGCATCTACTGCAAAAACAACTGGTATGGTACTTGACATCTCATGATTGACTCAATTGCCTAAGCAAGTGATCTGCCAATCATGCACATCCCTCTCCCCTTTAGTCTGTAAGACACCTTTAGAGAGGGCCACTCCATCACCTGCAGGTACACTACCGTGCCAGGAGTCGTCCATTCTAAAACACCTTTAGAATGTTGTCTAAGTACCCTGATTGGGACACTTCCCAAATCTAGATCTAAAACCATAGATCTAGTAACCAGAATGTCTGATATTATATCTATATCCTATGTGGAGAAACCACTGTGTGACAACCAAAGTATAACCGATCGTAGTATAGGAATTTCACTTCCTACTCTATGTATGTCATCCAAGTACCAGGACATCACACCCTACTACCTTCTTAACAGATCCATCCCCTATTCTGATGAAGTCAAACCCATGACTGTCACATCAGAAATAGATGATCTATCTCCGCTATATCTGCTTTAGTCTATAAATAGACATAAGCCACTTGTCCACTATGCTTCCTCTGCTCCCACTGACTACGACAACCCTCTGGCAGAGTCATATACATGTTCACTTCTAAAGCTAGTTTAGAACGACACTATACTTATCCTCCTGCCGGGTCTCATAGCTTGGAACAACAGTAGTGTCAAAACTGGGTAAACAAGAACCTCCCTGTCACCGTCCTTGAGGTTACCGGAGTACCTCTCGGGTGCCTGAGGTTACCCACCATATCTGCGGAGTGGCCAATGGAATGTCAAACTAGATTGAATCTTTAGGTTCCTATCAAATTTTCAGTAATCGTTTACGGTTCTGGAATTACTTCCAGTTCTACCATACTCCCACTACTGTTTTCTGAAAAATCCATTTTACTAAAACTGTGGCGAGTCAAGAACAATATCACTATTGATCTTCCAAATGGTAGAAAATCAACCCTCGTCATAGCCCGGGTCAACCCACAAACAGCCATTACAGAAACATGCCTTGAGTTGTCCAGAGTCTGGTTTTAAGCATAAGCTGGACAACTCCCCGTACCTTAACAATGTCAAGATATGAACTGTTCTATATCCAATATAGAAACAGAGGCACTAATTTAATTGGAACCAGATTCAAATCATGCAGCTGTCTCCAGTGCAAGTCAACTAAATGGAGAGAGGCCGATCGGCATTACTAAACTTAGGAATACTTCCAATTATGAGTAACCTAAAAGAGAAGCAAGTTCTCTTAAAATCATTACTATCATCTGAATACCACACACAAGTATCTACATCTTCGATCACTTTGAAGAATCCTGATACTTGCAATACCTGGTTCTCTACTTTACTCTTATACCTATAACTTCTCAAAACTTAGACCTTGTATTTCTACGAAACACATGTTTAAGAACTAGAGAAGTCACAAGTAAACAGAATATAGTACGAGTACCAATCCCTCTGTCCTAATGGACACTGGACAATATACAATACTCTGTATAAGTCCCCTAAGTCTAATAACTCATTCTCTGTGTGCCGTAGGTTGAAAACTGTATTTATGGTTAAGAAGAATTACACCGCTGTTTAATGCTCCTTACCTAACCATCCACTGATATAGGTAAATGTCATGGACATAATTTCAAAAAGGCATATCTCACTCTATAAAATAGACGTACAGATATATCAATTTGAAATTGGTGCATAACAGCGGATATTCAAAACCAAATATTTGCCGTCCGGCAAACAACCCAGGCGATTTCCTCAAATATCACCAATTACAACGAATTCCGATATAATGAGGATGATCGCCTAATTCCCAATAACTTACTCCCACTCATCATCTGTAAGACCATACAGATGTGAGAATCATACCTGGTAAATACATACCCTGGAGCAAGTGTCTAATTGGGAAATCAGTTTTCTTTTAACAATACACAGTGAAATTGAAATATGTAAATGTTTCGAAGGGGTATCCGGGTATTCCTAGTAATGCCTCTTCCATTATCAGATTCACAACTGAAACCGTATATTTCTTTTCCATCTCTCCAAATCCCTTCATATGTCTTTAGTCATTACCATCTGTACACCCTTTAGGCTAAATGGTTTTCTTCCTTTCCTACCGTTCGGCACCAGCCTGTGGTTTGGAAGAAGACTATCCAATAAGCATAATGGGTGTACTGTCCTAATCCTAGGAGCACTCGCAATGCGTGAGAAGGTAAAGATAAAAGACAACTGAATAAAACCTTATTCCTATTTCTCCTGGACCAGAATCCATCCCCGAACTGGAACAAGTTCTTTCGAGTTCGTATATAACCATACGATGGAGTATCCAAATAACTGTGGATCTTCGTAGTGATACGGAGTGTTCTGGAGAAATACAAAGGTGAAGTGGGAGTGGTAATGAAATACTTGGTCTGGTCGTGAATAGCAGTCGCAATTTACTTTGCCCTCCTTCTAATCCCTTTATTTGTCTTTACTTAATACCTTCTGTACACCAAACTTAGGCTAATCGGCTTTCTTCTTTCCCTACCATTCGGAACCTGCCTATGGTTTGGAAGAAGACTATCCAATTAGCGTAACAGGTGTACTGTCCTAATCCAAGGAACACTCGCAACCTGAGAGAAGGTAAAAGGAAAAGACAACTGAATAGTCCTATTCGTTTTCTCCAGAACCGGTAACCATCCTCGAATAAATTCCTTCGAGTTCGTATATAACCATACGATGGTTTTATCCAATGGAAGTGGATGTTCATAGTAATACGGGGTGTCCTGGAGAAAAGGGTAAAAGTAGGAGTGGCAATGAGGTATGCAACTCTGACAATCCAAAAGCCAGTGTTTTAAGAAGGTTCGGTCAACTTGGTCACTGAGTCATAGTCTGGGGTCGGGCCATGGTTGCTGCCAAAGAGAGAGAGAAAAGAAACACTCAGCGTGCACTCTAACCTAGATCAGAATGGTTGTCACTTTATCTAGTCAGGAAACCTCCCACTGTAACGTTAAATTCTCCTCCAAACCTGAAAGAAGAATTAGTCGGGATCACCCAAGGAGTAAACTAACTCATCAGTGGGAATCAGGATCCAACTATCATCGCATGATAACGTGATGGAATCCACTCACGTTATCACACTCCAGAAGGTATGCGCATATCTGGCAAGTTTCAGTTTCTTTAGAAACTCTCGATGTGATTTTTTCCCCATGCTCTTATGACCTTGACTAAGGCCAACAAATCATAAGTCACATGTCAAGTTCTACCCGTCATTGTCCAGGTTAATTTGAACCCACCCGTACAAGCCCTTGACTAGGGCCAACAAGGCTGTACGACTGTCCCAAACCAACGTATCTATCTATGCAGCAGAAAAGTAACAAATAGCTACCATACATTATGCCTTGACTAAGGCCAACAAACATAGCATGAATACTAAGTGCTACCTTTCTGAAATGACGGAGGGCTACGAATGGTTTTTGGTGAAAAACCTTTAACGTAATGAACTTGATATCGTTGAAGGAACTGCATAGCTTTTATAAAAATATAGTGACGAAAACCTTTGATAAAAAGGTCACTCCCGGTGAAGGGATCTCGGCTCTTTCCCCGTAGAATGAGGTGCAGGATAATCCAACTGAATACCACAATGCAAAGCAAAAGGCAATCGGCTATAGTGAAGTTATTACCCTGACGCAAACTTCTGTCCAAGGGGTCACTCCCGGTGAAGGGATCTCGGCCCTTGCCTCGTCAACTGAGGCATGAACCATAAACGAGGCCATACATCCCTACTCTGGCCGCAATTTGTGGCCAGAATGGATTAATCTACGGCCAAGTGAGGGAGATAGGGTCTCGGGTCTTCAAGGTAGCATCTAGGTCACCTGCACACATCTCTGTAATCGCTAAAAAAATTTCAGGTGCCCCGAGTCATAGCAGATATCTAATTATCACCACAATTCCCACAAAATACGGTATCGGGGATTTTCTAAGTTTGTGAAATGGGGTTTTAGTCTCAGGTTTTGGTCTTTAATCAAACATTAAAGGGGTTTATAGTCTCTACTAATCCTCAATTGCACCATCACAACACATAAAATCTCCTAAACCCTAAGTTGGAATTCTCAAACATCATCAAACCTCACTAAAACACTTCTAAACTAATATGGGTGCTAAAGGAATTAGATTACTACACTAAAGGTAGAGAAAGTACCTCATTTGGAAACTGAAGAAAATTCTTGAGTTGCCCTAAGTCTTCAAAATCCAATTTTTCTTGATCTCCCATGCTTGTAATGAGCTTGTGCATGTTTTTAGTGAAGAGGGTGAAGTGTTTTGATGTATTTTTGGTAGTGTTGTGAGGGGTTGAGGTAGTGGAGGGAGGAGGGCAGCCATAGGGTTGAGAGGGAGAGAGAATGATGAAGAAAAAAATGGAGGGAAACAAATGGGAGACAAGTCAATTGACCCCTCACCTCACTCTCTTCTCTCTCATGCCCATACTCTCTTCTTTTCTTTTCTTTTCTTTTCCTCTCATTTTCAAAAACAAAGCCATGCTACAAATAAAAAGAATGACATGGTAAAATAAATATAACAAATGCTAGCAAATATGATATGGTGCATGTCACATGCACAAAACACAATCAATGTGTGATTAGTGAACACTAATCAAGTTTAGAAATAAACTTGTATATAATTAATTATAATAAAATTATAATTTACCTAAATCATATAATATCCTTTCAAAATCAATATTCAAATGAGATTTTCCAATATTTTCCGAATTATTGGTATTTAATTATACCGTATCATTAAAATATTCATAATATTTATTATTTAATTATATAATTTCCCAAAATAACATTTTATTTCTCTGAAATGTTACAAATTGCCAAGCTTCACCATCATCTTTGGACATGAAATGGTATTGACAAATGGTTTCAAGCATCTGCTTTGTCGCTGGATTAATACCCTCATATATAATTCGACAAAGGTCCCATCTATTAATTCCATGATAAGGGCATTGGACAAGTAGATCTTTAAACCGTTTAAAGCATTTCCAAAATGGTTCGTTGGGAAGCTGGGTAAACTGGTTAATCTCGCTTCGAACACGGGCAGTCTTATGATTAGGATAAAATTTCTTAAGGAATGCTATAACGAATTCATACCAATTGGAAATAGAGTGTGCGGCAGTGTTATAAAGACATTTTTCTGCTAGATCGCATAAAGTAAAAGGGAGAAGACGTAATCTCATAGAATCCACAGAAAGTTGTGATGTACCCATCATTGCGCTTACGTTTTCGATTTTGATGATAAAAACGTATGCGTCTTCAGACTCAAGCTCGTGAAATTTGGACAAAAGGTTGATGAAGTGGGGTTTAATTTCAAAATTATCCCCATTGGCTTGTGGAAGGGAAAGACAAGTTGGGAAGGGACCGCATATAGGGTAACATCTTTATTGGAGAGAGATGCACGGTAGATTCTGTGCACCTACGGGTGGTGGCAGGGTGGTGTTATAATCTGATGGAGAACCGTCCATCTCGGTCGATGCGTTGTGTAGAAGGGAAAAAGAAAATGAAGAAGTACTGACTTCGGAATCTATAGCAGAAACGCGGACAAGACGGGCACTAGAATCCCGTATCCAGCCTAGCATGCACTAAGTGGGTTTAGCGTAAGTGGCAGCGTGTGTGAGAAATTAAAAAGGTTTGTTTTGAAAAATGTCGGACGTGAGACAAATCACACAAAAAATACGTAAACAACCCTAGAACTAAAGTCACCTAGGTCAAGTCACTAGACCGCTCCTAGACTTCCAAAGGACAAGCCACAGGATCAATCCTCTACCACCCTTTATCGCTCTTGTGGCCAGATAAGTGCCAGGTAAGTGGGAGATATCTGCTATACGAATCATCGAAAATAGCACACCTAATTAAGTAACCACTTTCCTAGACACACTTCCTTAGACACAACAAAAGAAATGCGGATAAGCGATAGATTACCCACGACCCTCCTCTGTCCTAATTGAGCGCGACGGTCCTTAGAGTTTTGGTCTAGATATTTTTTAATTAATGTAGGGTTATGCGAATGCTTGTTTTGTGATTTGTGGGGCCTAGGAAGGGTGATCAAATCCCCACCTAATCTGAATTTTGGTCTTGCCCCTTAAAGTCTGTATTAAAAATATGCAAAAACAAACCAATTACAAAACACGCAAAAAGATTTTTTTTGAGCGGCGATATTTTGCAAAGAATTCTGTAGGAAATAAAATTATTGGATTTCCATAGGAGAGAGAAAGAGTTGAGAAATATACCAGAGGATTTTGGCTAAGCAAGACCACCAAGTGGCCGCCGTTCCGCGGCTAAAGTCACAATATTGTGGCGGTTCCGCCGCACTATGGTGCTTTCTTCTAATGAATTTTCTACAGTACCCTTCTAAGTTCCTCTGGGTCTTGATGAATGTCTTTGAATCTTTATCTACTCGCTACAGTGACTCCATACTCCCTCGCAAAAATCATACACTAATCGTTAAATACACAATTTGCTGTTTTATTTTATTTTTATGATATGGATTGAATAAGAATTCAACACAAATAGCAAGGAAAAAAACTATGCACGTATCCCCGGCAACGGCGCCATTTGATTGATCTGTGAAAAGTTTTTGTAGTAATTAACCGCAATCAATAACGGTGTCGCGTGAAGCTAGTCGAGATGAGTACGAGTCATCCGCAGGGATGCGTGAAACTTTTAATCTTGTTTTAGACGAGTTGATTAGAATAAAAAAATATAGAGAATAGTTGTAGATTCTAGATCTATATTAAATATGAATGTAGAATTTATAGTTCTAAGATCTAGTTTAAATACAGATATAGATTTTATAGGGAAAAGGCTTGTAGGGTTCGTTAAGATTTAGTAGTCTTGACTAATAAAGATGACTCCTTTTATCTTTTGATAGATTTAAAACTAGATTAATAGTGATGAATGAGGATTAGGCTTCTTGTAAGAAACTAGGATTTCCCCACTATTGACCCTTTTCCCTTCATTGATCTCTATTCATGTCTAGCTCTTAACAAAACAATTGTTAATCTGATCTCAAATCGCGGTCAAAACTATCAATAAATTGATAGCGCACCCGATTAGGATGTTAAAGATTCTTTTGCTAAAGTTTATAAACTTCATAAGACGTAAAAGAAGTTAAAATATTTTCTCATCCATTATTCTACCCTAATCCTACGAACCATATCAAACGGAGAATTACTCGCGCATGATGGAGATAGAAGAAGAAGAACGGATAGAGATCATAATGTAAATAAAGAAAATAAATACTAAATAATTAAACTAATGATCTACCTTTATTAATCAACTTCAAAAGTACAAATCCTATAAATTTAGATTACAAGAGGAAGAAGTTGCTCACGATCTCTGCCTCGTAGGAAGTAGATGTTCCGTCGAATCTCACGTCACTTTATAACGTCGAATCGTGGACTTGTCGTGGATCACTTGTTCTTTGACGGTGATTTGCTTCGTGTAAAAGGTGATGATTTCTAGCTTTAGCCCTCGGTCATTTATATAGCCCTAGAAGAAGATACCCTAGATCCCAAGTATTAGGGTTTGTTGAGAAGATCCTACCCACAAAATCCAACACCCTAATTCCTCAATAATGTCGTGGATCCTCCGCACTTAGAATGATTTAGCCGCGGAAGCGTGATGAGTTGGAGAGATCATGGTTCCAAACTTACGGGGCCTTCTCATAGTGACATGTGGAGATTTATATGATGTCTGGATTCTTGAAATATTCTCTGAGGCTCTGCCAGTAATGATTTTATAATTTAATTAAATTTCATCGGCATATTTTTGATTTCCGACATCCCGATCTCCTGACTTGAGCTAGATCTTGCACAATATCTCCATAAATAATGTTAGTAATATTTTTTATAGAGATATTATTCTAACCATTTGTATGATATTATATCTTTTAAAGAATCTTGATTAGAATATTTGATATGATATGCATAATAAAAAAATATTATATAAATATTATATGCATATATTTTCCTTCTATATAAACATATAGTAAATAGTATTTTACAGATAAACCCAAATATGTTTCATATTTATAATAAACACCTTTAAATATTTAAGAAAAGTAAGGAAAATATTATATCAAATGTGCGATATTTTCGACCAAACAGTGCTTTACCAGATGGATGTGATACGCCGTAATTCATGCCTTGGCGGGAGAGAATCTCGTCCATTGGAAAATTTTCGTTGAGGCTATAAATAGAGGAGCCTTAGGCCCCACTTAAGCACTCCTGTCGATTTGCTTCTAGTTGTCCTTGTCTCCTCCCCATTTTCTTTGTCCGATCTTCGTGGTCCATTGTTTTCTGATGGATAGTAATACGTACAACATCCGAGATATCGTAACACGTAACGACGTCTACCACTACGATTTCGACAGTTGCGATGCGACATACGAGGCTGTGATAGGTCATCTGGAGCGTCATTGTGGGCTGTTACTCCTACGCCTCTCTTCTCTCTTACAAGTGCTCATCTACGTGATATGGAGGTCTTCCCCTGTCCTTTTCAGGCCGTTATCTCAACAATCACTGGAGGGGGCCATGGATAAGATGTGTACGTGTTAGTTATATGTATGCCTTAGAGGCCATTACTATACATATGATGTACATTGTAGTGGATGCTTGGACATATATAGGGAGGAATTTCTTGCTTGACATGATAGTATGCTATCTGGTTACTCTTTATCTTAACATGTACACCGATTGTCTCTCTGTTACATGTTGGTAAAGCCCTTAGGATATGTACTTGACTACCTAGATTATGATGTGGATCATACTAGTGGGACAAAGGTAGTCGGTAAGTACATCCTTTAATGTCCCTAGTCATGGGTGTATCGAGACGGGGCATCGATATACCAGAGTAGACTAGCGTATACCTTCTCGACCCATGTAGATGGGCGATGGATGATCCCATATCCATTGGTGTTTGAAATCAGAGATGATATATGGGTGCTCAGTGGAGTTTGGGTACACTGGACGGACTTGCCGAGAACTCCCAGATGGTATTATACCTCACGTCAGATGGAAATTCTCTGGTGACACTGGTACGGGTTAGTCTATCGACCCGAGATCGTCATAGAGTGTTGTGTGATTCCCACTGTGCTTTGATTTCCATCTTACCACGTTCAAGAGAACATGAAAAATGGTGGTTTTGGGGTACAGTCCCGAGTCACATAGAGGCTATGAGCGATAAGAGGGGATTCGTCTCTCCCGGTATTAGGAGTTGATGTTGCGCTGTGCTCGATTGGCTATAATATGAAGTCCCTGGCCAGGGCTGATTCTGAGATTTACTGGTAAGTGTTACCGGTAGTTTTTCGACCTGTTATGAGCCTCACATCGGCACGACTTATCGAGTTACTGGGGTCTGACGTTTACCACCCCTAGACGAGATATGCGACATATCATACGAAAAGACCGGACTGTACGGTAAGTGATACTGATTGGATTCGCTGGAGTATGAGCAGGCTTGCTTGTTGATCTTCTGATCGCTCAATACTCGGGTGGCCGTTACGTTTAGCACGCCTCTTGCAGCTTGTAGGTGTTTGATATGATCATCACCTACTGCCGGCGTATTGACAAGTCTTTAGAGTCCTACACAGAGGTTTCCTGGCTCAGGCGAAATGGAGTAGGAGCACATATGTGATGTGCGGGACCGAGAGTAATACGAGTATGTGATACCATATTCTATTCTCATGATTTGTGTTATCGGCCGGGTATATGTGATATAGCCGGGTTATCGAATCAAGTGTTGACTCGATAAATTAATACACTATGATATTAGTCGGTTATATGTGATATAGCCGGATTATTAAATCAAGTGTTGATTTGATAATCTAATGTATAATTATATATTTGATATATTAATTTATATTAACTAGTATTAGCTCACTTAAGATTGTTTTTCTCACTTTATGTGCACATAGTGTATATGTGATATATGTTTGTGTACATGGTTGTATCATGCTTGATGATACATGCAAGCATGGGTGTGTGTGTGACTTACACCATGATAATTAAAATGTGAAGGTTTTTATTTATCTTAATAATTCAAAATTAGTGTGAATTTTGTCATGTTTGGAAGCTTGGAGAAGCTTGAAGCATCTTTGACAAAGTCTACTTGTTTTGTCTCACTTAAGATATTTATCAACCTAACCATTTTAATTACCCATGTTTTAGTCTCTACAATGGTTAGTATATGACATTAACTCACCCATGGTTGCTATTCTCACCTCATTAGTTTTCATTCTTGATTTTTAATGGTTGTTTTCTTCATCTCCTTCCTTCTTCAAGCTTACTAGCTCCATGAAACATGAAGAAATATTATGAGAAAATAAAATCTAAAGTGAGCCCACTTCCTACTTCATCATCCTATACACTTGCTTGGGTTGTATAGGGTGTTCTCTTCATAAAGTTCATGACCTGGTGAAGGGTTAGCTTGAGTTTGAGTCTCCTTGACGTAGATCATCTTCGGCCTTGAAGACTACGAGCAAGCTTGTTCATTTCTTCGAGGAAACCCATACTAGAGTTCGGGAGATCCATGATCGCAGCGAAGGGACATCAACACGGAGCTTAGAAGTGAAGGACCAGTCTATAAAGGTTGTATTCCTTGTTCACTTTCCTTTCCAAAGTTGTTTGCTTTTCATTCCGTCGATTTCTAGTTAACGATTCTTAGTTAGGGTTAGCTAAAACGGCAAATTTTTGAATTTGGCATGGACGATGCCTCCCGAAACCTTGCTGCCGTCTTAGGTAACCCTGCAGTACGGCCCATGAGTTAAGCCTGATCTCGAAGAGAAGGCGAGATCGCTCGATAGATATCCTGCGTCGGTCTTTCCAACAGAGATTGATCATACCTTCATGCGTGACGGCGGGAGTCCCGAACGGAACCTCGGCTGCTCTGGTCCATGGACGAAGGCAGAGGGAGCGATGGGACGCTACTTGGGCTCGACTGTCGGATCTCTGCTTTGAGTACCACGATCAATACTTTCACGACCATCTTCCTTCTTTGCTGTAATCGTTAAGAAGTGTTTTCTTTTGTGAGCCCCCGGGCAGTTTTGTAAGGCTGAGAAGCCGAGAATACCCTTATTAATAAAAAAAATCTTTTGATTATGAAATTTTCTTTTCTCAGAATGTCGAACATCAAAAAAATTGCATTCCTACTCTCTAAGGGGTAGGTAGGTCGGTGTCCCTCCTTCCATCCTTCACCCCGGAGTTGAGGTAAGACGGGCGCAGCGAGACTTAGGTCGACTACCTAAAGGCGTGTCCGCATTTTATTCTCCTGAGCAAAGTGCCGATCTGGGCTAATTCTATTGCCTCCGAGCCGAGCGGGAGAAGCCTATTGGCTCGTGCGAGGGCCTAGGATCCGCAATTTGGGTCTCAGCTTGTTGACCAGCCGTTGGTACATTGCCCCAGCGTTATTGAGACCGAAGGGCGTTACCTTGTAGCAGCAGACTCCTCAATCGATGATGAAGGCGGTGAGCTCTTCGTCGGCCTAGTTCATCCAGATTTTATTATAACCAGAGAAGGCATCCATGAAGCTCAACAGCCCATGACCGACCGAGCTATCAACCAGCTGATCTATCCGAGAAAGCGAGTAGTTGTCTTTAAGGCAGGCCTTGTTCAGATCAGTAAAATCAACGCACATGCGCCACTTCCCACTTGCTTTCTTAATCATGACTATATTGGCTAGCCAAGCCGAGTAGTCCAGGTTCCTGATGAAGTCAGCCATGAGTAGTCGGTCCACTTCCTTCTCGATCGCCTTCTATATGACAGGAGCGAAGTTTTTTTTCTTTTGTTGGACCGGCCGGGCTTTTGAGTCAACTCCGAGTTTATAGGAGATCACCTTAGGGTCGATCCCTGGTATGTCCACGGGAGTCCAAGAAAATATGTCGAAGTTGCTTCGAAGGAACTGGATAAGGTTATCCCGAATTTCCCCGGTCAAAATAGAGCCGATCTGTACAGTTTGGCTGTGGTCTCCCTCATTGAGGGGGAACTCAGACAAGCCTCCACTGGGGAACCCCAGATCTCCTTCTCATCATCACGTGTATCCAGCGATTCCCGAGGGCTATGTGGTCCCTCGGATAGATCAAATTCTTTGTCCTCGGTCATCGCCGTGGCGAAGCACACCCTAGAGATTTGCTGATCTCCATAAGCCCGGCCTATCCTTCCATCGCCCAAAGGAAACTTGAAAGCAAGATGGCAGGTCAAGATCTGAGCCTGGAAGGCGTTTAAAATGGGGTAACCTAAGAAGATGTTATAAAATAAGGAACTTGGACGACAAGGAAACTCACCGATATGGTTTGGGTTCTTCCAGCCTTCCCAATGTTAAGAAGGAGATTGATCGTCCCTCGGCTTGGATGGAGTGGTTAGTAAATCCGGAGAGAATGAGCGAGGTCAGTTGGAGATCGGACAGGTTTAACCCCATACGCTGGAAACAATCGTAAAATAGGATATCCGCCGTGCTTCCCGAGTCAACGAGGATTCTCCGGACTTCCTACCGATTTACCCGGGCCGTGATCACCAGGGGATCATTGTGTGGGACGGATATACCATGAAGGTATTCCTCGGTGAAGGTGATAGGAGCAACCTTCTTGCACTTCTTAGAGGGGGAAGCGCCTAAGGTCATGACCGGTCGGATACGACGGGTGTCCTCATTGCTTGCAGTCGAGCCAACAGAAACGACCATGATCTGTCCGACCGTTAACTCTCCATTTGTAGGTTGGTCTGCCTGCTCTCTATCTGCTTGACGTTTATCTCGCACTTACTTTGCTAGGTGACAGGAGCGGATCAGCTTCTCGATATAATCGCGGAGCTATTTGTAGTTCTCGGTCGGGTGTCCCTATAACCGATGAAAGGCGCAGTATGGGCCGCGGAGTCGCTTGCTCGGCCTTTTGATCACCGGCGGGAGCTTGAAGAATCTCTCGCTCTTTGCCTCCTCTAGTAGTTCGTCCTGAGAGAAATTCATAGGAGTGTACTCGTGAAACCTCGGAGAATAAAGTTTCAGACAATCTGTCTTTTTCTTCTCCTCTTGGCCCCGTTTCTTTCGGTCCGTCCGGTCTCCGCGGGGAAGGTTAGCGTTCACCTCGGACTCGAGTTGGATTTTCCGTTCGGTCCAGACTTTTACCTCGGCCATGGTTTTAGGTTGCGCCAATACAAAAAAGCAGAGCCACACTTTGTGCCTAACATCATCTCTTAAGGCGGTGATGATCGTCTCATCCCGGTGCTCGAGTACATCTAAGAGAGCATTGTAGAACCGGGTGACGTAACCCTTTAAAGATTCCTTATCCTCGCTCTTAATGGTGAACAGGTAATCGACCGTCCTCTTTTGTCATCGTTGCCGACGAAAAGACCGAGGAACTAAGTAACTAGCTCGTTGAAGGTTGAGATTGAACGCGGGGTCAGGCCGCGGAACCCGACCCAGATGAGAGTGGTGGGGAAGTGCAACGTTTTGAAAATTCGTTTAGGTTGATTTTTTGTTAATTAGTGATATTACGTGTTTTCCGTAAAAAAACCTAAGATATAATTATTTTTCCATATAAACTTAAATATACCTATTTTAACTATGTAATTTCTTGTATTGGTATTTAATTAGTCACCTATTAATTGCTAGTTTACTTAAATATTTTCCTTAATTATTATTTTAATCGCTCACTTATACACTAAATTAGTGATGATTACAAATTAATATGGGTAAAAACAAAATTTTGCACCATGACACAACTAAAACACATGTTGTAACATGCTCACTTCAAAAAAAAATTCAAGATGGTTCTAGAAAATTCAAAAGAAAATCTTAAATAGAAAATAAAATTAAAAGAATAAAGATAATGAGGTATGGGGGCATGTTTGACTTGGGGTATGGTCACCTCTCTCACTTACTCTCACTCTCTCTCCCTCTCTCATTATGGCCGAAATTTCCAGCAGCTCTCACCCCATTTTTCCATCTCCTTTTCAACACAAAACCCCTCATTTTTCCCATTAAAAATCCACAAAAAACCCACTAATTCCTAGTTAAATCTTCACCAAAATTCCTAAGCCTAAACTAGCTTGGATCTTGAAGCAAGATAGCATTTTGGGAGGCCAAGTTTGCAGGTTAGATCTCCAAATTGTTGTGGTATAAATCTTAACCCAATGGTTATTTTGTTGATTAAGTGCTTTAATCTAATTTATTTAGGTGTTAATATGGTTTTATTTGCAAGTTTGAGTTTTAAAGAGAAGGGTTTGGGTTAAATTTAGGGTTTTTACCCATCATTACTAAGTTAGCTAAATGTAGTTTACTATCTAGTGGCTTTATAAATCTAATCTAGATGATTACCTTACTAAAGTGGCATTTAATTACCCTAATTAAGTGGTTATGCAAGTAAATTTCATGATCAGTGTGTAAAGGTGAGATTTAAAATTTAGTTAATATTTATGTGGCCTAATTAAGATATTAAGTGTAAATTGTGGCCACTAGATTTGCTAAAACATCTCGATTTGCACTGAAATGGTTAATTGTTGCTTACTAGGTTTTTGGAATAAATAGATTTTAATTAAGTTTGAGGTTGGAATGATCTAAAACCTATTTTCTAAAATATTTAGTGTGTTGTGAATGCGCAATTGGTACGATTGGGTTCTAGAATTGATGGTTGCTACGTATAGCGACCCCTAGTTGTGGTTCGAGGCGATGTCGCACGCGGTTTGTGCACCAAGTGCATGCACGTCTAGTTAATGCGCGTTAGTTGCTTTGTACCGTCTTGACTTCACGCTATTTAAATGGTTAACCTCATATATACTCATTGTGCGATTCTAGGATCGGCTGCGGAGACGTTGGACGCGGCGCGGAAAGGAAAGGCTGTGATTGGATCATATTAGCCGAGGCGTCCTGGTGAGTTGATGTACACATCTATAGGGGGATCGTCTGGATGGCGCAAGGCACCCGATAGTTAGGATTACTGGTGGTGCTCGTATTTATATGCGTAGTCCCCTAGTCATTCATCTCATTGCATTGCATCATCTTATATATATATATATATATATATATATATATATATGCATAGTCCCCTAGTCATTCATCTCATTGCATTGCATCATCATATTACTAGTGATATTATCTCATAGGACACTTGCACCATTACCATTGGTTCATGTCGTACGTGCACTATTCTTGCGAACATACACACCATTGGTAATTGCTATGTCAAGAACACTATAGAACTTGCTTAAATCGGCATATGAGCATTTGCATTATTTATGATCTGTAATTTGAAGTTGTATATTCATTTCATCAGGATGGATACGTAGAATTGCTAGTGATATGTATATACATCATTACATCATCACCCATGCATAGTTTTCTAGTCACACATCGTATTTCATATTATTGAAACCATAGGCATTCGTCATCGCCGACATGTTCATATATTGTGATTTTCTTGGAGATTTCCGTGTTTATGAGATTTATGGATTTTAGGGAAAACCGCAAGAATTTAATAAACCTATTATCATTTTTTTAAATGCAAGTTGCGGTTTTCTCGTGATATTATGTATATGTCGTTCACCATGAGTTTTCCTGATTTTTGTTGTTTTCAAGACCCGGTTCGAGGAGTAGGATGATCTGTCTCGGGTACATGGTGGTCCCGGTAAGGTACCCCAGGACAAGAAGCTTGAGTTGTAGACGATGAGCCTGGCAGGGGCAGACTACCTACCGGTGAACTCTGGCACGGCGGAAATCCGGAGGATACTGACCGTAGTCATGAGATTTGATGATACGGACCGATCCGAACTGACGGAGCCTGAGTTATTGAGGATATTGTGTCGAGCTTGACACGGACTTTCTGTCGATTTCATTGATGATACTCCAGTTTATTACACAAAAGTTTTACTGAGATAAGGATACAGATTTTCTCATATCAGTTATATCTGGATTTCGTGTTGATCATCCATTGATGTTGCATTCATACTAGTGCATCGCATCATATTGGTATATGTAGGTTGTGACGTATTTGCGTGCATGCTTACGATAGCCTTATTAGATGTTACTTACTACTCACGAGTTGGCAACTCACCCCGTTATGCCATAGTATCTTGCAGGTCTGACACGTCAGCACAGTAGCGGCGGGCGTACTTCCTTATTTTGCTTCATTTGCATTGACTTGCGGTTTGATCATAAGTGGGTTGCGAGGATATTTTTGTTCCCATCTTGTGTATTATTATTGTATCTAGTATACTCCATCTACCTTATCTACCGTTTTCCATCAGTTGTATATTGAACTTAGATGGTGAGCTTGTGAGAATTGTATGCATTCTATTTCTGGTGTCGATGCTCACTTGAGCCGACGTGGTGTTTTCTTATTTTTTACTTTCAGATGCTTATTTTCCACTGTATGATATATATATATATATATATATATATATATATATATATATATATATATTGCATGTGTAACGCTTCGAAAATCGTTTAGGCAGTTTTTCGGTAATCGGTAAAATAAACAGTCTTTTCGGTAAAGAGTCAAAATAATTATTTTTCAATATAGGCCTAATTATACAAAATTTAGATAAGAAATTGCTAGAAATTAGTTAATAAATTGTCACTTAAAAATTTCTAGTCATTTAAAAAAAAAATCCTTAATTAATTATTTTTAATATTATTTTAAGCTTTTAAATATACATTAAATTAGTGTTAAATACAAATTTAATTGGGTAAATTACACACTTAAGAAGCATTATAAACTAAAATTTAGTGTTAACAAAAATTTTATCAAGACATTCCTAGATTGGTTGTTCTATGGTTTAAAAATGATTTAAAATGAAATTTTTAATAGAAAAAATGATGTGATATGCATTAAATGAGCTTAAAAGATACTTTTTATGTGGAAATTTCCACACACTTCTTCCATTCTCCCCTCCCACATCCCTTTGCCGAGAGTATCATCCTGCAGCAGTCCCCATTTTTCCCCTCTCTTTTTTTCTTCAAATTCCATCAAAATTCATCAAAAATCCATTAAAAATTCACAAATTCCTTCACTAATTCAAACCAAATTCCTATTCTACCTCTTCTCAAACCCTAATTTGTTTAAAACATAGAGAAAGGAGATGTCTTAGAGGCTAGCGCAAGCTAGGGTTCACAACTTGTAAGGTATAATTCTAATCTAGTGTTTAATTTGTAGTTTGAATATGCTAATTTAGAAATTTAAGTGTGAAATTTAGTTATAAATTCTTGTTTAGGAAATTCAAGAAAAGGTTTGAAATTTTAATTAGGGTTTGAAGCTTTGTAAGTGGGTTATAATTAGTGTAGTGGCAATCTAGTGGGTTAGTTTGGAAATTTATGATAGTTTGTGAACGCTATATCGTTAATTCGCGATATTTGCATCGAAATTGATATATGGATGCTTACTAGGTTTTCCATAAAAATTAAGTGGTGAATTAATTGTGATATCTTGACGATATTTATAGCATCTCCTATGACTTTTATGGTGTGTGAATGAGGAGTTTGGTTTAATCGGGTTTTAGTTTTGACGGTTGCCCCGAAACGACGATTTTAGTTAAGGCTTAGTGATTTTCATGTGTTTTCTACGCACGGAGTGCACGTTGTGCCTAACTTGTGAGCGTCGATCTTTTCATATTGTGACTTGCGTCGTTTCATGATGTGTAATCTTATGTTGTGTGTTATGCAATTTTAGGATCGGTTGCGTAAGTATCGGACGCGGCGCGCAAAGGCAAAGCGGTGGTTAGATCAGATTAGCGAGGCGTCCGGGTGAGTAGATGTATACATCTATGGGGAAATAATCTAGATGACGCGAGTCGCCCTATAGTTAGGATCACTTTATTACTTGCAAACTATATGCATAGTTAGTTAGTTAACCATCCCATTCATATGCATATATTTCTAGTTATTCATCTGCTGGCATTACATGATTATTTATATATCTTTGTGTGATATCACCTCTTAGGACACTTACACCATTACCATTGGCTCATGATGCACGCGCACTATTCATGTGAACACACACGCCTTTGGTAATTTCCATACCACGAGCACTATAGAACCTGCTTAGTTCAGTATCAAACGCTTGCATCCTACATGATATATTGAATTGCAAAGCATGCATATACTTCACTTCATTATCATGCTTATTTAGATTCCTCATCATAAACTACATTGCATAACATTGATTTCATGGGCATATTATTTACAACATGTTGGGTATTATGATTTTCTTGAGTATTTCAGTATTGATGAGATTTCTGGATTTTAAGAAAAACCTCAAGAATTTAACAAAAGCTTATTATTATAATTTTTTTAAATAAATTTGCGATTTTCTCGTGATGTATGTGTCGTCCACCATGAGTTTTCATGTTTTATGTCGGATTTCAAGACCCGATTCGAGGAGTGGATGAGTCTCGGGTACATGGTGGGCCCGATACGGTATCCCGGGGCAAGAAGATCGAGTTGTAGACGATGAGCCTGGCAGGGAAAGACTACCTACCGGTGATGTCTGGCGCAGCGGATATCCAGAGGATACCGACCGTTGTCATGTGATTTGATGATATGACCGATCTGGACTGACGGAGCCCGATGTATTGAGATATAGACATAGTGAGACATTGAGACGGATATACTTCCATATTTGGTGTCGATGCTTGACACGGTTTTCGGATGATTTCATTGATGGCACTTTAGTTATTATACAGATATTTTTTTAAGTTAAAAAGGCAAAGATCATCGTATTTAAACACTTAAAGATCTCGTATTGATGTTGCATCCATGTGCATACATATTAGTAGCATCGCATTATACATAGATATACAGATTGCGATGCATTGCGTGCATTCTTACGATAGCCTTATTAGATGTTATTTTCTACTCACGAGCTGGCAACTCACCCCCGTTGTGCCACAGTGTCTTGCAGGTCGGACCCGTCAGCCTTGTAGCGGCGGGCTTATCTTTTCATTGGCTTCTTTGCTCAGACTCGCAACATTGCTCTTAAGTGGGTTGCAAGGACACTTTTATCTCTTTTGTACTATCATTGTATCTAGTATTCTCCATCTACCACTTCTTATTTTGTATATGCGACTTAGTGAGGAGACTGAGAGATTTGTGTATATGTGGTTCTTCTGGGGTCGAGCTCCCTTGAGCCGACGTTGTGTTTTTTTCTTATTTTTGTGCTTCTTTATGCTTATTAGCTTGATATTGCATATATATTGCGTGTGGTTGTGATCCGCCTTGGGCGAAGAGCTAGCTCCCGCTTGGGGATGCCATTTTATCATTACAGGTTATATATCTTGTTGTACCCATTTTTGAGGGCCAGTATTTACAAAGGAGACTCTGCCGAAATTTTCGAAAAATTTTGATGTCTTAAAATAGGGATTTAAACAACTTAAATGGTTTAGAATCGTTTTCATAAAGGTTTTCCTTCACTCTTGTTGATTTTGGTTTAGATTTTCTGGGCTTTGGCTGACTTAGGTTACGTTACGCCTTTAGACGTCTCGTAATCTAAGCGCCGATCACGTTCCGTACGTTTAAGTCATGACAAAGTTGGTATCAGAGCGTAGCTTTTACCTTTCCGAGTGTAGGACGACCCTTGGTAGATGGAGTAAGTGACTTAAGAAGAGTGGCATAGCGTGGGTATGTTCCGTGGCATACTTACGATACGGTACTTCGCCTAAGTGACCTTAGGACATAATTTCTTGTATTTCCCCTCTTGATTCCTTGCATTCCTTGATTCAATTGCAATGTTCTTATCACTCCTATTTCTTATTCCAGCTTCGATGCCGCCAAAGACTATGAGAGCTCAGCGGGCTACCACTAGGGATGAGCTTCTAGCGGGCTCGTCTAAGGTGAGGATCGAGCGGGATGATATGCCTACCCCTCAGGGTCATATTGATCCGCCTTCTCCAGACCGTATTGCTATATTAGAGGCCGGTATGCAGGAGTTACGACAGATGATGGGATCTTTAGTTGAGTCCAATCGGGCACAGAGATCCGAGGACATTTCTTTCACCGCATAGACCACGATTGTACCTGTTGCCCAGACTGTTGCTCCTGCTACTACCGCGACTATCCCCGTTTCACTACAGGAGTTTATGAGGCTGAGACCTCTAACTTTTACCGGCACGGATGCGACAGAGGACCCGCAGACATTTCTTGATAGGATGGATAGGATTTGCCGTTCGTTGAGGTGTTCTGATGATAGATGGGTAGAGTTCGCGAGTTTTCGTCTGGAGGGCCATGCCCAGACATGGTACAATTCAGTAGAGAGAGGCCGAGCTGTAGGTCTACCTTCTATGACTTGGGATGAGTTCACCGCTGCATTTCTTGCCCATTTTCTTCCGGAGAGTGTCCGAGATGCTCGAGCCCGTAGTTTTGAGTCTTTGCGCAAGACACCTCGGATGACAGTGTGAAGAGGATAAAGAGGTTTGTGCGAGGACTCGACACACAGTTATTCCTTGCCATCGGTACCCAGCACTTTGACATTATGCAGCCGCGATGGATGCAGCCTTACTTTTGGAGGAGCGCATTTCTGAGACTCCGGTCGTTTCTGGACCGAAGCGGATTCGTACTGATACGCCATCTCAGCGACAGATGGGTAGACACCGTGATAGATTCTTTCCGGGAGATGGTGGCGGCAGAGGATTGAGACGGGGTCAGTTATTTGGTTCTTATCCGCAGACCCAGCAGTCGTCGCCAGGATGTTTTCGGTGCGGGAGTCAGTACCATCGTATCAGAGACTGTACCATAGGGCGCCAGGGCGCGGCAATAGTGCTACATGTGACCTTACCACCTTCACCACCTCCTCAGAGAGCTCTACTTCTTACCCCTGATGATGTTCTATGCCAGGCAGATGCTCCTAGAGGTCGTGGGCGTGGCGTGGCTGTCCGGTTCAGAGAGGACGAGGCGACAGAGGCAGAGGCAGAGGACAGCCAGCTATTAGTAGTGGACAGGCCCGAGTGGTCGCTTTGACCCCTCAGGATGCGCAGGCATCCAATGCCGTCGTGATAGGTACTCTGCCAGTATTTTCATTTGAGGCACGGGTATTATTTGATCCAGGATCCACACATTCTTATGTATCCACATACTTTGCACCGAGGTTGGGCCGAGAGACTTCTTCATTAGATCAGCCGCTTGTCGTTATTACTCCGGAAGGCGAGTCGTTTGTTGCTCGTTTTGTGTACCGATCGTGTCCTGTTCGTATCAGGGAGAGGGATTCTTCAGTTGATTTGATTCTCCTCAATATGTTAGACTTCGACGTTCTTCTTGGTATGGACTGGCTAGCCACCTGTTATGCATCTGTGGACTACCATGAGAAGGCAGTCAGATTCAGTTTTCCTGGTGAGCCGGTTCTTGTTATTCAGGGAGATCGTAGCGCTGCCCTTCCCATCTTGATTTCTTCTCTTCGCGCTGGTCAGCTCTTGCGGAAAGGGTGTCAGGGATTCTTATCCTATGTTTGTGATACTAGCGCCGCAGAAGTTCCATTGGACCAGGTCCCTGTTGTGAGAGAGTTTCCTAATGTATTCCCTGACGAGCTGCCTGGTCTGCCACCAGAGTAAGAGATTAAGTTCTGCATTGACTTGATCCCCAGCACGGGGCCTATTTCTATACCGCCCTATCGGATGGCCCCGGCGGAGCTTAGAGAGCTGAAGGATCAATTGCAGGACTTTCTGGATAAGGGGCTTATCCGACCGAGTGTGTCACCTTGGGGTGCTCCCATCTTGTTTGTTAAGAATAAGGACGGCAGTATGCGCTTATGCATTGATTATCGTCAGCTGAACCGGGTTACTGTGCGGAACAGATATCCCCTACCCCGCATTGACGACTTATTCGATCAGCTTCAAGGTGCAGGGTATTTCTCGAAGGTTGATTTACAGTCAGGTTATCACCAGTTGCGGGTTCGGAAGGAGGATATTCCGAAGACCGCTTTCCGTACACGATATGGTCATTACGAGTTCTTGGTGATGTCGTTCGGGCTTACCAATGCCCCAGCAGCATTTATGGACTTGATGAACCATGTATTCAGGCCGTATCTTGATCAGTTCATCATTTTGTTCATTGACGACATCTTGGTTTATTCTCGGAGCCGGGAGGAGCATGAGCAGCACTTGCGTATCACATTACAGACTTTGAGGGAGCATCAGCTGTTCGCTAAATTTTCCAACTGTGCATTCTGGCTAGACAGTGTCGACTTCTTGGGTCATGTGGTGACGAGAGATGGTATTTCTGTGGACCCAAAAAAGATCGAGGCAGTTCAGCGTTGGCCCAGACCGGTATCAGTTACAGAGGTTCGTAGCTTTTTAGGTCTGGCCGGCTATTATCGATGTTTTGTCCAAGATTTCTCCCGTATTGCTACACCGTTGACCGGGTTGACCCGGAAGGGGGTTCCTTTTGATTGGACCGAGGCATGTAAGGATAGCTTCCAGCAGTTGAAGACTCGTCTGACTACTGCACCAGTGTTATCATTACCTTCAGGATCGGGCGGTTTCGTGGTATATTATGATGCTTCTTGAGTGGGGCTGGGCTGTGTATTGATGTAGCACGACAGAGTTATCACGTATGCTTCTTGGCAATTGAGGAAACACGAACAGAACTACCCCACTCATGATTTAGAGATGGCTGCAGTGGTGTTTGCACTCAAGATCTGGAGACATTACCTATATGGCGAATCGTACCAGGTATTCACTGACCACAAGAGCTTGAAGTATATCTTTCAGCAGCGAGATCATAATCTGAGGCAGCGCCGTTGGATGGAGTTGGTGAAAGACTATGACTGCGAGATTCTATACCATCCGGGCAAGGCGAATGTGGTGGCAGATGCTTTGAGTAGGAGGCCCAGAGGTAGCCTATCTTGTTTGAGCACAGTACAGATGCAGTCGACGGAGGATTGGCAGGTTTTATGTAACAGCAGAGTGCGGTTCGAGTTTACTCCTACAGGGGGACAGCTGGCCCATTTCAGAGCACGCCCACAGTTGCTTGACCATATCCATGAGGCACAGTCCGGTGATGCCCGTATTTTAGAGTTTATCGAGCAGATTCGGCAGGGCAGAGTTTCCGAGTTCGTGATTGATGACCAGGGGATACTTCGATTTGGGACTCGACTGTGCATACCAGATTCTGAAGGACTGAGACATGATATCCTTGAGGAGGCACATAGATCAGTGTACAGTGTGCATCCAGGTTCCACCAAGATGTACCGTGATTTGAGAGAGGTTTACTGGTGGGATAGGATGAAGAAGGATATTACAGACTTTGTATCGAGATGCCTGACTTGTCAGCAAGTCAAGGCCGAGCACCAGAGGCCAGCTGGCGAGTTACAGCTTTTGCCCATTCCTGAGTGGAAGTGGGAACAGGTCTCCATGGACTTTATTGTGGGTCTACCTAGGACCAGTCGAGGGTATGACTCTATTTGGGTGATTGTGGATCAACTAACGAAAGCGGCTCACTTCCTGCCTATGAAGACCACTTTTGGATTTGCTCAGTACGCCCAGGTTTATATTGATGAGATCGTATGACTGCATGGCATCCCTACTTGCATCGTGTCCGACCGGGGCACCCAATTTACCAGCCGATTATGGCAGAAACTTCAGGAGGTTTTAGGCACCCGATTGAGTTTTAGCACAGCTTTTCATCCATAGACTGACGGTCAGTCAGAGCGTACTATTCGGGCTCTTGAGGACATGCTCAGATATTGTGTTTTAGATTTCGGTGGTAGCTGGGATCGTCATTTGCCCTTGATCGAGTTCTCCTACAATAATAGCTTCCAGGAGACGATTCAGATGGCACCTTTCGAGCCTTTATATGGGAGGAGATGTCGATCGTCTGTATGTTGGACAGAGCTCAGAAAGAGCAGTATTTTAGGGCCGCAGATCGTGCAGGAGACGACCGAAAAGATACAGCTGATTCGGGACAGGATGAGAGCGGCCCAGAGTAGGCAGAAATCATATGCTGACAGGCGTCATCACCGACTCGAGTTCGCTATTGGCGATCATGTTTTCTTGAGGGTCTCTCCGATGAAAGGCATGATGAGATTTGGGCGGAAAAGGAAGCTTAGTCCTAGATATGTTGGTCCCTTCGAAATCCTAGAGCGTATTGGTTCGGTGGCTTATCGGTTAGCTCTTCCGCCCAACTTCCCCGATGTTCACCCCGTGTTTCATGTTTCGATGCTCCGCAAGTACCATCAAGACCCTTCCCATGCGATTCAACACCAGATGATCCAGCTAGACCGTGATCTTTCATTCACCGAGCAGCCGGTGGTCATTTTGGATCAGCAGGTGAAGAAATTGAGGTCGAAGGTTATACCGTCCGTCAAGATTCTTTGGCGTGGCCCGAACAGCGAGGAGGTCACTTAGGAGACGGAGGACGAGATGAGGAAGAAATATCCCCATTTTTTTGAAGGTACGCGTAGTAAATTTTAAATTCGGGGACCGAATTTCTTTAAGGGGGGAAGATTGTAATGCTTCGAAAATCGTTTAGGCAGATTTTCGGTAATCGGTAAAATAAACAGTTTTTTCCGTAAAAAGTCAAAATAATTATTTTTCAATATAGGCCTAATTATACAAAATTTAGATAAGAAATTGCTAGAAATTGGTTAATAAATTGTCACTTAAAAATTTCTAGTCATTTAAAAAAAATTCCTTAATTAATTATTTTTAATATTATTTTAAGCTTTTAAATATACATTAAATTAGTGTTAAATACAAATTTAAATGGGTAAATTACACACTTAAGAAGCATTATAAACTAAAATTTAGTGTTAACAAAAATTTTATCAAGACTTTCCTAGATTGGTTGTTCTATGGTTTAAAAATGATTTAAAATGAAATTTTAAATAGAAAAAATGATGTGATATGCATTAAATGAGCTTAAAAGATACTTTTTTATGTGGAAATTTCCGCACACTTCTTCCATTCTCCCTTCCCACACCCCTTGGCCGAGAGTATCATCCTGCAGTAGTCCCCATTTTTCCCCTCTCTTTTTTCTTCAAATTCCATCAAAATTCATCAAAAATCCATTAAAAATTCACAAATTCCTTCACTAATTTAAACCAAATTCCTATTCTACCTCTTCTCAAATCCTAATTTGTTTAAAACATGGAGAAAGGAGGTGTCTTGGATTCTAGTGCAAGCTAGGGTTGACAACTTGTAAGGTATAATTCTAATCTAGTGTTTAATTTGTAGTTTGAATATGCTAATTTAGAAATTTAAGTGTGAAATTTGGTTATAAATTCTTATTTAGGAAATTCAAGAAATGGTTTAAAATTTTAATTAGGATTTGAAGCTTTGTAAGTGGGTTATAATTAGTGTAGTGGCAATCTAGTGGGTTAGTTTGGAAATTTATGCTAGTTTGTGAACGCTATATCGTTAATTCGCGAAGTTTGCATCGAAATTGATATGTGGATGCTTACTAGGTTTTCCACAAAAATTAAGTGGTGAATTAATTGTAATATCTTGACAATATTTATAGCATCTCATACGAATTTTAGGGTGTGTGAATGTAGAGTTTGGTTTAATCGGGTTTTAGTTTTGACGGTTGTCCCGAAACGACGATTTTAGTTAAGGCTTAGTGATTTTCGTGTGTTTTCTGCACACCGAGTGCACGTTGTGCCTATCTTGTGAGCGTCAAGCTTTTCATATTGTGACTTGCGTTGTTTCATGATGTGTAATCTGATGTTGTGTGTTATGCAATTTTAGGATTGGTTGCGGAAGTATCAGACGCAGTGCGCAAAGGCAAAGCGGTGCTTGGATCATATTAGCGAGGCGTCCGGGTGAGTAGATGTACACATCTATGGGGAAATCGTCTGGATGGCATGAGGTGCCCTATAGTTAGGATCACTTTATTACTTGCAAACTATATGCATAGTTAGTTAGCTAACCATCTCATTCATATGCATATATTTCTAGTTATTCGTCTGCTGGCATTGCATGATTATTTATATATCTTTGTGTGATATTAGCTCTTAGGACACTTAGACCATTACCATTGGCTCATGATGCACGTGCACTATTCATGTGAACACACACGCCTTTGGTAATTGCCATGCCACGAGCACTGTAGAACCTACTTAGTTCAGTATCAAACGCTTGCATCCTACATGATATATTGAATTGCAAAGCATGCATATACCTCACTTAATTATCATGCTTATTTAGATTCCTCGTCATAAACTACATTGCATAACATTGATTTCATGGGCATCTATTATTTACAACATGTTGGGTATTATGATTTTCTTGAGGATTTCAGTATTGATGAGAGTTCTGGATTATGGGGAAAACCGCAAGAATTTAACAAAAGCTTATTATTATCATTTTTAAAATAATATTGCGGTTTTCTCATGATGTATGTGTCATCCACCATGAGTTTTCATATTTCTGTTGGATTTCGAGACTCGATTCAAGGAGTGGATGAACCGTCTCGGGTACATGGTGGGCCCGGTTTGGTACCCCGGGACAAAAAGATCGAGTTGTAGATGATGAGCCTGGCAGGGGATAACTACCTACTGGTGATGTCTGGCGCGGCGGATATCCAGAGGATACCGACCGTTGTCATGAGATTTGATGATATGGGCCGATCCGGACTGACGGAGCCCGATGTATTGAGATATTGACATAGTGAGATATTGGGACAGATATACTTCCATATTTGGTGTTGATGCTTGACACGGTTTTCGGATGATTTCATTGATGGCACTTTAGTTATTGTACAGATATTTTTTTAAGTTAAAAAGGCAAAGATCATCGTATTTAAACACTTAAAGATCTCGTATTGATGTTGCATCCATGTGCTTACATATTAGTAGCATCGCATTATACTTAGATATGCAGATTGTGACGCATTGCGTGCATTCTTACGATACTCTTATTTGATGTTATTTTCTACTCATGAGCTGGCAACTCACCCATATTGTGCCACAGTGTCTTGCAGGTCGGACCCGTCAGCCTTGTAGCGGCGGGCTTATCTTTTCATTGGCTTCTTTGCTCAGACTCGCGATATTGCTCTTAAGTGGGTTGCAAGGACACTTTTATCTCCTTTGTACTATCATTGTATCTAGTATTCTCCATCTACCACTTCTTATTTTGTATATGCGACCTAGTGAAGAGACTGGGAGATTTGTGTATATGTGGTTCTTCTGGGGTCAAGCTCACTTGAGCCGACGTTGTGTTTTTTTTCTTATTTTTGTGCTTCTTTATGCTTATTAGCTTGATATTGAATATATATTGCGTGTGGTTGTGATCCACCTTGGGAGAAGTGCTAGCTCCCGCTTCGGGATGCCATTTTATCATTACAGGTTATATATCTTGTTGTACCCATTTTGGGGGGCCAGTATTTACAAAGGAGACTCTGCCGAAATTTTCGAAAAATTTTGATATCTTAAAATAGAGATTTAAACAGCTTAAATGGTTTAGAATCATTTTCATAAAGGTTTTCCTTCATTCTTGTTGATTTTGGTTTAGATTTTCTGGGCTTTGGCTGACTTAGGTTACGTTACGCCTTTAGACGTCTCATAATCTAAGTGCCAGTCACGTTCCGTACCTTCGGGTCGTGACAGCTTGTGGTTGTGATTCCGCCATTGGCGAAGAGCTAGCTCCTGCTTGGGGATACCTTTATTCTTTACTTGTGTATATTCATGTGTTGTACCCGTTTGGGGCCAGTATTTACAAAGGAAACTCTGCCGAAATTTTCGGGAAAATATGATATTTTAAAATATTTTAATGTGACCTTATTTTACTCAAATCACCATTTTAAGTTAAGTTTTTCTTCACTCTATTTTCTTTAAATGGTTTAGATTTCTGGGCTTTAACTAACTTAGATTACGTTACGCTTTTATACGTCGAGTGATTTAAGTGCCAGTCATGTTCCATATATTCGGGTCGTGACAGGAAGGCTCGGCAGTGAACCGCGCCCGAGTTATCTTGGAAGCTCATGCCCGCCATAAACTCGTCCAAGTGGTCCTTTGGGTTGAACTTCCCGTCGAAGAGGTCCACCTTGGGCGGTTTGTTCCGAGATGAGACTCGCTCACTTAGTAACTGCTCCGTGAAGGGCCTTGTGATAGAGTCCGTGGAATATTTTGCTAATCCTCCAGACGAATGGGTGGCGAGCCGCATGTCTTCAATTTTCTTCTCGAGGACCTCGATTCACTGATGGTACCCCGAGGATGCTCCATAATCGGAGTGCCTGCTGTCTCTGCTTCGGGATTGCGTGATGGAGCAGTTTCTGCTTCGCTCTATCACTTTCCTTAGATCCTCGGGATGAACCTTCGTGTTTCGCCCCATCGTGCGTCCTGTGTGCAGCGTCATGGAGCATGGTGATGTCGGTTCTCCCTGGAATCAGGCGACCTAATCGACGTTGTCTCAGAGGGCGAGGGAGCACGGCGAGTGTTGAAGCGACCATTTGGTTGGTCCTGAGACCTCGGCGTTGAACTGTCCGGCGCCCAACGAGTCATGGAATTATTCCTCGTATAAGGGTTGCGACTGCCGGAATCGGCACGCTGGTGTTCCGTGGTGTCGTGGTTGGCACGAGCGAGACCGAGGACCTGGACACGTCCTTCTGCGGCCTTATGCACGCCGCCGCTCTGGGGAGCATGGGCGGTGGTTTGCCGGACGTGGCTGGCAGTTTGGACACTAGTGAGCGCATCCACCATCGTTGTCAGTCGGTCGATCCACGCCAATAAAGCTTCGACGATGTTAGGAGGAGGAGTGGAACAACCCCCACTTCCGTTGATGAGATAGCTCATTCTAGGATTCTCGCTGTGATGATCGCTGGCCATTCAATAAAAGACGGGAGGTCAACTTTTTATAGTGGAAAATGAAAGGGTTCCCACAGACGACGCCAACTGATGGATGTCGGAATCTCCCTTGGATATTGTTCTCCATCGATCTTGCGGCCTGCGGTGCTGAGCGGTTGAGATTTGATATGAGAGTTGAGCGTGCGGATTGTTAGTGTATATGCCCTAGAGGCCATTACTGTACTAGCTTGTATATTACTTAATGGAAGCTTAGGATATTCACAGTTGTATAGACAATCTTGCTCAAAATGGTAGTATGCTACTTGGTTTGTCTCTACTTCAATATGTGCATGTGTTTCTTTTAGCATATCGCTTATATATATATTAGTAGAGCCCTTAGGATTTTTGCTTGATTACCAGCATTGTGATGGCGCTCACACTCGTGGGGGCTGGGTAATCCATAAGCACATCCATATACAGGTCCCTAGTCGTTGGAATATCGAGACAGGGCATCGATACTCCGGAGTAGACTAGAGTATGCGCTTCTCATCCCAGCGGGGGAGACGGTCTGTCCTACAGCCGTCAGTACGTCGTACTTGAGATAGTATGCGGGTGCTCGTTAGGTTACGAGTACACTGGACAGGACTCGTCGGGAACTTTTGGTTGGTATTATACCTATCGTCAGTTATCAGTTCCCAGGTGACATGAGTACAGCTTAGTCCGCCGACTTGACACTGTCACTTCGCCTCGAGTGTGTTCCCACTGTACTTAGATTACTACCCTACCACGGCTCAAAGGAGTCGTGCAAACAGGTAGTAGTTGGGTGCAGTCCCGAAGCACTTGGAGGCAGTGACGGTTAGACAGGATTCGTCTCTCCCGGTATTGGGGGTTGACATCGCGTTGTGTCTAGGAGAGCCATTACACGAGTAGTCCCTGGCCAGGGCAAGCGAGATATACTGGTAGGTTTCCAGTGTTATCTCAGGGTGTTTTGGGCTACACTCCGACACGACTTGTACCGCTATTAGGGGACTGACGTTCACCGCCCCCTTAGGCCCGCCATGCGATGTATCAGACGAACAGACCGGACTGTACGGATATTGTCACATACAGGCTCAGTAGGAGTTCGGATGGGTTTACCTCATCGGCCTTCTTATCGACATCTACCTGGGGACCATTACGTACAGCTAGTGCCGCTTGCGGTCTGTGGTTAAACCCACTGCCAGCGTAGTGTCGAGTCTTTAGAGTCTCACACAGAGAGTTTCCCTGCATTGAGCGAAACGTGTAGAGGCCGTATGGTTTTACGGCAGGGCTGCGATCACTTGCGTACACTTGTGTGCGTATGCTGTTCGGGCAGGCAATAATAGTGGGCTTTGGTTTAAGCCGGATTCTAGTATTGCACAGATGAATTTGTTTTGTCTTATGTGCATTCGCATTCTACGGAATGCGGATGCGGGTGTGTATGCACAGATTTGCGGAGTGGAGAAGGAGGTGGTGCCTCATTAGGGTTTTGACAGTTGGTTCGGTCAAAACCATTATGAGCCGGGGACATTATTTACTAATCCTTTCATTGATAATTATATTGTGGCTAATTACATTGACCATTTGACCATCTTGACTTTGTTGACCGTTTGACCAAAGTTGACTTGGATCTTCTTGAAGGGTCTAAAGTATTCTTTGGTTTTCTTTTTCATTTTGTTATGAAAATGGTCAAGTCATTAGTGGCATCAATTTTATCATGATAAGATTAGTAATGATGAAAATGAGTATTATTGCAACCATGGTTGTGTTTTCTCTTGGTTAAGCTTTTCATTTGTTCATTCTCATTCTCTCTCATAGAAAAGAAATGAGAAACATTTCCATGGTTGCTCCTCCTTCTTCCTCCTCTTGATTCTTCCTTTGATCTCATGTGTTGAGAGAAAAAGATTCCACTTGACAAACACATCTATACATCTCCTCTACACATCCTAGGGCTTCTTGGCTAGCAATCTCTTTGCCTTAGTTGCCTCGGCTCGAGGTGAAGCTCGGTGTACATCTCTCGGATGGATCGTCTTCGACTGAAGAAGGCCGCGGAGGTGCCCAAGGTCCGAATCGACACTTGGAGCTTGGATGGACGAGAAGGACAGCGGAGTGAAGACCCGAAGGACCGGTTTCGTGAGGTATACTTTCTACAGCATAGTAGTTATAGCCTCTAGTAGTTTACTAGTTTCTAGTTTAGCAAAGATCCGTGCTTTAAGTCCATGTTGCCTTGCGCCAAATCATTGTTTTTCGTCGTTTCCGCCTCCCCGTAAGAACCGGGATGAGCAACGTGGACTTACAGTGGTATTAGAGCCTAGCTAAACAAAAACTAGTAAGTTAGCAAAGTATTTAGAACATCGATCGGAAAAAAGTCGCAAAACACATCCGCAAAAACCTCTAGTTTCTGTCGATTTTCATACTGCTCAAAAGGTGATTTAAAATATATGAAAAATCGTCTCAGGGTTTTGTGAAAACACTGCAGAAAAACGATCCAGTGAATCGATCAAACGACTGCGGTTCCGCGGCAATGACATGCTCATTGCCACGGTTCCGCCTCGGTTTTGACTCGTCACTGGATCAGGTTTTGTGCAGTGTTTTAGTTTGGATGTTTTGGGATTTTTAATGCATGTTTTTTCCACCCAGATTTTCCAGAGAGCAAATTGACTTTTGGGGTGGTTAAAAATCCGTATTTTGATCGATATTCCGTAGACTTTGGCTAATGGATATTATCTGTGATGTGATATATGTATTGAACGTCTACTAATCCCTATAAGTCGATTAGTGGGGGTTATACATATCTGTGATCTGTAATGTTGATGGTTTATGGATATGAACTCGGTGGATTGTCGCGGATGAATAGCCGGGAATGGGTGTGAGATGAGAGTTTCTTTTTTTCATTCATTGTAAAAGTTGTAAATTGATGTAATATTATTTGTATGGCCGCACAACCGGGTCGGGGTTGTAGCCATCATTGTATAATTTCTTTTTACTGTTTTTGCTCCTATGATAGACCCATGGAGGGGGTGCACAAACTACCGGGTATCCCGAAGTGCCGAGTGGCCTACTCACGGTGTTGAGGGAGGTTGCTTCGCTTCGGGTACTTGGCGGGTAGTTTGCCTCACCCGTAGGGGTCTTGGGTGGGGTTTGGCTATTCATCGCGACCGTATAATCCGCTTTTCGTTACAGGCTCGTACGGAATGCGGATTCCTAGTATATCCAAAGTGTTCATCTGTGATCTGTAATGTCTATCATTGCTATATATCTATATATGATATCTATTTAGGCGTTGCTTATGTTTTTCAGCCGCGCTAGCCCAGCCCCCGCTCTGTCGTTAGTTAAGTAACCTAACGGGTGATGACGGGGTCCCGTGGCGAATACGAATGGCATAAGCGTACGTCATATTTTGGTTGTTTTCTGCAATGGTAGGATTAAATGATGGGACGCATTAAAAGAACTAATGCAAGAAAATAAACCAAGTAAAAGTCGTTGGAACACTTTCAAAACCACTCGGTTCTTTTCAAAAACAAGCTTTTTAAACGTGGAGCTTGAACCACTCCTTTTAAAAGCTATCTCGTTCCATCGATTATATCAAGTTCACTACATTCACGGTTTCGCCAAAACCATTCGTAGCCCTCCGTCGTTTCCTATGAATATTCAACAGTATTCAAGCTGTGTTTGTTGGCCCTAGTCAAGGCACAGTGTTTGGTAGCTGGTGGGTATTCATATGTTGAATAGATAGAATGCGTTGGTTTGGGACAGTCGTATTACTTTGTTGGCCATAGTCAAGGGTATGTACGGGTGGGTTCAAATCAACCTGGACAACGACGGGTAGAACTTGACATGTGACTTATGATTTGTTGGCCTTAGTCAAGGTCATAAGAGCATGGGGCAAAAATCCACATCGGGAATTTCAAAAGTACTGAAACTTGCTAGCGCTGCATACCATTTGGAGTGTGATGATTCTGGTAGGATTCCTTCAGTTTTATCACGCAATGATATTTGGATCCCGATCCTACTGTGAGTATATGCCACTCCTCAGGAACTTTCTCACTTAACGAGCAATGCTATAAACCTAGTAGGTGTCTAGAAAGGTGTTAGCGGGGCTACGCCCACAGGGAAAAGAGGTTACTTAATTAAGGAACTTCGCGAGAGCGTTGGAAAACCTCCCTCAAAGTACCGACACTGGCCTGGCTGAACGGTTAAGCAAGTATTGTACGGTCAGATTGATCCTGACTAATTCTTCCTTTATGGTTTGAGGAGGGATTCGAGAGACAGTGGGAGCCATCCTGTTTAGATAAATTAAAAACCAATCTAAACTTGCAAGAGAATCATGCTGAGTGTTTTCTTCTCTCTCTCTTAATTGCAGCGACCCAGTGACCGCACCTAAGCTACATCTAGATAATAAAATGACTGAATCTGACTGTTATGACTGGCAAAGGTATGTCCAGATGTCCATTGCCCATGACAAGCTGGGACACCTCTTAACTAATCCAACCCCTGCCGTCTCAGGTCCAGTTTCCCCTGTCACGGATATTCATATCCACAAGACATCGGAAAAAGACTGTGCGAAAGCCAAGTGCCTCATGTTAGCCTCAGTTGATGGTTTATACCAGAGGCAGCACGAGAAAATGGACTCAGCTTCTATCTTCCTCCATAACAAAGTTTTATATGGAGAGCAATCTCGTATCGCAAGATATGAGATCTCGAACGAATTGCTTCCAGCGAGGTTGGCTATCGGGTCATCTGTAGGGGGCAACGTCCTTGCAGAGACCAGCTCTTTTGAGCTCTCGGACCTGAAGAACACGTTGAAGAACGGGTCAGATGCTGACTTAGTTCAACAGTCTCTACCTACTACCCTGAAGGAAACCAGGGAAGTAGAAAGAAAGAGAAGGGCAGAAGTTTCGGGAATGGATGCAGTAAAAGAGGGATGTTCCTATTGTTACAGGAATGAACATGGACAGAAGGATTGCAGGGCTTGCAAAGCCAGTAGCCAGAATTCAAAGCATGTTGTGGCTTCGGCTTCGGGTGTGTTTGTAATAGAGAACTGTATGTCAGTTAACCCTACTTCCTGGGTATTGGATACCGGATCAGGATCTCATATCTGTAATTCGTTACAGGCTCTGAGAAACTGTAGGGTTATCAGGAAAGGTGATATGACTCTCAGGGTTGCTAACGGAATGAGCATATATGCTGAATCCGTAGGGGAATATCATCTAGGACTGACAACTGGGCAGATATTGATTCTGCGTGACTGTTTTTATGTACCAGGTGCGACTTGTAATATCATATCTGTATCCTTACTTTCTAAGGAAGGATATGATTTTACTTTTGTAAGCGATGTAGTAAACATCCACCTAAATCAAGTACTGATTGGGTCAGGTACATTGAAATACGGTATATACGTTTTGAATCAAGCTCAGGTCTTCAGTGTCCAGAACACACTTAAAAGAAAGTCTCCGGAATTAAATCAGGCTTTCTTATGGCATTGTAGACTGGGTCACATTAATGAGACACGGTTGACAAAGTTACATAAAGAAGGATACTTGGATCCGTTCGAGTACCAGTCTTATGCCACTTGTGAATCTTGTCTCATGGGACAGATGACAAAGACTCCGTAAACTGGACACGGAGAAAGAGCGAGCGAACTCTTGGGATTCATACACAGTGATGTGTGTGGTCCAATGTCTACACATGCGCGAAGTGGTTATTCATACTTCATTACTTTCACAGATGATTTCTCTAGGTATGGGCATGTCTTCTTAATGAAGCACAAATCCGAGGCCTTTGAGAAATTTCAGGAATACAAGAATGAAGTTGAAAAACAAACAGGCAAAAGTATCAAGACACTGAGATCTGATCGAGGTGGTGAATACTTGAGTGCCGAGTTTCTGGGCTTCTTAAAAGAGAATGGAATTCTCTCTCAGCTTACTCCTCCATACACACCACAACACAACGGTGTATCGGAAAGGAGGAATCGAACCCTATTGGATATGGTTCGTTCCATGATCAGTAAGGCTGAGTTGCCGCGATCCTTCTGGAGTTATGCACTAGAAACAGCTGCATATCTTTTGAACCAAGTTCCTACTAAGTCAGTGCCTACCACACCATATCAGATGTGGAGTGGGAAGAAACCCAGTCTTAAACACTTTAAGACATGGGGATGTCCAGCTTTTGTAAAAAAGCAGCATGCGGACAAGCTCGAGGCACGTTCGGTACAGTGTAAGTTTGTGGGATATCCAAAGAACTCCAAGGGGTATCTTTTCTATTACGCAGATGAACAAAAGGTTTTTATTTCCCGCCATGCTCGCTTCTTGGAAACTGAGTTTTTAGAAAATCAGATAAGTGGGAGCGCAATAGAACTGGAAGAAATTCCAGAACCACGAACTATTACTGAAAGCTTAGTAGAACCAGAGGGTTCGAAAGAACAGGACCTTCCTACGCCACTCCGCAGGAGTAGTAGGCAATCTCATCCGCCCGAGTGATACTACGGTTTTCTCATAGACAGGGATAGAGAGGATTGCACTATGGATTATGGTGAGCCTACTAGCTTCCAGCAAGCCATTCAGAGCGGCGACTCGGTAAAATGGCTGGATGCAATGCGGGCCGAGATGGAGTCTATGTACACCAACAAAGTTTGGACTTTGGACTTTGCTCCAGAAGGGGTAAAACCCATAGGATGCAAATGGATCTTCAGAAAGAAGATTGGTGTAGATGGGCAGGTTGAGACCTATAAAGCTAGACTTGTTGCAAAGGGTTTTCGTCAAAGACCTGGTTTGGACTATGACGAGACCTTTTCTCCAGTGGCTATGCTGAAATCCATTCGGATCCTTCTTGCCATTGCTGCCTTTCACGATTATGAAATCTGGCAGATGGACGTAAAGACGGCTTTCCTAAATGGAAATTTGGAAGAGTGCGTCTATATGGATCAGCCGGAGGGATTCATTCAGAGTGGGAGCAGCGGTAGAGTGTGCAAGTTGCTCAAGTCCATTTATGGACTTAAGCAGGCATCGCGGAGTTGGAACATCTGCTTTGATGATACTGTCAAAGAATTCGACTTTATCAAAAACCCTGATGAACCATGCATTTACAGTAAGATTGTAGGGAGAACTGTGGTATTCCTCATCTTGTACGTGGATGACATTCTCCTAATAGGAAATGATATTCCTACGCTACAGTCAGTCAAAGGATTCTTGTCGCGGAGGTTCTCCATGAAGGACCTGGGCGATGCCAACTACATTCTGGAGATCCAGATCTATCGTGATAGATCTAAGAAGATGTTGGGACTTTCACAGTCAAGGTACATCGACACCATACTGAAAAGGTTCAGTATGGAAGATTCAAAGCGCGGTAATCTACCGGTTTGTCACGGAATCACCCTCTCCAAAGAGATGTCTCCCAAGACTGATTTGGAAAAGGATCGCATGTCTGTTATACCCTACGCTTCTGCGGTAGGCTCTATAATGTATACGATGTTATGTACCAGACCAGATGTAGCATACGCATTGAGCGTTGTAAGCCGGTATCAGTCGGACCCAGGGGAGAAACACTGGATAGCGGTAAAGAACATTCTCAAGTACCTGAGAAGGACTAAGGAGATGTTCTTGGTGTATGGCGGAAAAGACCTCCAGATCGAGGCCTTTGCTGACTCCAGCTTCCAGAGTGACAAGGATGACTCCAAGTCCATGTCGGGTTATGTCTTTACCCTCAATGGAGGGGCGGTTTACTGGAAGAGTTCCAAGCAGGAGACCGTTGCTGACTCAACTATGGAAGCGGAGTACATAGCTGCTTGCGATGCCGCAAAGGAAGCTGTCTGGATGAAGAAGTTCCTCACGGAGCTTCAGGTGGTTCCTACCATTGTTGATCCAATACTTCTGTATTGCGACAACAACGGAGCTATAGCTTTAGCAAAGGAACCCAGGTCCCAGCAGAAGTCCAGGCACATTTTGAGGCGGTACCACCTGATCAGGGAGATCGTTGATCGTCGGGAGATCGAGGTGAAGAGAGTAAATACAGAGAACAACACTGCAGATCCACTCACGAAGGCCTACCCCAGACTCAGTTCGAGCGGCTGATCGAGATGATAGGTCTTCGATACGCCAGTACATGGCCTTAGTGCAAGTAGGAGATTATTAGTGTATATGCCGTAGAGGCCATTACTGTATCATACTAGCTTGTATATTACTTAATGGAAGCTTGGGATATTCACAGTTGTATAGACAATCTTGCTCAAAATGGTAGTATGCTACTTGGTTTGTCTCTACTTCAATATGTGCATGTGTTTCTTTTAGCATTTCGCTTATATACATATTAGTAGAACCCTTAGGATTTTTGCTTGATTACCAGCGTTGTGATGGCGCTCACACTCGTGGGGGCTGGGTAATCCATAAGCACATCCTTATACAGGTCCCTAGTCGTTGGACTATCGAGACAGGGCATCGATACTCTGGAGTAGACTAGCGTATGCGCTTCTCATCCCAGCGGGGGAGACGGTCTGTCCCACAGCCGTCAGTACGTCGTACTTGAGATAGTATGCGGGTGCTCGTTAGGTTACGAGTACACTGGACAGGACTCGTCGGGAACTGTTGGTTGGTATTATACCAATCGTCAGTTATCAGTTCCCAGGTGACATGAGTACAGCTTAGTCCGCCGACTTGACACTGTCACTTCGCCTCGAGTGTGTTCCCACTGTACTTAGATTACTACCCTACCACAGCTCAAAGGAGTCGTGCAAACAGGTAGTAGTTAGGTGCAGTCCCGAAGCACTTGTTGGTAGTGACGGTTAGACAGGATTCGTCTCTCCCGGTATTGGGGGTTGACATCGCGCTGTGTCTAGGAGAGCCATTAAACGAGTAGTCCCTGGCCAGGGCAAGCGAGATATACTGGTAGGTTTCCAGTGTTATCTCAGGGTGTTTTGGGCTACAATCTGACACGACTTGTACCGCTATTAGGGGACTGACGTTCACCGCCCCCTAGGCCCGCCATGCGATGTATCAGACGAACAGACCGGACTGTACGGAGATTGTCACATACAGGCTCAGTAGGAGTTCGGATGGGTTTACCTCATCGGCCTTCTTATCGACATCTACCTGGGGACCGTTACGTACAGCTAGTGCCGCTTGCGGTCTGTGGTTAAACCCACTGCCAGCGTAGTGTCGAGTCTTTAGAGTCCCACACAAAGAGTTTCCCTGCATTGAGTGAAACGTGTAGAAGCCGTATGGTTTTATGGCAGGGCTGCGATCACTTGCGTACACTTGTGTGCGTATGATGTTCGGGCAGGCAATACTAGTGGGCTTTGGTTTAAACCGGATTCTAAGATTGCACAGATGGATTTGTTTTGTCTTATGTGCATTCGCATTCTACGGAATGCGGATGCGGGTGTGTATGCACTGATTTGCGGAGTGGAGAAGGAGGAGGTGCCTCATTAGGGTTTTGACAGTTGGTTCGGTGAAAACCATTATGAGCCGGGGATATTATTTACTAATCCTTTCATTGATAATTATGTTGTGGCTAATTACATTGACCATTTGACCATCTTGACTTTGTTGACCGTTTGATCAAAGTTGACTTGGATCTTCTTGAAGGGTCTAAAGTATTCTTTGGTTTTCTTTTTCATTTTGTTATGAAAATGGTCATGTCATTAGTGCCATCAACTTTATCATGATAAGATTAGTAATGATGAAAATGAGTATTATTGCAACCATGGTTGTGTTTTCTCTTGGTTAAGCTTTTCATTTGTTCATTCTCATTCTCTCTCAAAAAAAGAAATGAGAAACATTTCCATGGTTGCTCCTCCTTCTTCCTCCTCTTGATTCTTCCTTTGATCTCATGTGTTGAGAGAAAAAGATTCCATTTGACAAACACATCCATACATCTCCTCTACACATCCTAGGGCTTCTTGACTAGCAATCTCTTTGCCTTAGTTGCCTCGGCTCGAGGTGGAGCTTGGTGTACATCGCTCGGGTGGATCGTCTTCGACTCAAGAAGGCTGCGGAGGTGCCCAAGGTCCGGATCGACACTTGGAGCTTGGATGGACGAGCGGGACAGCGGAGTGAAGACCCGAAGGACCGGTTTCGTGAGGTATACTTTCTATAGCATAGTAGTTATAGTCTCTAGTAGTTTACTAGTTTCTAGTTTAGCAAAGATCCGTGCTTTAAGTCCATGTTGCCTTGCGCCAAATCATTGTTTTTCGTCGTTTCCGCCTCCCCGTAAGAACCGGGATGAGCAACGTGGACTTACACGGATCCCAATGGGTTGTTGGTTATTGTTGACGCCGAACCACCTACAAAGTCTTGAGATGGGAAACCAACATAGGACCCTCCGACGAATAAGTAAGTACCGAGGAATAGATGGGCAGAGTAGATGTAGGGTCACTAGGCACTGTCACAAGGGTCTATAAGGCATCAACCATGCCTGATTTAAATTTTACAAGTGCCAAACAACCTAAAGCGAGGATCTTTGCTAGATAATTATGGTTAACAGAGCATGTAAACATCTTTACATCTAAAAGAAAGGGATTACAACCTTTGTAGTTCGTTCCTTCACTTCATAAGCTCCAAATAGTAGTCCCTTCGCCGCGATCCATGATCTCCCGGACTCAAGAGAGGCTCCACAAGTCGAATGATCCATTCTTTCTTGAAGTCTTCCTTTTCAAAGATGATCTACCTTGAAGAATTTTTAACTCAAGCTCTCACTTATCTAATCAAGTATTAGTGAAGTGAACACCCTAATCTAAGTGACTAGAATAGATAAGGATGATCAAGTAGGAATTTAGCTCTCTTTTATTATCAATTTCTCACACTAAATCATCACAAAGCCAAAAGCTAGTAAGCTTTTCAAGGAGGAAGAAGAAGATGAAGTCTTTTGTGATGAATAATGAATTTTTGTTATGTTTTCAAATCCAACCATAGGTTAAGTAAGAAGGGCTTAACCTTTGTAGAGAATAAACCATGGTAAAGGGTTTAGGTTGGGTTAAGAAATATCTTCACAAAATATTTAAACAAAATATCTATGCTTAAAACAAAAATAAAGCTTCTAGAAACTTCATGAAAAAGTTAACCCAAATCAAACCCTAACCATGTTTAATCTCCACAAATCATGTTACATTTGTAATCATAACTTGTTACAATATTATATATCACATATATAATATATATTTGTAACAAAAAAAAATAATACAATTAACATATATCGCATATATATCAATGTATTATCCGGTGAGAAAATGAATCAATAAAGCGAGCTTATATAAGATAATATAATGTAATATATCACATATATAATTATACATTAAATCATCGAATCAACACTTGATCCGACAATCCGGCTATATCGCATATAACCGACTAATATAACATGTACCGATTCATCGAATCAACACTTGATCCGATGATCCGTCTATATCACATATACCCGGCCGATATCATATATCGCGAGAATAGAATACGGTATCTCATATCGTATTATCCTCGGTCCCGCACATATCACATATGTGCTCCTACTCCGTTTTGTCTGAGTCAAGAAACCTCTGTGTAGAACTCTAAAGAATCGTCAATATGCCGGCAGTAGGTGATGATCATATCAAACACCCACAAGCTGCAAGCGGTCAGCTAAACGTAACAGCCATCCAGGTATTGAGCGATCAGAAGATCAACAAGAAAGCCTGTACATTCTCCTGTGAATCCAATCAGTAACACTACCGTACTGTCCGGTCTCTTCGTCTGATATGTTTCATATCTAGTCTAGGGGTGGTAAACGTCAAACCCCAGTAACCGATAAGTCATGTCGATGTGAGGCTCATAACAGGTCGAGAACCTACTGATAACACTTACCAATAGTACTCTATATCCGCCCTGACCAGGGACTTCTAGTTATAGCCAATCGAACACAGCACAACATCAACTCCTTATACCGGGAGAGATGAAACCCCTCATATCGCTCTTTGCCTCCATGTGATTCGGGACTGTACCCAAAAGCCACAGTTTTGCACGCCCTCTTGGACATGGTAAGGTGGAAATCAAAGCACAGTAGGAATCACATAAGACTCTATGACGATCTCGGGTCTACAGACTAACCTGTACCAGTGTCACCAGAGAACTGCCATCTGACGTGAGGTATAATACCATCTGGGATTTCTCGGCGAGTCCGTCCAGTGTACCCAGTCTCCACTGAGCACCCATACACCATCTCTGATGTAAAACACCAATGGATATGGGATCATCCATCGCCCATCATATGGGTCAAGATGCGTATACGCTAGTCTACACTGGTGCATCGATGCCCTGTCTCGATACACCCTCGACTAGGAACAGTTATAGGATGTACTCGTTGACTACCCTGGCCCTACTAGTATCATCTCATCATAGTCCTAGTAGTCGAGTACATATCCTAAGGGCTTTATCAACATGTGAGAGCAAGACTGTAAACTAATACAAGTCAACATGTTAAGACAAAGTGAAACCAAATAGCATACTATCATGTCGAGCAAGAAAGTCTTCTCTATATATATCCAAGCATCCACTATAATATACATCATATGTACAACAATGGCTTCTAGGGCAAATATATAACTAACAATTTCCTACTTGCACTAAGGCCAGCTGTTGTAGTATCTCATACCCAGCATCCTGAAGAGTCTCTCAAATTGTTCTAGGGTATGGCCTTCGTGAGTGGATCCGTAGTGTTTTCCTTCGTATCAACTCTCCTGACCTCGATCTCCCGGCAATCAACTATCTCCCGGATCTGGTGATACCGTCTCGGAATATGTCTGGACTTTTGATGGGACCTGGGTTCCTTGGCCAAAGCCACAGCTCCATTGTTATCACAATACAAAGGTATTGGATGCTCAATGGACGGAACCACACCAAGTTCAGTGATGAACTTCTTCATCCAGACAGCCTCTTTGGCAGCATTGTTGGCAGTGATGTATTCAGCCTCCATCGTCGAGTCTGCAACGGTTTCCTGTTTGGAACTCTTCCAACACACCGCCTCTCCATTGAGGGTAAAGACAAATCCCGAGTGCGAATTAGAGTCGTCCTTATCACTTTGGAAGCTCGAATCGGTAAAGGACTCCACCTGGAGTTCTCTGTTACCATACACCAAGAACATCTCTTTAGTCCTTCTCAAGTACTTGAGAATGTTCATCACAGCTATCCAGTGACTCTCTCCAGGATCTGCTTGATACCTACTCACTATACTTAGTGAGTATGCTACATCGGGTCTGGTACATAATATCGCATACATGATAGAGCCTACTGCCGAAGCATAGGGTATCCCTTGCATGCGAGCTCTTTCCAAATCAGTCTTGGGAGACATCTCTTTGGAGAGAGTGAGTCCAGAGATCATGGGTTGGTTCCCACTCTTGGATTCTTCCATACTAAACCTCTTTAGTATGGTGTCAATGTACCTGGATTGGGACAATCCTAGTATCCGTTTAGATCTATCTCTATAGATCTTTATTCTCAGTATGCACGAGGTATCACCTAGATCTTTCATTGAGAATCTTTTTGATAAGAAGAGCTTGACCGAGTGCAGCATAGGAACATCATTCCCTATTAAGAGTATGCATCCACGTACAATACGAGGAAGACAACCTTACTCTCTGCAACCTTCTTGTATATACAAGGTTCATCTATGTTTTTGATGAAGTCAAACTCTTTGACTACAACATCAAAGCAGATGTTCCAACTCTGCGATGCTTGCTTTAACCCATAAATGGATTTAAGCAGCTTGCACACCTTTCCGCTGCTCCCACTTTCTACGAAGCCCTCTGGCTGAGTCATGTACACTCACTCCTCTAAATCACCATTTAGAAAGGTAGTCTTAACATCCATTTGCCAGATTTCGTAGTCATGGTATGCAGCAATAACAAGTAAGATCCGGATGGACTTAAGCATAGCCACTGGAGAAAAGGTTTCGTCATAATCCACACCTGGTCATTGACTAAAACCCTTTGCAATAAGTCTAGCTTTGAAAGTCTCAACTTTTCCATCTACACCAAGTTTCTTCTTAAAGATCCATTTGCTCCCAATGGGTTTTACCCCTTCAGGAGCAACTTCCAAAGTCTACACTTTGTTAGTGTACATGGATTCCATCTCAGATCGCATTGCATCCAGCCATTTCACAGAGTCACCACTCATGATGGCCTGCTCGAAGCTAGTCGGGTCATCATCTTCCATGATGCAATCCTCGCTCCCACCATCAACGAGAAAACCGTAGTATCTCTTAGGTGGATGAGAAACCCTACTAGATCGGCGGAGAGGCTGGGGTTCGTTGGGTACTACTGAATCCTCTGGTTCCAATAAATCATCAGTTGTAGTTTGTGGTGCTGGAACTTCTTTCAGCTCTACCTCTTTGCCACTAATTTCTTTTGCAAGAAATTCCTTTTCCAAAAAGGTGGCATGTTGAGCAACAAACACCTTTTGTTCCTCAGCGTGGTAAAAAAAATATTCTTGAGAATTCTTTGGATATCCCACAAACTTGCAAAGAACTGATCGTGCCTCGAGCTTGTCCGGATTTTGCCTTTTGACATAGGCCGGACAACCCCATATCTTAACTCGTTTAAAATATAGTCTCTTCCCACTCCATATCTCATATGGTGAGGTGGGTACAGATTTAGATGGAACTAGATTCAATAGGTATATGGCTGTCTCAAGCGCATACCCCCAGAAGGAAATAGGCAACTCAGCATTACTCATCATAGAGCGTACCATATCTAATAAGGTGCGATTCCTCTGCTCCGATACACCGTTGTGCTGTGGTGTATAGGGAGGAGTAAGCTGAGAGAGAATCCCATTCTCTTTTAGATAGTTCAGAAACTCATTGCTTAAGTATTCTCCTCCTCGATCAGATCGAAGGATCTTAATACTTTTGCCCGTTTGGTTATCTACTTCATGCTTATATTCCCTGAATTTCTCAAAAGCTTCAGATTTGTGTTTCATCAGGAACACATGTCCGTATCTTGAGAGATCGTCAGTGAATATAATGAAGTAGGAAGAACTGTTCCTGGCATGTGTAGACATGGGTCCACATACATCACTATGTATCAGCCCCAAGAGTTCTGTAACTCTTACTCCGTGTCCACTAAACGGAGTTTTGGTCATTTTTCCTTTGAGACATGACTGACAAGTGTCATAAGATGATAATTCGAACGGATTCAAATATCTATCCTTATGCAATTTAGCTAGCCGTGTCGCATTGATATGACCTAGTCTACAATGCTACGAGATGGATTCGTTCATTTCTGAACTTTTCCTCTTGATTGTGTTCTGTACATTAAGAATTGTAGTTTGATTTAGAACGTACATGCCATTATTTAACGATCCTGATCCTATCAACTTTTGATTCAGGAATATGTTCATAACATTATCCTGTATTACAAAATTATATCCTTCTTTATTCAATAAAGAAACTGATATAATATTGCATATGAGGGTCGGAATGTAATAGCATTCGTTCAGAATCAATGTATTACCTTTTGGTAACACAAGGTGATATTCGCCAACAGTTTTGGCTGCAACATTTGCACCATTCCCTACTGTTACGGAATGATCACCCATTCCCAGTTCTCTACCTTTACGTAGCCCACGTAACATATTACATATGTGGGATCCCGATCCGGTATCTAATACCCAGGACGTAGAGTGAACTGAGAAACAGTTCTCGATAACTAACACTTCCGAAGAAGATGCATCAGCATGCTTGTTCTTCGTTTGGGCGGTGTGAGATCCAGATATTCTCCTATTTCCTGCTCAGTCTTATAACACTTATAAGAAAGAACGGGACCAGCGTTCCCCTGCTCAGTATAATAAGCGGGTTCAGTCAATACATCCTTGTTATTATCTTGATTAAGGCCTGACTTGGTCGCAACCTGGAGAGAGAGAAGAAAACACTTTAGCGTATGCTCTTACAAGATTAGATTGGTTATTATCTTATCTAATCAGAATGTCTCCCACTGTTTTTATCAAATCTTCCTTCAAACCCTGAAAGGTAAAACTAGCCGGGATTAATTACACCTTACAAGTTCGCCAATCTTTCAGCCAGGCTAGTGTTGGTACTTTGAGGGAGGTTCCCCGTGCTTTCGCACGGACCTAATTAAAATAAACCTCGTTTTCCCAGAGGCATAACCCCGTAAACACCTTTCTAGTCACTTACTTGATCGGTTAATTGTCCTGTGTAAAATTCTCCCAGGAGTTTCTCTTACTCGCAGTGGGTCTCGAGATCCAACTATCTCATAGGAGGTATGCAATCTCATTGCAAATTTCAACTCTTCAAATTCCTGATAATACTTTTTACCCCTAGCGATCAATGACCTTAACTAAGTCAACAAACCATAAATCGCAAGTCAACTTCAACCCGTACATTTCCCGATTGAATTAAACCCACCCGTACGACCCTTGACTAAGTCAACAAGGCCGTACGACTATCCTAATCCAATCGCATCTCATGCTTTAGCAGATAAACACTATTTAGCTACCGTACACTACGCCTTGACTAAGTCAACAAACGTAGCACGAATACTAAGTAGTACTTATCTGAAATGACGGAGGGCTACGCAGGTTTTTCAGAAAACCATGAGCGTAATGAACTTGATATCGTTGTAGAAACAAGTGATTTTGAAAAGGAGTGTTTTTGAGGCTTTTCTAGTTTCGCTAAAGAGGTTACTCCCGGTGAAGGGATCTCGGCTCTTTCCTTATCGAATAAGGTGCAGGATATTTCACAAATACCGCTGTGCAAATCAAAACTATAGAAGCAATCAAAAACTAAACCGCGAGTTTATAGCATTTGCCAGTTTTGCTAAAGGGGTCACTCCCGGTGAAGGGATCTCGGCTCTTTCCTCATCGAATAAGGTGCAGGGTGTATCATATATACCGCTATGCAAAGCAAAACTGTAGCTACTCTTTTTATAAAGTTTTGATTCTACAACATATTTTAGGTTTCTTTTCTTTTATTAATCTCATTAATATATCCCATCAGTTAATGCTTCCTAAGCATCACAGAAGAAACGAAAGCAGTAATATTTATATATCATCATATATTTATAAGCATTCGTCTCAGGCAGTAATATGATCTCATCACAGAACATTGCAGCAGAAGATAACATATGAAATATTGGATATACTAGGACGTCCGTGTTTTATTTCGAGCCTGTACAAAACACGGATTCCACGGTCGCGATAAATAGCCAAACCCACATCCCTAGACCCCTACAAGAGCAGCAAGTAACACTGCCAATTCTAGGGTTAGGAGACCCGGTCTCGACTCCTCGAGATAGCCTCCCACTGGACCCTAGAACCCGGTTATTTGTGCTCCCCTCCTCGGGTCTACCTAATGCGGAAAAGTAAATAATATATAATGGTGACATCAACCTCAACCCGGAAGTGCCCCAATAAAAGAATATTACATACAATGAATTTTACATGAATGAAAATAAAAACGCTCATCACACATAAAACCCCCGGCTATTCAGAATATGACGATCCAATATAACATATCACAGCAACACATAATATCTCATATCATCAACGTAAGCAAGTATGCGTACCCCGATTGTCGTTGATGTATAGCAACGAAGCCGGCGATACACCACATACTACGCTTACGGACACAGAATAGAAAGTGTAAAACTACAACATTTAGAATCCACAATCACTTTAGACATCTTAAATCTGAAATATCACATACTTCGCATTTCATGCCTAACTATATGAATTCCAGATATTGTATCACATTCCAGATAAATAGACAAAGTTAAACTTTCCGATCGAATAATCAAACACCCAAGATTTCCTAAATAGCTCAACACTTGAGCGGAGTTCAAAAATCCCAGAATATGTCACAGCCCCAATGAACCAGCTGTAGAAGGGTCAAACCAACGCCTCATATATGGCAACGCTAAACTACCACAAACCCTAGGGTTCAGTGGCAGTTTTGACGGTCATATAATCGAGTTAAAGTTACGTTCTTCTAGAAGGTCCATAGATACACTAGCATGATTTCCCGAAAGTTTTAAACAGAGGAAAAATCCAACACTTGAAAGTTTTCCGTCATGAGAAAAATGAGTTATTGATATCCGTTCGAACATTTTAACACGTTCTAAATAATCCGGAAAAAAAACGAAGTTAAACTTTCCGATCGAATCAACGAATTCCAAAGATCTCCAGAAAACTCAACACTTGAGTAATATTAGAAATTCCCAGAAGCATGTAGTAATACCTACGGATATAACCTAGAAATATCAATCCCTGATACCCAAGTTCGGCCGTGGAACCGCCGAGCAAATCATGGTATTGCCGCGGTTCCGCGGTGACTTAAGGGAATTATGAGCTCGTACTTCATAGTATCCTTAGAATTCCCTGCTTAATTTTCTGAGTATTTTTAATACGGAAAAAAACCAACTTTTTAGAAAATTTCCAGAGAGGGGGTCAAAATCGATGTTTCGGGGTTCGATAGGACTTTTAAGTTCGTATACACGTCGCCTAATGCTCTAGCTAGGCTCTGATACCACTGTAGAGTTACTAGGCACTGTCATAAGGGTCTATAAGGCATCAACCATGCCCGATTTAAAATTTACAAGTGCCGAACAACCTAAAGCGAGGATCTTTGCTAGATAATTAGGGTTAACAAAGCATGTAAACATCTTTACATCTAAAAGAAAGGGATTACAACCTTTGTAGTCTATTCCTTCGCATCATAAGCTCCGAGTAGTAGTCCCTTCACCGCGGTCCATGATCTCCCGGACTCAAAAGAGGCTCCACAAGTCGAATGATCCATTCTTGCTCGAAGTCTTCCTTTTCGAAGATGATCTATGTTCCCCTCCGAACAACAGAGACGCGACCGCGTAGGTTCGTCTTGCCTGGGATTTAGGGCAGATGCTATTTTGTTTTATCCGTCCACCTCTCCGAAGATGCCAAGTTGATTTATGGCACCGTGTATCGGAGGTTTAGACGGATGCGGCCGATGTAGCAGACTTCGTCAGATACCCCCTCGCTTGAGAGGTTTTTGATTGTAGGACCGCTCTTCCCTGCAGGCGCAAGCCCCTGCAGTTAATTACGCTACCGCATCACGGTAGCAACTTTCTCCTTCTCCTGATGTTCACTTCGTGTCGTGGATGTTTGTTTTGTTTGTGGTTGCCCATGGATTGTATACATAGACTAATTTATGTCGTCGCCCATAGGACGTGGATTAATCCAAATCCGTATTTTCTTAGATTTGGGTTTGGGGTTTTGGTTTAAGGATACGTTAGCCATATTTGAGGCTAAGATCAACTTAAACGTTTGTTAAGGATACGCTAGTCTAATTTGAGACTAAGATCAGCTTAACAGGATCATTAGATCCGACAAAAGAGCATTTAGGGGGCTCGATTGTTCCAGTTTAGAGACGTAGTGGTCCATTTAATGTATGGCCATCGGGACCCGTCACCTCTCTAACGCGTTGAAGGATTACAACGACAGATATCAGAGGAGTTCAGAGATGTACCCTTTGAACCAGAGTTGATTGGGGGATCTATAGTCCAATTTGGGACTAAAGTCTGTTTGAAGGTTTAAGGATGCGTTAGCCATATTTGAGGCTAAGATCAACTTAAACGGGATCATTTAGATCCGACAAAAGAGCGTTTGGGGGCTCTATTGTTCCAGTTTAGGGACATAGTGGTCCAACATTCCCATTTTGTGGACGGATGTTAGTTTAGGGACGCATTAGTCCATGAGTTTAAGGACGCGTCAGTCTATGAGTTTAAGGACCCCACAGTCCATATTGATGTGTGCTTGTCGGGACCCGTCACCTCTCTGACGACGTTGAAGGATTACAACGACAGATGTCAGAGGAGTTCGGAGATATACCCTTGAACCGGGTGTAAATTGATTTTAGAGAGCAGTCATGCTCAGTCAATTTAATTTGAGGACTTACGGCCAGAATTGGGCTAAGTCCAGTTGAAAATGTTCAACATTTATTTGCATTTGGCCTGTTAGGCCTTTACTGGGGCTCTGCCCCTGCATGGCATTTTTGCTTGGTCTATTAGACCTTTATTTGGGCTCTGCCCCTTTTAATAGTGCACAGCACTTTTGTTTGGTCTGATAGACCCTTTTCTTTATTGGGCTCTGCCCTTGATAATGCATTGCATTAAATGCTCTGACAGCGCCCCACGTGGCTTGTCAGGCGCTTTGCGCTGATTGAGGAGAGCAAGGCGCAAACTCACGTGATGGTGACACGTGTTATGCTCCGGTGAACGCAAGCGCAGTGCGCTGCGCCGTTGCGCTGCGCTGTTGCGCTGCTGACACATGGCGCGCTCTGGTGAGTTGCACGAATCCAAGAGCGCAATGCTCATTTTTTAAAGCGCAAGGCGCAGTTTGTTCTGGGGCTGACACGTGGCGCTCTCTGGTGGCTTCGCCAACCCAAGATCCCAACAGTGCAGATTTTACTAGTGTAGGGCACTGCTTAATATCTTGATCCAATTTTGGATTAAAGAGAAGAATCTTTTAAGATTCCAGAACCAATGGTTCATCAAAAGGCAATGCCTTTATGTAGATCCAATGATCTGTGAAGTAATACTTCTTTTCGTCTTTTTGTGATTGGATCTTTTTGATCTTTTTCCCTTTTTAATTGAAGATCTTGATCTTGTTCTTAGATCATTGATCTTTATAGAAAAAAATTCTTCTTTTATTAAAGGTTTTTACCTTTTCTTTTCTTTTCTGAGCTCTTCTCAAAATTTTCTAGAGGAGTTCTGAATATCTCTGTGTCAATCTCCTTCAGACTTGGAGTCTAGGGGCCTATTTATAGTGCCATTTGATTTGTTAAATCAGTTAAAGAGATCTTTCTCTGAGTGATTTAGGGATTTTTCCTCACCGTTGGATCTTTGATCCAAGGGCTTATAGAAGAGAATCTTCTTGTTTTTAACAAGATTGGAAAGATCTTTCTAGAATTTTAATTCTGTTTTGGTGCTGGCACAGTTGGCGCAAGCGCATCTGCGCTTGACACGTGTCGCTCAGCGCAGAGCGCAGAGCACAGCGCAACTGCGCTGCCACGTGTAGCACAGCGTAGAGCAACTGCGCTAGCGCAACTGCGCTGCCACATGTCGCGCAGCGCAGAGCGCAGCGCAACTGCGCTGACACGTGTCGTGCAGCGCAGAGCGCAGTCCAGCTGAAGCGTTACTTCCTTTATTAAAATTTGAATTTTAAACAGAGCTTTACTCTGATTGGGGGAAACAGAAGCGTTGCTTCGTTTCCCGCCTTGGAATTTGAACAGAGCTTTGCTCTGATTGGGTAAACAAATGCCCCCCCACCGTTGCGCTCACGTGGCCCCCAAACGTGAGCGCAGCAATGGCAGAATTCCAACCGTCGCGCCATCCTTTGGAAGTTGAAACGGCTCTTCAATGCCTATAAATAAGACCTTTGGTCCCTTAGATGATTTCCATCTCTTCATAAGAATTTTTATTCAGAGCCTTGCTCTTCAATTTAAGAATTTTTCAAGAGTAAAACTTTGTCAACACTTAGGTAAAGTTTATAAACATTTAAGAATACAGGGTTTTACCCATTAACAAAGCTTTGCTCTTCATAAATCTTTGATCTAAAGAAAACCCATTTAGGGTTTCATTAATAGAGCTTTGCTCTTTTCAGATCATGATCGTTTCTTGGGGTTTCTTAGCCCATGAATCAGAGCTCTGCTCTCTTGATACATGTAGATTTCTTAATCTTTTGTGAAGAACTCTTAAGAGTTTGATCATGGATAATGAAGATCAAAAATGGAGTTTTATCTTTGATGGATTATATCATCTTTTCATAGTAAGGCTCTCAGAGTTCTCGGGGAATTTCTTTAAATTCCCCTCATTACTGGATTTTGACAGGTGTCATTACTGTCTGCAGAGCATTGCTCTCGAGGAGTTTAACTCCCTGTGTCTTTTTTCTCATTGCTAATCTTCCAATGATGTTTCCTTCAGGCATTATGGATGTTCATTTATACAGTCTGCACGAATTCATCACTTATGAGGATATCCGCATACATGGCCGTCACCAAAACCAAGAGTTTACAGATGCCCAGTGTGCGAAGGTTATGGGTCGCCTGAACGCACGCGTTGGTTGGTTGCTTCCTCGCCGCTCTGCTCTCTTAAAAGTCGTGCTGAGAGAAATTTGGAGAGCACTTCCGGGGTTTCACGAGGCCATGCCGCTTAATGCGCTGGATGATGCCGAAGCCAAGGTGCATTCAGTGTACCTGTCGGGGCTGATCTCGAAGAAACGGCGAGATAGCCTCATCGACATTCTGCATCAAATTTTTCAACAGACGACGATAATTGTTGCTTATCGAAGGATGGGGGGCCTTGCCGAAGATCTTGACACACGTGAGCGCGAGAGGATGCAAACGAGAATGATCAGAAAGGCCAGAAAGACTCTAGATGGCCTTACTTTCAAATTCCTCAATCCATGCCCTGGATCTGAGGTTTTGCCACTGTAATCATTTGGATAATGTCTTTGTTTATTTCTTTATGATTGTAAGAACCCTTTGCAATATGAATGGAAAATTTCTCATTTCAGCTTGTCTTATTTCTTGTTCTGAGTCTTTTGCACATGCATGAATGGAGGTGTCTCAAACGCTTGATCAAATGCAAATCGGATGTTCTTTCTGTCGCTTTCTTCTTTCTTTGATTATCAGCATGTCGCCTTAGTAAACATGGTCGATAGATGATAAAGCGAGCATCCTGTCTTGGCTTCTTCAAGAGGTAATGATGGCTTAGGCCGCAGGTTCAGATCTGCTGCCTAAGACTTTTCAACTTTATGTGCCGTGAGGGTCTCATAAAGAATTTTCTCCCTACGGATCGAGAGGATCTCGTAGGTGCATTTTCTCCTTAGGAATCGTGAGGATTCCTAAGTGCGTTTTCTCTTATAAGTCGTAATGATCTTATAAGAGAATTTTTCCCTCTTATAAGTCGAGAGGACCTGTTAGCGGTTGTTTCCCTCCTTGTCGAGATTCGACTTTGGAGAGTGTGACCCGTGAATAGTATGCAAGAGTCCATTTTGGACCGACTTGCAGGGTCCCGGTGCTTAGGAAACAGGTTTTCTAATCCCCGCTGCCTAAGGCTTTTCCTCACGAGTCGAGCCGAATCAAGCACTCCTCGCAAGAATATCCTAACGTCACAGTTAACCTCTGCTCTTTACGACAGAGGTCCGTTAGGGTCTGTGGTACTTAGGGTTTTGGCCGTCGTACCGTCGCGTTGGCTGATATATTCCTCGATATGCAATCTTGCTGTTCGAGTAGCCTAGCGATTGTCGTGTCTCTGATCCTTTCGGGGACTGGACAAGACGTCTTCAAGTAATCTTCCAGGTAGTCTTACCGTCGAAAGAGCAAGCGTACGGATATTCCATGTCACTTTTTACTTGAGGTTAGGCTCATTTTGGAGAGCCCCGATGAGTCATAACCACTCCGTGCTGGTGTGGGATGATCTCCGATAGTCTTTCAGGCTTTATATGACTTGCTTTCAAGACCCTGAAGCTAGGAATTTGGTCTTTGCTTCGTTTGCTGGCGTTGCGTCCTTTATATCGAGACGAATGTCGCGGTTGTCTCTAGGTTGTTAGTGAACCGTCGAGGTTTGGAACTAGGGACTTTGTTGTGGCTCCGCTGTTTGATTGTCGCGTCTGAATCCTGTTGGAGGAAGAACGCTGGGGTAGCATCTCGTCTGCTGTATCGAGACGAACGTCGAGGTGGTGACCATTCCGTACCGGTGCAAAATGATCTCCGATTGTCTTTCAGGCTTTATATGACTTGCAGTTAAGACCCTGAAGCTAGAAATTTAGCCTTCGCTTCATTTTCTGGCATTGCGTCCTCTATATCGAGATGAATGTCGCGGTTGTCTCTAGGTTGTTGGTGAACCGTCGAGGTTTGGAGCAAGGGACTTTGCCGTGGATCCGCTGTTTGATTGTCGCGTCTGAATCCTGTTGGAGGAAGAACGCTGGGGTGACATCTCGTCTGCTGTATCGAGACGAACGTCCAGGTGGTGACCATTCCGCACTGGTGCAAGATGATCTCCGATTGTCTTTCAGGCTTTATATGACTTGTCGTTAAGACCCTGAAGCTAGGAATTTGGCCTTTGCTTCATTTGCTAGCATTGAGTCCTCTATATCGAGAGGAATGTCGCGGTTGTCTCTAGGTTGTTGGTGAACCGTCAAGGTTTGGAACTAGGGACTTTGCGGTGGCTCCGCTGTTTGATTGTCGCGTCTGAATCTTGCTGGAGTAAGAACGCTGTGGTGACATCTCGTCTGCTGTATCGAGACGAACGTCGAGGTGGTGACCACTCCGCGCTGGTGTGAGATGATCTCCGATGGTCTTTCAGGTTTTATATGAGTTACCGTCAAGACCCTGAAGTTAGGACTTTGGCCTTCGCTTCGTTTGCTGGCACTGCGTCTGCTGTATCGAGACGAATGCTGAGGCGATCTCTAGGTTGTCTGTGAACCGTCGAGATTTGGAACTAAGGACTATGCTGTGGTTCCGTTGTTTGATTTGTTAGTTATATGTATGCCCTAGAGGCCATTACTGTACATTGGATGTATATTGTAGTGGATGCTGGGACATATATAGGGAGGACTTTCTTGCTCGACATGATAGTATGCTATCTGGTTACTCTTTACCTTAACGTGTACATTGATTGTCTCTCTGTTACATGTTGGTAAAGCCCTTAGGATGTGTACTTGACTACCTGGACTATGATGCGGATCATACTAGTGGGGACATGGTAGTCTATAAGTACATCCTTCAAGGTCCCTAGTCGTGGGTGTATCGAGACGGGGCATCGATATACCAGAGTAGACTAGCGTATACCTTCTCGACCCATACAGATGGGCGATGGATGATCCCATATCCATTGGTGTTTGACATCAGAGATGATATACGGGTGCTCAGTGGAGACTGGGTACACTGGACGGACTCGCCGAGAACTCCCAGATGGTATTATACCTTACGTCAGATGGCAGTTCTCTGGTGACACTGGTCAGAGTAGTCTGTTGACCCGAGATCGTCATAGAGTCTTGTGTGGTTCCCACTGTGCTTTGATTTCCACCTTACCACGTCCAAGAGGGCGTGCAAAACGGTGGTTTTTGGGTACAGTCCCGAGTCACATGGAGGCAATGAGCGATAGGAGGGGATTCGTCTCTCCCGGTATAGGGGTTGATATTGCGCTGTGTTCGATTGGCTATAACCGGAAATCCCTGGCCAGGGTTGCTGAGATTTACTGGTAAGTGTTACCTGTAGTTTCTTGAACTGTTATAGACCTCATATCGACACGACTTATCGAGCTATTAGGGTCTGACGTTTACCACCCCTAGGCGAGATATGCGACATATCAGACGACGAGACCGGACTGTACGGTAAGTGTTACTGGTTGGATTCACAGGAGTATAAGCGGGCTTGCTCGTCGATCTTCTGATCGCTCAATACCCGGGTGGCCGTTACGTTTAGCAGACCGCTTGCGGCTTGTGGGTGTTTGATATGATCATCACCTGCTGCCGGCGTATTGACGAGTCTTTAGAGTCCTACACAGAGGTTTCCTGGCTCAAGCGAAACGAAATAGGAGTGCATATGAGATATGTGCGGGACCGAGAATAATGCGTGTATGTGATACCGTATTCTATTCTCGCGATGAATGTATCGATTGGTTGTATGCGATATAACCTAGTTATCGAATCAAGTATTGATTCGATAAGCCGATACATTGGATATTAGTCGGTTAAATGCGATATGACCGAATCGTTAAATCAAGTGTTGATTTAATGATTTAATGCATAATTATATATTTGATATATTACTTTGCATTAACTAGTATCGGTTCACTTTAAATGGATTTTCTCACTCGGATGTGCACATTGTATATGTGATATATTTTTGTGCACTTGTTTGTATCATGTTTGATGATACATGCAAAATTGGCTTTGTGTAAAAACTTAAACCATGGTTATGATAATGGTGTATGTGCACGGCGGCGCCCCGGTCGTCAATCCGACGGCCAAATACGGAAACGGTGATAAACTTTAATTTTGCGAACTTTGCAAACCGGCACCACCACGCACTAAACCCCGGATCGGGCCATTAAACTTGTCCTAGCTAACTAACAAGATAGGGAAGAGATATACCGAGTGATCCGAGTCCTCCGGTCTTCTCGTCATCGTCCCGATCTTCCGCGGAAACTCCGGTCGTCGCCTCCTCGCCGGAAGGGCACCACATCGCCTGCATCTTTTACGGGCTCCCGCCTCAATACCGAGGCAACTCGGGCATGAAGCCGGCAAGTCGACATGCCCAAGATGTGCTGTAGGAAGTGTAGTGCTTTGTCTCTTTGGGGTTATGTTGCTTTGGAGGATGGAGGGATCATGAATGGACTTTGGAATGAAGTGTAGAATTTTGCAAGCATGAAAATGATATGAACCAATCTTTTCTCAAAATGAACTCTCTCCCCCCTCCCACAAAATGTGGCCGGCCCCTTTATCAAAGGAAATGGTGGAGGGAAAACAAAACCAATGAAGGGAGGTGATGGTAGGAGAAATGAAGAGGGTGACCATATCCAAAGACAAGAAAACATCAACCATGCTTCTCACTTTAAACCCATACCCTCTCATTAATCACAATTAATGCAAGAGAATCAAAATGATGGTGGAAAAGAAAAGAATGGTATCATAATTAATCCATAAGCAAGAAAACCCCTCCACTAATGTTATTTGCAAACTTGCAAATAACCCCCTCCAACGGAAAAGTCCGGCCGGGAAAGAACAAAGGAAAACCGGCCGGAACGGAATGCAAACTGGCAACTCCAGAAAACTGGTCCCGTAATAAATTACAGGAAAACCCCGATACTGTGCATACACACCCGCATCTGTATTCCTTCCGGATACAAATGCAATGAGACAAAATCTACACTGTACTAAACTAGGATCCGGCTTAAACCAAAGCCGGCTAGTAATGTCCGTCCGATCCTGATCCGTGCAATACCGCACGAATCTGATCGAACCCTGCCATATATCTATACGGCCTCTAGTACAAACCGTCCGATCCTGATCCGTGCAATACCGCACGTATCTGATCGGACCCTGCCATATCTCCATACGGCCTCTACAGCGTTTCGCCCGAAAGCCGAGTAACTGAAAGTGTGGTGGACTCTAAAGACTCGTCAATACTATGGTTGTGGATTTAACCACTAGCACGTCAGAGGTATAAGCCAATACGTAACGGGCCACCAGCTATTGACTAAAAGGGACGTCGATGAGCGAACTCATCCTGACACCCTACTGAGCCTGTCAGTGACAATATCCGTACAGTCCGGTCCGTTCGTCTATGAGCATCGCATGTCGGGCCTAGGGGTTGGGTAAGAGTCAGACCCTCAAAAGCGGTACAAGTCGTGTCGGAGTGTAGCCCAGAACACCCTGAGATACTACTGGAATACCTACCAGTAAATCTCCTGCCTTGGCCAAGGACTTCGTGTAATGGCTCTCCTAGACACAGCGCGGCCTCACCCCCAATACCGGGAGAGACGAACCCCTGAAGATCCGCTCACTGCCTCCATGTGGCTCGGGACTGTACCCAACTAAAACCTGTTTGCACGACTCCTTTGAGCCGTGGTAGGGTAGTAATCAAAGTACAGTGGGAACTCACACGAGACAAATGACGATCCCCAGGTCGATGAACTAACCTGTACACATGTCACCTGGGAACTGCTATCTGACGTCAGGTATAAGACCAACTAGCATGTTCCCGGCGAGTCCTGTCCTGTGTACTCATAACCCAATGAGCACCTGTATACATCTTAGGTGATCCAACTGACACCAGTGGCTTGTGAGACCGGCCACCGCCCCTTGTCGGGGTCTCGACTGTATACACTAGTCTACTCTGGAGAATCGATGCCCTGTCTCGAAACTCCCACGACTAGGGACCTTTTAAGGATGTGCTTATAGATCCCAGCTCCCACTTATATGATCGCCCTCATACTGCTGGTCGTCAAGCAAGAATCCTAGGGGCTCTATCAACGTGCAATAGCGACCTGTCAGGTCACCTAAAGCAGTACACGATGATAAAGGTAAACCAGATAGCATACTATCATCTCGAGTAAGACTGTCGTACCGGGATAGGTCCTCCCTCAATCATTGCAATCACGTGCCTGTGATCCAATAATTGACTCTGAGGGCACTATTTCCAACAATCTCCCACTTGCACTCAAGGCTAATTATTGCGATGTCGCATACTCACAGCCCGTGTGATACCGAACACCCAACTCCTCTACTAGTCAGTCTCACAAAGCCTGTTTGCGAAACTCTTGCGTTCGAGGAATAGCCTCAGCGAGTGGATCCGCTCTGAAGTTTCTTTCTATGTCTCTCTATATCTCAAGTTCGCGGAGAAAGCCATCTCCCGAAATGAGCAATACCTGTCTTAGAATGTCTGGATGCCTGATGGGACCTAGCTCATAAATGAACTCCAAATCCAAACTTCTTAGACTGTATCGTCAACTGAACTTAATCAGTATCCTGCGCCATGCCTCCCTCAGTATTGCCTTGGATCACCTGTCCAAAATACTGCCCCTCGTCAGAAAGAAAAACTATAACTCTGACAACCTCCTTGTCGTCCATGTCACCTTGGAAGCCTGGAATGATAACTGTCTCCCAAATGAGGCTGTCGTTATCATATCCCTAGAACATCCACTTATGTTCTAAAACTGCTTCCGACTGTTTCTCCAGGATTGGATCAATGTCAACTTATTACATCTAGTGCAAGAACAATATCTGGTGTGGTACTTGACATCTCATGATTGACTCAATTGCCTAAGCAAGTGATCTGCCAATCCTGCACATCCCTCTCTCTACTTTAGTCTATAAGACACCTTTAGAGAGGGTGACTCCATCACCTGCAGGTACACTACCGTGCCAGGAGTCGTCCATTCTAAATACTTTTAGAATGCTGTCTTAGTACCCTGATTGGGAAACCACCCAAATCTAGATATAAAACTATAGATCTAGTAACCAGTATGTTTGATATAATGTCCAAGTCCCATGTGGAGAAACCACCGTGTGACGACCAAAGTATAACCGATCGTAGTATAGGAATATCACTTCCTACTTTGTGTATATCATCCATAACCCGGATATCACACCCTACTACCTTTTCAACAGATCCATCCCCTATTCTGATGACGTCAAACCCATGACTGTCACATCAGAAATAGATGATCTATCTCCGCTATATCTGCTTTAGTCTATAAATAGACATAAGCCTGATGTCCACCAATGCTTCCGCTGCTCCCACTGACTACGACAACCCTCTGACAGAGTCATATAGATGTGCACTTCTAAAGCTAGTTTAGAACGACGCTATACTCATCCTCCTGCCGGGTCGCGCAGCCTGGAACAACAACAATGGCAAGTGTGGGTAAACAAGAACTTCCCTGTCACCGTCCTTGAGGCTACCGGAGTACCTCTCGGGTGCCTGAAGTTACCCACCTTATCTGCGGAGTGGCCAATGGAATGTCAAATCAGATTGAATCTTTAGGTTCCTTATCAAATCTTCAGTAATCGTTTGCGGTTCTGGAATCACTTCCAGTTCTACCATACTCCCACTTATGTTTTCTGGAAAAATAACCATTTCATTTTAAAATGTGGCAAGTCTAGAACAATATTACTATTGATCTCCCAGATGGTAGAAAGTCAACCCTCGTCATAGCCTGGGTCAACCCACAAACAGTCATTACAGAAACGTGCCTTGAGTTGTCCAGTGTCTGGTTTTAATCATAAGCCGGACAACTCCCCGTACCTTAACAACGTTAAGATATGAACTGTTCTACATCCAATATAGAACCAGAGGCACTGATTTAATTTAACCAGATTCAAATCATGCAGCTGTCTCCAGTGCATGTCAACTAAATGGAGAGAGGCCGATCAGCGTTACTCAACTTAGGAATGCTTCCAATTATGAGTAACCTGAAAGAGAAGCAATTTCTCTTAATCATTACTATCAACTGAATACCATACACAAGTATCTACATCTTCGATCACTTTGAAGAATCCCGATACTTGCTACACCTGGTTTTCTACTCTATTCAAATACCTATAACTCCTCAAAACTTAGACCCTGTGTTTCTACGAAACACATGTCTAAGAACTAGAGAAGTTAAAAGTAAACAGAATATAGTATGAGGACCAACCCCTCTGTCCTAATGGACACTGGACAACATACAATACTCTGTATAAGTCCGCTGAGTCTAACAACTCTTTCACTGTGTGTCGTAGGTTAAAAACTGTACTTATGGTTAAGAAGAATTACACCACTGTTTAATGCTCCTTACCTAACCATCCACTGATATAGGTAAATGTCATCGACATAATATCAAAAGGTATATCTCACTCTATGAAAATAGACGTACAGATATATCAATTTGAAATTGGTGCACAACAGCGGATATTCAAAACCAAATATTTGCCGACCGGCAAACAGCCCAGATGATCTCCTCAAATATCACCGATTACAACGAATCCCGATATAATGAGGATGATCACCCTATTCCCAATAACTTACTCCCACTCATCATCTGTAAAACCATACAGATGTGAGAATCATATCTGGTAAATACATACCTGGAGTAAGTATCTAATCGGGAAATCAGTTTTCTTTTAACAGTACACAGTGAACTGAAACATTGAAATGTTTCGATGGGGTATCCTGGTATTCCTAGTAATGCCTCTACCATTATCCAGATTCACAACTATAACCGTATAATTCTTTGCCACCTCTCCAAATCCCTTTATATGTCTTTAGTCATTACCTTCTGCACACCCCTTTAGGCCAATTGGTTTTCTTCCTTCCCTACCGTTCGGCACCAGCCTATGGTTTGGAAGAAGACTATCCAATAAGAATAATGGGTGTACTGTCCTAACCCTAGGAACACTCGCAATGCGAGAGAAGGTGAAGATAAAAGACAACCGAATAAACCTTATTCCTATTTCTCCTGGACCAGAATCCATCCCCGAACTGGAACAAGTTCCTTTCGAGTTCGTATATAACCATACGATGGAGTATCCAATAAACTGTGGATCTTCGTAGTGATACGGAGTGTCCTGGAGAGATACAAAGGTGATTTAGGATTGGCGAAGAAATACTTGGTTTGGTCGTGAATATCAGTCGCAATTTACTTTGCCCTCTTACTAATCCCTTGCTTTATCTTAATCTTAATACCTTCTGCACACCATCGTTATGCTAATTGGTTTTCTTCATTCCCCACTGTTCGGCACCAGCCTAAAGTTTGGAAGAAGACTATCCAATTTGCGTAATAGGTGTACTATCTACTAAACTAAGGAGTACTCGTAACTTGAGAGGAGGCAAAAAGGAAAAGACAACTGAATAATCCTATCCGTTTTCTCCAGAACCGGAAACCATCCTCGAATTCCTTCGAGTTCGTATCTAACCATACGATGGTTTTGTCCAGTGGAAGTGGACGTTCGCAGTAATACGGGGTGTCCTGGAGAAAAGGGTAAAAGTAGGAGTGGCAAAGAGGTCTGCAACTCTGACAATCCAAAAGCCAGTGTTAAGAAGGTTCGGTCAACTTGGTCGCTGAGTCATAGTCTTAGGGTCGGGTCAATGGTCGCTGCCAGAGAGAGAGAAAAGAAACACTCAGCGTGCACTCTAACCTAGATCAGAATGGTTACCAATTTATCTAATCTGGAAACCTCCCACTGTACCTCAAATTCTCCTCCAAACCTGAAAGAAGAATTAGTCGGGGTCACCCGAGGAGTAATCCAACTCATCAGTGGGAATCGGGATCCAACTCTCATCGCATGATAACGTGACGGAATCCGCTCACGGTATCACACTCCAGAAGGTATGCGCATATCTGGCAAGTTTCAGTTCTTTTGAAACTCCCGATGTGATTTCTGCCCCATGCTCTTATGACCCTGACGAAGGTCAACAAATCATAAGTCACATGTCAAGTTCCACCCGTCATTGTCCAGGTTAATTTGAACCCACCCGTACAAGCCCTTGACGAAGGTCAACAAGGCTATACGATTGTCCCAAACCAGCACATCTATCTATGCAGCAGAAAAGCAACAAGCAGCTACCATGCACTATGCCTTGACGAAGGTCAACAAACATAGCATGAATACTACGTGCTACCTGTCTGAAACGACGGAGGGCTACGAATGGTTTCTGGCGAAAACCTTTAACGTAATGAACTTGATATCGTTGAAGGAACGAATAGCTTTTTAGAAAATATAGTGACGAAAACCTTTACTAAAGAGGTCACTCCCGGTGAAGGGATCTCGGCTCTTTCCCCGTAGAATGGGGTGCAGGATATTCCAAATGAATACCACGATGCAAAGCAAAAGTAATCGGCTATAGTGAAGTTAATGCCCTGACGCAAACTTCTGTCCAAGGGGTCACTCCCGATGAAGGGATCTCGGCCCTTGCCTCGTCGACTGAGGAGCAGGATATTCCAAATGAATACCACGATGCAAAACAAAAGTGAACGTCCTTGCAATAACAGCTTTTTGAAAAGTGTTCCAACAACATCAGAAAAGGTTTGTTTTACTTGCATTGATCCGAATCAATGCAGTCCCATCAATTGATCACACCACAAAGAACGAAAATATACTGACGTACGTATATGCCATCCGCATTCGCCACTGGGTCCCGTCATCACCCGTTAGGTTAGCTAACTAACGGCAGAGCGGGGACTGGACTAGCGCGGATGAAAAACATATACAACATCTACTAATATATATACCAATATATTATATTTCGCTCAAGGCGTGAATAAAATGCAACATTACAGAAATGTACAGCATCACAGAACAATACAGATATCTGGGATCCCCGGGTTTCATAGAGCCACTGCTGAAACCCGACGTTCCCCTGGTCGTGTGGATAGCCTGTGCAATGAAATCCTAGACCCCTACGGGCGCGGCAAGTCACCCGCCAAAACCTGAAGTGAGGCAGCCCCCTTCAGCACCGTGAATGGACCACCCAGCACTTCACGGAATCCGGTAACTTGGGCACCCCTCCTGGGACAACCTGTACCCCCTACGAGTGCGGCGAATAGCCCGCCAATTCCAGACTGAAGCCCCTTCCATCCCAATGCCATGAGATGCGGGCTTGTTGCCCTCTAGAACTCGGCTATCCGTGCACCCCTCCGCGGGGTAACCCTAGTACAGAAAGTAAAATATACATACAACGGGTACATCGACCGCAACCAGGTCGTGCCCCAAAAGAATAATACAAACAGGCAGTGACGGCAGTCCACATGTCGGACGCTCGCCCCGCAATATCAAATGTACATATATAAACAAAACTGTACTACCACTGCAACCAGGCTATCCCCACCGACCGATCCGCAACATCACAGCAAAAGCACAGAACATCAACGTGAAAGTTACGTTCGCAAATCCGTCTAACCGGGCTATAGCAGTTAGACCGGATTTACCGATCGAGTGACATTCACGGTCGCAGATATAATGTAAATACTGTGAAATAATGTGTTTAAAATATCCGATCGATCAAAAATTAACAAGTGGGCCCCCAAGCAATACTGTAGCACTCACAGAAAATCTGGGCCCAATATTAATATTCCAAAACCCATAATTACAGCCCAGAAGCCCACTGGAGAATTTCGAAGCAACCTGCGGCGGAACCGCGGAAACAAGAGGGGTTTTGCCGCGGTTCCGCGCTCGAGTTGAGGGATCATTGTCTCGAATTTTCCCAGAGTTCTTAGAACTCCCTGCACATCATTCTGAGACAACCAGAAAAATTTTTAGACTTCAAAAAATTTCGACAGAAACTGATGTGAAGGAAAAATACGGTTTTTGGAAATTTTGGTCGATCGGAAATGCAAACACATCAAACGAAGCTAGACGAAGTTAATGGCGAGGCTCTGATACCACTGTATGTGCACGGTGGCGCCCCGGTCGTCAATCCGACGGCCAAATGCGGAAACGGTGATAAACTTTAATTTTGCGAACTTTGCAAACCGGCACCACCGCGCACTAAACCCCGGATCGGGCCATTAAACTTGTCCTAGCTAACTAACAAGATAGGGAAGAGATATACCGAGTGATCCGAGTCCTCCGGTCTTCTCGTCATCGTCCCGATCTCCCGCGGAAACTCCGGTCGTCGCCTCCTCGCCGGAAGGGCACCACATCGCCTGCATCTTTTACGGGCTCCCGCCTCAATACCGAGGCAACTCGGGCATGAAGCCGGCAAGTCGACATGCCCAAGATGTGCTGTAGGAAGTGTAGTGCTTTGTCTCTTTGGGGTTATGTTGCTTTGGAGGATGGAGGGATCATGAATGGACTTTGGAATGAAGTGTAGAATTTTGCAAGCATGAAAATGATATGAACCAATCTTTTCTCAAAATGAACTCTCTCCCCCCTCCCACAAAATGTGGCCGGCCCCTTTATCAAAGGAAATGGTGGAGGGAAAACAAAACCAATGAAGGGAGGTGATGGTAGGAGAAATGAAGAGGGTGACCATATCCAAAGACAAGAAAACATCAACCATGCTTCTCACTTTAAACCCATACCCTCTCATTAATCACAATTAATGCAAGAGAATCAAAATGATGGTGGAAAAGAAAAGAATGGTATCATAATTAATCCATAAGCAAGAAAACCCCTCCACTAATGTTATTTGCAAACTTGCAAATAACCCCCTCCAACGGAAAAGTCCGGCCGGGAAAGAACAAAGAAAAACCGGCCGGAACGGAATGCAAACTGGCAACTCCAGAAAACTGGTCCCGTAATAAATTACAGGAAAACCCCGATACTGTGCATACACACCCGCATCTGTATTCCTTCCGGATACAAATGCAATGAGACAAAATCTACACTGTACTAAACTAGGATCCGGCTTAAACCAAAGCCGGCTAGTAATGTCCGTCCGATCCTGATCCGTGCAATACCGCACGAATCTGATCGAACCCTGCCATATATCTATACGGCCTCTAGTACAAACCGTCCGATCCTGATCCGTGCAATACCGCACGTATCTGATCGGACCCTGCCATATCTCCATACGGCATCTACAGCGTTTCGCCCGAAAGCTGAGTAACTGAAAGTGTGGTGGACTCTAAAGACTCGTCAATACTATGTTTGTGGATTTAACCACTAGCACGTCAGAGGTATAAGCCAATACGTAACGGGCCACCAGCTATTGACTAAAAGGGACGTCGATGAGCGAACTCATCCTGACACCCTACTGAGCCTGTCAGTGACAATATCCGTACAGTCCGGTCCGTTCGTCTATGAGCATCGCATGTCGGGCCTAGGGGTTGGGTAAGAGTCAGACCCCCAAAAGCGGTACAAGTCGTGTCGGAGTGTAGCCCAGAACACCCTGAGATACTACTGGAATACCTACCAGTAAATCTCCTGCCTTGGCCAAGGACTTCGTGTAATGGCTCTCCTAGACACAGCGCGACCTCACCCCTAATACCGGGAGAGACGAACCCCTGAAGATCCGCTCACTGCCTCCATGTGGCTCGGGACTGTACCCAACTAAAACCTGTTTGCACGACTCCTTTGAGCCGTGGTAGGGTAGTAATCAAAGTACAGTGGGAACTCACACGAGACAAATGACGATCCCCAGGTCGATGAACTAACCTTTACACATGTCACCTGGGAACTGCTATCTGACGTCAGGTATAAGACCAACTAGCATGTTCTCGGCGAGTCCTGTCCTGTGTACTCATAACCCAATGAGCACCTGTATACATCTTAGGTGATCCAACTGACACCAGTGGCTTGTGAGACCGGCCACCGCCCCTCGTCGGGGTCTCGACTGTATACACTAGTCTACTCTGGAGAATCGATGCCCTGTCTCGAAACTCCCACGACTAGGGACCTTTTAAGGATGTGCTTATAGATCCCAGCTCCCACTTATATGATCGCCCTCATACTGCTGGTCGTCAAGCAAGAATCCTAGGGGCTCTATCAACGTGCAATAGCGACCTGTCAGGTCACCTAAAGCAGTACACGATGATAAAGGTAAACCAGATAGCATACTATCATCTCGAGTAAGACTGTCGTACCGGGATAGGTCCTCCCTCAATCATTGCAATCACGTGCCTGTGATCCAATAATTGACTCTGAGGGCACTATTTCCAACAAATGGTTAGGGTTTTGATTTATTCACTTATTTATTTATCCATTCATTTTTGAGAAATAAATAAAAGAAAACAAAAATGGTTTCTTTCTTTCTTTTCATGAAGCTTGTTGAAGCTTCATGAAGCTTTGACCAAGTGACCATTTTGTCTTCTTCTTTTAACCCTAACCATTCATTTAAACTCAAGTTAGTTCTCTACACAAAACCATGGTTAAAATTATGATAAGAATTGATTTTCTTTTCTATAATATTATTCTTATCATAATATACTTCTTCTTCTTCTTCATCTTTACAAAGAAGAAAACCTTGATTTCATCAATGGTGATTTGACGAAAAGAGTGAGAAATCCAATTCTAAAGTGAACCCAGTTCCTATTTCTTCATCCTCTACCTCTTGCCAAGTAGTATAGGGTGTTTCCTTCACAAGTTTCATGACTTGGTGAAATGGGAGCTTGATCTAGTGATGCCTCGACGTAGATCATCTTCGGCATCGTAGTCGACGACCTAGCCCGCCCATTTCTCCGATGAAGCCGACGCTAGAGCTCGGGATTCGATTTGGACAGCAAGGAGACTTCATCATGGAGCTCTGGAGGTGGAGAACCGGATCTACAAAGGTTGTATTTCCGTTCACTTAGTTAAGGTGTTAACTAGTTGCATGTTTCGCCTAAAATCTAGTTAACGATCCGTATTAGGGTTTCTCGGCACTTGTAAAATTTTTGAAATTGGCATGGTTGATGCCTTGTGAGACCTCATTAGTGTGCCTAGGAACCCTATAGTGGTATCAGAGCCTAGCTAGAGCCTTAGGCGATGCGTAGACGAAGTTTGAAAGCCGAACGAACCCGAAACCCTAAAATTTCATGCTCTCTGGACTTTTTTCAAAAACTGGGTTTTTTCCATATTAAAAATGCTTAAAAAATTCAGCAGGGAATTATAAGAATTACGGTGCAAAATTTTACAAAAGATTCCTCTATCATGCGGCGGAACCGCGGAGGAAGCCTAGCTTCTGCGGCGGTTCCGCGGCCAATTGATGACATCAGCCAACCATTTTTGCACAGTAATTCCTCTTTTCTGGTGCTGGATTTTCTGCGAATTTTTAATATTTATTCAAGAGTTGAATTTTCTAGGGTTGTTTTGGGGATTCGATGATTCGATCGGATTATCAGATTTTGTCTATGTGCTTTCCGGATAATTATTGAATATGTTAAAAAGTTCGACCGGATATAAATACCCAATCTTTCCCCTGCCGAAAAATTTCCAAGTGTTGGATTTTTTCGAGGTTTAAATACGTTCTAAGTAGTGTAAGTAACGCGATGGTCCCTCTAGAAGACAACAAACCTTGACTCGATTATGTGACCGTCTTGAACTGCCCTTTGAACCTTAGGGTTTGGGGCAGTACGGCGTGCCACATGTGAGGCGTTGGCTTGACCCTTCTACGGCTGGACCGTTGGTACTGAGGCATGAACTGGATGTTTTTAAACCTATTTCATGTGTTGATTTGTTTCGGGAAAACTTGGGTGTTTGACTGTTCGATCGGAAAGTTTAACATTTTCTGTTTATCCGGAATGTGATACAATAATTGGAATTCACAAGTAGTTATGAGATAACTGAATGAATGTTATATACATAGCAGTTTAGTCTCACTTGATCGGTTGCCACGGAATTTTGATGCGATCAAAACTCCGTCGCAATCACGTAGCGTACGCGGATACTCGCCGGGTAAACTTAATAGACAGCCTCACTCCATAGCCCCGACCAAGTGACTGTAGGAGAACCCCGTCGCCGAAAGCATCCGTTCGGGTGCTCGCGGTAGCGGTGTTCCGCCTTGGTGCACTTCGTCGACGGTATCGGGGGTGCGGCCGTCTACTAAAGTTTGCGACGAGCATTCGATCAGGATGTCGGGAATCTTGTTGAATTGCCCGACTTGATATTGAAAAGAGTTTTCGATTATGAGACTAAAATGCGGGGTTTATAATTGTTAGGCATGCGATGTCTAAGGAATTCATTTGATTAGGCATGCGATGTCTACAAAGGTTGCGGATTCCAACTGTTGTAGTTTTATACTTTCTTTTCTGTGACCGTAAGTGTAATATGTGATATCGCCGATTTCGTTGCTATATGTCAACGACAATTCGGATGCGCATATTTACTTACGTTGATGACATGTGATGTTATGTATTGCTGGATATGTTATATTGGATCGTCGTGTTTGAATAACCGGGGGGTTTTTATGTGAGATGAGTGTTTTTTATTTTCATTCATGTAAAAACTTGTATGTAATATTCTTTTATTGGGGCACTTCCAGGTTGCGGAAGATGTCACCCTTTGTATATTATTTACTTTTCCGCACTAGGATAGACCCAAGGAGGGGAGCATAAGTAACCGGGTTCTGGAGTCCAGTGGGAGACCAACTCGAGGAGTCGAGTCCGGGTCTCCTAACTCTAGAATTAGTAGGGTTGCTTGCCGCTCTCGTAGGGGTCTAGGGGTGTGGGTTTGGCTATTCATCGCGACCGTGGAATCCGTGTTTTATACTGGCTCGTATTGAAAACACGGACGTCCTAGTATATCCAATATTTCATATGTTTCTTCTGCTGCCATATCTGTGATGTGATCATGTGATGTTCTGTGATAAATACAGTATATAGTATATATGATATATTATATAGGCGTTACTTATGTTTTACACCCGCGCTAGCCCTGCCCCGCTCTGCCGTTAGTTACCTAACCCAACGGTGCACGAGGGGACATCGAGGCGAATGCGGATGGCATAAGTGTACGTCGTATTTATCTGTGATGTTAGGTACTTAAATGATGGGACTTCATTAATATAATTAATGAAAGAAAAAGAAACCTAAGATGTTGTGGAATCGAATTTCAAAAATAAAAACAGGTAGCTACAGTTCTTGCTTTGCATAGAGGTATATATGATATATCCTGCACCTTATTCGATAAGGAAAGGACCGAATTCCCTTCACCGGGAGTGACTCCTTTAGCAATAACTGGCAGATGCTACACACTCGGTTTGTCTTTTGATTGCTTTTAAGAGTTTCTGCTTTGCACAGTGATATATATGATATATCCCGCACCTCATTCGACGAGGAAAGGGCCGACGATCCCTTCACCGGGAGTGACCCCTTTAGCAAAACTAGAAAAGCCTCAAAAACACTCCATTTTAAAATCATTTGATTCTACAACGATATCAAGTTCATTACGCAATAGGTTTTCAGAAAAACCTGTCGTAGCCCTCCGTCATTTCAGATAAGTACTAGTTAGTATTCGTGCTGCGGTTGTTTGGCATGCGTCAAGGCGTAGTGTACGGTAGCTAACTAGTTCTTATCTGCTAGCATACGATGCGATTGGATTAAGGTATTCGTACGGCGTTGTTTGGCATGCGTCAAGGGTCGTGCGGCTGGGTTTAATTCAATCAAGAAATGTACGGGTTGAACTTGACTAGCGGACTATGGGTTGTTTGGCATACGTCAAGGTCATAGCACGCTAGGGGCAAAATATTATCGGGAATTTCAAGTGTTGAAATTTGCAATGAGATTGCATACTTTTTATGAGATAGTTGGATCCTGATACCCGCTGCGAGTAAGAGTTACTCCTGGGAGAGTTTTACACATTACAATTAGCCGATCAAGTAGGTGTCTAGAAAGGTGTTAACGAGGTTACGTCTCTGGGAAAACGAGGTTTACATTAATTAGGTTCGTGCGAAAGCACGGGGGACCTCCCTCAAAGTACCAACACTGGCCTGGCTGAAAGATTGGCGAACTTGTAGCGTGTAATTAATCCCGGTTAGTCTTTCCTTTTAGGGTTTGAAGGAAGATTTGATAAAAACAGTGGGAGCCATCCTGATTAGATAAAATAAATAACCAATCTGATCTTGCAAGAGCGCACGCTGAGTGTTTTCTTCTCTCTCTCTCCAGGTAGCGACCATTTCACGCCTTAATCAAGATAATAATACGGATATTTGTTCGAACCCGCTTGTTATACTGAGCTGGGGAACGTTGGTCCCGCTCCAACTTATAATTGTTATAAGACAGAGCAGGAAATTGGGGATTACCAGAATTCCTATGCCGCCCAAACGAAGAAAGTGCATATGATGCATCATCTTCGGGTATGTTCATTACAAAGAACTGTTTCTCTGTTTCCTCTACGTCCTGGGTATGTGATACCAGATCAGGATCCCAGATATGTAATATGTTACATAGGGCTACAGAAAGGTAGAGAACTGAGAACGGGTGATAAGTTTCATGAGGCAGAAAACGGGGCAAGTGTTGCAGCCAAGTCTGTTGGTCACTGTCACCCTGTATTCCAAATACATTGATTCTGAATGAATATTATTAGATACCGAACCTGATATACAAAATCATATCACTATCTTTAATAGTAAAGAAATGATAAAATTTTGTATTGTTGGATAATGTTTTGAACATTTCCTATATCAAAAGTTGATCGGTTCAGGCACGTTATCTAAAAGCATTAATGTTCTAAATCAAACTACAGTTCTTAGTATACAGAACACACACAAGAGGATGAGTTCAGAAATGAACGAATTTTTCTTGAGGTATTGTAGACTAGGTCATATCAATGCGACCTGACTAGCTGAAGTTACATGTAGATGCATATTTAAATCAGTTTGAATCTACATCTTGTGAAACTTGCCAGTCATGTCACAAAGATATAATGACACCAGCTCTGTTTATTGGAAACAGAGAAAGAGTTAGTGAACTCTTGGGATGATACATGTTGATGTATGTAGGTCCCCTGTCTACATATGCCAGGACTGGTTCTTTATACTTCATTACATTCTCTGATGATCTCTCAAGATTCAGTCATATGTTCCTGTTGAAACACAAGTCCGAACCTTTTGAGATATTCACAGAATATAAGTTAGAAGTAGAGAACTAATACGGGTATAAGTATTATGTCCTTTGATGTGATCAGGGAGGAGAATACTTGTGCATGGAATTCCTGGACTATTCTAAAGAAGAATAAGATTCTCTCTCAGCATTACTCCTCCGAATACACCATAGCACGATGGTATATCGGGGTGGAGCAATCACACCCTAGATGATATGGTGTGCTCTATGATGAGTACTACTGAGTTACCTTTTTTCCTATTGGGTGTTATGCACTTGAGAAGTTGCATACCTATTGAATAGGATTCCAATCAAATCAGTTGCCTACCGCTTCATATGTGATATGGAAAGGGAAGAGCCCATATCTTAAGTTGGTTAAGATTTGGGGTTGTCCGGGCTATGTCTAAAAGAAAAATCCGGACAAGCTCGAGGCAAGATCTGTTATGTAGAACTGGAAAGGTTTCAGCCATACAAAACTGCAGCTGATGATTTGACAGAACCAAAGGATTCAATAGTCACCAACGAACCTCAGCCTCTCCGCCGATCTTGTAGGGTTCCTCAACCACCTGAGAGATACTTCGGTTTCTCTATGACAGTGGGAGCGAGGATTGCATCATGAGATGATGACCCAACTAGTTTCGAGCTGGCCATCAGGAGTGGGACTCTGTAAGAATGGCTGGATGCTTAGTGATCTGAGATGGAATCCATGTACACCAACAAAGTATGGACTTTGGTTGCTATATCTGAAGGGTTAAATCCCCATCAGGAGCAAGTATATCTTGAGAAGATTACTTGGTGTAGATGGAAAAGTTGAGACTTTCAAAGCTAGACTTGTTAAAGCTTTTCGTCATTGACCAGGAGTGGATAATGATGAAACCTTTTTCCAGTGGCTATGCTTAAGTCCATCCAGATCCTACTTGCCACGGCTACATACCATGACTACGATATCTGGTGGTTGGGTGTCATGACGGCTTTTCTAAATGATGTTTTAGAAGAGAGCGTCTATAAGTACACAGCCAGAGGGCCTCGTAGACAGTGGGAGCAGCGGAAACGTGTGCAAGATGTTTTATGTGATAAAACAGACATCGCGGAGTTGGAACATCTGTTTTGATGTGTTAGTCAAAGAGTTTGACATCATCAAAATGGTAGATGAACCTTGTATAAACAAAAAGGTAGTAGGGAGTATAGTGACGATCCTCGTAGAGTACGTGGATGACATGCTCTTGATAGGGAAGGAGTTTCCTATGCTACACTCGATCAATCTCCGCTTATCACAATGATTCTCCACATAGGATCAAAGTGATACCTACTAAATCCTGGGTTTTGGATCTATGAGATAGATCTAAATGGATGTTAGGATTCTCACTAGTTGTAGTGAGATGGTATCAATCGATCCTGGGGAGAATCACTGGAAGGGTTCCAGGGTGATAAAGACGACTGAATGTCAGTCGCAGGCATTGTCTTTACCCTCAGTAAAGGGACGGTATGTTGGAAGAGTTCCAAGCTAGATACCGTGGCTAACTAGACGATAAAGGCACGATACATCGCTACTTAAGATGCTACCAAAGAGGATGTTTGGGTGTATATTGGTTCATGAGATGAACTACGTTCCAACCATTATGAGACAATGGAGTTGTGTCTTATGCCAAGGAACGTCGGTCCCATCAGTGATCCAGACATATTCTAAGGCAGTGTCATCTGATCATGGAGATGGTTGATCTCCAGGGTGATCGAGGTTAGGAGAGTAGAGTCAGAGGACAACACGGCGGATCCACTCACAAAGGCCTTTTCCCAGAGAGAGACTTTTATGGGATGGTTGAGTATGAGATACTACAACCACTGCTATCAGATGGCCCTAGTGCAAGTGGGAGATTGTTAGTTATATGTATGCCCTAAAGGCCATTACTGTACATTGGATGTATATTGTAGTGGATGCTGGGATATATATAGGGAGGACTTTCTTTCTCGACATGATAGTATGCTATCTGGTTACTCTTTACCTTAACGTGTACATTGATTGTCTCTCTGTTACATGTTGGTAAAGCCCTTAGGATGTGTACTTGACTACCTGGACTATGATGCGGATCATACTAGTGGGGACATGGTAGTCCATAAGTACATCCTTCAAGGTCCCTAGTCGTGGGTGTATCGAGACGGGGCATCGATATACCAGAGTAGACTAGCGTATACCTTCTCGACCCATACAGATGGGCGATGGATGATCCCATATCCATTGGTGTTTGACATCAGAGATGATATACGGGTGCTCAGTGGAGACTGGGTACATTGGACGGACTCGCCGAGAACTCCCAGATGGTATTATACCTTACGTCAGATGGCAGTTCTCTGGTGACACTGGTACAGAGTAGTCTGTTGACCCGAGATCGTCATAGAGTCTTGTGTGGTTCCCACTGTGCTTTGATTTCCACCTTACCACGTCCAAGAGGGCGTGCAAAACGGTGGTTTTTGGGTACAGTCCCGAGTCACATGGAGGCAATGAGCGATAGGAGGGGATTCGCCTCTCCCGGTATAGGAGGTTGATGTTGCGCTGTGTTCGATTGGCTATAACCGGAAATCCCTGGCCAGGGTTGCTGAGATTTACTGGTAAGTGTTACCTGTAGTTTGTCGAACTGTTATAGACCTCATATCGACACGACTTATCGAGCTATTGGGGTCTGACGTTTACCATCCCTAGGCGAGATATGCGACATATCAGACGATGAGACCAGACTGTACGGTAAGTGTTACTGGTTGGATTCACAGGAGTATGAGCGGGCTTGCTCGTCGATCTTCTGATCGCTCAATACCCGGGTGGCCGTTACGTTTAGCAGACCGTTTGCGGCTTGTGGGTGTTTGATATGATCATCACCTGCTGCCGGCGTATTGACGAGTCTTTAGAGTCCTACACAGAGGTTTCCTGGCTCAAGCGAAACGAAATAGGAGTGCATATGAGATATGTGCGGGACCGAGAATAATGCGTGTATGTGATACCGTATTCTATTCTCGCGATGAATGTATCGATTGGTTGTATGCGATATAACCTAGTTATCGAATCAAGTATTGATTCGATAAGCCGATACATTGGATATTAGTCGGTTATATGCGATATGACCGAATCGTTAAATCAAGTGTTGATTTAATGATTTAATGCATAATTATATATTTGATATATTACTTTGCATTAACTAGTATCGGTTCACTTTAAATGGATTTTCTCACTCGGATGTGCACATTGTATATGTGATATATTTTTGTGCACTTGTTTGTATCATGTTTGATGATACATGCAAAATTGGCTTTGTGTAAAGACTTATACCATGGTTATGATAATGGTTAGGGTTTTGATTTATTCACTTATTTATTTATCCATTCATTTTTGAGAAATAAATAAAAGAAAACAAAAATGGTTTCTTTCTTTCTTTTCATGAAGCTTGTTGAAGCTTCATGAAGTTTTGACCAAGTGACCATTTTGTCTTCTTCTTTTAACCCTAACCATTCATTTAAACTCAAGTTAGTTCTCTACACAAAACCATGGTTAAAATTATGATAAGAATTGATTTTCTTTTCTATAATATTATTATTATCATAATATACTTCTTCTTCTTCTTCATCTTTACAAAGAAGAAAACCTTGATTTCATCAATGGTGATTTGATGAAAAGAGTGAGAAATCCAATTCTAAAGTGAACCCACTTCCTATTTCTTCATCCTCTACCTCTTGCCAAGTAGTATAGGGTGTTTCCTTCACAAGTTTCATGACTTGGTGAAGTGGGAGCTTGATCTAGTGATGCCCCGACGTAGATCATCTTCGGCATCGTAGTCGATGACCTAGCCCGCCCATTTCTCCGATGAAGCCGACGCTAGAGCCCGGGATTCGATTTGGACAGCAAGGAGACTTCATCATGGAGCTCTGGAGGTGGAGAACCGGATCTACAAAGGTTGTATTTCCGTTCACTTAGTTAAGGTGTTAACTAGTTGCATGTTTCGCCTAAAATCTAGTTAACGATCCGTATTAGGGCTTCTCGGCACTTGTAAAATTTTTGAAATTGGCATGGTTGATGCCTTGTGAGACCTCATTAGTGTGCCTAGGAACCTTACATGATTTTCACGTCTGAATCCTGCTGGAGTAAGAACGCTGTGGTGACATCTCGTCTGATGTATCTAGACGAACGTCGAGGTGGTGACCACTCCGCGCTGGTGCAAGATGATCTCCGATTATCTTTCAGGCTTTATATGACTTACCATCAAGATCCTGAAGCTAGGAATTTGGCCTTTGCTTCGTTTGCTTTGTCACGTCCGAGTCCTGTTGGAGGAAGAACGCTGGGGTGACATCTCGTCTGCTGTATCGAGACGAACGTCGAGGCGGTGACCATTCTGCGCTGGTGCGAGATGATCTCCGATCGTCTTTCAGGTTTTATATGAGTTACCGTCAAGACTTGGCTCCGTTTTCTGATGGAGCATTGGGATGGAAGATATGTTTCCTTCTTTGTTTGCGCCCCTGGATTGTATACAGGGATTGCTATGATATCGCCCGTAGGGCATGAATTTCGTTATATATATTTTTCATTGTATTTCTTTCCGCGATGCTCTATCATTTCAGCTTTATATCGCAAAAGTCGCGATTGCCCAATTATTTTAGCTATTTTTCGCGGTGCCCAATCATTTCGGCTATTTATTTTATTTTCAATCGCTGCTTTTTATTGCGAGTTGCCCAATCATTTTGGCTATTTTGCATGCATACATTTTTACTTGCTGATTTTTATTGCAAGTTGCCCCATCATTTCGGCTATTTCGTATACATGTATGGCTCGCTGATTTTTTTTATCGCGAGTGTGGAACTTGGAATCTGGTGCCAATCTCAGTATCAGTATTGCTACAACTGGAATATTTCCAGGAGCGAATCATCATTTACCATGAAAGGGCTTAGAATTTGATACCGGTTTAGGCATCAGCAATGCTACAACTGGGACATTGGCAGGAGCGAATCATCATTTGCCTCTGTCGATGTTGAACAAAGGTGGCTTAGTAAACAGGGTTAGGATTCTGTCGACTAAGGCTTTTGACTTCATGAGTTGTAAGGGTCCCACAAAGGTATTTCTCCCTACAAGTCGTGAGGATCTCGTAAGTGTGTTTTCTCCTTAGGAATCGTGAGGATTCCTAAGTGTATATTCCCCTGTAAGTCGTAAGGATCTTACAAAAGGATTTTCTCCTTATAAGTCGAGAAGACTTACAAGGGTTGTTCACCATATGAACATATCCCTAGTCACGGGTGGGACTTGGTTAGGGAAATGTTTATTAGCGCCCGTGGATTGTATACAAGGGTCAGTATTGAGCTGCTTGTAGGGCAATATCGAGGGTTGTGGGAGTTGCTTAATAACAGGTTCAGGTCTCTGTAACTTAAGACATTCAAATCTTATGAGCCGTGAGGGTCCCATAAGAGAGTTCTCCTTACGAGTCGTGAGCATCTTGCAAGTGTAATTTCTCCTTAGGAATCGTAAGGATCTTTAAGTGTGTTACTTCCCTGTGAGTCGTAAGGATCTTACGCAGGTGGTTTCTCCTTACAAGATCGAGAGGACCTTGTAAGTGTCTTTTAACGAGGTTGCGCCCTTTCGGGTTTTCACAAACACTCGCCGGTAGCCCTGCTATTTTTACTCACGGAGCCCTTTCGAGTTTTCATCCGTGCCCATTTCGCTTATGGACATACCGTCTCTTTTTTTTTATTCTTTTTATTCTTTTTTTTCTAACGAGGTCGCGCCCTTTCGGGTTTTCACGAACACTCGCCAGTAGCCCTGCTGTTTTTACTCACGGAGCCCTTTCGGGTTTTCATCCGTGCCCATTTTGCTTATGGACATACCATTCTTTTTTATTATTATTTTTTTATTCTTTATTCTTTTTTCTAACGAGGTCGCGCCCTTTCGGGTTTTCATGAACACTCGCCGGTAACCCTGCTACTTTTACTCACGGAGTCCTTTCGGGTTTTCATCCGTGCCCATTCTGCTTATGGATATACCGTTCTTTTTTATTTATTTTTTTTATTCTTTTTTTCTAACGAGGTCGAGCCCTTTCGGGTTTTCACGAACACTCGCCGGTAGCCCTGCTGTTTTTACTCACGGAGCCATTTCGGGTTTTCATCCGTGCCCATTTTGCTTATGGACATACTGTTTTTATATTATTATTTTTTATATATATTTTTTATCTCGTCAGCCTGAGGATGCTGCTGTAGTAGTTTAAAGACGTTTCGGTCGTCAGCTAGTTTTAGGACGTAGTGGTCCGTCGTTAGTTTAAGGACGTTTCGGTCCGCCGTCGCCGTATTCGAGGCGAATCTCTAGTTTACTGACTTTTCGGTCTATGGGGCTTTCCCTATGAATGAGCATGATGCCCCCGGCATATCCATCTTTCTCGGAGCATGTGGTTGTGGCGGGCTTACCTTCCAGTTTTCGGACAACGCGAACTTGCCCTGTTGGTATTGGTCTTCAACCCAGTTTTTGAAAACATAACAGTTTTCGATCGGATGGCCCAATACTTGGTGGTAAGGGCAATAATTAGGATTTTCGACATCATACAGTTGTAGCTGGTGTTTCGGCTCCGGTAGAGTGATAAGCCTGTTGTGCACTGCTAGTTCGAACAGCCTCTTCGTTTTATCCTGGGGAAATGAGTAAGGACGTTTCAACCTCTCATAGAGGGGTTGCCGCTTGTTGTTTTGGTGAACAACCGGTCTAGGGACACTCGATTGTTGTTGAGTGTTGGCGATGAAGGCCGCTTTTCCCTTTCCTTTATCCTTTTTGTTCGCTCCGTTGTTTGTGAGTCCGAGATTCTCTCCAGGTAACGTGCAATTGCACGGCTGAATGTTCTCGCAATTCCTCAATTCTTCAGAGATGGACTCCTTGAAGAGAGGGCCGAGGGCTACTTTTTCATCGGAGTCGCTCCCGAAGGTGAGAACTCGTGATCCCCGGGGATCGTTCCTATGACAATTGCCAGCAATTCTTTTATGCTCATCTGTCGTATTTTTTTCTTTGTTTACGAGCTTCACGCTTTATCCTGTTGAAGTGTTTCCTGTGAGCGACATACCCTTGCCACCAACACTTAAAAGAGTCGCAGTCTTCAGTGGGATGTGCGATCTTCTGATGATATAGGAAGTAATTAGGATGCATCTCTACTCCACCGAGAGTGTTTTCTTCAGAGGGTGGTAGCTTCATTCCCATTGATAAGGCATTAGCAAACCTTTTCCTCATCTTTAATTTGTTTTTATCCGTAGTGGATGTCTTTTGATTTGACGGGAGTGCCTCGACTCGTTCGTCTAGTCGCCGGTGTTTGACTCCTTCCAATATGGCCATCTCACGCTCCTGATTGGCTTTACTTTTCAGACGAATCTCATTCAGGAAAGCATTGATCATCTCATCTGACGGCCACAGAAGTTCTGGTTCAGGACCCGCCCTCGGTTTCTCGGTGCAAGGAGCCTCTTCATCATCTATCAATGAGTGAGAGATCACATGACAACTTGCTACGTAGTCCTCAGATTCATCTAATAAGTCTTCTCCATTGTTTTCGTCCTCGAGGACGTGGCCGAGGAACTCTTGGAGTGTGATTGGAATCCGTGCCTTCTGGTTATACTCTTCCAGCGCATCAATCTGTTTCTGCAAATCCATGCGCTTGTCGCCAGGCTTCACGGGCTTTTTGGATTTCTTTTTCTTGTTCGAAGATTTCGACGGCTAGGTGTGAACACTTTGGCTATCCACACCAATCCTTGGAGTTGGGCGCGGTTTCAGCATCCCCTCGATGATCTGGGGTTCTAGCGGGTTTTCCCACCAGATCGCCGAGCATGTTTGGAGATCATTCAGCATCCTTTTGGTTTTAGCTGAAAACACGACCTCCCATGGAGCTTCTTCAAAGAAAGAACAAGTTGCCCCCGGTGTGTTCATCTTCTTTGGAGTGTGCGGTTGTGGTGGGTTTACTTTCCACTTTTCAGACAGCGCAAACTTGCCTTGTAAGTACTGATCCTCGATCCATCCCTTAAAGAAGAAGCAATCCTCGATCGGGTGACTTACCATTTGGTGGTTGTAAGTCCACGTTGCGACCCCCGGTTCTTACGGGGAGGCGGAAACGGTATAAAATCAAAATTTTTATCGCAAGAGGCAACATGGACTAAACTATGGTCGGGATCGTAGTCTAAACTAAAACTAGCACACTATGCTAAAGAGAGTTAGCTACTCGGATGAAGATGGTTATACCTAAACTTGAACTCCTTCTCTTCAAGCTCCGATGGTGGTTCGATGGCTCCTTCTCGTTGTCTCCGTACGCCGAAGATAGATCCACTTGAAAGCTCCAACCTTTAGCTCCTTCTTCGTTCTTTGAAGAAACTAGTTCACTTGGTTTACTAAACCTAGTGAACTAGAATGAGTAGAGATGATTTAGAATGGGATTTTATCTATGGTTCTTGATTCTCAACTCATGAGACAAGAGAACCATAGATCAAGAGAGGGAGCAAGAGGTTGAGGATGAGAGCAAGAGGAGAGCTCAAGAACAAGAGAGAGAATGAGCAAGAAAGAATGAGCAAGTATTTTGTCTCTCACCCTCTCATAATCCAAAGCAATGATAACTCATCATATCAACAAAAGTCTTATGTGATGGTTGAAGTAACCATAACCTTATCATGTCATGCACTCATTTTACTCAAATGAACAAGCAAGAAAAAGTCTTTGGCATGAAATGATAACCATGGTTATCATGATGGTCAACTAGTCAAGCCTAGTCAACCGGTCAACAAGTCAACAAAAGTCAACAAGTCACCAAAGTCAACAAGTCAACAAAAGTCAACAAGTCAACAACCATATCACCATAACACTTAATTAATATAATAGTTAATCACATATCATATTCTCATTAGGGTTGAGCATAAAGTCAAAAAGTCAATGGTCAACTGTCAACAACCCTAATGAGAATCCGCTGCCTCTGCCTCCCTGTCAACTGTGCATACACACCCGCATCCGCGTTCCGAGGAACACGAATGCAAACTGGATAAATCCAATCCCATAAGGTACACTAGGATCTGGCTTAAACCAAAGCCCGCTAGTGTAAACTGTCCGGACACTGTACGTGCACAAGTGCACGGATGTGACCGAACCCTGTCGCAATACCATGCGACCTGTCGCAATACCATGCGACCTCTACTCTTTTGCCTAAAGGCGAAAAGCTTTCTGTGTGGGACTCTAAAGACTCAACACTACGCTGGCAGTGGGTTTAACCACAGACCGCAAGCGGCACTAGCTGTGCGTAACGGTCCCCAGGTAATGCCGACAAGAAGACCGACGAGGCGAAACCCATCTGAACTCCTACTGAGCCTGAGAGTGACATTCTCCATACAGTCCGGTCTGTTCGTCTGATACATCGCATGGCGGGCCTAGGGGGCGGTAAACGTCAGTCCCCCAATAGCGGTACAAGTCGTGCCGGAGTGAAGCCCAATACACCCTGAGATAACACTGGAAACCTACCAGTATATCTCGTTTGCCCTGGCCAGGGACTACTCGTGTAATGGCTCTCCTAGACACAGCGCGATGTCAACCCCCAATACCGGGAGAGACGAATCCTGTCTAACCGTCACTGCCTCCAAGTGCTTCGGGACTGCACCCAACCACCACCTGTTTGCACGACTCCTTTGAGCCGTGGTAGGGTAGTGATCAAAGTGCAGTGGGAACACACCCGAGACGAAGTGACAGTGTCAAGTCAGCGGACTAAGCTGTACTCATGTCACCTGGGAACTGATAACTGACGATAGGTATAATACCAACTAGTCAGTTCCCTACGAGTCCTGTCCAGTGTACCCGTAACCTAACGAGCACCCGCATACTATCTCAAGTACGACGTACTGACGGCTGTGGGACAGACCGTTTCCCACACTGGGATGAGAAGCGCATGCGCTGGTCTACTCCGGAGTATCGATGCCCTGTCTCGATAGTCCTGCGACCAGGGACCTGAATAAGGATGTGCTTATAGATTACCCAGCCCCCACTAGTGTGACTGCCATCACAACGCTGGTAATCAAGCAAAGATCCTAAGGGCTCCACTAATGCGTATAAGTGATATACTGAAATAAACACAAGTACACATTGAAGTAGAAACAAACCAAGTAGCATACTACTATTTTGAGCAAGATTGTATATACAAGGTGAATATCCCAAGCATCCATTAAGTAATATACAAACTAGTATGATACAGTAATGGCCTCTAGGGCATATACACTAACAATCTCCCACTTGCACTAAGGCCATGTACTGGCGTATCGAAGACCTATCATCTCGATCAGCCGCTCGAACTGAGTCTGGGGCAAGGCCTTGGTGAATGGATCTGCAGTGTTATCTTCTGAAGCGACTCTCCGAACCTCGATCTCCTTGCGATCCACGATCTCCCTGATCAGGTGATACCGCCTCAAGATGTGCCTGGATCTCTGATGGGACCTGGGTTCCTTCGCTAATGCTATAGCCCCGTTGTTGTCGCAATACAGAGGTATTGGATCAACAATGGACGGAACCACCTGAAGTTCTTTCAAGAACTTCCTCATCTAGACAGCTTCTTTTGCGGCATCAGATGCAGCGATGTATTCCGCTTCCATCGTCGAGTCTGCAACGGTTTCTTGTTTGGAACTTTTCCAACACACCGCCCCTCCATTGAGGGTAAAGACAAAACCCGACATGGACTTGGAATCATCCTTGTCACTCTGGAAGCTGGAGTCAGCAAAGGCCTCGATCTGGAGGTCTTTTCCGCCAAACACCAAGAACATCTCCTTAGTCCTTCTCAGGTACTTGAGAATGTTCTTTACCGCTATCCAGTGTTTCTCCCCTGGGTTAGACTGATACCGGCTTACCACACTCAGTGCATAAGCTACATCCGGTCTGGTACACAACATCGCATACATTATAGAGCCTACCGCAGAAGCGTAGGGTATAATAGACATGCGATCCCTCTCCAAATCAGTCTTGGGAGACATCTCTTTAGAGAGGGTGATCCCGTGACAAGCCGGTAGGTTACCGCGCTTGGAATCTTCCATACTGAACCTCTTCAGTATGGTGTCGATGTACCTGGACTGTGAAAGTCCTAATATCCTCTTGGATCTGTCACGGTAGATCCGGATACCCAGAATGTACGAGGCATCACCCAGGTCTTTCATGGAGAACCTGTGTGACAAGAACCCCTTGACAGATTGTAGCATAGGAATGTCATTTCCTATTAAGAGAATGTCATCCACGTATAAAACGAGGAATACTACAGTTCTCGCTACAAATCTACTATAGATGCATGGTTCATCTGGATTTTTGATAAAGCCAAATTCTTTGACCGTCTCATCAAAGCAGATGTTCCAACTCCGCGATGCCTGCTTTAGTCCATAGATGGACTTAAGCAACTTGCACACCTTTCCGCTGCTCCCACTCTGAATGAAACCCTCTGGCTGGTCCATATAGACACACTCCTCTAAATTTCCATTTAGAAAAGCTGTCTTTACGTCCATTTGCCAGATCTCATAATCGTGGAAGGCAGCAATGGCAAGAAGGATCCGAATGGATTTCAGCATGGCTACTGGAGAAAAGGTTTCGTCGTAGTCCAAGCCAGGTCTTTGACGAAAACCCTTTGCTACCAGCCTAGCTTTATAGGTCTCAACCAGTCCATCTACACCAATCTTCCTTTTGAAGATCCACTTGCATCCTACGGGTTTTACCCCGTCTGGAGCAATGTCCAACGTCCATACCTTGTTGGTGTACATGGACTCCATTTCGGTCCGCATTGCATCCAGCCATTTCACTGAGTCAACGCTCTGAACGGCCTGCTGGAAGCTAGTAGGCTCATCATAATCTATGATGCAATCCTCTCTATCCCCGTCTATGAGAAAACCGTAGTATCTCTCAGGCGGATGAGACTGCCTACTACTTCTGCGGAGCGGCGTAGGAATGTCCTGTTCTTCCGAACCTTCTGGTTCCACTAAACTTTCAGTAACAGTCCGTGGTTCTGGAATTTCTTCCAGTTCTACTGTGCTCCCACTTATCTGGTTTTCCAAAAACTCAGTTTCCAAGAAGTAGGCATGACGAGAAACAAGAACTTTTTGTTCCTCTTCACAGTAGAAGAAATATCCTTTTGAGTTCTTTGGATACCCCACAAACTTGCACTGTACTGAGCGTGCCTCGAGCTTGTCCGCATGCTGCTTTTTGACAAAAGCCGGACATCCCCATGTCTTAATGTGCTTAAGATATGGTCTCTTCCCACACCACATCTCATATGGTGTAGTAGGCACGGTCTTAGTAGGTACTCGGTTCAAAAGGTATGCGGCTGATTCTAGCGCATATCCCCAGAATGATCGCGGTAACTCAGCGTTACTCATCATGGACCGCACCATATCCAATAGGGTGCGGTTCCGTCTCTCCGATACACCGTTATGTTGCGGGGTGTATGGAGGAGTAAGCTGAGAGAGAATTCCGTTCTCTTTTAAATAGTCCAGGAACTCGGCACTTAAGTATTCTCCACCTCGATCCGATCTTAGAATCTTAATACTTTTGCCGGTCTGTTTCTCTACTTCATTCTTATACTCCTGGAATTTTCCAAAGGCCTCGGACTTATGTTTCATCAAGAAGACATAACCGTACCTTGAGAAGTCATCCGTAAAAGTAATGAAGTAAGAATGTCCGCTTCGGGCATGTGTAGACATTGGACCGCACACGTCACTGTGTACGAGTCCCAAGAGCTCGCTCGCTCTTACTCCATGTCCAGTAAACGGAGTCTTTGTCATCTTTCCTTTGAGACAAGATTGACAAGTGGCATACGATTGATATTCGAACGCATTCAAATATCCTTCTGTATGTAACTTAGTCAACCTTCTCTCATTGATGTGACCCAATCTACAATGCCATAAGAAAGTCTGATTTATTTCCGGAGACTTTCTTTTGTGTGTATTCTGGACGTTGAAAATCTGTGGTTGGTTTAACACGTATATACCATTACTCAATGTACCTGACCCAATCAAAACTTGATTAAGGTGAATGTTTACAACATTACTTACAAACGCAAATTCATAACCTTCTTTAGAAACTAAAGATACAGAAATGATATTACAAGTTGCGTTGGGTACAAAAAAGCAATTACGCAAAACCAAAACATGTCCATCTGACATTCCCAGGTGATAGTCCCCCACGGCTTTAGCATCCATGCTAGCTCCGTTCGCAACTTTGAGGGTCATGTCACCTGCCTTCAAAACCCTACGGTTTCTCAACGCCTGCAAAGAATTACAGATATGAGATCCTGATCCGGTATCCAATACCCAGGAAGTAGAGTTTATTGAAAGACAATTTTCAATAACATACACACCTGAAGCTGAAGCTGCAACCTGCTTCAATTCCTGTGTTCTGGCCTTCCAGGCCCTGCAATCATTCTTCCAGTGTCCTTTCTTATGACAATAGAAGCATTCTTCCTTATCCACAAGCTTCCCCGCTATCTTTGTTGCTTTGCCTTTTCCCTTCGTATCCACTTTACCAACACCGCCCCTTGGTTTGGCGGGGGCCTTCTTCTTCTTTCCCTTGGCTTTCGCCTTGGACCTAGAAGAAGATGATCCTCCTACAAACAAAGTGGATGTTTCCCTACCTTTCTGTAGGGTGCCCTCTGCGCTCCTCAGCATGTTGAGGAGCTCTGATAGTTCAACCTCTTTTTCTTGTAGGTTGAAGTTCAGTATAAACTGGGCGTAAGTGGAAGGAAGGGACTGGAGAACTATATCCGTATATAGCTCACTCTCCAATGTGATCCCTAGGTCAGCGAGCTCCTCAATGAAGCCGATCATCTTTAGCACATGCTCGGCTACTGATGATCCGACGGCCATTCTTGTCGAAAATAACTTTTTCGACGCTTCGTATCTTGCGATACGTGATTGCTCTCCATACAGTTCTTTTGTATGGAGCAATATGGACTCCATGTCCATATTCTCATGCCTCCTCTGATGTTCGTTGTCCATCGAGGCAAGCAGGAGGCACTTGGCCTTCGCGCTATCAATCTCCCAAGTCTTGCGGATTTCCTTATCCGCGACACTGGAAGTTGGACCAGGGACAGGGGGAGCTTTGGTGGTAAGAAGATACCCCAGCTTGTCATAAGTGATTGCTATCGTGACATTCCTGAGCCAATCTTTGTAGTTTGGCCCTGTCAGTTTGTTTTTATCTAGGAGTAACTTAAGTCCAGTCATGTTGATTGGTCGCTGCAATTAGGAGAGAGAAGAAGAAACACTCAGCATGATGCTCTTGCAAGTTTAGAGTGGTTTTTAGTTTGTCTAAACAGGATGGCTCCCACTGTTTCTCGAATCCCTCCTCAAACCATAAAGGAAGAATTAGCCGGGATCAATCCCACCGCACAATACTTGCTTAACCGTTCAGCCAGGCCGGTGTCGGTACTTCGAGGGAGGTTTTCCAACGCTTTCGCGAAGTTCCTTAATTAGAGAACCTCTTTTCCCTGGGGGCGTAGCCCCGCTAACACCTTTCTAGGCACCTACTAGGTTTATAGCATTGATCGTTAAGTGAGAAATTTCCCGAGGAGTAGCATATACTCACAGTAGGATCGGGATCCAAATATCATCGCGTGACGAAACTGAAGGAATCCTACCAGAATCATCACACTCCAAATGGTATGCAAATCTAGCAAGTTTCAGTACTTATGAAACTCCCGATGTGGATTTTTGCCCCATGCTCTTATGACCTTGACTTTGGCCAACAAATCATAAGTCACATGTCAAGTTCTGCCCGTCGTTCTCCAGGTTAATTTGAATCCACCCGCACCTACCCTTGACTTTGGCCAACAAGGCAGTACGACTGTTCCAAACCAACGCATCTATCTATGCTGCACATGAATACCCAATAGCTACCAATCACTGTGCCTTGACTTTGGCCAACAAACACAGCTTGAATACTATTGACTATTCATGTGAAACGACGGAGGGCTACGGATGGTTTTGGCAAAACCGTGAACGTAGTGAACTTGATTTGGTCGATGGAACGAGATAGCTTTTAAAAGGAGTGGCTCAAGCTCCGTATTTAAAAGTTGTTTTGAAAAGAACCGAGTGGTTTTTCGAAAGTGTTCCAACGACTTTAACTTGGTTTATTATCTTGCATTAGTTCTTTTAATGCGTGATATTCTTGCATTAGTTCTTTTAATGCGTCCCATCATTTAATCCTACCATTGCAGAAAACAACCAAAATATGACGTACGCTTATGCCATTCGCATTCGCCACTGGGCCCCGTCATTACCCGTTAGGTTACTTAACTAACGACAGAGCGGGGGCTGGGCTAGCGCGTCTGTAAAACATAAGCAACGCCTAAATAGTAAGCAATGATAGACATTACAGATCACAGATGAATGCATTGGATATACTAGCAATCCGCAATCCTTTCGAGCCTGAAACGAAAAGCGGATAACACGGTCGCGGTGAATAGCCAAATACCCCACCCAAGACCCCTACGGGTGCGGCAAACTACCCGCCAAGTACTCGGTAGTTTGTGCACCCCTCCATGGGTCTATCCTAGGAGCAAAAACAGTAAAAAGAATTATACAATGACGGCTACAACCCCGACCCGGTTGTGCGGCCAAAACAAATAATATTATTACATCAATTTACATTTACAATGAATGAAAGAAAAACAAAAGCTCATCTCACATCCACCCCGGCTATTCACCCGCGACAGTCCAACACATTCATATACACATTCCAGCACATTACAGATCATGTATAACCCCGACTAATCGACTTATAGCGATTAGCCGACGTTCAATACATGCAAGCATCACAGATATAACCATCATAGTCAAAGTGCAGTGAAGTTCGGAAAAAATACGGAATTATAGGACCCCAAAAGGAAATTTCTTTTCTGGACAATCTGGGCACATATAATATATTTTAAAAATCCCAAAACCAACACACAAACACACTGCACGAAAAACGATGCAGAGAAGACACCAAGTCGCGGCGGTTCCGCGGCGTCTAAGAAGGATCACGCGGCGGAAGCGCGGCACTTTAGGCGAATCACTGTATCGTTTTTCTTGGGTGTTCACACAAAACCCTGAGCCGAATTTAGGAGTATAAAGTTTTTCATTTTGACCAGAAAAAATTTCAACAGAAACTCAGATTTTGTAAAAGTTTGGTTTTTGGATTTTTCCGGTTCCGAACTTCTTTACACATCACAACCAAGCTAGTTTAAGTTTAGTTAGGCTCTGATACCACTGTAAGTCCACGTTGCGACCCCCGGTTCTTACGGGGAGGCGGAAACGGTATAAAATCAAAATTTTTATCGCAAGAGGCAACATGGACTAAACTATGGTCGGGATCGTAGTCTAAACTAAAACTAGCACACTATGCTAAAGAGAGTTAGCTACTCGGATGAAGATGGTTATACCTAAACTTGAACTCCTTCTCTTCAAGCTCCGATGGTGGTTCGATGGCTCCTTCTCGTTGTCTCCGTACGCCGAAGATAGATCCACTTGAAAGCTCCAACCTTTAGCTCCTTCTTCGTTCTTTGAAGAAACTAGTTCACTTGGTTTGCTAAACCTAGTGAACTAGAATGAGTAGAGATGATTTAGAATGGGATTTTATCTATGGTTCTTGATTCTCAACTCATGAGACAAGAGAACCATAGATCAAGAGAGGGAGCAAGAGGTTGAGGATGAGAGCAAGAGGAGAGCTCAAGAACAAGAGAGAGAATGAGCAAGAAAGAATGAGCAAGTATTTTGTCTCTCACCCTCTCATAATCCAAAGCAATGATAACTCATCATATCAACAAAAGTCTTATGTGATGGTTGAAGTAACCATAACCTTATCATGTCATGCACTCATTTTACTCAAATGAACAAGCAAGAAAAAGTCTTTGGCATGAAATGATAACCATGGTTATCATGATGGTCAACTAGTCAAGCCTAGTCAACCGGTCAACAAGTCAACAAAAGTCAACAAGTCACCAAAGTCAACAAGTCAACAAAAGTCAACAAGTCAACAACCATATCACCATAACACTTAATTAATATAATAGTTAATCACATATCATATTCTCATTAGGGTTGAGCATAAAGTCAAAAAGTCAACGGTCAACTGTCAACAACCCTAATGAGAATCCGCTGCCTCTGCCTCCCTGTCAACTGTGCATACACACCCGCATCCGCGTTCCGAGGAACACGAATGCAAACTGGATAAATCCAATCCCATAAGGTACACTAGGATCTGGCTTAAACCAAAGCCCGCTAGTGTAAACTGTCCGGACACTGTACGTGCACAAGTGCACGGATGTGACCGAACCCTGTCGCAATACCATGCGACCTGTCGCAATACCATGCGACCTCTACTCTTTTGCCTAAAGGCGAAAAGCTTTCTGTGTGGGACTCTAAAGACTCAACACTACGCTGGCAGTAGGTTTAACCACAGACCGCAAGCGGCACTAGCTGTGCGTAACGGTCCCCAGGTAATGCCGACAAGAAGACCGACGAGGCGAAACCCATCTGAACTCCTACTGAGCCTGAGCGTGACATTCTCCATACAGTCCGGTCTGTTCGTCTGATACATCGCATGGCGGGCCTAGGGGGCGGTAAACGTCAGTCCCCCAATAGCGGTACAAGTCGTGCCGGAGTGAAGCCCAATACACCCTGAGATAACACTGGAAACCTACCAGTATATCTCGTTTGCCCTGGCCAGGGACTACTCGTGTAATGGCTCTCCTAGACACAGCGCGATGTCAACCCCCAATACCGGGAGAGACGAATCCTGTCTAACCGTCACTGCCTCCAAGTGCTTCGGGACTGCACCCAACCACCACCTGTTTGCACGACTCCTTTGAGCCGTGGTAGGGTAGTGATCAAAGTGCAGTGGGAACACACCCGAGGCGAAGTGACAGTGTCAAGTCAGCGGACTAAGCTGTACTCATGTCACCTGGGAACTGATAACTGACGATAGGTATAATACCAACTAGTCAGTTCCCTACGAGTCCTGTCCAGTGTACCCGTAACCTAACGAGCACCCGCATACTATCTCAAGTACGACGTACTGACGGCTGTGGGACAGACCGTTTCCCACACTGGGATGAGAAGCGAATGCGCTGGTCTACTCCGGAGTATCGATGCCCTGTCTCGATAGTCCTGCGACCAGGGACCTGAATAAGGATGTGCTTATAGATTACCCAGCCCCCACTAGTGTGACTGCCATCACAACGCTGGTAATCAAGCAAAGATCCTAAGGGCTCCACTAATGCGTATAAGTGATATACTGAAATAAACACAAGTACACATTGAAGTAGAAACAAACCAAGTAGCATACTACTATTTTGAGCAAGATTGTATATACAAGGTGAATATCCCAAGCATCCATTAAGTAATATACAAACTAGTATGATACAGTAATGGCCTCTAGGGCATATACACTAACAGTGGTAAGGGCAATAATTGGAATTATTTACTTCGTTGGGTTGCGGTGGTCTCCTTGGATTCGGGAGATAGATAAGCCTATTGCGCATCGCTAGCTCAAATAGCCTCTTTGTTTTATCCCGCGGGAATGAGTAAGGGGGCTTCATTTTCTCATTATAATACCGTCATCTCTCTTCCAGTTTATCCGCTAGCTTTGGGGCACTGGGCTGCTGTTGGGTGTTCGCAACGAAGGTCGCCTTCCCTTTACCCTTGTCATTTCGGGGTTCCGGCTTCGGAGGAGACGGTCTGTGACCTATTTGATCCATCTTGGCTAGCTTATCAATTAAAGCCTGGAACGTGGTCGGTCTAAAGAACATCATGAACTGTGAAACAGTTGCATGAGGGTCTAGGGTGCCCACGAACATGCCTACAGCAGGTGCTTCTTCGATCCGCTGTTCGTATTTCGACCACAGAGTCCGCCACCGTGTTGCGTATTGAACCCACGTTTCGCCCGGCTTTACTCTGGCATTGATCAAAGCTATTATCGGGGTGTGCTCGTTGGCGCTTGCAAATCTTTGTGTAAACAGCAGCTCCATCTCCGCAAATGTTTTGATAGAGTCGTTAGGTAGCTCCGAATACCATTCAAAGGCTATTTCTGCTAAGCTGCCGACGAATTGGCGAAGCAGCAGTTTGTCGTCGCCTCCAGTGTTGCCACATAAGGCTCTGAATTGAGCGACATGCTGATGTGGATTCCCCGTCCCTTTATATACGTGGAATTTAGGGATCGTATATCCCGGCGGGTAACTGATTTGGTCATACCAGCTCGGATAGGGCCGTCTGGTTCTAACAATTTGCCGAGCTGCTTCATATCTGCTGAGCTATATAATCATCGAGTGCGGCTTTGGAAATGGTTTCCTCCTTGGCTGCTGAAAGAGTCGGAGGAGGATTAGATGTCTCCCCTCTATCGGCTTCAACAATGATTGGAGGGTCATCAGCTGGAGGGTCCGGCTGTAACATCATCCCTACCGTTTCTTGGAAGAGGAGCGCTATTTGTTTTATATTAGCCGCTTGCTCTGCAGCTTCTTTGTCCTTCTTTTCGAGGACTCTGCGTAAGAAGTCAGCGTTAGTTTCTTGTTCATGACGCTGCTCTGATAATGCCTCCGAGCTTTCTTTTGGCCCGGTAAGTGCGGCCATCGCAGTCATCATCTCCTGAAGCTTCTGCTGCTGTTCTTGAGCTTTCGTCAAGGATCGGGTGAGTGGTCGGTGACCCGTCACAGCGCGGCTGTCCTCTTTCCCGGATGCCATATAGATAGTGTGCAATACTATACCCCCGGACTTGGGATGTTTGTGCTCAGCGCGTTTACGGTTCGCCATGTTCACAGGGGCTTTTTGCGGCTTCCTTTTCTTTTGAGTGATTGACGTTGAGGGAGCCGTTGCAGTGGGCACCCAGCCAGTTGTTTCTTTCTCTGGCTTGACAGAGTAGCCCTTCTCCTGCCGAACCTTTATCTTTTTCTTTCAGCGGAGATAGTCTTGATCAATCACTGACTCCTGGACTTGTCGCCAGACCCTGTAAATTTTAGAGGACAGCCGTTGAGGGGGCTGCTCCAGCTTCTTCTCTGGAGTATTCTCCACAGGTGTAGGAGATCTTTTCAGCACTGCAATAGGAGAATTTTTGCGCACCCTTCTTAGCGGTTCAAAGCTATTCCCAGTCGGAACAGCAGCAGTGATTTCCACCATCGGAGCTGGCGGAGTTATCCCAGAGGAGGAGTTGCCCCCAGCTTTCCTTACCCGGCGCCAGTGACGACGGCGAGCATGTCGCGCGATTAGAGTTGGTTTATCCGTAGGGGTGACCTCCTCATGCCCCCTGTGTTGGTCAGAATTTGCTGGTATCAGCCTTTTAAAGACGGATGTCCGTTAAATGGGGACGGCCAACCTATCAAAAGCAGACTTCCGAGTAGAGGAAGCAACCTTGGTGATTTCGCCTGGAACGGGAGCAGGGATGGATATCCGCTTCGGGATAACGCCTTCTGGTATTGCAGGCTTCTTCATGGGCCCGTTGGAGCTCTGGCCTAGTCTGTTAAAAACCGAGGCAGTGGAGTTGGGCGACCGTTGAGAGAGGCCGCGGTAGTTGTAAGCCGATCAAAGACCGACTTCTTTGGAACTTCTTGCGACGTCATTGGGGCATTGAAGCTCATCGGTGGGAGCATGGTCCCAAAGAATAGTCCAGTGGTGGCTTGAGTTACCTGCTCCACTGGCATCTTGAAAAGAGAGGCCACTTGGGGCCCATAAGTCACTCCTCCAGCAAGGACGGAGCGAGAGTTACAGTTGCAGGTAGTGCAGTTTGAAGCCATAGATTCCTTGTTTTCTGTACGGAGCAAGAAACCAAATCTTAGTACCGCGAATCCACAGGCAACCACAGCAAACCGCAATCCGTTCGCAAACACGACACACGAAGTGTGGAGTGGAAAGAGGAAGAGGTCCCACCAGGAGTGCCAGAATCTTTTCCCCTCCGAACAACAGAGACGCGACCGCGTAGGTTCGTCTTGCCTGGGATTCGGGGCAGATGCTATTTAGTTTTATCCGTCCACCTCTCCGAAGATGCCAAGTTGATTTATGGCACCGTGTATCGGAGGTTTAGACGGATGCGACCGATGTAGAAGACTTCGTCAGATTCCCCCTCGCTTGAGGGGTTTTTGATTGTAGGGACGCTCTTCTCTGCGGGCGCAACCCCCTGCAGTTAATTACACTACCGCATCGCGGTAGCAACTTTCTCCTTCTCCAGATGTTCACTTCGTATCGTGGGTGTTTGTTTTGTTTGTGGTTGCCCGTGGATTGTATACGGAGACTAATTTATGTCGTCGCCCGTAGGACGTGGATTAGTCCAAATCCATATTTTCTTAGATTTGGGTTTGGGGTTTTGGTTTAAGGATACGTTAGCCATATTTGAGGCTAAGATCAACTTAAACGTTTGTTAAGGATACGCTAGTTAAATTTGAGACTAAGATCAGCTTAACAGGATCATTTAGATCCGACAAAAGAGCATTTAGGGGGCTCGATTGTTCCAGTTTAGGGACGTAGTGGTCCATTTAATGTATGGCCGTCGGGACCCGTCACCTCTCTGACGACGTTGAAGGATTACAACGACAGATATCAGAGGAGTTCAGAGATGTACCCTTTGAACCAAAGTTGATTGGGGGATCTATAGTCCAATTTGGGACTAAAGTCTGTTTGAAGGTTTAAGGATGCGTTAGCCATATTTGAGGCTAAGATCAACTTAAACGGGATCGTTTAGATCCGACAAAAGAGCATTTAGGGGCTCTATTGTTCCAGTTTAGGGACATAGTGGTCCAACATTCCCATTTTTGGGACGGATGTTAGTTTAGGGACGCATTAGTCCATGAGTTTAAGGACGCGTCAGTCCATGAGTTTAAGGACCCCACAGTCCATATTGATGTGTGGTTGTCGGGGCCCGTCACCTCTCTGACGACGTTGAAGGATTACAACGACAGATGTCAGAGGAGTTCGGAGATGTACCCTTGAACCGGGTGTAAATTGATTTAAGAGAGCAGTCATGCTCAGTCAATTTAATTTGAGGACTTATGGCCAGAATTGGGCTAAGTCCAGTTGAAAATGTTCAACATTTATTTGCATTTGGCCTATTAGGTCTTTACTAGGGCTCTGCCCCTGCATGGCATTTTTGCTTGGTCTATTAGATCTTTATTTGGGTTCTGCCCCTTTTAATAGTGCACAGCACTTTTGTTTGGTCTGATAGACCCTTTTCTTTTTTGGGCTCTGCCCTTGATAATGCATTGCATTAAATGCACTGACAGCGCCCCACGAGGCTTGTCAGGCGCTTTGCGCTGATTGAGAAGCGCAAGGCGCAAACTCACATGATGGTGACACGTGTCACGCTCCGGTGAGCGCAAGCGCAATGCGCTGCGCCGTTGCGCTGCACTGTTGCGCTGCTGACACGTGGCGCGCTCTGGTGAGTTGCGCTAATCCAAGAGCGCAATGCTCATTTTTTAAAGCGCAAGGCGCAGTTTGTTATGGGGCTAACACGTGGCGCTCTCTGATGGCTTGCGCCAGCCCAAGAGCGCAACAGTGCAGATTTTACTAGTGTAGGGCACTGCTTAATATCTTGATCCAATTTTGGATTAAAGAGAAGAATCTTTTAAGATTCCAGAACCAATGGTTCATCAAAAGGCAATGCCTTTATGTAGATCCAATGATCTGTGTAGTAATACTTCTTTTCATCTTTTTGTGATTGGATCTTTTTGATCTTTTTCCCTTTTTAATTGAAGATCTTGATCTTGTTCTTAGATCATTGATCTTTATAGAAGAAAATTCTTCTTTTATTAAAGTTTTTTACCTTTTTTTTTCTTTTCTGAGCTCTTCTCAAAATTTTTTAGAGGAGTTCTGAATATCTCTGTGTCAATCTCCTTTAGAGTTGGAGTCTAGGGGCATTTTTATAGTGCCATTTGATTTGTTAAATCAGTTAAAGAGATCTTTCTATGAGTGATTTAGAGATTTTTCCCCACCGTTGGATCTTTGATCCAAGGGCTTCTGTTTTACAGAAGAGAATCTTCTTGTTTTTAACAAGATTGGAAAAATCTTTCTAGAATTTTAATTCTGTTTTGGTGCTGGCACAGTTGGCGCAAGCGCACCTGCGCTTGACACATGTCGCGCAGCGCAGAGCGCAGAGTGCAGAGTGCAGCGCAGCTGCGCTAGCGCACCTGCGCTAGCGCACCTGCGCTGCCACGTTTCGCGCAGCGCAGAGCGCAGCGCAACTGCTCTGACACATGTCGCGCAGAGCGCAGTCCAGCTGAAGTATTGCTTCCTTTATTAAAATTTGAATTTTAAACAAAACTTTGCTCTGATTGGGGGAAACAGAACCGTTGCTTCGTTTCCCGCCTTGGAATTTGAACAGAGCTTTGCTCTGATTGGGGTAAACAATCTACATTGAAGAATCTTTAACTCAAGCTCTCACTTCTCTAATCAAGTATTAGTGAAGTGAACACTCTAATCTAAGGGGCTAGAATAGATAAGGATGATGAAGTAGAAATTTAGCTCTCTTTTATTATCAATTTCTCATAATAAATCATCACAAAGCCAAAAGCTAGTAAGCTTTTCAAGGGGGAAGAAGAAGATGAAATCTTTTGTGATGAATAATGAATTTTTGTTATGTTTTCAAATCCAACCATAGGTTAAGTAAGAAGGGCTTAACCTTTGTAGAGAATAAACCATGGTAAAGGGTTTGGGTTGGGTTAAGAAATATCTTCACAAAATATCTAAACAAAATATCTATACTTAAAACAAAAATAAAGCTACTAGAAGCTTCATGAAAAAGCTAACCCAAATCAAATCCTAACCATGTTTAATCTCCACAAATCATGTTGCATTTGTAATCATAACTTGTTACAATATTATATATCACATATATAATATATATTTGTAACAAAAGAAAATAATACAATTAACATATATCGCATATATATCAATGTATTTTCCGGTGAGAAAATGAATCAATAAAGCGAGCTTATATTAGATAATGTAATGTAATATATCATATATATAATTATACATTAAATCATCGAATCAACACTTGATCCGACAATCCGGCTATATCGCATATAACCGTCTAATATAACATGTACCGATTCATCGAATCAACACTTGATCCGATGACCTGGCTATATCACATATACCCGGCCGATATCATATATTGCGAGAATAGAATATGGTATCTCATATCGTATTATCCTCAGTCCCGCACATATCACATATGTGCTCCTACTCCATGTTGCCTGAGTCAAGAAACCTCTGTGTAAGACTCTAAAGAATCGTCAATACGCCGGCAGTAGGTGATGATCATATCAAACACCCACAAGCTGCAAGCGGTCAGCTAAACGTAACAGCCATCCAGGTATTGCGCGATCAGAAGATCAACAAGCAAGCATGTACATTCTCCTGTGAATCCAATCAGTAACACTACCGTACAGTCCGGTCTCTTCGTCTGATATGTTACATATCTAGTCTAGAAGTGGTAAACGTCAGACCCCAGTAACCGATAAGTCATGTCGATGTGAGTCTCATAACAGGTCGAGAAGCTACTGATAACACTTACCAGTAGTACTCTATATCCGCCCTGGCCAGGGACTTCGAGTTATAGCCAATCGAACACAGCACAACATCAACTCCCTATACCAGGAGAGACGAAACCCCTCCTATCGCTCATTGCCTCCATGTGATTCGGGACTGTACCCAAAAGCCACCGTTTTGCACGCCCTCTTGGACGTGGTAAGGTGGAAATCAAAGCACAGTGGGAATCACATAAGAGTCTATGACGATCTCGGGTCTACAGACTAACCAGTACCAGTGTCACCAGAGAACTGCCATCAGACGTGATGTATAATACCATCTGGGAGTTCTCGGCGAGTCCGTCCAGTGTACTCAGTCTCCACTGAGCACCCGTACACCATCTCTGATTTCAAACACCAATGGATATGGGATCATCCATCGCCCATCATATGGGACAAGATGCATATACGCTAGTCTACACTGGTGCATCGATGCCCTGTCTCGATACACCCTCGACTAGGAATAGTTATAGGATGTACTCGTTGATTATCCTGGCCCCACTAGTATGATCTCATCATAGTCCTAGTAGTCGAGTACATATCCTAAGGGTTTAATCAACATGTGAGAGCAAGACAGTAAACTAATACAAGTCAGCACGTTAAGACAAAGTGAAACCAAATGGCATACTATCATGTCGAGTAAGAAAGTCCTCTCTATATATATCCAAGTATCCACTATAATATACATCATATGTACAACAATGGCCTCTAGGGCATATATATAACTAACAGTAGCGGCGTATTGGATTTAGTTCGAGTTATCTGAATCGTCTGGAGGAAGGGTTTATATAGGAGTCAAATTGGAGCGAGCCGATGTGAGAATCTTGTTGGGGTCAAAAATTACACCGTGGTTGACTAAGTCCAAAATCAAAGTCAACCCCAAGTACGCGGGCCCAATCTCAGATCAAGTGGACCCATGCCCAAGTCGAGCCCCGCGGCCAGCCTCCCCCATGCCAAAATGAAATCATGTAATAAATAATTTTGAAGTAATTTTTTATGCATGAATGGGCATAAAGCCAAATTTTTGTACAATCCATGGCCCATGTACAAAATAAATGAGCACATGCGACATGAGATGGACAAAATGCCATTTTGTAAAGCCCAAGGGGCTATATGTAAATGTGTAAGCCTATATAAGGCAACATGATGATGAAATAAAAAAGAACATTTTCATTCTCTAAAATTCTAGGGTTTGTGCTTCCCCTTTCTCAAGGGTCTAAAATCTTCTTCCTCTTTTCGAATTAAATCAAGAGTTTAACTCTTCTTTTTTAAAAAAAAAAGTAGTTTTTCACCATAAACCCATAAAGGGGAGCTCGGATCTCCCAGCAAATCTCTAAAAGGGGAGATTTTGAATCTCACCCCCCATTTTCCCAAGATCCGGCCAACCGAGAGGAAGAAGAAGGAGACCCATCTCCAAAAATCCCACGTTAGGAGGATCCAAGGCTCAAAAGAAGAGCCAAAGATTTCTAGGAGTTTAACTCTTTTCTAGATCTGTTGGATTTTAACTCCATAAATTAAATTTCTGTTAGGAGTTCAACTCCAAAACCCCTTGGGAGTTCAACTCACCAACCTAGGGGCTAAGCCCCTTCCCACTGATGTTTCCCGTGGTCGCATGCCGCGCACGTGACCCGCGGGCGCCCAGCGATCGCATGCATGGAACGTGACCCACGGGCGCTAAAATGCCCAATGGTCACGTGCAGTGCACGTGACCCCGGGCGCTGAAGCGCCCACGTGCGCGCACGCCCCGCAGTCGCGTGCAACACACGTAACTCGTGGGCACTATAGCACCCACGTGCGCCCCACGCGACCCGCTCAGCGCCCAGTGGTCACGTGCAGCGCACGTGACCAGCGGACGTCTCGGGGTCGCATGCAGCTCACGTGACCCGCTGGCGCCCGGCGCCCACGTGCTCTACACGTGACCAGCAGATGCCAAGCGCTCACGCGTCAGGCATGTGACCCATGGGCACCATGCTCCCACATGCCACGCACGCGTCTTTAAGACGCTCCTCCTCCCATTTTTTTTATGCACTCTACATCAAAAAACGTCCCCCGTTAGGAAATTTTTTCTAACGAGGCGCTGCTCCGCACCCCGCAAGGGGGCTGCTAGCCCCCTTAACCCCCAGCCCGCTATCCGGATAGTGGGGCCCCCGTAAAAACTCTGCGGACCCCCCGATATATCCAAAACCCCTTCAAAACACAACACTGCACATTGAGTTCGCATGACCTGTTTGACCCGTTAATCGGAGGTTCTCTCGCTCCAAAGGCGAGGGGTAATTAACGGCAGTTTAGTCCGCGGCTGCCGGAGATTCAGATCCCCACAATCAATAAATCCCAGCCTACCCTAGGCAGGGAAAACCTGTAATGCGCCTGACAAGCGCGCGCATGTTCCCATCTCAATAGAGTGACGAAAAACACCCTATAGATTCTCACCGTCCGTTTCATCCCTGCCTCACGTTCATGTAGATGGCGGGATACGCCCGTTAATGATGGGATACGCCCGTTAATAGCGAGATACGCAAACGTGGGATGCGTGATATGGAGCGGCGGAGATCTCGCCGCGACGAGATACACGGAACCATTACGAGGGCGCTCGTGCTCCATACTCCCGGCCAAACGGGGATGCTGAGGAATCTCAGATATAGGATAACTCGGAGACGAGCAAGAAAGCTTGGTAAAGGGAAGTTGAGGAAGCTCATTCTGAGGAAGATCGGGATTTATGCTACCGCTCCCGAGCTAATCAGGACGACAAAGGAGGCTGAGGAAGGTCAGCCCTAGGATAGCTCGAAGACGAGCTATTGACCGGTGGTTGGTCGAAGAGGGAATGTATTCAGGGGAGGCCTCCAAAAGGTCGGGTACTACCTCGGAGGTGAGGCGCCGAGAAATGTCCCCATTGCATCATACCTATTCCAGCTCCGTAGCCCTCAGGAATCTAATGGGTTTACTTGGACGGCACGTTATCTGCTATGTGTCCGTGATAGAAAAAATCCCCATTTACGAGTATCGTCATGGTGTTTTCGACACCGCCGCCATAATGGATGGGTGAGTTAACTAATAAGATACAATTTAGCTCTGGATTAGTTCTTACTATCAGCCAGGAAGTGATGGTTCATACTGTCGTGTTTCGTATCTTATATCAGTAATTCTATCTTTCAATTGCATGTTCTTGCTCGAATTGATCAATCGATTTGATTTTAGCTTCACATTATCAAGATGTGTAAATTTATATATAGTGCAGCGGAGGGTACGCCGGTACCTACGAAGCTCAGCACCCTATGCCGGTCGTGGAGGCCAACAGATATCCGAGGGGCTCAAGCTGCACAAATAAGAACATCTACTAGCATGTATTTCTTTTTAAGGCAATGTAGACCTTTCTTGAGATCTTTTTGTTTATATAATAAAAGGGGTCAATAAAACATTGCAAAAAAAGAAAATAATCTTATTCATTCAGAAGGTACTGTGGGCTCCTCAGCCGTACATTGAAAAAGGAAAAATTATTACAGTAGCGGGAGAAGGGGTTGCAGAGAACATTGCTCAAGGTACTCCGAGGATATCTCCGCCAGCCGAGCCCTCGCGGCCTCGGACCTCTGCCCCCGATGCCTCCCGTGAACGTCGGCACCGTGTCTCAATTGGCAGCACTCAAGGATGAGCGCCACCGAGCGGTCCCGCCGACCCGCAGAGATCAGGCCGAAGTGCCGGAGAGACCTTAACTTGCCGACCGCCTCGTCCCTCAGCTGCTCGGACAAGGGGTTGTAGAGCCCCGGCGACGCCCTCCAGATAGAGTACATCAACAGCTGGAGCAGGGGGGAATGCCGGGGAAGCACTCGGCTGAAGTGATCCTCAATGCGGCCCATTACTAACTGTAAGTCTACGGTAGCGCCCCAGCCGTCTGTCCGAGGCCAAAATGCAGAAACGAAACTTTTCTTTAACTTGTAAACCGGTGCTACCGCACACTGTAAACCCGGATCGGACCATTAACCTACTACTAGCAAACTAGAGAAAGGGTAGAAAGCTATACTGAGAGATCCGTGTCCTTCGGTCTTCGGCCACCATCCCGATCTCCTCGTGAAATCTCCGGTCTCCATCTCCTCGTCGGAAAGGGAACCACATCGAGAAGTCTTTTTACGGGCTCCCGCTTCATCCGAAGCAACTCGGGCACGAAGTGTGCTAGCCAATGTTTCCAAGGTGTTGTAGAGAATGTTTGTGATCACTTTGTCTCTTTGCATCCATGGCTTGGATGGAGGTTGAAGGTGTTGCCATTGGAGGAAGACAATGAACTAGAGGAAGAAGAAGAAGAAGAGAAGGCTTTCTATTCTTTTTCTTTTCTTGAGTTGTATGATAATGAGAGTGAGAATGAGATCAAGAAGATAATACAAGAGTAAACCTCAGCCATATGGTTGCCTTTCTCTCTCTCCTTATCATTTCAACTCACACATCCAAAACAAATGTGACATTTGCACAATAAAAAAGACCATGAGTCACTAAACTTGGTCATGTCACATTTAATGCATGTCATGATTAATTCTAGCTCATTATTTCCAAATACAAACATTAATCCAAATGTTTGTAACAATAAAAAGATACGGCAACTTCTAAAGTAAACTCGTGACGGATCACAAGGATACCCCTCACCTGTATATACATACCTGCATTCGCATTCCTACCGAATGGGAATGCGATGAGACTAAAGTAATCCTACAAATCTAATACGAGGATCCGGCTTAAACCAAAGGCCACTAGTATGATCCGTCCGATCATGATCCGTGCAATACCGCACGTATATGATCGAACCCTGCCATATATCATACAGCCTCTACAACGTTTCGCCCGAAACTTGAGAAACTGTCTGTAGAGGACTCTAAAGACTCGTCAATACTTTGGCTGTGGATTTAACCACTAGCACGTCAGAGGTACTAACTATACGTAACGGGCTACCAGGTATTGACCAAAAGGGAGGTCGATGAGTAAACTCATCCTGACACCCTACTGAGCCTGTCAGTGACAATATCCGTACAGTCCGGTCCATTCGTCTATGAGCATCGCATGGCGGGCTTAGGGGGTTGGTAAAAGTCATATCCCCAAAAGCGGTACAAGTCGTGTCAGAGTGTAGCCCAGAACACCCTGAGATACTACTGGAATACCTACCAGTAAATCTCCTGCCTTGGCCAAGGACTTCATGTAATGGCTCTCCTAGACACAGCGCGACCTCACCCCTAATACCGGGAGAGACGAACCCCTGCCGATCCGCTCACTGCCTCCATGTGGCTCAGGACTGTACCCAACTAAAACCTGTTTGCACGCCTCCTTTGAGCCGTGGTAGGGTAGTAATCAAAGCACAGTGGGAACTCACACGAGACAAATGACGATCTCAGGTCGATGAACTAACCTTTACACATGTCACCAAGGAACTGCTATCTGACGTCTGGTATAATCCCAGCTAGCAGGTTCCCGGCGAGTCCTGTCCAGTGTACTCATAACCCAATGAGCACCTGTATACATCTTAGGTTAACCAACTGACACCAGTGGCTTGTGAGACCGGCCACCGCCCCTCGTCGGGGTATCAACTGTATACACTAGTCTACTCCGGAGTATCGTTGCCCTGTCTCGAATACTCCCTTGACTAGGGACCACTTTAAGGATGTGCTTATGACCCCAGCTCCCACGTATATGATCGCCATCATACTGCTGGCCGTCAAGCAAGAATCCTAAGGGCTCTACCAACATGCAATAGTGACCTGTAAGGTCACGTAAAGCTGTACACTATGATAAAGATAAACCAGATAGCATACTATCATCTCGAGTAAGACCGTCCTACCGGCATAGGTCCTCCCTCAATCATTGCAATCACGTGCCTGTGATCCAATAATTGACTCTGAGGGCACTATATCCAACAATCTCCCACTTGCACTCAAGGCTAATTATTGCGATGTCGCATACTCACAGCCCGTGTGATACCGAACACCCAACTCCTCTACTAATCAGTCTCACAAAACCCGTTTGCAAAACTATTGCGTTCGAGGAATAGCATCAGTGAGTGGATCCACCCTGATGTTTCTTTCTATGTCTCTCTTTATCTCAAGTTCGCGGAGAAAGCCATCTCCCGAAATGAGCAATACCTGTCTTAGAATATGTCTGGATATCTGATGGAATCTAGCTCATAAATGAACTCCAAATCAAAACTTCTTAGACTATATCGTCAACTGAACTTAATCAGTATCCTGCGCCATGCCTCCCTCAGTATCCGCTTGGACCACCTATCCAAAATGCTGCCCCTCGTCAGAGGGAAAACTATAACTCTGACAACTACTCTGTCATCCAGGTCACCGTGGAAGCCTGGAATGATAACTATCTCCCGAAGGAGGATGCCGTTATCATATCCCTACAACATCCACTTATGTTCTAAAACTGCTTCCGAACGTTTCCCCAGGATAGGATTAATATCAACTTACTGCATCTAGTGCAAAAACAACGTCTGGTGTGGTACTTGACATCTCATGATCAACTCAATTGCCTAAGCAAGTGATTTGCCAATCATGCGCATCCCTCTCCCCTTTAGTCTGTAAGACACCTTTAGAGAGGGTGACTCTATCACCTGCAGGTGCACTACCGTGCCAGGAGTCGTCCATTCTAAAACACCATTAGAATGCTGTCTAAGTACCCAGATTGGAAAACTACCCAAATCTAGATCTAAAACCATAGATCTAGTAACCAGAATATCCGATATAATATCCAAGTCCTATGTGGAGAAACCACTGTGTGACAACCAAAGTACAACCGATCGTAGTATAGGAATTTCACTTCCTACTCTGTGTATGTCATCCAAATACCAGGACATCACACCCTACTACCTTCTTAGCAGATCCATCCCCTATTCTGATGAAGTCAAACCTATGACTGTCACATCAGAAATAGATCATCTATCTCCGCTATATCTGCTTTAGTCCGTAAATAGACATAAGCTACTTGTCCACTATGCTTTCGCTGCTCCCACTGACTACGACAACTCTCTGGCAGAGTCATATACACATACACTTCTAAAGCTAGTCTAGAACGACACTATACTCATCCTCCTGCCGGGTCTCACAGTCTGGAACAACAGCAATGGCAAGTCTGGGTAAACAAGAACCTCCCTGTCACCGTCCTTGAGGCTACCGGAGTATCTCTCGGGTGCCTGAGGTTACCCACCATATCTGCAGAGTGGCTAATGGAATGTCAAATCAGATTGAATGTTTAGGTTCTTATCAAATTTTCAGTAATCGTTTACGGTTATGGAATCACTTCCAGTTCTACCATACTCCCACTACTGTTTTCTGAAAAAATCCATTTTACTAAAACTGTGGCGAGTCAAGAACAATATCACTATTGATCTTCCAGATGGTAGAAAGTCAACCCTCATCATAGCCTGGGTCAACCCACAAACAGCCATTACAGAAACATGCCTTGAGTTATCCAGAGTCTGGTTTTAAGCATAAGCCGGACAACTCCCCGTACCTTAACAATGTCAAGATATGAACTGTTCTATATCCAATATAGAAACAGAGGCACTGATTTAATTGGAACCAGATTCAAATCATGCAGCAATCTCCAGTGCATGTCAACTAAATGGAAGGAGTCCGATCAGCGTACTCAACTTAGGAGTGTTTCCAATTATGAGTAACCTGAAAGAGAAGCAAGTTCTCTTAATCATTACTATTAACTGAATACCATACACTAGTATCTGCATCTTCGATCACCTTGAAGAATCCTGATACTTGCAACACTTGGTTCTCTACTTTATTCTTATACCTATAACTTCTCAAACTTAGACCTTGCATTTCTACGAAACACTTGTCTAAGAACTAGAAAAGTCACAAGTAAACAGAATATAGTACGAGTACCAACCCCTCTGTCCTGATGGACGCTGGACAACATACAAAACTCTGTATAAGTCCCCTGAGTCTAATAACTCAATCCTTGTGTGTCGTAGGTTGAAAACTGTACTATGGTTATAAAGAGTTACACCGCTGTTTAATGCTCCTTACCTAACCATCAACTGATATAGGTAAATGTTATAGACATAATTTCAAAAGGGTATATCTCACTCTATAAAAATAGACGTACAGATATATCAATTTGAAATTGGTGTACAACAGCGGATATTCAAAACCAAATATTTGCCGTCCGGCAAACAACCCAGGTGATTTCCTCAAATATCACCAATTACAACGAATCCCGATATAATGAGGACAATCACCTAATTCCCAATAACTTACTCCCACTCATCATCTGTAAAACCATACAGATGTGAGAATCATACGTGGTAAATACATACCCTGGAGCAAGTGTCTAATTGGGAAATCAGTTTTCTTTTAACATTACACAATGAAACTGAAACATTGAAATGTTTCGTAGGGGTATCCGGGTATTTCTAGTAATGTCTCTTCTATTATTCAGATTCACAACTGTAACCGTATATTTCTTTGCCATCTCTCCAAATCCCTTTATATGTCTTTAGTCATTACCTTCTGCACACCCCTTTAGGCTAAATGGTTTTCTTCCTTCCCTACCGTTCGGCACCAGCCTATGGTTTGGAAGAAAACTATCCAATAAGCATAATGGGTGTACTGTCCCAATCCTAGGAGCACTCGTAACCTGAGAGAAGGTGAAGATAAAAGACACCCGAATAAACCTTATTCTTATTTCTCTTGAACCAGAATCCATCCCCGAACTGGAACAAGTTCCTTCGAGTTCGTATATAACCATATGATGGAGTATCCAAATAACTGTGGATCTTCGTAGTGATACGGATGTAAGTCCACGTTGCGACCCCCGGTTCTTACGGGGAGGCGGAAACGGTATAAAATCAAAATTTTAACGCAAGAGGCAACATGGACTAAGCTAGGTCGGGATCTTTACCTAAACTAAAACTAGCATACTAAGCTAAAGATATTTAGCTACTCGGATGAAGATGGTTATACCTAAACTTGAACTCCTTCTCTTCAAGCTCCGATGGTGGTTCGATGGCTCCTTCTCGTTGTCTCCGTACGCCGAAGATAGATCCACTTGAAAGCTCCAACCTTTAGCTCCTTCTTCGTTCTTTGAAGAAACTAGTTCACTTGGTTTGCTAAACCTAGTGAACTAGAATGAGTAGAGAAGAAATAGAATGGGATTTTATCTATGGTTCTTGATTCTCAACTCATGAGACAAGAGAACCATAGATCAAGAGAGGGAGCAAGAGGTTGAGGGTGAGAGCAAGAGGAGAGCTCAAGAACAAGAGAGAGAATGAGCAAGAAAGAATGAGCAACTCTTTTGACTTTCACCCTCTCATAATCCAAAGTGATCATAACTCATCATATCAAAAAAAAGTCTTATGTGATGGTTTGAAGCAACCATAAGCTTATCATGTCATGCACTCATTTTACTCAAATGAGCAAGCAAGTAAAAGTCTTTGGCATGAAATGATAACCATGGTTATCATGATGGTCAACTAGTCAAGCCTAGTCAACCGGTCAACAAGTCAACAAAAGTCAACAAGTCACCAAAATCAACAAGTCAACAAAAGTCAACAAGTCAACAACCATATCACCATAATACTTAATTAATATAATAGTTAATCACATATCATATTCTCATTAGGGTTGAGCATAAAGTCAAAAAGTCAACGGTCAACTGTCAACAACCCTAATGAGAATCCGCTGCCTCTGCCTCCCTGTCAACTGTGCATACACACCCGCATCCGCGTTCCGAGGAACACGAATGCAAACTGGATAAATCCAATCCCATAAGATACACTAGGATCTGGCTTAAACCAAAGCCCGCTAGTGTAAACTGTCCGGACACTGTACGTGCACAAGTGCACGGATGTGACCGAACCCTGTCGCAAAACCATGCGACCTGTCGCAATACCATGCGACCTCTACTCTTTTTCCTAAAGGCGAAAAGCTTTCTGCGTGGGACTCTAAAGACTCGACACTACGCTGGCAGTGGGTTTAACCACAGACCGCAAGCGGCACTAGCTGTGCGTAACGGTCCCCAGGTAATGCCGACAAGAAGACCGACGAGGCGAAACCCATCTGAACTCCTACTGAGCCTGAGTGTGACATTCTCCGTACAGTCCGGTCTGTTCGTCTGATACATCGCATGGCGGGCCTAGGGGGCGGTAAACGTCAGTCCCCCAATAGCGGTACAAGTCGTGCCGGAGTGAAGCCCAATACACCCTGAGATAACACTGGAAACCTACCAGTATATCTCGTTTGCCCTGGCCAGGGACTACTCGTGTAATGGCTCTCCTAGACACAGCGCGATGTCAACCCCCAATACCGGGAGAGACGAATCCTGTCTAACCGTCACTGCCTCCAAGTGCTTCGGGACTACACCCAACCACCACCTGTTTGCACGACTCCTTTGAGCCGTGGTAGGGTAGTGATCAAAGTACAGTGGGAACACACCCGAGGCGAAGTGACAGTGTCAAGTCAGCGGACTAAGCTGTACTCATGTCACCTGGGAACTGATAACTGACGATAGGTATAATACCAACTAGTCAGTTCCCGACGAGTCCTGTCCAGTGTACCCGTAACCTAACGAGCACCCGCATACTATCTCAAGTACGACGTACTGACGGCTGTGGGACAGACCGTCTCCCACACTGGGATGAGAAGCGCATGCGCTGGTCTACTCCGGAGTATCGATGCCCTGTCTCGATAGTCCTGCGACCAGGGACCTGAATAAGGATGTGCTTATAGATTACCCAGCCCCCACTAGTGTGACTGCCATCACAACGCTGGTAATCAAGCAAAGATCCTAAGGGCTCCACTAATGCGTATAAGTGATATACTGAAATAAACACAAGTACACATTGAAGTAGAAACAAACCAAGTAGCATACTACTATTTTGAGCAAGATTGTATATACAAGGTGAATATCCCAAGCATCCATTAAGTAATATACAAACTAGTATGATACAGTAATGGCCTCTAGGGCATATACACTAACAATCTCCCACTTGCACTAAGGCCATGTACTGGCGTATCGAAGACCTATCATCTCGATCAGCCGCTCGAACTGAGTCTGGGGCAAGGCCTTGGTGAATGGATCTGCAGTGTTGTCTTCTGAAGCAACTCTCCGAACCTCGATCTCCTGGCGATCCACGATCTCCCTGATCAGGTGATACCGCCTCAAGATGTGCCTGGATCTCTGATGGGACCTGGGTTCCTTCGCTAAAGCTATAGCCCCGTTGTTGTCGCAATACAGAGGTATTGGATCAACAATGGACGGAACCACCTGAAGTTCTTTCAAGAACTTGCTCATCCAGACAGCTTCTTTTGCGGCATCAGATGCAGCGATGTACTCCGCTTCCATCGTCGAGTCTGCAACGGTTTCCTGTTTGGAACTCTTCCAACACACCGCCCCTCCATTGAGGGTAAAGACAAAACCCGACATGGACTTGGAATCATCCTTGTCACTCTGGAAGCTGGAGTCAGCAAAGGCCTCGATCTGGAGGTATTTTCCGCCATACACCAAGAACATCTCCTTAGTCCTTCTCAGGTACTTGAGAATGTTCTTTACCGCTATCCAGTGTTTCTCCCCAGGGTTAGACTGATACCGGCTTACCACACTCAGTGCATAAGCTACATCCGGTCTGGTACACAACATCGCATACATTATAGAGCCTACCGTAGAAGCGTAGGGTATAATAGACATGCGATCCCTCTCTAAATCAGTCTTGGGAGACATCTCTTTAGAGAGGGTGATCCCGTGACAAGCCGGTAGGTTACCGCGCTTGGAATCTTCCATACTGAACCTCTTCAGTATGGTGTCGATGTACCTGGACTGCGAAAGTCCTAATATCCTCTTGGATCTGTCACGGTAGATCCGGATACCCAGAATGTATGAGGCATCACCCAGGTCTTTCATGGAGAACCTGTGTGACAAGAACCCCTTGACAGATTGTAGCATAGGAATGTCATTTCCTATTAAGAGAATGTCATCCACGTATAAAACGAGGAATACTACAGTTCTCGCTACAAATCTACTATAGATGCATGGTTCATCTGGATTTTTGATAAAGCCAAATTCTTTGACCGTCTCATCAAAACAGATGTTCCAACTCCGCGATGCCTGCTTTAGTCCATAGATGGACTTAAGCAACTTGCACACCTTTCCGCTGCTCCCACTCTGAATGAAACCTTCTGGTTGGTCCATATAGACACACTCCTCTAAATTTCCATTTAGAAAAGCTGTCTTTACGTCCATTTGCCAGATCTCATAATCGTGGAAGGCAGCAATGGCAAGAAGGATCCGAATGGATTTCAGCATGGCTACTGGAGAAAAGGTTTCGTCGTAGTCCAAGCCAGGTCTTTGACGAAAACCCTTTGCTACCAGCCTAGCTTTATAGGTCTCAACCTGTCCATCTACACCAATCTTCCTTTTGAAGATCCACTTGCATCCTACGGGTTTTACCCCGTCTGGAGCAATGTCCAACGTCCATACCTTGTTAGTGTACATGGACTCCATTTCGGTCCGCATTGCATCCAGCCATTTCACTGAGTCAACGCTCTGAACGGCCTGCTAGAAGCTAGTAGGCTCATCATAATCTATGATGCAATCCTCTCTATCCCCGTCTATGAGAAAACCGTAGTATCTCTCGGGCGGATGAGTCTGCCTACTACTCCTGCGGAGCGGCGTAGGAATGTCCTGTTCTGTTGAACCCTCTGGTTCCACTAAGCTTTCAGTAACAGTCTGTGGTTCTGGAACTTCTTCCAGTTCTATTGTGCTCCCACTTATCTGGTTTTCCAAAAACTCAGTTTCCCGGAAGTAGGCATGCCGAGAAACAAGGACTTTTTGTTCCTCTTCACAGTAGAAGAAATATCCTTTGGAATTCTTTGGATATCCCACAAACTTGCACTGTACTGAGCGTGCCTCGAGCTTGTCCGCATGCTGCTTTTTGACAAAAGCTGGACATCCCCATGTCTTAATATGCTTAAGATAGGGTCTCTTCCCACACCACATCTCATATGGTGTAGTAGGCACGGTCTTAGTAGGAACTCGGTTCAAAATGTATTCGGCTGATTCTAGCGCATATCCCCAGAATGATCGCGGTAACTCAGCATTACCCATCATGGACCGCACCATATCCAATAGGGTGCGGTTCCGTCTCTCCGATACACCGTTATGTTGCGGGGTGTATGGAGGAGTAAGCTGAGAGAGAATTTCGTTCTCTTTTAAATAGTCCAGGAACTCGGAACTTAAGTATTCTCCACCTCGATCCGATCTTAGAATCTTAATACTTTTGCCGGTCTGTTTCTCTACTTCATTCTTATACTCCTGGAATTTTCCAAAGGCCTCGGACTTATGTTTCATTAAGAAGACATAACCGTACCTTGAGAAGTCATCCGTAAAAGTAATGAAGTAAGAATGTCCGCTTCGGGCATGTGTAGACATTGGACCGCACACGTCACTGTGTACGAGTCCCAAGAGCTCGCTCGCTCTTACTCCATGTCCAGTAAACGGAGTCTTTGTCATCTTTCCTTTGAGACAAGATTGACAAGTGGCATACGATTGATATTCGAACGCATTCAAATATCCTTCTGTATGTAACTTAGTCAACCTTCTCTCATTGATGTGACCCAATCTACAATGCCATAAGAAAGTCTGATTTATTTCTGGAGACTTTCTTTTGTGTGTATTCTGGACATTAAAAATCTGTGGTTGGTTTAACACGTATATACCATTACTCAGAGTACCTGACCCAATCAATACTTGATTAAGGTGAATGTTTACAACATTACTTACAAACGCAAATTCATAACCTTCTTTAGAAACTAAAGATACAGAAATGATATTACAAGTTGCGTTGGGTACAAAAAAGCAATTACGCAAAACCAAAACATGTCCATCTGACATTCCCAGGTGATAGTCCCCCACGGCTTTAGCATCCATGCTAGCTCCGTTTGCAACTCTGAGGGTCATGTCACCTGCTTTCAAAACACTACGGTTTCTCAACGCCTGCAAAGAATTACAGATATGAGATCCTGATCCGGTATCCAATACCCAGGAAGTAGAGTTTATTGAAAGACAGTTTTCAATAACATACACACCTGAAGCTGAAGCTGCAACCTGCTTCAATTCCTGTGTTCTGGCCTTCCAGGCCCTGCAATCATTCTTCCAGTGTCCTTTCTTATGACAATAGAAGCATTCTTCCTTATCCACAAGCTTCCCCGCTATCTTTGTTGCTTTACCTTTTCCCTTCGTATCCACTTTACTAACACCGCCCCTTGGTTTGGCGAGGGCCTTCTTCTTCTTTCCCTTGGCTTTCGCCTTGGACCTAGAAGAAGATGATCCTCCTACAAACAAAGTGGATGTATCCCTACCTTTCTGTAGGGTGCCCTCTGCGCTCCTCAGCATGTTGAGGAGCTCTGAAAGTTCAACCTTTTTTTCTTGTAGGTTGAAGTTCAGTATAAACTGGGCGTAAGTGGAAGGAAGGGACTGGAGAACTATATCCGTATATAGCTCACTCTCCAATGTGATCCCTAGGTCAGCGAGCTCCTCAATGAAGCCGATCATCTTTAGCACGTGCTCGGCTACTGATGATCCGACGGCCATTCTTGTCGAAAATAACTTTTTCGACGCTTCGTATCTTGCGATACGTGATTGCTCTCCATACAGTTCTTTTGTATGGAGCAATATGGACTCCATGTCCATATTCTCATGCCTCCTCTGATGTTCGTTGTCCATCGAGGCAAGCAGGAGGCACTTGGCCTTCGCGCTATCAATCTCCCAAGTCTTGCGGATTTCCTTATCCGCGACGCTGGAAGTTGGACCAGGGACAGGGGGAGCTTTGGTGGTAAGAAGATACCCCAGCTTGTCATAAGTGATTGCTATCTTGACATTCCTGAGCCAATCTTTGTAGTTTGGCCCTGTCAGTTTGTTTTTATCTAGGAGTAACTTAAGTCCAGTCATGTTGATTGGTCGCTGCAATTAGGAGAGAGAAGAAGAAACACTCAGCATGATGCTCTTGCAAGTTTAGAGTGGTTTTTAGTTTGTCTAAACAGGATGGCTCCCACTGTTTCTCGAATCCCTCCTCAAACCATAAAGGAAGAATTAGTCAGGATCAATCCCACCGTACAATACTTGCTTAACCGTTCAGCCAGGCCGGTGTCGGTACTTCGAGGGAGGTTTTCCAACGCTTTCGCGAAGTTCCTTAATTAAAGAACCTCTTTTCCCTGGGGGCGTAGCCCCGCTAACACCTTTCTAGGCACCTACTAGGTTTATAGCATTGATCGTTAAGTGAGAAATTTCCCGAGGAGTAGCATATACTCACAGTAGGATCGGGATCCAAATATCATCGCGTGATGAAACTGAAGGAATCCTACCAGAATCATCACACTCCAAATGGTATGCAAATCTAGCAAGTTTCAGTGCTTATGAAACTCCCGATGTGGATTTTTGCCCCATGCTCTTTTGACCTTGACTTTGGCCAACAAATCATAAGTCACATGTCAAGTTCTGCCCGTCGTTCTCCAGGTTAATTTGAATCCACCCGCACCTACCCTTGACTTTGGCCAACAAGGCATTACGACTGTTCCAAACCAACGCATCTATCTATGCTGCACATGAATACCCAATAGCTACCAATCACTGTGCCTTGACTTTGGCCAACAAACACAGCTTGAATACTATTGACTATTCATGTGAAACGACGGAGGGCTACGGATGGTTTTGGCAAAACCGTGAACGTAGTGAACTTGATTTGGTCGATGGAACGAGATAGCTTTTAAAAAGGAGTGGCTCAAGCTCCGTATTTAAAAGTTGTTTTGAAAAGAACCGAGTGGTTTTTCGAAAGTGTTCCAACGACTTTAACTTGGTTTATTATCTTGCATTAGTTCTTTTAATGCGTGATATTCTTGCATTAGTTCTTTTAATGCGTCCCATCATTTAATCCTACCATTGCAGAAAACAACCAAAATATGACGTACGCTTATGCCATTCGCATTCGCCACTGGGCCCCGTCATTACCCGTTAGGTTACTTAACTAACGACAGAGCGGGGGCTGGGCTAGCGCGTCTGTAAAACATAAGCAACGCCTAAATAATATCATATATAGATATACTGCAATGATAAACATTTCAGATCACAGATAAATACATTGGATATACTAGGAATCTGTAATTTGTACGAGCCTGTAACAAAAACAGATTACACGGTCGCGGTGAATAGCCAAAACCCCACCCAAGACCCCTACGGGTGCGGCAAACTACCCGCCAAGTACCCGAAGCGTAGCAACCTCCCTCATCTCCATGAGTAGGCCACTCGACACTTCGGCATACCCGGTAGTTTATGCACCCTTCCATGGGTCTATCCTAGGAGCAAAAACAGTAAAAAGAAATTATACAATGACGGCTACAACCCCGACCCGGTTGTGCGGCCATACAAATAATTATTACATCAATTTACAAATTTACATGAATTGCAAGAAAAGAAAACTCTCGTCTCACAACCCCCGGCTATTCACCCGCGACAATCCAACATATTTATATACACATTCCAGCATCAAACACAGATCATGTATAACCCCGACCAATCGACTTATAGCGATTAGCCGACGTTCAATACATGCAAACATCACAGATATAACCATCATAGTCAAAGTGCAGTGAAGTTCGGAAAAAAATACGGAATTATAGGACCCCAAAAGGAAATTTCTTTTCTGGAAAATCTGGGCACATATAATATATTTCAAAAATCCCAAAACCAACACAGACACACATTGCACGAAAAACGATGCACAGAAGACGACAAAGCGCGGCGCTTCCGCGGCGGATGCCTAGCTCGCGCGGCGGAAGGGCGGCGGTTTGGACGAATTACTGTATCATTTTTCTTGGGTGTTCACACAAAACCCTGAGCCGAATTTACAAGGGTAAAGTTTTTCATTTTGAGCCAAAAAAATTTCAACAGAAACTCAGTTTTTGTAAAAGTTTGGTTTTTGGATTTTTCCGGTTCCGAACTTCGTTACACTTCACTACCAAGCTAGTTTAAGTTTAGTTAGGCTCTGATACCACTGTAAGTCCACGTTGCGACCCCCGGTTCTTACGGGGAGGCGGAAACGGTATAAAATCAAAATTTTAACGCAAGAGGCAACATGGACTAAGCTAGGTCGGGATCTTTACCTAAACTAAAACTAGCATACTAAGCTAAAGATATTTAGCTACTCGGATGAAGATGGTTATACCTAAACTTGAACTCCTTCTCTTCAAGCTCCGATGGTGGTTCGATGGCTCCTTCTCGTTGTCTCCGTACGCCGAAGATAGATCCACTTGAAAGCTCCAACCTTTAGCTCCTTCTTCGTTCTTTGAAGAAACTATTTCACTTGGTTTGCTAAACCTAGTGAACTAGAATGAGTAGAGAAGAAATAGAATGGGATTTTATCTATGGTTCTTGATTCTCAACTCATGAGACAAGAGAACCATAGATCAAGAGAGGGAGCAAGAGGTTGAGGGTGAGAGCAAGAGGAGAGCTCAAGAACAAGAGAGAGAATGAGCAAGAAAGAATGAGCAACTCTTTTGACTTTCACCCTCTCATAATCCAAAGTGATCATAACTCATCATATCAAAAAAAAGTCTTATGTGATGGTTTGAAGCAACCATAAGCTTATCATGTCATGCACTCATTTTACTCAAATGAGCAAGCAAGTAAAAGTCTTTGGCATGAAATGATAACCATGGTTATCATGATGGTCAACTAGTCAAGCCTAGTCAACCGGTCAACAAGTCAACAAAAGTCAACAAGTCACCAAAATCAACAAGTCAACAAAAGTCAACAAGTCAACAACCATATCACCATAATACTTAATTAATATAATAGTTAATCACATATCATATTCTCATTAGGGTTGAGCATAAAGTCAAAAAGTCAACGGTCAACTGTCAACAACCCTAATGAGAATCCGCTGCCTCTGCCTCCCTGTCAACTGTGCATACACACCCGCATCCGCGTTCCGAGGAACACGAATGCAAACTGGATAAATCCAATCCCATAAGATACACTAGGATCTGGCTTAAACCAAAGCCCGCTAGTGTAAACTGTCCGGACACTGTACGTGCACAAGTGCACGGATGTGACCGAACCCTGTCGCAAAACCATGCGACCTGTCGCAATACCATGCGACCTCTACTCTTTTGCCTAAAGGCGAAAAGCTTTCTGCGTGGGACTCTAAAGACTCGACACTACGCTGGCAGTGGGTTTAACCACAGACCGCAAGCGGCACTAGCTGTGCGTAACGGTCCCCAGGTAATGCCGACAAGAAGACCGACGAGGCGAAACCCATCTGAACTCCTACTGAGCCTGAGTGTGACATTCTCCGTACAGTCCGGTCTGTTCGTCTGATACATCGCATGGCGGGCCTAGGGGGCGGTAAACGTCAGTCCCCCAATAGCGGTACAAGTCGTGCCGGAGTGAAGCCCAATACACCCAGAGATAACACTGGAAACCTACCAGTATATCTCGTTTGCCCTGGCCAGGGACTACTCGTGTAATGGCTCTCCTAGAAACAGCACGATGTCAACCCCCAATACCGGGAGAGACGAATCCTGTCTAACCGTCACTGCCTCCAAGTGCTTCGGGACTGCACCCAACCACCACCTGTTTGCACGACTCCTTTGAGCCGTGGTAGGGTAGTGATCAAAGTACAGTGGGAACACACCCGAGGCGAAGTGATAGTGTCAAGTCAGCGGACTAAGCTGTACTCATGTCACCTGGGAACTGATAACTGACGATAGGTATAATACCAACTAGTCAGTTCCCGACGAGTCCTGTCCAGTGTACCCGTAACCTAACGAGCACCCGCATACTATCTCAAGTACGACGTACTGACGGCTGTGGGACAGATCGTCTCCCACACTGGGATGAGAAGCGCATGCGCTGGTCTACTCCGGAGTATCGATGCCCTGTCTCGATAGTCCTGCGACCAGGGACCTGAATAAGGATGTGCTTATAGATTACCCAGCCCCCACTAGTGTGACTGCCATCACAACGCTGGTAATCAAGCAAAGGTCCTAAGGGCTCCACTAATGCGTATAAGTGATATACTGAAATAAACACAAGTACACATTGAAGTAGAAACAAACCAAGTAGCATACTACTATTTTGAGCAAGATTGTATATACAAGGTGAATATCCCAAGCATCCATTAAGTAATATACAAACTAGTATGATACAGTAATGGCCTCTAGGGCATATACACTAACAACGGAGTGTCCCGGAGAAATACAAAGGTGAAATAGGAGTGGCGATGAAATACTTGGTTTGGTCGTGAATAGCAGTCGCAGTTTACTTTGCCCTCTTACTAATCTCTTTATTTGTCTTTACTTAATACCTTCTGCACACCTTCGTTAGGCTAATTGGTTTTCTTCATTCCCTACCGTTCGGCACCTGCCTATGGTTTGGAAGAAGACTATCCAATTTGCGTAACAGGTGTACCGTCCTAATCCAAGGAGCACTCGCAACCTGAGAGAAGGTAAAAGGAAAAGACAACTGAATAGTCCTATTCGTTTTCTCCAGAACCGGAAACCATCCTCGAATCTGGAACAAGTTCCTTCGAGTTCGTATATAACCATACGATGGTTTTATCCAATGGAAGTGGACGTTCGTAGTAATACGGGGTGTTCTGGAGAAAAGGGTAAAATAAGGAGTGGCAATGAGGTATGCAACTCTGACAATCCAAAAGCCAGTGTTTAAGAAGGTTCGGTCAACTTGGTCACTGAGTCATAGTCAAGGGTCGGGCCATGGTCGCTGCCAAAGAGAGAGAGAAAAGAAACACTCAGCGTGCACTCTAACCTAGATCAGAATGGTTATCACTTTATCTAATCAGGAAACCTCCCACTGTAACGTCAAATTCTCCTCCAACCCTGAAAGAAGAATTAGTCGAGATCACCCGAGGAGTAAACCAACTCATCAGTGGGAATCGGGATCCAACTATCATCGCATGATAACGTGATGGAATCCACTCACGTTATCACACTCCAGAAGGTATGCGCATATCTGGCAAGTTTCATCTTCTTTAGAAACTCCCGATGTGATTTTTACCCCATGCTCTTATGACCTTGACGAAGGTCAACAAATCATAAGTCACATGTCAAGTTCTACCCATCATTGTCCAGGTTAATTTGAACCCACCCGTACAAGCCCTTGACGAAGGTCAACAAATCATAAGTCACATGTCAAGTTCTACCCGTCATTGTCCAGGTTAATTTGAACCCACCCGTACAAGCCCTTGACGAAGGTCAATAAGGCTATACGACTGTCCCAAACCAACGCATCTATCTATGCAGCAGAAAGGTAACAAGCAGCTATCATTCACTATGCCATGACGAAGGTCTACAAATATAGCATGAATACTACGTGCTACCCGTCAGAAATGACGGAGGGCTACGAATGGTTTTTGGCCAAAAACCTTTAACTGTAGGGTGTTTTTCGTCACCCCATTGAGATGGGAATACGCGCGCACTTGTCAGGCGCATTACAGATTCCCCATGCCTAGGGTAGGCCGGGGTTTATTGATTGTGGGGATCCGAATCTCCGGCAGCCGCGGACTAAACTGCCGTTAATTACCCCTCGCCTTTGGAGCGAAAGAACCTCCGATTGACGGGTTAAACTGGTCATGCGAACTCAATGTGCAGTGTACGTGTGTTATGTTTTGAAATTGGGTTTTGGATATATCGGGAGCCACGCAGAGTTTTCACAGGGTCCCGCAACCCGGATAGCGGGCTGGGGGTCAAGGGGGCTAGCAGCCCCCTTGCGGGGTGCGGGGCAGCGCCCCGTTAGAAAATTTTTTCTAACAGGGGGCAATGTCGTGGAGTATGTGTATGTGTACATATGTATGCATACGTGTGTATATATATATATATGTATGTATATATATATAAAAAGAGGGGGAAAAGGCATCCAAGAGATGCGTGAGGCCAGCGCCTTGAGCGATGTGCGCTTAGGTGCTTAGGTGCTGTGCGCTTAGGCGCAAGCGTGCTACTTGTCGACATGTGGGCGCTTTGCGCTCGAGCACTGGGCGCTTGAGCGCAAGCGCGCCACGTGTCGGCACGTGGGCCCTTTGCGCTCGAGCGCTGGGCGCTTGAGCGCAAGCGCCCACTTGTCGGCACGTGGGCGCTTTTCGCTCGAGCGCCCACGTGTCGGCACGTGGGCGCTTTGTGCTTGAGCGCAGGGCGCTGGAGCACAAGCGCGCCATGTGTCGGCATGTGGGCGCTTTGCGCTCGAGCGTAAGGCGCTGGCGAGAAAAGGGGTTTTTAGTCCCAGAAATAAGGTTTAGAGTGGAGTTAAACTCCTAAAAATGTTTTGGTTGAGGAAATGGGTTCTTCTTGTTCCTCCTTTGTTGGCTGGATTAAGAGATATGAGATCTAAAAATCTCTTCTTTTTGAGATCTAATGACAGATCCAAGTTCCTCTTTGTGGGTTTTGTGGTGGAAAACTATTTAGTTTTGGATAAAGGAGAGTAAAACTCTTGATTTAATTCACAAAAAAGAAGAAGGTTTGAAACCTTCAGAAAGGGGAAAGAGGCACAAACCCTAGGTTTTTGAGGGGAATGAAAAAGTATCCTTTTATTCATCATCATTTTGCCTTATATAAGCTTACATATTTACATATAGCTCCTTGGGCTTCACAAAATGGCATTTTGCCTATCACATGGCTCATGTGCCATTTCATTTTTGCACATAAGCCATGGGCTTACAAAATATTGGCTTTATGCCCATTTTGCATACATTCATGTATAAAAAATTATTTATTACATGATTTTGTTGTTGGCATGGGGAGGCTGGCCGCGGGCTCGATTTGGGTATGGGCCCGCTTGATCTGGGCTTCGGCCCACCTAGCTTGGGGTTGACCTTGACTTTGACTCGGTCAACCGGGGTGTAAATTTTTACCCCAACAAATTGCCCCCCATCAATAAATGCACACCGCACATTTGAGTTGTGTGCATGAAATTGATAGATCTTGAAGCTGGACTTCGAGGTGGAATATCATTCCGGGGGCGGAGCATCATCCTGGGGAGCATGATTCCCGAGAACCGGAGCATCATTCTGATTCGGGAAGCATAATTACAGGATTCGGAGCATCATTCGGAAAAGCAAAGCATGATTCCAGGGATCGGAGCATCATTCCGATGAGCGGAGCATGATTCCAGGGGATCGGAGAATCATTCCGATGAGCGGAGCATGATTCCAGGGTTCGGAGCATAATTCCAGGGATCGGAGCATCATTCCGATGAGCGGCAGACATTCTGACCGAAGCATAATTTCGATGCAGAGGTTGATTCCCAGGCGAAGCATAATTACGACAGGGAAGGCAAATACTCCGAGGCGAAGCATGATTTCGACACGGGGTACATTCTGAGACGGAGCATGATTCCGGCGCAGAGCTTGTTGGCTGACTTGATTCCGAAACGAAGCATAATTTCGACAGGGAAGGTAGATATCCCGAGGCGAAGCATCATTTCGACAGGGGGTGCATTCTGAGACGAAGCATAATTCCGACGCAGAGCTTGCTGGCTGACTTGATTCCGAGACGAAGCATAATTTCGACAGGGAAGGCAGATACACCGAGGCGAAGCATTATTTCGACATGGGGTGCACATTCTGAGACGAAGCATAATTCCGACGTAGAGCTTGCTGGCTGACTTGATTCCGAGGCGGAGCATACTTCCGACGAGGTGGTCGTTGGTTGATTCCGAGCCGAAGCATAATTCCGACAGGGAAGGCAAATACACCGAGGCGAAGCATTATTTCGACATGGGGTGCACATTCTGATACGAAATATGGTTCCGACGCAGAGCTTGCTGGCTGACTTGATTCCGAGACGAAGCATAATTTCGATAAGGAAGGCAGATACACCGAGGCGAAGCATTATTTCGACACGGGGTGCACATTCTGAAACGAAGCATAATTCCGACGCAGAGCTGGTTGGTTGATTTGATTCTGAGGCGGAGCATAATTCCGGCAGGGAAGGTAGATATCCCGAGTCGAAGCATGATTTCGACATGGGGTAAATTCTGGGACGGAGCATGATTCCGCCGCAGAGGTTGTTGGCTTGATTTGATTTGGGTTGACATCAGCATCGCTACACTGGAATATGGTACCAGGAGCGAATCATCATTTGTCATGAGAGGATTTGGGAATTGGGTTTTTTTGTTTGGCATCAGCATCGCTGCACTGGAATATGGTACCAGGAGCGAATCATTATTTGCGTTTGCTTATTAGGAAACGATGGCTTAGGAGACAGGTTTTAGGTCCCTATCACCTAAGACTTTTCAATTTTGTGAGCCGTAAGGGTCTCACAAAGCATTTTCTCCCTACGGGTCGTAAGGATCCCGTAAGTGCACTTTCTCCTTAGGAGTCGTGGGGACTCCTAAGTGTGTTGCTCCTTTGTGAGTCGTAAGGATCTCACGCGGGAGTTTTCTCCTCACAAAGTCGAGAGGACATTGTGAGTGCATTTCGTTCTCTTTTTTACGAGTTTGCGCCCTTTCGGGTTTTCACAAACTCGCCGGCAGTCCTGCTGTTTTTACTCACAGAGCCCTTTCGGGTTTTCATCCGTGCCCATTTTGCTTGTGGACATACCTTTTTTATTTTTACTTTTTTTATTATTTTTGGTGGGACTTTGAATGTGGTCTCACCGGTAGGACCTCGGAGAGATTGGGGTTGTTTTACGACCGTGGATTGTATACGGTTTTGCAGGATGTATGATCCAAACCGTAGGGCCGGAAAAATTTTGGAACTTTATTGGCGTCTGCATCGCTGCACTGGAATATGGTACCAGGAGCAACACATCATTCGCCGTTGGGGTATGGGATTTAGAATTTGGTTGGTGCCTGCATCATTGCACTGGAATATGGTACCAGGAGCGACTCATCATTCTCCGTTGGGGTATGGGATTTGGAATTCGGTTGGAGTGTGCATCGCTGCACTGGAATATGGTACCAGGAGCGACTCATCATTCGCCGTTGGGGTATGGGATTTGGAATTTGGTTGGCGTCTGCATCGCTGCATTGGAATATGGTACCAGGAGCGACTCATCATTCGCCGTTTGGGATTTGAGTTTGGAATTTGGTTGGCGTTTGCATCGCTAGACTGGAATATGGTATCAGGAGCGACTCATCATTTGCCACTTGGGGATTGGAGAGTGATGGCTTAGGAGACAGGTTTAGATCCCTATCACCTAAAACTTTTCAATTTTATGGGTCGTGAGGGTCCTATAAAAGTATTTTCTCCCTACGAGTCGTAAGGATCCCGCAGGTATATTTTCTCCTTAAGAGTCGTGAGGACTCCTAAGTGTGTTTTTCCTTTGTGAGTCGTAAGGATCCCACAAAGGTTTGTTCTCCTCATGTATCGTGAGGACACATGAGCGGGTCTTCTCAATGGAGCATAATTCCAAAGGCGGAGACCAGCTGCGTAACTGGTGATTACGGTGGGTATGAGTGTGATGGGAATTATTTGAGCCCGTAGATTGTATACGGTAGTCAATTTGGGAACTAACCGTAGGGCAGGAAGAATTTTGGGAAACTGGATTTTGGTTGGCGTCTGCATCGCTGCATTGGAATATGGTACCAGGAGCGACTCATCATTCGCCGTTTTTTTTTTTTTTGTTTTACTGCGATAGCTCTATCATTTCAGCTTTTCTTATCGCGAAGGTCGCGATTGCCCTATCATTTCGGCTATTTATTCGCGGTTGCCCTATCATTTCGGCTTTATTTTTCATCTTTATTTTACTCACTGATTTTTATTGCGAGTTGCCCCATCATTTCGGCTTTTCCATTTTTCTTTTATTTACACATTTTTTTATACACACATTTTTTTTACATTCCCAGTTTAACGACTTAGAGGTCGATTATTCCCAGTTTAGTGACATGGTGGTCGATTGTTCCCAGTTTAATGACATGGTGGTCGATTGTTCCCAATTTAATGACGTGGTGGTCGACTGTTTTCAGAGAAAGGCAGATGTCTGGGAGAATGAGTTTCACGAAGAACTTCGGTCTCCGTTTATATGAAATTGGCGGTCGCAGTTGGACTGTTTGTTAACACGCCTTTAGACAGTTCTATCTTTCCTGCCTTGTATTGCTTTTCGACCCAATCTTTGAAGACGAAACAGTCCTCAATGGCATGACCTATCACTCTGTGATAGGGGCAGTATTTAGGGTCGTCGATTATATTTGCTTCCTGCGGTCTTTTTGACTCTGGCAGTTGTCGACCGTTCTTCAGGGCGTCTTTGAATATCTTACGGATTTTGTCCCTTCTGAAGGAATAGACCTTATCTAGCTTCTCTTTGAGTGGAGATTCTCCTCCCTCTCCGAACACTGGCTTCCGAGGCTGGTTAGCGCTAGGCCCGTTCATCCCTTGCTTATTTTGGTTAGCCGAAGTGTTGAAAGATTCAGAATCATCGGAGTTTCCGCCTTTGCGATTATCGTCCTTTCGGTTTCTCCAGGACCTATTGTTATTTTGGAAATCCGAAGAGGACTCTTGCTTTGAGCACTCCAGCATCTGAACTTTCCTGGTCAGCTCTTGGAATGTTTTGAGACCCGCGGTGCATAGAAACGGGGCCATCCAATTGTTGAGATTTTCGACGAGGAGGTTGACAGATTGGTCCTGCTCTATCGGCGGTTCGCATTTAACGGAGAGATTGCACCATCGGGTTATAAAATCCGTGCTGCTTTCGTTGTTCTTGGGCTTGGTCCTTACGATCTCAGCAATGGTGATCTTATCGCTGACGCTCATGAACCTTTGTCGAAACAAAGATTCCATTTGGATGAAAGTAGTAACGGAGCCATCAGGTATGCTCGCGTACCAGTTGAAAGAAACATCGGTCAAGCTATTAACGAACTGGCGGAGGAGAAGCGCATCATTGCCCCCAGTATTCCCGCATGAAGCTTTAAAATGGGCGATGTGCTGATTCGCATTTCCCGTCCCATCAAATCTTCCGAATTTGGGGATGACATAGCCGCTAGGAAATTCCACCAGATCATACTGAGCAGGATATGGTCTCCCGCTACTGCTAACATCTTTTTGCGCTTCGGCTTCAGCTACCAATGTTTTGACTTTGCTGGCAACCAAATCCATGATTTGATCTTGAGTTAGCGGGCTACTGTCATCGGTAGCCAAGATATTTCTTGAGATAGGATGCGACTGGCTTTCGTGCGGTCCGCCCGCCTTTGGATTTGGGGGAACGGGCATCGGCTAGTTCGGGACACCGTTTCCCAGTTCATAAGAGCCCCGTGCCTGATTGGGCGGCTGAGAGGCAAGTTGGTCCGTGAGCTGTAAGATGACGTTTGTCAAGTCGTCGATCTTTGAGAAGAGCTTGGCCATCTCCTTGTCTTTGCTTCTGAGCTGCTTTTGGAGCTCTTGGAGAAGTTGCTGCTCTGCGGTCTTAGGACGGAAAGTTGGCTCATCTTCGCTTTCCGAGCCTGACTCCTGAGGGACCGAAGGGTCTTTCTGCCTATCATCCTCATCGAGAGGGTTTTCATCATCCAGCGGAGGCGGCTGTTCTTGGGAAGCGGCAACCACATTCAAGCCAGATGGGATCTGAGATGCGGTGGCCCCATCCTTACTCTTGCTGCACGTGCCCACCGTGTAGACAGTGTGGACCACATATCTAGCCATTTCCCCATCTTCGGGGGGGGGGGTAACCCTGTTCTTCGAACCCCATGAGGTTCAGCCTAGCAGGAGCCCTAGCCCTTTTGTTGGCTCTATATCTGAGCCTTTTCTGCCTTAGCTTCTCAATTTTAAGGGCTTGGCGGGCATCTATTTCCTGGGAAGCCACCGTGAGTCGATTAGCGGGGAGCTTAGAGAAGACTCCCGATCGAGCAGTTGTCAGGGGCACCGCCGGAGCTTGCTCGAGATGCCTTGTTGCATTGTTGGTGTTGATGGCCTTGCCCCCAGCTGGGGCCAAGGAGAGTTGTTCGAACACCGACTTGCGTTTGAGTTGGGGTGCCTTCGAGACCACCACATTTGGCCTCTTGCCTTTCGAGACCGGTTTGTTTGCCACCGGGGCCTGAGGAGCTGGGATGGCGCCAAGAAGCATAAACATAATAGAGCCGAATGGAAGCAGCGTCTCCTCCCATTGTCGCCCAAGACTGGCCGGGAGGACCGTCCTGGAGTCTATCTTCATCGTGTAGGAGACGGGAGCCGTGCTGAGAGCTGAGTTCATCTTTGGAGACATTGTTGAAAAGTGATTGCTTGAAACCTGCATGAAAGAGCATTATTTTAGTATAAATATAGATACATATATTGATTGAGTTCGTATGAACGTTTAACCCGAAATATGGGAAGAGAGATAGGTCCCACCGGGCGTGCCAGAATCTGTAGGGTGTTTTTCGTCACCCCATTGAGATGGGATTACGCGCGCACTTGTCAGGCGCAATACAGATTCCCCCTGCCTAGGGTAGGCCGGGGTTTATTGATTGTGGGGATCCGAATCTCCGGCAGCCGCGGACTAAACTGCCGTTAATTATCCCTCGCCTTTAGAGCGAAAGAACTTCCGATTGACGGGTTAAACTGGTCATGCGAACTCAATGTGCAGTGTACGTGTGTTATGTTTTGATATGGGGTTTTGGATATATCGGGAGCCACGCAGAGTTTTCACGGGGTCCCGCTACCCGAATAGCGGGCTGGGGGTCAAGGGGGCTAGCAGCCCCCTTGCGGGGTGCGGGGCAGCGTCCCGTTAGAAATTTTTTTTCTAATAGGGGGCAATGTCGTGGAGTATGTGTATGTGTACATATGTATGCATATGTATATATATATATATATATTTGTATATATATATATAAAAAAGAGGGGGAAAAGTCATCCAAGGGATGCGTGGGGCCAGCGCCTTGAGCGCTGTGTGCTTAGGTGCTGTGCGCTTAGGCGCGAGCGCGCCACGTGTCGGCACGTGGGTATTTTGTGCCCGAGCGCTGGGTACTTGAGCGCAATCGCGCCACGCGTCGGCACGTGGGTGTTTTGCGCCTGAGCGCTGGGTGCTTGAGCGCAAGCGCGCCACGTGTCGGCACGTGGGCGCTTTACGCTCGAGCGCTGGGCGCTAGAGCGCAAGCACGCCACGTGTGGGCACGTGGGCGCTTGGCGCTGGGCGCTTGAGCGCAAGTGCCCACGTGTCGGCACGTGGACGCTTTGCACTCGAGCGCCCACGTGTCAGGACGTGGGCGCTTTGCGCTCGAGCGCAGGGCGCTTGAGCGCAAGCACGCCACGTGTCGGCTTGTTGGTGCTTTGCGCTCGAGCGCAGGGCGCTGGCGAGAAAAGGGGCTTTTAGTCCCAGAAATAGGGTTTAGAGTGGAGTTAAACTCCTAAAAATGTTTTGGTTGAGGAAATGGGTTCTTCTTCTTCCTCCTCTGTTGGCTAGATCAAGAGATGTTTGATCTAAAAATCTTTTCTTTTTGAGATCTAATGACAGATCCAAGTTCCCCTTTGTGGGTTTTGTGGTGGAAAACTATTTAGTTTTGGAAAAAGAAGAGTAAAACTCTTGATTTAATTCACAAAAAAGAAGAAGGTTTGAAACCTTCAGAAATGGGAAAGAGGCACAAACCCTATGTTTTTGAGAGGAATGAAAAAGTATCCTTTTATTCATCATCATTTTGCCTTATATAGGTTTACATATTTACATATAGCCCCTTGGGTTTCACAAAATGGCATTTTGCCTATTCCATGGCTCATGTGCCATTTCATTTTTGCACATAAGCCATGGGCTTACAAAATATTGGCTTTATGCCCATTTTGCATACATTCATGTATAAAAAATTACTTAAAAAATTATTTATTACATGATTTTGTTGTTGGCATGGGGAGGCTGGCCGTAGGCTCAACTTGGGCATGGGCCCGCTTTACCTGGGCTTAGGCACACCTAGCTTGGGGGTTGACCTTGACTTTGACTCGGTCAACCGGGGTGCAAATTTTTACCCCAACATTAACGTAATGAACTTGATATCGTTGAAGGAACCAGATAGCTTTTTATAAAACTATATTGACGAAAACCTTTGCTAAAGAGGTCACTCCCGGTGAAGGGATCTCGGCTCTTTCCCCATAGAATGAGGTGCAGGATATTCCAACTGAATACCACGATGCAAAGCAAAAAGTAATCGACTATAGTGAAGTTATTGCCCTGACGCAAACTTCTGTCCGAGGGGTCACTCCCGGTGAAGGGATCTCGGCCCTTGCCTCATCGACTGAGGTGCTGGATATTCATAACCGAATACCACTGTGTAAAAAAAAAGACAACGCCCTTGCAATAACAGCTTTTTGAAAAATGTTCCAACAACATCAAAATAGGTTTGTTTAGCTTGCATTTATCCGAATCAACGCAGTCCCATCAATTGATCACACCAATAAAGAACGAAAATAATGATGTACGTATATGCCATCCGCATTCACCACTGGGTCCCGTCATCACCCGTTAGTTTACATAACTAACGACAGAGCGGGGACTGGACTAGCGCGGATGCAAAACATATACAACATCTACTAGTATATATATCAATATATAATATTCGCTCAAGGCGTGATAAAATGCAACATCACAGAAATGTAATAAGCATCACAGAACAATACAGATGATCTGGGATACCCGGGTTTCATAGAGCCGCTACTGAAACCCGACGTTCCCCTGGTCGTGTGGATAGCCTGTGCAATGAAATCCTAGACCCCTACGGGCGCGGCAAGTTACCAGCCAAAACCTGAAGCGAGGCATCCCCCTTCAACAACGTGAATGGACCACCCAGCACTTCACGGAATCCGGTAACTTGAGCACCACTCCTTGGGTCAACCTGTACCCCCTACGAGTGCGATGAATAGCCCGCCAATTCTAGAGTGAAGTCCCCTCCGTCTCAACGCCATGAGATGCGGGCCCGTTGCCCTCTAGAACCCGGCTATCCGTGCACCCCACCGCGGGGTAATCCTAGTACAGAAAGTAAAATATACAACGGGTACATCGACCTCAGCCCGGTCGTGCCCCAAAAGAATAATATACAAACAGGCAGTGAAGCAGTCCACATGTCGGACGCTCGTCCCGCAATATCAAATGTACATAATAAAACCAAACTGTACTACCATTGCATCCAGGCTATCCACCACGACAAATCCGCAACATCACAGCACAACACAGAACATCAACGTGAATGTCATGTTCGCAAATCCGTCTAAAAGAACTATAGCAATTAGACAGGATTTACCGATCAAATGACATTCACGGTCGCAGATATAATGTAAATACTGTGAACTAACATGTTTAAAATTTTCGATCGACAAAATTTCCCGAAGTGGGCCCCAAGCACAACTGTAGCACTGAAAATAAATCTGGGCCCAAACAGAATTTACCAAAAACCCCATTTCCATGACAGATAACTACTGAAGAAATTTGGAGCACAGAAGAGGTAAAATGGCGTTGGAACCACGGCCAGAGCATGGGTTTGGCCGCGGTTCCGCGGCGGAACAGTAACTTCATGCAACCAAATTTTTACAGAATTCTTATAATCGCCTGCACGTATTTGTGCAATGTACCAAATATTTTTTTGACAAGTAAAAAATTTCGACGGAAACTGATGCATTTGAAATCGCGGTTTTGGAATTTTTGTTCGATCGAAGTTCTAAACACGTTAGAGCAAACTAGTAAAGGTCAATGGCGTAGCTCTGATACCATGTAAGTCTACGGTAGCGCCCCAGCCGTCTGTCCGAGGACAAAATGCGGAAACGAAACTTTTCTTTAACTTGTAAACCGGCGCTACTGTTCACTCAAAAGGCCGGTTTTAAAGTCTAATACATGCAATCTGATATTTAACGACTGATTTGCTAATATGTGCTATATGAATGCCGAACACTTCTAGATGAGTGCAAATGATAGGGAAATTGCCGGTTTAAAGATGCAATATTTTCGACTAATCAGCTACCGCATACTGTAAACCCGGATCGGACCATTAACCTACTACTAGCAAACTAGAGAAAGGGTAGAAAGCTATACCGAGCGATCCGTGTCATTCGGTCTTCGGCCACCAACCCGATCTCCTCACGGAATCTCCGGTCTCCATCTCCTCGTCGGAAAGGGCACCACATCGAGAAGTCTTTTTACGGGCTCCCGCTTCATCCGAAGCAACTCGGGCACGAAGTGTGCTGGCCGACGTGTCCAAGGTGTTGTAGAGAATATTTGTGATCACTTTGTCTCTTTGCATCCATGGCTTGGATGGAGGTTGAAGGTGTTGCCATTGGAGGAAGACAATGAACTAGAGGAAGAAGAAGAAGAAGAGAAGGCTTTCTATTCTTTTTCTTTTCTTGAGTTGTATGATAATGAGAGTGAGAATGAGATCAAGAAGATAATACAAGAGTAAACCTCAACCATATAGTTGCCTTTCTCTCTCTCCTTATCATTTCAACTCACACATCCGAAACAAATGTGACATTTGCACAATAAAAAAGACCATGAGTCACTAAACTTGGTCATGTCACATTTAATGCATATCATGATTAATTCTAGCTCATTATTTCCAAATACAAACATTAATCCAAATGTTTGTAACAATAAAAAGATACGGCAACATCTAAAATAAACTCGTGATGGATCATAAGGATACCTCTCACCTGTATATACATACCTGCATTCGCATTCCTACCGAATGCGAATGCGATGAGACTAAAGTAATTTAACAAATCTAATACTAGGATCCGGCTTAAACCAAAGCCCACTATTATGATCCGTCCGATCATGATCCGTGCAATACCGCACGTATATGATCGAACCCTGCCATATATCATACGGCCTCTACAACGTTTCGCCCGAAACTTGAGAAACTGTCTGTGGGGGACTCTAAAGACTCGTCAATACTTTGGCTGTGGATTTAACCACTAGCACGTCAGAGGTACTAGCTATACGTAACGGGCTACCAGGTATTGACCAAAAGGGAGGTCGATGAGTGAACTCATCCTGACACTCTACTGAGCCTGTCAGTGACAATATCCGTACAGTCCGGTCCGTTCGTCTATGACATCGCATGGAGGGCCTAGGGGGTTGGTAAAAGTCAGACCCCCAAAAGCGGTACAAGTCGTGTCGGAGTGTAGCCCAGAACACCCTGAGATACTACTGGAATACATACCAGTAAATCTCCTGCCTTGGCCAAGGACTTCATGTAATGGCTCTCCTAGACACAGCGTGACCTCACCCCCAATACCGGGAGAGACGAACCCCTGCAGATCCGCTCACTGCCTCCATGTGGCTCGGGACTGTACCCAACTAAAACCTGTTTGCACGACTCCTTTGAGCCGTGGTAGGGTAGTAATCAAAGCACAATGGGAACTCACACGAGAAAAATGACGATCTCAGGTCGATGAACTAACCTGTACACATGTCACTGTTCATCACAGAATACTGCATTTTATACCGCCCATTCTTACGCTCGGTTGTTTATAGGTAGGTGCTTTTAATCCGTGTTTGTTATATATTTGCAGGATACAGGTTCTCGGTTCTAAAACGGTAAATTCATGGAAAACACGACAAAATCCGGGTTCCTGCCAACCACTGAGAAAACACGGTCTCCGCTCGTCATCCGTATGTTGCCAGATACCAGTTTAGGAAGACAAAATGTCAAATCAATGTCACCTTCATGCACAAGGCTCAATGGCAACAACAAGTTCCAAGAAATCTACGCGGAGCTCGAGGCAATCATGTCAAAAACATCCACAAAAAGTCCACCTTTCCTCAACAGAAATTCTGGAAGAATTGTGAAAGAATTATCAGAAAATATGTGTACCAGACAACAGGGGACAGCAGATCAGGGCCGTACAAGAAACCCCACCCTAAACCTACTGTAGGGGCGCGGATCCGCGGCCAATAGGGGGTATTGGCGGCGGATCCGCGGCTAGGTGGGGCCCTCTCTGCGTCAACTTTTGGGGGTATTTTGGGTATTTCCCATGTGGTCTGGTGGTTGCCCTAGAACTCCATTCTCCTGCCTATAAATACAGCAGTTTTGAGCACAACCAAGGGTCATTCTTTGTTCTCCATTCTTTTGTAGGATTTAGTTCTTTTTCTTCTTCTTCTTCATTCCTCTTCCATGAAATTGTAAGTGAGAAGCTTTTTTGTGGATGTGAATAAAGATGAAGGTTTTTTGTATTATTCTTTTTGTTTAAGCTTCCCCCTTGAGCTCTCTACCTTAACTTGATCTTGCAACCTCTTAAGTGAGCTTGCAAGTTTAAGTTTTGGTCATTGGTCTCAAGGGGTTGTATCATTTCGTTTTCGCCTTAGCGCTTCAATTCACATGCGTTCTCTACCCTTCCCTTGATCTTGCAACCTCTTCATTGAGATTGCAAGTTTAAGGGTTGGCTATTGATCCCATACTTGTTTTGAGTTCTATGGTTCTTGTAATTACTTTCTTGCATTTTTCATTCTTGCTTTTATTACTTGCAATTTTATTCATGCACTTTAATACTTGTATCTTTTCCTTTCTTTGTTCTTTTCTTTTTGCTCTCTTTTTGGTTCTCTTTTGTGAATGATGTAATTATTATTGTTAAGAAGAAATACGGTATTATAAGTTAACATTTCTTTGCCAATTCCTTTTCCCGTTATTTTCCATTTGAACTTCGCCCAAACCATACGCAAGCGCTCCGTTAGGCACCCTACCCTGACAAGGTAACGGTGATTCCTAACCGCGACCGGTTGCGTTCGGTTTGGCCGGAGGCGAAAGCAAGAGACAAGAACGGAAGGACAAGGGTAAATAAGCCGGATTCCACGAATACCGCGCTTAAATCCCCTAATCCACGTTGTTGCCAATTGCTTATCTTCAATTGGTCAAGACTCGGCTCAAAGGTTTTGAGTACGGATTTCTTAGCTTACAATCTCGTATCTTTTCTTAACAACTTTATACTTGCAGATAAACACATAGGTTAGATCAAACTCATACAATTCTTTATTGACTCGTCTAAGACAAGAAGGTAAAATACCACCATCTCCCTGTGGACCGACCCGTGCTCACCGGCTAGCTGCATAGCGACACCGTCCTGATCGCGGTTACACTTTAATTCTTTGAACATCCGACACGCCAAAAGCGTGCGATCAAATGGCGCCGTTGCCGGGGAGACGGTAGCGTATTTTCTTTCTTGTTATTCGGGTTAATATTCTTTTTGTATATATATAAAAAAAAATATTCTTTTTGTTCTTTTTGGATAATTCTTGTGGGCAAGAGTGCAGATTTTTGCAAGTTCGCAAGCTGCGATAGTGGGGAAGCAAAGTGTGCATTCAAGGCAAGGGTGATTTACGAAGTACAGTACCAAAGATCCGGGTAGTTTGACCCGCGCAAGCGAACCTTTCAAGCTTACCGGATTTGATTCAACGGGGGTTTCCTAACCCAAAAACTTAACGGTACGTACTTTACTAACACCTTCTTCTCAAATCCGACGCTTCCAATATACTATTCTTTGCAGGATTCTTTGCAAGTTCGCTAGCAAACGCCAAAATTGACTAACCCGTATTTGTTGCAGCGCCGCGCTTAAAATAAAAAAAACGATTGTTTGATTCTTTATAGAATTTTTTTGAATTGCGCATTGCATACATTAATACGGACTTAAGGGCAAGCGAACCCCACAATATACGGTAAAGGATTTCATCACCTTTTCCGTGGCCCACAAATCACGAACTTGAGCATAACGATTACCCGCACAAATTTTAAAAGAAATTAGACTTTAAGCCTTAAGGACTTCGCGCTCACTACGAGAAGTTAACTGTGTTTAGAACCTTGCTTAACGGTATATTGTTTACGGGGTGTCTAGGAAAGTGTTAACGGCGAAACCGCCAAAAGAGAAAGGGTTATTTAATTAAGGAACTTCGCGTAAGCGTTGGAAAACCTCCCCTTATCTCTGCACTTACCTGGCCTCGTGATCAGTGTATCTTGAGCCTGTTTCTCGACACAGTTTTACTTCGACAATTAAGTTCTGGAGCAGGTCTAGTTGACCTAGGTTAACCCTAGAACGATTAGGTGTGTGGTATTTTTGTGTCGTGATTATTTTTGTCCATATTTTTTTGTGTATATTTCATTCTTTTGCTAACAACTAATAAAAAAAATAAAAAATCACATTCTTTTTCCCCTCCTTTTCTCTACCTTTCTCTCTCTCTCTCTTCATATCATGGGTACTCCACCTCGCAAAACTCTTGCCGAACTTTGGTACCCACAACCAGACATTACATCTTACGGTTCTTGCTTTGGCCGAACTTCGAACGACCCCTCCATGCCCAAAGTTTCACTGAAAGATCGCATAGCAGCGTCTAGGACAAACACTTGCACTCCTCATTCCACTTCGTATCAACCGTTTCAAACATTCACTCCCGCTTATGTTGATACCCCTTCTGCAAGTCGTCCTTTGTCCATCGCTGAACGTATTGAACAATCTCGTAGCCGATCTTTCACTCCTTTCACCACTTCAAACTCTTGGGATCAACAATTCCATTCACCTTCTTATCCAAATGTTGATCCTGCTCCTGTCCAGCCATTCAATTCCTACCAGTCCTACCCGACTTTTTCACCTTCCCTAGACATTGTTTCTGAATCGCCATTTGGGAATTTTCAGTATCCAAACAACTTTGAATCTTTTACTGAAACCCCTTCTCAACCCATGTCTAGTCTGGAACAGTCGTTGGAAGACTTTAGGGTAGCGTCAAGCCAACAGATGATGGATTTGAATGCGTCCATGGCCGTCCTCATGCAACCTAGTGATCCGGTAGCTAGTTTTCAACTAGCTCAAACTTTTTCAATGTATGATGAGGCGGCAGGACAGGCTGTGAATTTGAGTGGAGAGAGTGAAATGTACCCCCTTCCAAATCAAACCTACCCGTCCCAAATTGAATCCCACAACTCCTGTTTTGAAAGTCTATCAAGTATCCCACATGATTTATCAATTGAAGATAGAATGATTAATGAGTTGTGCGACTTTGTAGTGTTTGATTTACCCAATTGTGAAGGGTCCCCTTTGAGTGAAACCATACCCAATCCTTTTGACTTCTACACCTCCACTCTAGAACCTGAATTGATTAAAATCCTTGCTTTTGATGAGGTGTCAGAGAATTTTGATTTTCACTTAATTGAGGATATTGACGCTGGGAATATTTTGGATGATGAACCTGTAGATTTGACTGAATTTCTCTCTCCAATTCATCATCCCGAGTCATTAAATGTTTTTCCCGAACCCCATATGCGTCTGGACTTTGATGAAATATGCATGGATGAGCTTAACTTTGAGGAAAATTTTGAGGATATTTTTGAGGATGAAACAGTTCTAGATGATGAGTCGGATTTTCCAATTCATCCTGTTCCTTTCACTGACTGTGTACACCCTCCCGAAACTTTAACCGATACCCTTCCTCAACCACTTCCATCCATCATGTCCGTCGTTCCGACCTTGCAAGAACCCGTATCATTTTCATTTCATATGTCTGGTTTACCAAGTTCGGCGTACCCATGGTTTCTCACGAACCTTGAGGGATTTGACCCAATCTCTCGACGGGTAAATATATTAGCACAATCGCTTTTTACACATCGCTCATCACAAATTGTGCTAATCTATTTACTCCATTTTCACCCTCAAGTTCGTACTCCACTTCTTTTTCCCTTCCGCCATTCTTCTTCTCATCTACCGAGACCGCATTCCACTTCTCTCCACAAGCGGTCTCGCGTATTTTCCATCTCTTTCCTCTTCACCTTCTTTCACCAACCACTGCTTTACCATGATCAAATCTTTGAATGGTTGGTGTTAACTTTTGGCCTGTGTAAGGCCTTGTATAGATGGATACTGTTCTTTCCCCCCTAATCCTGAATTTCAACGCTTAACAGTGGAAACACTGTTTTACTTAAGTTTGGGGGGGACATTTTTTTTGTATATATTTTTGGTTTTCTTTGTTGTATATAATTTGTTTTTAGGGAGCGCCGGCAATTTTGACCCTCTTGGTGTAGCCTGACAGTGAGGGCACTGTCAAGTTTAAGTTTGGGGGTGTGCTCGGTAAGCTTTCTTCCTTCGCATTCATTTGTATATTTTGCATTTGCATACCTTATTAAAAACCCACAAAAATCAAAAAAAATTCTAAAAACATAAAAACTTTTCTGTCAAGTTAGCTCGTGGGAGGACTCTGATTCAACATTTCGACGGTTTTGTTTGATAAAATAAGAATAACTAAATCTTATGTTTAGATTTTGAAAACCTGAAAAATAACTCTCCTTTGAAGTTAACTATAGCTAATATACGTCTTTACATCACACTACACGTGTCGTGAGTCTTGGAAATTAGATGACAAGTCTTTTATGATTAAAAACTTTTAAACAGATAAATGATTTTCTGAGGATCAAATAGGTTTGTTCTGAAATAAGTAATGTCAAGAATAGTTTATGAAGTAAAGCGAATATGAAGGAATGTTATTGATGCCGTAATTGGAGCTAAGTCTGAAAAATAACCCATCGGAAACTTGATTGGAATGATTACACACCAAACCCACTAAACACGTCTTTTATCCAAAAAAATAATTGAACTACCGGTTATATCTCCGTTCGTATTGAATCATCATGTTTTTCACGCCAAACTGTCTTTTGTTTTTGGACCTAGGTAACTTGAGTTATTAAGTCCGCTGGGGTGTTTCTACACCTAATGCCCTAAAACCAACTGGTTTGGGTGCATTGGCCCAAAGCTCGCTAAGAAGCCTAGAAAGTCCAGATAAAAACAAAGTCAAGCAAGTGTTCTCTCCGAGTTAAAATTCCTAACGGTTCTTTGTGTGAGAATAATCTTGATAAAAGACAGGCTTTTATAAAAAAATTTAACGGAGATATGAAGGTTTTATTCTATGATAAAGACTATTGCACGTTCACAGAGGTGTGTATGAAATGAAAACAAGAAAAAGGTGGAGTGAAGAATAAGACCTAGTTTCCTGTTAGGGAAGATAGAAATTCTGAAGTTGAAACTTTACTGGAAAACGAAACTTGAAAAATGCTTAACTCTTTATAAAACTTATGTGATCCTTTTAAAATTGTTATCTGGGCTTTATTGTGTGACATAATGACTTTATTCGACCTTTCGGGAACTTAACGACACTATTTGCACTGCACGTAAAGACATATAAAATCTGTAGTTAAATAAGAAGTGAGGTGTGAAAAATAAAGGTTCGATAGTCTAGACTTAGGATCATAGAATTGTTATTTTCTGAAACAAAACTTTAGGGGTTTGAATCTTAGTTATTTTACAAAACTAGCTTGACCGGATTTTGTGGGTAGTATCCGCTGAAAACCCTCAGGAGACAGCACTCCTCCTACTAGGGACACCTAGAGGTTTAACGGCTTGTTGCACGTGCTCAGTGCAATCGCGTTCCCTGCGAAAGTGCGGTTATCATTTTATTTTTTGTGAATAATTGGTTTTGCTCGGGACGAGCAAAAGTTAAGTTTGGGGGTATTTGTTCACCACAGAATACCGCATTTTATACCGCCCATTCTTACGCTCGGTTGTTTATAGGTAGGTGCTTTTAATCCGTGTTTGTTATATATTTGCAGGATACAGGTTCTCGGTTCTAAAACGGTAAATTCATGGAAAACATGACAAAATCCGGGTTCCTGCCAACCACTGAGAAAACACGGTCTCCGCTCGTCATCCGTATGTTGCCAGATACCAGTTTAGGAAGACAAAATGTCAAATCAATGTCACCTTCATGCACAAGGCTCAATGGCAACAACAAGTTCCAAGAAATCTACGCGGAGCTCGAGGCAATCATGACAAAAACATCCACAAAAAGTCCACCTTTCCTCAACAGAAATTCTGGAAGAATTGTGAAAGAATTATCAGAAAATATGTGTACCAGACAACAGGGGACAGCAGATCAGGGCCGTACAAGAAACCCCACACCCTAAACCTACTGTAGGGGCGCGGATCCGCGGCTAGGTGGGGCCCTCTCTGCGTCAACTTTTGGGGGTATTTTGGGTATTTCCCATGTGGTCTGGTGGTTGCCCTAGAACTCCATTCTCCTGCCTATAAATACAGCAGTTTTGAGCACAACCAAGGGTCATTCTTTGTTCTCCATTCTTTTGTAGGATTTAGTTCTTTTTCTTCTTCTTCTTCATTCCTCTTCCATGAAATTGTAAGTGAGAAGCTTTTTTGTGGATGTGAATAAAGATGAAGGTTTTTTGTATTATTCTTTTTGTTTAAGCTTCCCCCTTGAGCTCTCTACCTTAACTTGATCTTGCAACCTCTTAAGTGAGCTTGCAAGTTTAAGTTTTGGTCATTGGTCTCAAGGGGTTGTATCATTTCGTTCTCGCCTTAGCGCTTCAATTCACATGCGTTCTCTACCCTTCCCTTGATCTTGCAACCTCTTCATTGAGATTGCAAGTTTAAGGGTTGGCTATTGATCCCATGCTTGTTTTGAGTTCTATGGTTCTTGTAATTACTTTCTTGCATTTTTCATTCTTGCTTTTATTACTTGCAATTTTATTCATGCACTTTAATACTTGTATCTTTTCCTTTCTTTGTTCTTTTCTTTTTGCTCTCTTTTTGGTTCTCTTTTGTGAATGATGTAATTATTATTGTTAAGAAGAAATACGGTATTATAAGTTAACATTTCTTTGCCAATTCCTTTTCCCGTTATTTTCCATTTGAACTTCGCCCAAACCATACGCAAGCGCTCCGTTAGGCACCCTACCCTGACAAGGTAACGGTGATTCCTAACCGCGACCGGTTGCGTTCGGTTTGGCCGGAGGCGAAAGAAAGAGACAAGAACGGAAGGACAAGGGTAAATAAGCCGGATTCCACGAATACCGCGCTTAAATCCCCTAATCCACGTTGTTGCCAATTGCTTAGCTTCAATTGGTCAAGACTCGGCTCAAAGGTTTTGAGTACGGATTTCTTAGCTTACAATCTCGTATCTTTTCTTAACAACTTTATACTTGCAGATAAACACATAGGTTAGATCAAACTCATACAATTCTTTATTGACTCGTCTAAGACAAGAAGGTAAAATACCACCATCTCCCTGTGGACCGACCCGTGCTCACCGGCTAGCTGCATAGCGACACCGTCCTGATCGCGGTTACACTTTAATTCTTTGAACATCCGACACGCCAAAAGCGTGCGATCAGTCACCAGGGAACTGCTATCTGACGTCTGGTATAATCCCAACTAGCAGGTTCCCGGCAAGTCCTGTCCGGTGTACTCATAACCCAATGAGCACCTGTATACATCTTAGGTGAACCAACTGACACCAGTGGCTTGTGAGACCGGCCACCGCCCCTCGTCAGGGTCTCGACTGTATACACTAGTCTACTCCGGAGTATCGATGCCCTGTCTCGAATACTCCCACGACTAGGGACCACTTTAAGGATGTGCTTATAGACCCCAGCTCCCACGTATATGATCGCCATCATACTGCTGGCCGTCAAGCAAGAATCCTAAGGGCTCTACCAACATGCAATAGTGACCTGTAAGGTCACCTAAAGCTGTACACGATGATAAAGATAAACCATATAGCATACTATCATCTCGAGTAAGACTGTCCTACCGGAATAGGTCCTCCCTCAATCATTGCAATCACATGCCTATGATCCAATAATTGACTCTGAGGGCACTATATCCAACACTAACTGCACCATGTCCTCGGTGCAGTACTGGTCGTAGAGGTACACATCCTCGATGCTCACAATATCGGGGATGGTAAACGGGAAGTCCTCCATTCTTGCGTTTTGGGTGTGAAGGATGGAATGATCAAGGCTCCCTCCATTTTACAGCGAGCAACCCCCCGGGATTCTAACAGTCGCTCACACATAATTGGACCGCCATGCGGCAGACACCCAGCCTTTCTCGGCAAATTCGAAACGACGCGCCTCCGACGCTTCGCCTCCCCCACGCATTCAAGACACGTGTCACCCGCGGCTGTCTCTCTTCCTGATGATCACACCGAGAAGGCCGGACAGAGCCTCACGAATCAGCCGAGCGGCTACCCTGCTCGGCTTTCCCTGGCTGGTAGCTCCCTATCTCGCAACACCAGGGGTCAAGGCCCTCACCAAGAGGTAGCCGAGCGGCTCCTGTTCTCGGCTATACTTGAATGGTAGCTCCCTACCTCGCAACTCCAGGGGTCAAAGCCCTCATCAAGAGGCAGCCGAGCGGCTACCCTGCTCGGATATCCCTGGCTGGTAGCTCCCTACCTCTCAACGCCAGGGGTCAAAGCCCTCATCTAGAGGCAGCCGAGCGGCTACCCTGCTCGGCTATCCCTGGCTGGTAGCTCCCTACCTCGCAACGCAAGGGGTCAAGGCCCTCATCAAGAGGCAGCCGAGCAGCTACCCTTCTCGGCTATCCCTGACTTGTGGTTCCCTACCTCGCAACGCCAGGGATCAAGGCCCTCACCAAGAGGCATCCGAGCGGCTATCCTGCTCGGCTATCCCTGGTTGGTAGCTCCTTACCTCGCAATGCCAGGGGTCAAAGCCCTCATGAAGAGGCAGCCGAGCGGCTACCCTGCTCGGCTATCCCGGGCCGGTAGTTCCCTACCTCGTAACGCCAGGGATCAAAGCCCTCACCAAGAGGCATCCGAGCGGCTACCCTGCTCGGCTATCCCTAGCTGGTAGCTCCCTACCTCACAACGCCAGGGGTCAAAGCCCTCATCAAGAAGCAGCTGAGTGGCTACCCTGCTCGGCTATCCCTAGTTGGTAGCTCCCTACCTCGCAACGCCAGAGGTCAAAGCCCTCTCAAAGAGGCAGCCGAGCGGCTACCTTGCTCGGTTATCCCAGGATGGTAGTTCCATACCCCACAACACTAGGGCTTTGACCCCTGGCTGGTAGCTCTTTACCTCGCAATGCCAGGGGTCAAAGCCCTCATCAAGAGGCAGCCTAGTGGCTACCCTGCTCGGCTATCCCGGGCCGGTAGTTCCCTACCTCGTAACGCCAGGGATCAAAGCCCTCACCAAGAGGCATCCGAGCGGCTACCCTGCTCGGCTATCCCTAGCTGGTAGCTCCCTACCTCGCAACGCCAGGGGTCAAAGCCCTCATCAAGAAGCAGCCGAGCGGCTACCCTGCTCGGCTATCCCTGGTTGGTAGCTTCCTACCTCGCAACGCCAGGGGTCAAAGCCCTCTTAAAGAGGCAGCCGAGCGGCTACCTTGCTCGGTTATCCCAGGCTGGTAGTTCCCTAACCCACAACACCAGGGATTGAAGCCCTCGCCATGAGGCACTGGGCAGTAACCCTGTCCGGCCCCTCCTTAAGGATCAAAGCCCTCGCCAAGAGGCACCGAGCAGTAACCCTGCTCGGCCCGTCCTTAGTAAGCCTCTTACGGCCCCTCCCGCGCTAAGGATCAAAAGCCCTCACTAAGAGGCAACCGGGCCCGCCCTTGCTCGGTTATCCCTGGCTGGTACCTCCCTACCCCCACAACGCCAGGGATCAAAGCCCTGGCTAAGAGGCACCGGGCAGCATCCCTGCCCGGCCCGTCCTTAAGGATCAAAGCCCTTACTAAGAGGAAACCAGGCCGCCCTTGCTCGGTTATCCCTGGCCGGTAGCTCCCTACCCCACAACGCTAGGAATCAAAGCCTTCACCAAGAGGCACCAGGCAGCTACCCTGCTCGGCCTGTCCTTAGTAGGCCTCGTACGGCCCCTCCCGAGCTAAGGATCAAAGCCCTCACTAAGAGGCAACCGAGCCCGCCCTTGCTCGGTTATCCCTTACCGGTAGCCTCCTACCCCATAACTCCAGGGATCAAAGCCCTCGCCAAGAGGCATCGGGAAGCTACCCTGCTCGGCCCGTCATTAGTAGGCCCCGTACGGCCTCTCCCACGCTAAGGATCAAAGCCCTCTCTAAGAGGAACCCGGGCCCGCCCTTGCTCAGTTATCCCTGCCTGCTCCCTACTCCACAACGCCAGGAATATAAGCCCTCGCCATGAGGCGACTAAGCAGCTACCCTGCTCGGCCTATCCTTAGCACGCCTCTCTATGCCTCCCACGTTAATGAACAAAGCCCTCACCATTAGGCATCCGGTCTATCTATGTCTGAGCGATCTCCACCTCGACTTCGGGGACACAGAGATACTGACTTGGCAAGTGAATAGATTCAACTCGACGTGTGATCGCTAGACAAAGGACCGACTTGATATGAAGGCAGTACTGTGCAAATACAAGTGTTTACCGACAAAGGAAAATACGCGTGCAAATACTACTGCAAAAAAGATTTATTCCCAAAATCAAAGTCTTTACAAGGGTATTGTGGGCTCCCCAGCATTACAAAATGCCCGGAGGCCTACAAAATTCCCGATGCAACAAAAGAAAAGAAACAAGAAGACGAGGGGTTTCAGGCCTCAGGGTCGTGCGCAACCCCGAGGAGCTCAACGTCCACCACGACTGGGGCTGCATCTGGAGGATCAGCACCCATCGCAGGAGCCTCCGCATTGCCCTCATCGGGAGTCCCTTACCCGGCTACGCTACCGGGGGCGTCCCCCTGCGCGTCATCCCCGCGAGGATATTCATTCCGGAGCTCTTCATCAGGGAACTCCGGCATCCAAGCCTTAACGGCGTCGAGGGCGTTGTACCAGATGAGGGTAGTGGCTGCAGCTAGGTCGATGTAAAAATGGTCCGAATTCTTATAGTTCTCCACCGCCTTCGCCGTCCTAAGCTCGGCTCGCTTCGTCCCCTCTATCGCCGCCCCCAGCTCCTTCCGGAGGGTGCTCGCCGACTTCTTCATGGTGCCGATGAGCAACTGGGAGTCTTGAAGCTTGGCCTTGGCAGCCTGGGCAGCCTCACGGTACCTGGCAACCTCCTTCTTCCCGGCCGCCACCTCGCCTTCGAGGACAACGACCCTCGCCATCGCCATCTCCATCTCCAACTTTGAGCGCTCCTCCAGCGAGGAGAACTCTCCCGCGGCTCGCATCACCGGGGCAATTTCCTCGTCCTCTATCTGGACGACATATGCGACATGCTGGAGGACCTAAAGAAATCAGAGGGGGGTCAGAAAGAAAAAGGAGGCACCAAATCTCACAAATGGCAAGACGCTGAATGAAAAACCAAGCAGGGGCGAGCACTAACCTGCACGGCCTCTTGGGCGATGGCCGCCATCTGCGCCCTGAGAGTCCCTCGAGGGACCTTGCCCCGGCCGACCTCTCCATGTCTGCCAGCAAGCTGTCAGCAACGGAGATCCCCAAGGGCACCTTAAAGCAGAGGTCCCCCTCGTCCACCAAGATCGGGGAGGCCGGGGTCCGTGGAACTGTCCGAGGGAACCTCTTGAGAGACAACCCCGAGGAGTCGATCTCTATCTCTGAAGCCTGGGCCTCCTTCTCCCGAACCCGCTTTCGGCTCAGCACTTGGCTGGCCTCTGGGGCACGGCCCGCACTCGAAAGCCGGGGTGGGATGGCTGCCGGGGGAGCCGAGGCCAACGTTAGATGGGAGGAGCTGGCACCTCCGGCCTTCGATCCCTTCTTCGGCTTGCGCATGGCCACTCGAAGTTTGCTCGAGTCCATGGGTTCTGCACAAGACAGGGTACAATGGAGTTAGCAACATGAGTAGAAAATAAACACAAGTCTAACAGATCGCCAGCAAGCTCCTAACTTGCCGGCGAATTGGACGGGGCTGAGCCCATCACAACTAAAGACCCACTCAGAAAGCAGCACATCGGCCCGGGGAATGGGCTCCTACTCTGCCACTTTCACCGTGTCAGGATCGTTGGACTGACTTTCCCGACAGCACCTATCCCTAGACCACTGGGTGGGCATAGGCCAGTCCTCACCCTCTGGCGGCCCAACAAAGAAAAACTTCTTCTTCCAATCGTGGATAGAAGAATTCACGACGACGACTCCCAACCTGGCAGCACTCCCCCGTTGTTTCCTAAGGAGATGTAAACCGACCTCGAGTCACGCGCGCGAATGCCGGGGTGACTTTTGTAAATGAGAGAAGAGGCAAGGGTGGACAGCCTGAAAGGGATCAGCTGCAACTTCAAACGGACCAGGAACCCAAGGAGAATCCTCCAGGAGTTCGGTACTAGCTGGCTCGGGGCTAACCCAAAATGATTCAGTGCTCTAACAACCTCGGGGGAGAAGGGCAGGCGCATTCCGGCCCAAAAGGCTTCCAAGTACAAGGCAATTTCATTGCCCCATACCTGATCTGCCCTCCCCTTCTTCAGCCAAACGCAACGTGTAGCCTGGAGGAATATGGAAACGAGTCTGAACGATGGCAAGCTCTTCCTCGTACCTCACCGTGGACGACACCCCAGGTGCATTAGAGACCTCCGCTCTGGGAATCGCCCCCGTCGCGTGACCCTGGGAAGAAGATCTAACCCTAACTCCCTGGGAGGACTTCGATCCAGAAGAAGAAGAAGAGGAAGAATCTACAGTGGGTTTCCTAGACTCTACCCCAACTACATCTATAGATTCCTCAGAAGAATACATCTAACCTGATGAAGAAGAGTCCACGGAAGAGAAAACGTGGAGATCCCAACCTAAAGCTGAGAACACCGAGCTGACAGGACCAAGGACGAGGAAAATTACGAAGAGATATAGGCCCTCATGGAGACCCCTCCTCTATTTATAGCCATCGGTGTACTCATCCAACGGCGATAGTCATCTCCTGCCAAAACAACTCTTCACGTTCAACGGCCACCATCGCTTCACCTGTCATACGCACATTGGCCGCACCCCATCAGGCGCAGGAAATCTGCGACCCGTCAAGTCAGCCAACCAGCGCCCGACACGTGGGCTGTCGCTTCAGTAAGCATACGCACGATCTGGCTCACCCTCTTTAATGGAAGATCTAATCCCTGATTCGCTGACGTCATCAAGAGAATACAACAGATTGCCTGGGGACACGCCCCGACGATATCTTCAGAAACGAGCTCACCTCGGGTGACCCGACAGACCACTCTCGACCCGACCTATGAGCTGGTCAAGACGAGAGTGGGGGGCTAATTACGATGCTCGATATCGGTGATCTCCCAGATGACGACATGTGGCAGATGATGTGTCCCGAAGCTTGCACAAAAGGACCTACAGTGGCCGACCAGGCCACTCCTATGCCCGTCCTATAGACAAACAACTGTTGGCTCATTCCCGAGCCCATGCACAATTGGCCTCCTCGGCCCTATCAGCTCGTCTCCGGGCTACCGCAGAACCAAGATACCTCGGCTCTACCGCTCGTCCGCGAGCTCTCCCGCCAAGGTCATCTTCCTCAGTCTCATTGACCGACTAACTGTAAGTCCACGGTAGTGCCTCGGCTGTCTAACAGACGCCAAATGCGGAACAAAAACTTTTTATAACTGGCGCTATCATGTACCGTAACCCGGATCTGCCATTAAAGCTAAACTAACAAATTACAAAGTGGGTAGAAGTGTTATACCAAACGATCTGAGTCCTTCGGTCTTCAACCATCATCCCATGCTTGTTGCGGCTGCTCGGATCTCCTCGATCTCCAGTCTTGTCGTCCAGGTGGCACCACGTCGACGGATCTTTAAACAGGCTCCCGCCTCTGAACCGAGGCAACTCGATGGCCAAATTTGCTAAAAGAGACGACCAAGATGAAGTAGAGAATGAGTAGAACACTTTGTCTCGTTACGTCCAAAGTCACGGACGAACGGTTATGGAAGTTGCCTTTTGGATCGGGTGAAATGAGAAAGAGGCTATCTAATTTTCATGAACCCGAATCTATCATAATCTTTTTTCTAGTGAACAACAACCATGAGCTAAGAGGGGGGAGGCCGGCCACTTATAGAGAGGGAGGGAGGTGAGTGTAGGAGGGGGGAAGGTGACCACAAAGGAAAAGATCAACAACAAAAATATTAGCACCAAGTATGAAAGCATTTAAAGCAAACCAATCACAATTAACCTAGTCACCTTGTCATTAAATGCACCATTAATGACCTAATGACTCACAAGCCTTGTCACCCTCTCTAGAACCTTCTAGAACACTGACTCACCTCATCAAGAAAAGATAAATCCGTATTTAACCGAATGTTAAATACGGCTGATAGAAAACTGAAAACTGGCAACTTCCAAAAGTGATCCTGAAACGAATTTCAGGATAACCCCGTATAAGTATAAACATACCCGCATTTGTATTACGACCGAATACAAATGCAACTGAGACAAAGATATTATATCTGCACAGTATAATACTGGGTTTCGGCTTAAACCAAAGCCTACCAGTATTATCTGCCCGAAAAATGACACGTGCGAAAACGCACGTGCATTTTCAGAACCTTGCCATATCACCATACGGCCTCTACAACGTTTCGTACAAACTTGGGAAAGTGTCTGTGGGGGTCTCTAATGACTCATCAACACACTGGCACTGGGTATAACCACTAGCACGTCAGAGGTACAAGCTGCACGTAACGTTTTGCCTATGTATTGATTGGAAGGGAAGCTGACGAGTGAACTCATCAATAAACCCTACTGAGCCTGACAGTGACAATGTATATACAGTCCGGTCCATTCGTCTAAAGAGTATCGCATATCGAGTCTAGGGGGATGGATAAAGTCAGACCCCTAATAACGCGATAAATCATGTCGGTATGAAGCCCATCACCACCTGAGAAACTACTGATCCAAATCAGTAATTCTCCAATATCTCGGCCGAGGATTCCTAGTGATGGCCACCCGTGCACTGCACGACATCAACCCCCAATACCGAGAGAGACGAATCCCCGACGATCCGCTCAGTTGCCTCCAATGTGGCTCGGGACTGTACCCAACTAAAACCTGTTTGCACAACTCCTTTGAGCGTGGTAGGGTAGTAATCTAAGAATAGTGGGAACTCACACGAGACAAATGACGATCTCAGGTCGATGAACTAACCTGTACACATGTCACCAGGGAACTACTATCTGACGATATGTATAATACCAACTAGCATGTTCCCGGCGAGTCCTGTCCGGTGTACTCATAACCCAATGAGCACCTGTATACATCTTAGGTGAACCAACTAACACCAATGGCTTGTGAGACCGGCCATTTCCCCTCGTCGGGGTCTCGACTGTACACACTAGTCTACTCTGGAGTATCGATGCCCTGTCTCGAAACTCCCATGACTAGGGACACGTTTAAGGATGTGCTTACAGACCCCAGCTCCCACATATATGATCGCCATCATACTGCTGGCAGTCAAGAAAGAATCCTATGGGCTCTATCATCATGCAATATTGAACTAAAGCATGTATATGATGATAAAGACAAACCAGATAGCAAACTATCATCTCGAGCAAGACTGTCATATCGGTATAGGTCCTGCCTCAATCATTGCAATCACGTACCTGCGATCCAATAATTGACTTTGAGGGCACTATCTCCAACAATCTCCCACTTGCACTTAAGGCTAATTATTGCGATGTCGCATACTCACAGCCCGTATGATACCGAACATCCAACTCCTCTACTAATCAGTTTCACAAAGCTAGTTTGTAAAACTCTTGTGTTAGAGAAATAGCCTCAGTGAGTGGATCCGCCCTGATGTTTCTTTCTATGTCTCTCTAAATCTCAAGTTCGTGGAGAAAACCATCTCCCGAATCGAGTAATACCTGTCTTAGAATATGTCTGGATATCTGATGGGACCTAGTTCATAAATGAACTCCAAATCCAAACTTCTTAGACTGTATCGATAACTGAACCTAATCAGTATCCAGCACCATGCCTCCCACAGTATCCTCTTGGACCACCTGTCCATAATACTGTCCCTCGTCAGAGGGAAAACTATAATTCTGACAATCACTCTATCATCCATGTCACCTTTGAAGCCTGGAATGATAACCGTCTCCCGAAGAAGGCTGCCTTCATCAAATCCATAGAACATGCACCTTATGTTCTAAAACTGCTTCCTTACGTTTCTTCAGGATTGGATTAATATAAACTTATCGCATCTAGTGCAAAAACATTATCTGGTGTGGTACTTGACTTTTCACGATTGACTCAATTGCCTAAGCAAGTGATCTGCCAATCATGCACCTCCCTCTCTACTTTAGTTTCTAAAACACCTTTAGAGAAGGTGACTCCATTACCTGCAGGTACACCACCATGCCAGGAGTCACCTATTCTAAAATACTATTAGAATACTGTCAAAGTACCCACATTGGAAAACTATCCAAATCTCGATCTAAAACCATAGATCTAGAAACCAGAATGTCTGATATTATATTCATATCCTTTGTGGAGAAACAACTGTGTGACGACCAAAGTACAACCGATCGTAGTATAGGAATTTTACTTCCTACTTTGTGTATGTCATCCAAATACCAGGACATCACACCCTACTACCTTCTCGACAGATCCATCCTCTATTCTGATGAAGTCAACCCATAACTGTCACATAAAAATTAGATGATCTTATCTCCGCTATATCTGCTCAAGCCTACAAATAGACATAAGCTTCTTGTCCACTATGCTTCTGCTGCTCCCACTGACTACGACAACCCTCTGGCAGAATAATATCTGCGTACACTTCTAAAGCTAGTTTAGAACGACGTTATACTTATCCTCTTGCCGGGTCTCATAGCCTGGAACAATAGTAGTGTCAAGTCTGGATAAACGAGAACCTCCCTGTCACCGTCCTTGAGGCTACCGGAGTACCTCTCGGGTGTCTGAGGTTACCCACCATATCTGCGGAGTGGCTATTGGAATATCAAACCTGATTGAATATATAGGTCCTATTAAATTTTTCGTAATCGTTTGCGGTTCTGGAATCACTTCCAGTTCTACCATACTCCCACTACTGTTTTTTGAAAAAATCCTTTTTACTAAAACTGTGGCTAGTCAAGAACAATATCACTATTGATCTTCCAGATGGTAGAAATGTCAACCCTCGTCAAAACCAAGGTCAACCCACAAACTGCCATTACAGAAACGTGCCTTGAGTTATCCAGTGTCTGGTTTTAAGCATAAGCTGGACAACTGCCCGTATCTTAACATCGTTAAGATATGAACCATTCTATATACAATATAGAAATAGAGGCACTAATTTAATTGGAACCAGATTCAAAACATGCAGCTGTCTCCAGTGCATATCAATCTTAATGGAGAGTGGCTACTCAGCATTACTCAACTTAGGAATCCATCCAATTATGAGTAACCTGAAAGAGAAACAAGTTTCTCAAAACCATTACTATCATCTGAATACCAATCACAAGAATCTACATCTTCAAACTCTTTGAAGAATCCTGATACTTTCGAGACTTGGTTCTCTACTTTATTCTTATACCCACAACTTCACAAAATTTAGACATTGTATTTCTACGAAACACTTGTCTAAAAACTAGAGAAGTTACAAGTAAATAGAACAGAGTACGAGAACCAACCCCTTTGTCCTAACGGACACTGGAAAACATACAATACTCTGTATAAGTCCTCTGAGCTGAATAACTCAAAACCTGTGCGTCGTAGGTTGAAAACGGTACCCAGACGCTTTCCTCAAATATCACCAATTACAACGAATTCCGATATAATGAGGATGATCACCCAATTCCTAATAACTTACTCCCACTCATCATCTGTAAAACCGTACAGATATGAGAATCTCACCTGGTAAATTCATACCCTGGAGTAAGCATCTAATCGGGAAATCAGTTTTCTTTTTAACAATGCACAGTGTAACTGAAACATGAAAAATATTTCGTAGGGGTATCCTGGTATTCCTAGTAATACCTCTTCCATAATTCTTTTCATGACTGTAACCGTATATTTCTTTGCCATCTCTCCAAATCCCTTTATTTGTCTTTAGTCGTTACCTTCTGTACACCATCGTTAGGCTAAATGGTTTTCTTCCTTCCCTACCGTTCGGCACCAGCCTATGATTTGGAAGAAGACTATCCAGTAAGCATAATAGGTGTACTCTCCTAATCCTAGGAGTACTCGCAACTTGAGAGAAGGTGATGATAAAAGACTACTGAATAATACCTTATTCTATTTCTCCCGAACTGGGGAAAAAGCAAAGGTGAAATAGGAGTGGCAATGAAGTACGAGGTTTGGTCGTGAATGATAACAGTCGCAATTTACTTTGCCCTCTTTCTAATCCCTCTATTCTTGTCTTTACATATTACCTTCTGCACACCCTACTTATGCTAATTGGTTTTCTTCATTCCCTACTTTTCGGCACCAGCCTATGGTTTGGAATAAGACTATCCAGTAAGCGTAATAGGTGTACTCTCCTAAACCGAGGAGCCCTCGCAACCTGAAAGAAGGTGATAACAAAAGACAACTGAATAAACCAATTCTATTTCTCCTGAACCTGGATCCATCTTCGAAGTAGTACCTTCGAGTTCGTATATAACCATACGATGGATCTTATCCAATGGAAGTGGATGTCCGTAGTAATACGGGGTGTTCTGAGAAATACAAAGGGTAAAAGAAGGAGCGGTAATGACTTATGCAACTTTGATAATCCAAAAGCCTGTATTTTAAGAAGGTTCGGTCAAACTGGTCACTGAGTCATAGTCTAGGGTCGGTCAAAGGTCGCTGCCAAAAAGAGAGAGAGAAAAGAAACACTCTGCGTGCACTGTTCATATCATAATATTGCATTTTATATTCCCCATTCTTATGCGTTCTATAAATAAACAGGTGCTTTTGACGCATGTCTGCTCCATATTACAGGATACAGGTTCTTGAAGCGAAAACAGTGAAAAAGACAAAAGATGATATAGAAGAGGGACTTTTGCTCCACAAGTAGAAGGATTCTAATCAAGCCTAGACGCGGACAATTCACAATTGTACAAGGCAACGCATGGTCTGAAATGTCAAAGGAAACAGTTAAAAGACCGCTACAAGTTTCACTGAAAGATCTGGAGAACACCCAGAAGCCAAATGAAGAAAAGAACTATAGAAATAAAAAGCCCAAAGCATCAAGATCAAGCCCACAAAAATTGAGCAAATGATCTCACTAAAGAGCCGCGGAACCGCGGCCCCACCCCCACTAATGCCGTGGTTCCGTGGCAATCTGACGCACGTGTCGGTTGCTATGAAGGCCGAGATGGCCGCTCTTACGAATAAGCTAGAAGCGATTGAGACCAAAATCTCATTGTCTTCTCCTGCCCCTGTTGTGCCTCCACGAACTGTTTGTGCTTGTTGTTCGGCTCCATCACATCTCACCGAAGAGTGTCCTTACAATGCATCTACTCAAGGACAGGATCAAGTCAATGCTGCCTTTCAGCAATGACAGAGAAACGATCCATACTCTTCGACATACAATCCGGGGTGGAGGAGTCACCCAAATTTTGCTTGGAACCAAAATCAAAAATTCCAAGAAAATAACAACTTTTAAAGGCCTCCTCCTCCACAACAACAACAAGCACCTCCACAAACTCAATTTCAACAGCCTTTCCAACAGCAACCTTACCCTAATCAGGTGAACAATTTTGTGCCTAACACTTCTTACCCGCCAAACAATTTTGTTCAACCTAATAATGACAAGGTTAGCTCGCTCGAAAGAAGTCCAGAGGCTTTCCTAAAGCAATCTACACAGTCAACAGCAAGACTAGAGACTTCTATTCAATCTTTTGTGCAAAACAGTGCTTCACACGATCAAAGCATCAAATCTATTGAGGCACAAATTGCACAACTCAATGCAGCTTTGAGCGAGCGCGAAAAAGGAAAGCTCCCATCTCAACCACTGCCCAACCCTGGTCACGCACATGCTGCATATCAACAGCAAACTCATAACGTAAACGCTGTGACCACGTTGAGATCAGGAAAAATGTTGCAAAACAATGTGGGTATTCACGATGACACCGCTGCTGGTGGTTCTTCTTCACCTTCTTCTTCTTCGTTAGAGCCTGTTCTCCCTCATTCACAAGGCTCTACTCTTTCTAGCTCGAACGGACCCACTTCTCACAACATGAACACATCTACACGGGGTTCCGTTCCAACTCAACAATCTGATCCACAACAATTGGACTCAACAACATTTCAAAATGCTCCTTTTCCAAACCGGTTGAGATCCAATAAACCAACTCCACAAATGGAGAAGATTATTGAGCTGTTCAAGCAGGTTAGAATAAATATCCCTCTTTTGGATGCAATCCAACAAGTTCCTTCATATGCAAAAATCTTAAAGGACTTATGCACCAAAAAGAGGAAGTCACAAGTACCAAAGAAAGTTTTTGTGGCTAGTGCTATTAGCGATGCTCTTGTCAATTCTTTACCCCAAAAGCACAAGGACCCCGGTTGTCCTACTATTTCGATAACAATTGGGGACAAGAACATCAATAGAGCACTACTAGATCTTGGTGCTAGTGTCAATTTGCTACCTTATTCTGTGTACGAGTAATTAGGCATTGGAGAGCTTAAGCCCACTCACTGTACTCTCCAAATGGCTGATCGATCAATCACCCATCCAAGGGGTGAACTAGAGGATGTGTTGATCAAAGTTAGGGAGTTCATATTCCCCGTTGATTTTATTGTTATGGATACGCAACCTGTTGCTAACTCACGGAACCAAATTCCGGTGATCCTCGGTCGACCATTTTTGGCCACTTTCAATGCTGTAATAAATTGTCGCAATGGCTCCATGACTCTATCTTTCGGGAATACGTCAAGTTAGTTCAATATTTACAAGTTAGGAAGTCTGCCCCCCGTGCCTAATACTAGTACACGAGAAGTTTGCTCTATTCATGAAATCACGTAGGAGGACTGCGAGTTTGAAAGTTTCTTATTTGATGAGAACAGTTTTGACGCCACTAGTGCGTCCCTCCTTAAGCCTACCACAGTTGACACAACCGATATTGATTATGAATGTTTCACTTTTTCGGATGATGAAGACTCACAGCCCGAATATGAGTCTTTTGAATTTTTGGATGAGTTAGTTGAACCATCCGAATCGGTTGTTTGCAGTGATTTCGAACCTGTCCTAGAGTCCTTCGAGTTCGAGGTAGATTCCCCAATATTACCTATGATTCTTTCGCCTCAGAAACTCGAGCTCATGCCCTTGCCGTCTCACCTTAAATATGCTTACATAGGTGAGGATGAGACCTTTCCCATTATAATATCAGCCTCTCTAGCCTTCGAGCAAGAGAACGCTATTTTAAAGGTTTTACAAGATAGGCGGCAAGTTTTCGGTTGGACAATGGCGGACATCGAGTAGATTAGTTCCCTCATAATTGAATATCATATGCATATGATGGATGATGCCAAGTCAATAACGGATCCACAGATATATCTTGGGGATAGTGTGGCCAGTCAACCTCCTCCTTTAGAAGTTGAACCACCCCCATTTCTTTTAATAAGCTACGAGAATGCCAATATTCCACTGATTGCTGATCATTCCCATTCTCGTTTTGATTCATCACCACATCATATCTATTCACTTCCATACTTTCACGGCCATCACTCCTATCTTCCCCAATTCTTTTTGGATCGGTACAACATGTTCTTCCACCAACCGACACTCTTTATAGATAAATTTTTCGACTGGTTGGTGTTGATGTTTGGTCTGTGCAAAGTCTGGCAGTAATTTCTAACATTGTTTCACTGAAGTTTAGGGGGGCCTTTCTGTACATATTTTTTCTTTTAACAATAAAATAAAAAAATTATAAATAAATAAATAGGGGAGTGCCGACATTCTCGACCTTACTGGTGCAGCATGACAGTGAGGATACTGTCCAGTTTAAGTTTGGGGGTATGCTCGGTACGTTTTCTTCCTTTGCATTCATATGTACATTTTTGCATTTGCATACTTATTTTAAAACCCACATGTGAGCCGTTGGCTTGACCCTTCTACGGCTGGACCGTTGGTACTGAGGCATGAAGTGAATGTTTTTGAACTTATTTCATGTGTTGAACGGTTTCGGGAAAACTTGGGTGTTCGAATGTTCGATCGGAAAGTTTAATATTTTCTATTTATCCGGAATGGGATACAATAATTGGAATTCACAAACAGTTATGAGATAACTGAATGAATGTTATAAATCTAGCGGCTTAGTCTCACTTGATATTGAAAAGAGTTTTCGATAATGAGACTAAAATGCGGGGTTTATAATTGTTAGGCATGTGATGTCTAAGTATTTCATTTGATTAGGCATACGATGTCTAAAGAGGTTGCGGATTCCAACTGTTGTAGTTTTACACTTTCTTTTCTGTGACCGTAAGTGTAGTATGTAGTGGTATTGCCGATTGTCGTTGCTATACGTCGACGACAATCGGTGTATGCATACTTACTTACGTTGATGACATATGATGTTATGTGTTGCTGGATATGTTATATTGGATTGTCGTGTTTGAATAACCGGGTTTTTTTATGTGAGATGAGTGTTTTTCATTTTCATTCATGTAAGAACTTGTATATAATATTCTTTTATTGGGGCACTTCCAGGTTGCGGAAGATATCACCGTTGATGTATATTATTTACTTTTCCGCATTAGGATAGACCCAAGGAGGGGAGCACAAGTAACCGGGTTCTAGGGTCCAGTGGGAGACCATCTCGAGGAGTCGAGTCCGGGTCTCCTAACCCTAGAATTGGTAGGGTTGCTTGCCGCTCTCGTAGGGGTCTAGGGGTGTGGGATTGGCTATTCATCACGACCGTCGAATTCGTGTTTTATACTGGCTCGTATTAAAAACACGGACGTCCTAGTATATCCAATATTTCATATGATATTTTCTGCTGCGATATCTGTGATGTGATCATTTGATATGTTCTGATGGATACTGTATATAGTATATATGATATATTATATAGACGTTACTTATGTTTTGCACCCGCACTAGCCCTGCCCTGCTCTGTCGTTAGTTACCTAACCTAACGGTGCACGAGGGGACATCGAGGCGAATACGGATGGCATAAGTGTACGTCGTATTTATCTGTGATGTTCAGGTGACTTAAATGATGGGACTGTAAGGTTCCTAGGCACCCTAATGAGGTCTCACAAGTCATCATCCATGCAAATTTCTAAAAAATACGGTGCCGAGAAACCCTAGAACGGATCGTTAACTAGATATATAGGCGAAGCGAGTAAGTAAACGGAAATATAGCTAAAAGGAAGGGGCTACAACCTTTGTAGATTCGGTCCACCACCTCCTAGACTCCGTGATGAAGTCCCCTCGCTGTCCAAATCATATCTTGGGCTCTAGCGTCGGCTTCATCGGAGAAAAACGGGCTAGGTCATCGACGACGATGCCGAAGATGATCTACGTCGAGGCATCGCTAGATCAAGCTCCAACTTCACCAAGTCAAGAAAACTTGTGAAGGAAACACCCTATACTACTTGGCAAGAGGTAGAGGATGAAGAAATAGGATGTGGGTTCACTTTAGAATTGGATTTCTCACTAGTTTTCATCACTTGCCATTGGAGTAGCAAGCTTTCTTCATGGAAGAAGAAGATGAAGAAGAAGAAGAAGTTATGATAAGTCTTTTGTAAATGATAAATAAATCAATACTTATCATTTACTAACCCTTGGTTAATTGTAGAGAATGGACCATGGTTAATTAGAATGGTTAGGGTTAAGTATAAGACAAGGATGGTGGACTAATTCAAAGCTTCAAGAATCTTCAACTAGCAAACAAAAATAGCAACCATTCTTTTCTCATCTTTTTCCAAAATAAATAAATAAATAAATAAGAATAAAGAAAACCCTAATCATAAACTTAACCATGGTTTAATTCTTTACACTTAACCAAGTAAACATGTATCATCAAACATGATACAATCATGTGCACAAATGTATATCACATATACAACTTGCACAATTCAAGTGAGAAAATCCATTTAAAGTGAACCAATACTAGTTAATGCAAAGTAATATATCAAATATATAATTATACATTAAATCATTAAATCAATACTTGATTCAATGATCCGGTCATATCGCATATAACCGGCTAGTATCCAATGTATCGGCTTATCGAATCAATCCTTGATTCGATAACTAGGTTATATCGCATACAACCGTTCGACACATTCATCGCGAGAATGAAATACGGTATCACATACACGCATTATTCTCGTTCCCGCACATATCTCATATGCGCTCCTATTTCGTTTCGCTTGAGCCAGGAAACCTCTGTGTAGGACTCTAAAGACTCGTCAATACGCCGGCAGCAGGTGATGATCATATCAAACACCCACAAGCCGCAAGCGGTCTGCTAAACGTAACGGCCATCCGGGTATTGAGCGATCAGAAGATCGACGAGCAAGCCCGCTCACACTCCTGTGAATCCAACCAGTAACACTTACCGTACAGTCCGGTCTGTTCGTCTGATATGTCGCATATCTCGCCTAGGGGTGGTAAACGTCAGACCCCAGTAGCTCGATAAGTCATGCCGACGTAGGGTCCATAACATTCGTGAAACTACTGATAACTCTTACCAGTATATCACTACAACCCTGGCCAGGGATTTCCTGTTATGGCCAGTCGAGCATAGCACAACATCAACCCCCAATACCGGGAGAGACGAATCCCCTCCTATCGCTCATTGCCTCCATGTGAATCGGGACTGTACCCAAAAACCACCTGTTTACACGACTCAGTAGAGCCGTGGTAGGGTGGAAATCAAAGCACAGTGGGAGACACACAAGACTCTATGACGATCTCGGGTCAACAGACTAAGCTGTACCAGTGTCACCAGAGAACTGCCATCTGACGTGAGGTATAATACCATCTGGGAGTTCTCGGCGAGTCCGTTCAGTGTACCCAGTCTCCACTGAGCACCCGCATACCATCTTCGATGTCAAACACCAATGGATATGGGATCATCCATCGCCCATCGCATGGGTCGAGAAGATATACGCTAGTCTACTCTGGAATATCGATGCCCCGTCTCAATATTCCCTCGACTAGGAACATTTCAAGGATGTACTCATGGACTATCCAGGCCCCGCTAGTATGATCTGCATCATAGTCCTGGAAGTCGAGTACACATCCTAAGGGCTTTATCAACATGTAACAGAGAGACGGAAAGGATACACGTTAAGACAAAGAGCAACCAGATAGCATACTATCATGTCGAGCAAGAAAGTCCTACCTATATATGTCCCAGCATCCACTACAATATACATCCAATGTACAGTAATGGCCCCTAGGGCATACATATAACTAACAATTTCCCACTTGTACTAGGGCCATCTGTAGCAGTGATTGTAGTATCACATACTCAACCATCCCCTAAAAGTCTCTTTTTGGGAAAAGGCCTTCGTAAGTGGATCCGCCGTGTTGTCCTCTGAGTCTACTCTCCTAACCTCGATCATCCTGGAGATCAACTATCTCCATGATCAGGTGATGCTGCCTCAGAATATGTCTGGGTCACTGATGGGACCAGGGTTCCAGGGCCAAAGCCACAGTTCCATTGTCACACAATGGTAGGAACCTAGTTCATCCTATGAACCTATATACACCCAAACTGTCTCTTTGGTAGTATCTTTAATAGCGATGTTACCAGCCTTTATCGTCTAGTTTGTCACGGTATCTAGCTTGGAAATCTTCCAACATACCGTCCCTTTACTGAGGGTAAAGACAATGCCTGTGACTGACATTCAGTCGTCTTTATCACTCTGGAACCCTTCCAGTGATTCTCCCCAGGATCGATTGATACCATCTCACTACAACTAGTGAGTATCCTAACATCCAATTAGATCTATCTCATAGATCCAAAGCTTAGGATTTAGTAGGTATCACTTTGATCCTATTGGAGAATCTTTGTGATAATAGGAGATCGACCGATCGTAGCATAGGAAACCCTTTTCCTATCAAGAGTATGTTGTCCACGTACAATACGAGGATGACCACTTCACTCTCTACTACCGTTTTGTATATACAAGGTTCATCTACCATTTTGATGATGTCAACTTCTTTAACTAATCCATCAAAACAAATGTTCCAACTCTGCGATGCCTGCTTTATCCTATAAAGCATCTTGCACACGTTTCCGCTGCTCCCACTGTTTACGTAGCCCTCTGGCTGTGTTCTTATAGACGTTCTCTTCTAAATCATTATTTAGAAAAGCAGTCATGGCACCCAACCGCCAGATATCGTAGTCATGGTATGTAGCCGTGGTAAGTAGGATCTGGATAGACTTAAGCATAGCTACTGGAAAAAGGTTTCATCATTATCCACGCATGGTCGATGACGAAAACCTTTAACAAGTCTATCTTTGAAAGTCTCAACTTTTCCATCTAAACCAAGTAATCTTCTCAAGATATACTTGCTCCTGATGGGGATTTAACCCTTCAGATATAGCAGCTAAAGTCCATACTTTGCTGGTGTACATGGATTCCATCTCAGATCGCTAAGCATCCAGCCATTCTTACAGAGTCCCTACTCTCGATGGCCTGCTCGAAACTAGTTGGGTCATCATCTCATGATGCAATCCTTGCTCCCACTGTCATCGAGAAACCGAGGTATCTCTCAGGCGGATGAGGAACCCTACTAGATCGGCGGAGAGGCTGAGGTTCGTCGGGAACTATAGAATCCTTTGGTTCTGTCAAATCATCAACTGCAGTTTTGTATAGCTGGAACCTTTCCAGTTCTACAGAACTGATCCTGCCTCGATCTTGTCCGGATTTTGCTTTAAACATAGGCCGGACAACCCCAAATCTTAACTCGCTTAAGAGATAGGATCTTCCCACACCATATCTTATATGGAGTGGTAGGCAGTGATTTGATTCAAACCTAATTCAATAGGTATGCAGCTTCTCAAGTGCATAACCCCAAAAGGAAATGGGTAACTCAGTAATACTCATCATAGAGCACACCATATCTAATATTGAGCAATTGCTCCGCCCTGATACACCGTTGTGCTGTGGTGTATTCAGAGGAGTAGCACTCAGAGAGAATCTCATTCTCCTTTAGAATAGTCCAGGAATTCTATGCACAAGTATTCTCCTCCCTGATCTCATCATAGGACATAATACTTATACCCGTATTTTGGTTCTCTACTTCTAACTTATATTCTGTGAATATCTCAAAAGGTTCGGACTTATGTTTCAACAGGAACATATGACTGAATCTTGAGAGATTATCAGAGAATATAATGAAGTATAAAGAACCAGTCCTGGCATGTGTAGACAGGAGACTTTACATACATCATTATGTATCAGTCCCAAGAGTTTACTAACTCTTTCTCTGTTTCTAATAAACAGAGCTATGGTCATCTAATCTTTGTGACATGACTGGCAAGTTTCACAAGATGTAAATTCAAACTGATTTAAATATGCATCTAAAATGTAACTTCAGCCAGTCGGGTCGCATTAATATGACCTAGTCTACAATGCCTCAAGAAGAATTCGTTCATTTCTGAACTATTCTTCTTGTGTGTGTTCAGTATACAAGGAACTGTAGTTTGATTTAGAACGTCAATGCTTTTAGATAACGTGCCTGAACCGATCAACTTTTGATATAGGAAATGTTCAAAACATTATCCATCAATACAAAATTTTATCATTTCTTTACTAATAAAGAGGCTGATATGATTTTGTATATCAGGTTCGGTATCTAATAGCATTTGTTCAGAATCAATGTATTCGTAATACAGGGCGACAGTGACCAACAGACTTGGCTGCAACACTTGCCCCGTTTTCTGTCTCATGAAACTTATCACCCGTTCTCAGTTTTTCTACCTTTTTGTAGACCTATGTAACATATTACATATCTGGGATCCTGATCCGGTATCAGATACCCAGGATGCAGAGGATACTGAGAAACAGTTCTGCATAATGAACACACCCGAAGGAGATGCATCATATGCACTTTCTTCGTTTGGGCGGCATAGGAATTCTGGTATTCCCCTATTTCCTGCTCTGTCTTATAACAATTATAAGTTGGAGCGGGACCAACGTTCCCCAGCTCAGTATAACAAGCGGGTTCGGTCAATACATCTATTTTATTATCTTGATTAAGGCGTGATATGGTCGCTACCAGGAGAGAGAGAGAAGAAAACACTCAGCGTGCGCTCTTGCAAGATTAGATTGGTTATATACTTTATCTAATCAGGATGGCTTCCACTGCTTTTATCAAATCTTCTTTCAAACCTTAAAAGGAAAGACTAGCCGGGATTAATTACACACTACAAGTTCGTCAATCTTTCAGCCAGGCCAGTGTCGGTACTTTGAGGGAGGTTCCCCGTGCTTTCGCACGGACCTAATTACAGTAAACCTCATTTTCCCAGAGGCGTAACCCCGTTGACACCTTTCTAGACACCTACTTGATCGGCTAATTGCAAAGTGCAAAACTCTCCCAGGAGTAACAATTACTCGCAGTGGGTATCGGGATCCAACTATCATATAGAAGGTATGCAATCTCATTGCAAATTTCAACACTTAAAACTCCCGATAAAGGTTTTTTACCCCTAGCACCTATGACCTTAACTATGGTCAACAAATCATAAGTACTAGTCAAGTTCTACCCGTCATTTCGTGATTAATTAGACCCACCCACATGACCCTTAACTAAGGTCAACAAAGTCACGCGACTGTCCTAACTAATCGCATCATATGCGGTGTAGGAAGACATCACTTAGCTACCGTACACTGTGCCTTGACTATGGTCAACAAACACAGTACGAATACTAAGTACTCTACTTCCTAAAATGACGGAGGGTTGCGGCTGGTTTTTATGAAAACCTTTAACGCTTTGAACTTGATCTCGTTGCGGAATCAAATGGTTTTTAAATGGAATGTTTTCGAGGCTTTTCTAGTTTTGCTAAAGGGGTCACTCCCGTTGAAGGGATCGTCGGCCCTTTCCTCGTCGAATGAGGTGCGGGATATATCATATATATCACTGTGCAAAGCGGAAACTATAGAAGCGATCAAAGACAAACCGAGGGTTGTAGCATCTGCCAGTTATTGCTAAAGGAGTCACTCCCGGTGAAGGGATCTCGGTCCTTTCCTCATCGAATAAGGTGCAGGATGTTCTATAATGAACACCGCGATGCAAAGCAAGAACTGTAGCTACCTTTTTTTAATTTTGAAATTCGATTCCACAACATCAATTAGGTTTATTTTCTTTCATTAATCTCATTAATGAATATCCCATCATTTAAGTCCACCTAATCATCACAGATAAATATAACGTACGCTTATGCCATCCGCATTCGCCTCGATGTCCCGTCTGCACCGTTAGGTTAGGTAACTAACGGCAGAGCGGGGCAGGGCTAGCGCGGGTGTAAAACATAAGAAACGTCTATATAATATATCATATATACTATATATAATATCTGTCACAGAACATCACATGATCACATCACAGATAAATCACAGCAGAAGAAACATATGAAATATTGGATATACTAGGACGTTCGTGTTTTCAATACGAGCCAGTATAAAACACGGATTCCACGGTCGTGATGAATAGCCAATCCCACACCCCTAGACCCCTACGAGAGCGGCAAGCAACCCTACCAATTCTAGGGTTAGGAGACCCGGACTCGACTCCTCGAGATGGTCTCCCACTGGACCCCAAAACCCGGTTACTTGTGCTCCCCTCCTTGGGTCTATCCTAGTGCAGAAAAGTAAATAATATACATCAACGGCGACAACTTCCGCAACCTGGAAGTGCCCCAATAAAAGAATATTACATACAAGTTTTTACATGAATGAAAATGAAAAACACTCATCTCACATAAAAACCCCCCGGCTATTCAAACACGACGATCCAATATAACATATCCAGCAACACATAACATCACATGTCATCAACGTAAGTAAATATGTGCATCCCAATTGTCGTTGACATATAGCAACGAAACCGGCGATATCACATATTACACTTACGGTCACAGAAAAGAAAGTGTAAAACTACAACAGTTGGAATCCGCAAACTCTTTAGACATCACATGCCTAATCATATGAATACCTTAGACATCGCATGCCTAACAATTATAAACCCCGCATTTTAGTCTCAAAATCGAAAACACTTTTCAATATCAAGTCGGGCAATTCAACAAGATTCCCGACATCCTGATCGAATGCTCGTCGCAAACTTCAGTAGACGGCCGCACCCCCGATGCCATCGACGAAGTGCACCAAGGCGGAACACCGCTACCGCGAGCACCCGAACGGATGCTTTCGGCGACGGGGTTCTCCTACAGTCACTTGGTCGGGGCTATGTAGTGAGGCTGTCTATTAAGTTCACCTGGCGAGTATCCGCGTACGCTACGTGATTGCGACGGACTTTTGATCACATCAAAATTCTGTGGCAACCGATCAAGTGAGACTAAAGTGCTATGTTTATAACATTCATTCAGTTATCTCATAACTTTTGTGAATTCCAATTGTTGTATCACATTCCGGATAAACAGAAAATGTTAAACTTTCCGATTGAACATTCGAACACCCAAGTTTTCCCGAAACAGCTCAACACATGAAATAAGTCTAACAACATTCAGTTCGTGCCTCAGTACCAACTGTCCAGCCGTAGAAGGGTCAAGCCAACGCCTCACATGTGGCACGCCGTACTGCCCCAAACCCGAAGGTTCAAAGGGCAGTTCAAGACGGTTACATAATCGAGTTAAGGTTTGTTGTCTTCTAGAGGGTCCATCACGTTACTTGCACTACTTAGAACGTTGTTAAACTACGGAAAAATCCAACAATTGGAAATTTCCCGGCAGGGGAAAAAGTGGGTATTTATATCCGGTCGAACTTTTTAACAGTTTCTAAAATTTATCTGGAAGAACACACTGACAAAATTAGACAATCCGATCGATACACTGAGTCCCCAATACAACCCAGAAAATGAAACTATGGAAAAAAATATTAAAAATCCCCAGGAAAACCAGCACAGACAACTAAGAACTACTGTGCAAAATTGGATGCACAAAACGACAAACGGGCTGCGGAACCGCCGCATGAGCAAGCTCAAGCCGCGGTTCCGCCGCACTTTAGTTGAATCATGGGCATGTGCTGCACAGTTTTTCTTAAAATTCCCTGCTGAATTTTCTGAATATTTTTAATTTACAAAAATCCACATTTTACAGAAATGTCCAGAGAACATGTTAAATATTGGGGTTTCGGTTCGATCGGACTTCAAACTCCATCGGGACTTCGCCTAAGGCTCTAGCTAGGCTCTGATACCACTGTAAGGTTCCTAGGCACCCTAATGAGGTCTCACAAGTCATCATCCATGCAAATTTCTAAAAAATACGGTGCCGAGAAACCCTAGAACGGATCGTTAACTAGATATATAGGCGAAGCGAGTAAGTAAACGGAAATATAGCTAAAGGGAAGGGGCTACAACCTTTGTAGATCCGGTCCACCACCTCCTAGACTCCGTGATGAAGTCCCCTCGCTGTCCAAATCATATCTTGGGCTCTAGCGTCGGCTTCATCGGAGAAAAACGGGCTAGGTCATCGACGACGATGCCGAAGATGATCTACGTCGAGGCATCGCTAGATCAAGCTCCAACTTCACCAAGTCAAGAAAACTTGTGAAGGAAACACCCTATACTACTTGGCAAGAGGTAGAGGATGAAGAAATAGGATGTGGGTTCACTTTAGAATTGGATTTCTCACTAGTTTTCATCACTTGCCATTGGAGTAGCAAGCTTTCTTCATGGAAGAAGAAGATGAAGAAGAAGAAGAAGTTATGATAAGTCTTTTGTAAATGATAAATAAATCAATACTTATCATTTACTAACCCTTGGTTAATTGTAGAGAATGGACCATGGTCAATTAGAATGGTTAGGGTTAAGTATAAGACAAGGATGGTGGACTAATTCAAAGCTTCAAGAATCTTCAACTAGCAAACAAAAATAGCAACCATTCTTTTCTCATCTTTTTCCAAAATAAATAAATAAATAAATAAGAATAAAGAAAACCCTAATCATAAACTTAACCATGGTTTAATTCTTTACACTTAACCAAGTAAACATGTATCATCAAACATGATACAATCATGTGCACAAATGTATATCACATATACAACTTGCACAATTCAAGTGAGAAAATCCATTTAAAGTGAACCAATACTAGTTAATGCAAAGTAATATATCAAATATATAATTATACATTAAATCAGTAAATCAACACTTGATTCAATGATCCGGTCATATCGCATATAACCGGCTAGTATCCAATGTATCGGCTTATCGAATCAATCCTTGATTCGATAACTAGGTTATATCACATACAACCGTTTGACACATTCATCGCGAGAATGAAATACGGTATCACATACACGCATTATTCTCGGTCCCACACATATCTCATATGCGCTCCTATTTCGTTTCGCTTGAGCCAGGAAACCTCTGTGTAGGACTCTAAAGACTCGTCAATACGCCGGCAGCAGGTGATGATCATATCAAACACCCACAAGCCGCAAGCGGTCTGCTAAACGTAACGGCCACCCGGGTATTCAGCGATCAGAAGGTCGACGAGCAAGCCCGCTCACACTCCTGTGAATCCAACCAGTAACACTTACCGTACAGTCCGGTCTGTTCGTCTGATATGTCGCATATCTCGCCTAGGGGTGGTAAACGTCAGATCCCAGTAGCTCGATAAGTCATGCCGACGTAGGGTCCATAACATTCGTGAAACTACTGATAACTCTTACCAGTATATCACTGCAACCCTGGCCAGGGATTTCCTGTTATGGCCAGTCGAGCATAGCACAACATCAACCCCCAATACCGGGAGAGACGAATCCCCTCCTATCGCTCATTGCCTCCATGTGAATCGGGACTGTACCCAAAAACCACCTGTTTACACGACTCAGTAGAGCCGTGGTAGGGTGGAAATCAAAGCACAGTGGGAGACACACAAGACTCTATGACGATCTCGGGTCAACAGACTAAGCTGTACCAGTGTCACCAGAGAACTGCCATCTGACGTGAGGTATAATACCATCTGGGAGTTCTCGGCGAGTCCGTTCAGTGTACCCAGTCTCCACTGAGCACCCGCATACCATCTTCGATGTCAAACACCAATGGATATGGGATCATCCATCGCCCATCGCATGGGTCGAGAAGATATACGCTAGTCTACTCTGGAATATCGATGCCCCGTCTCGATATTCCCTCGACTAGGAACATTTCAAGGATGTACTCATGGACTATCCAGGCCCCGCTAGTATGATCTGCATCATAGTCCTGGAAGTCGAGTACACATCCTAAGGGCTTTATCAACATGTAACAGAGAGACGGAAAGTATACACGTTAAGACAAAGAGCAACCAGATAGCATACTATCATGTCGAGCAAGAAAGTCCTACCTATATATGTCCCAGCATCCACTACAATATACATCCAATGTACAGTAATGGCCCCTAGGGCATACATATAACTAACAGGGACTTCGTTAATGTGATTAATGAAAGAAAAGAAAGCTAAAAGATGTTGTAGAATCAAATTTTAAACAAAAAAAAGGGTAGCTACAGTTTTGCTTTGCATAGCGGTATATATGATATACCCTGCACCTTATTCGATGAGGAAAGGGCCGAGATCCCTTCACCGGGAGTGACCCCTTTAGCAATAACTGGCAGATGCTACACACTCGGTTTGCTTTTGATTGCTTTTGAAGTTTTGCTTTGCACAACGATATATATAATATATCCCGCACCTCATTCGACGAGGAAAGGGCCGACGATCCCGTCACCGGGAGTAACCCCTTTAGCAAAACTAGAAAAGCCTCAAAATCACTCCATTTCAAAACTTCGTTTGATTCTACAACGATATCAAGTTCATTACGTAATAGGTTTTCAGAAAAACCTGTCGTAGCCCTCCGTCATTTCAGATAAGTCCTGTTTAGTATTCGTGCTGCGTTTGTTGACCTTGTCAAGGCGCAGTGTGCGGTACCTGACCAGTATTTATCTGTTTATGCATATGATGCAGATTGGATTAGGGTAGTCGTACGGCATTGTTGACCTTATCAAGGGTCGTGCGGGTGGGTTTCATTCAATCAAGAAATGACGGGTTGAACTTGACTTACGGTCTATGGTTTGCTGACCTTGTCAAGGTCATAGATCGTTTGGGGCAAAAGCATTATCGGGAATTTCAAGTGTTGAAATTTGCAATGAGATTGCATACCTTCTATGAGATAGTTAGATCCCGATACCCACTGCGAGTAAGAGTTACTCCTGGGAGAGTTTTACACATTACAATTAGCCGATCAAGTAGGTGTCTAGAAAGATGTCAACGGGGTTATGCCTCTGGGAAAACGAGGTTTACTTTAATTAGGTCCGTGCGAAAGCACGGGGAACCTCCCTCAAAGTACCGACACTGGCCTGGCTGAAAGATTGGCGAAGTTGTAGGGTGTAATTAATCCCGGCTAGTCTTTCCTTTTAGGGTTTGAAGGAAGATTTGATAAAAACCAGTGGGAGCCATCCTGATTAGATAAGATAATAACCAATCTGATCTTGCAAGAGCATACGCTAAAGTGTTTTCTTCTCTCTCTCTCCAGGTAGCGACCATGTCATGCCCTGATAAAGATAATAATATGGATGTATTGACTGAACCCGCATGTTTTACTGTACTGGGGAATGTTGGTTCCGTTCTTTCTTATAAGAGTTATAGGAATGAACAGGACATAGGGGAATACCAGGATTCCCAAGCCACCCGAATGAAGAAAGTACATAATGATGCATTTTCTTCGGGTGTGTTCGTTACAGAGAACTGTTTCTCCATTTGCTCTACGTCCTGGGTATTAGATACCGGGTCAGGATCCCATATATGTAATCAGTTACATGGGCTCAGGAAAGGTAGAGAACTTGGAGAAGGTGATAAAGACATTAGAGTTGGAAATGGTGCAATTGTTGCAGCTAAGACTGTCGGTTCTGAACGAATGCTATTACATGCCGAACCTGATATGCAACATTATATCGGTTTCTTTGTTGAGTAAAGAGGGATATAATTTTGTATTACAGGATAATGTTATGAACATTTTCTGTAACCAAAAGTTGGTTGGATCAGGCACGTTGTGCAATGGCATTTATGTTCTAAATCAATCAACAGTTCTGAGCATAACAAACACACACAAGAGGAAGAGTTCTGAACTGAACGAATCCTTCTTGTGGTATTGTAGAATGGGTCACATCAATGCGACACGACTGGCTAAGTTACATAAGGATGGATATTTGAAACCGTTCGAATTTTCATCTTATGACACTTGCCAGTCATGTCTCAAAGGCAAGATGACCAAAACTCCATTTACGGGACACGGAGAAAGAGTTACCGAACTCTTGGGACTGATACATAGTGATGTATACGGTCCCATATCTACACATGCCAGGGATGGTTCTTCGTACTTCATTACATTCACTGATGATCTTTCTAGATTCGGATATGTGTTCCTGATGAAACACAAATCAGAAGCTTTTGAGAAATTTTGAGAATATAAACAAGAAGTTGAAAACCAAACCGGAAAAAGTATTAAAATCCTTCGATCTGATCGAGGAGGTGAATACTTGAGCAATGAATTCCTGGACTTCCTAAAAGAGAATGGGATTCTCTCTCAGCTGACTCCTCCATATACACCACAGCACAACGGTGTATCAGAATGAAGGAACCGCACCCTATTAGATATGGTGCGCTCTATGATGAGCACAGCTGAGTTACTTATTTCCTTCTGGGGACATGCGCTGGAGACAGCAGCATACCTATTGAATCAAGTTCCAACTAAATCTGTACCTACCATACCATATGAGATATGGAGTGGGAAGAGGTCGTATCTTAAACGAGTTAAGATATGGGGTTGTCCAGCCTATGTCAAAAGACAAAATCCGGACAAGCTCGAGGCACGGTCAGTTCTTTGCATGTTTGTGGGATATCCAAAGAACTCATATGGGTATTTTTTCTACCACAGTGAGGAACAAAAAGTGTTTGTTGCTCAACATGCCACCTTTTTAGAAAAGGAATTCCTTGAAAAAGAAATTAGTGGCAAAGTGGTAGAGCTTGAAGAGGTTCCAGATACACAAACAGTAACTGAAGATTTAGTGGAACCAGAAGATTCAGTGGCTCCCAATGAACCTCAGCCTCTCCGCCGATCTAGTAGGGCTCCTCGCCAACCTGAGAGATACTACGGTTTTCTCATGGATGGTGGGAGCGAGGATTGCATCATGGAGGATGATGACCCAACTAGTTTCGAGCAGGCCATCACGAGTGAAGACTCAGTGAAATGGCTGGATGCAATGCGGTCCGAGATGGAATCCATGTACACCAACAAAGTATGGACTTTGGAAGTTGCTCCTGAAGGGGTAAAACCCATCGGGAGCAAGTGGATCTTCAAGAAAAAACTTGGTGTAGATGGGAAAGTAGAGACTTTCAAAGCTAGACTTGTTGCAAAGGGTTTTCGTCAAAGACCAGGTGTGGACTATGACGAAACCTTTTCTTCAGTGGCTATGCTTAAATCCATCCGGATCATGCTTGCCATCGCTGCATATCATGACTACGAAATCTGGCAAATGGATGTTAAGACCGCCTTTCTAAACGGTGATTTAGAAGAGTGCGTGTACATGACTCAGCCAGAGGGCTTCGTAGACAGTGGGAGCAGCGGGAAGGTGTGCAAGCTGCTTAAATCCATTTATGGATTAAAGCAAGCATCGCGGAGTTGGAACATCTGCTTTGACGTCGTTATCAAAGAGTTTGATTTCGTCAAAAATCCAGATGAACCTTGTATCTAGAAGAAGGTAGCAGAGAGTAAGGTTGTCTTCCTCGTATTGTACGTGGACGACATACTCTTGATAGGAAATGATATTCCTATGCTGCAATCGGTCAAGCTATTCTTATCACAAAGATTCTCAATGAAAGATCTTGGTGATGCCTCCTGCATATTGGGAATTAGGATCTATAGAGATAGATCCAAACGGATATTGGGATTGTCCCAATCCAGGTACATTGACACCATACTAAAGAGGTTTAGTATGGAAGAATCCAAGCGTGGGAACTTGCCCACGAACTCTGGAGTCACTCTCTCCTAAGAGATGTCTCCCAAGACTGATTTGGAGAGAGCTCGCATGCAAGGGATACCCTATGCTCCGGCTGTAGGCTCTATCATGTACGCGATGCTATGTACCAGACCCGATGTAGCATACTCACTAAGTGTAGTGAGCAGGTATCAAGCTGATCCTGGAGAGAGTCACTGGACAGCTGTGAAGAGCATTCTCAAGTATTTGCGAAGGACTAACGAGATGCTCTTGGTGTATGGTAACGGAGAACTCCAAGTGGAGTCCTTTACCGATTCGAGCTTCCAAAGTGATAAGGACGACTCTAAGTCGCAGTCAGGATTTGTCTTTACCCTTTACGGAGGGGCGGTTAGCTGGAAGAGTTCCAAGCAGGAAACCGTGGCAGACTCGACGATGGAGGCTGAATACATCGCTGCCAACGATGCTGATAAAGAGGCTGTCTGGATCAAGAAGTTCATTACTGAACTTGGTGTGGTTCCATCCATTGAGCATCCAATACCTTTGTATTGCGATAACAATGGAGCGGTGGCTTTGGCCAAGGAACCCAGGTCCCATCAGCGATCCAGGCATATTCTGAGGCGGTATCACCTGATCTGGGAGATAGTTGATCGCCGGGAGATCGAGGTCAGGAGGGTTGACACGAAGAACAACACGGTGGATCCACTCACGAAGGCCATTCCCCAGATACAGTTTGAGAGACTCTTCGGGATGCTCGGTATGCGATACTACAGCAGCTGGCCCTAGTGCAAGTGGGAGATTGTTAGTTGTATGTATGCCCTAGAGGCGAGTATTGTACAGATGATGTATATTATATTGGATGCTTGGACATATATAGAGATGACTTTCTTGCTCGATATGATAGTATGCTATCTGGTTGCTCTTTATCTTAACACGTATACTAGTCTCTTTAAACTGTCTTATAGTTACATGTTGGTAAAGCCCTTAGGATGTGTACTTGACTACCTGGACTATGATGCAGATCATACTAGTGGGGACATGGTAGTCTAAAGGTACATCCTTCAAGGTCCCTAGTCATGGGTGTATCGAGATGGGGCATCGATATACCAGTGTAGACTAGCGTATACGCTTCTCGACCCATGAGATGGGCGATGGATGATCCCATATCCATTGGTGTTTGACATCAGAGATGGTATACGGGTGCTCAGTGAAGACTGGGTACACTGGACGGACTCGCCGAGAACTCCCAGATGGTATTATACCTCACGTCAGATGGCAGTTCTCAGGTGACACTTGTGCAGGTTAGTCTGTAGACCCGAGATCGTCATAGAGTCTTGTGTGATTCCCACTGTGCTTTGATCTCCACCTTACCACGTCCATGAGGGTGTGCAAAACGGTGGTTTTTGGGCACAGTCCCGAGTCACATGGAGGCAATGAGCGATAGGAAGGGTTTCGTCTCTCCCGGTATTGGGGGTTGATGTTGCGCTGTGCTCGATTGGCCGTAACAGGGAAGTCCCTGGCCTGGGCTGATCAGAGATTTGCTGGTAAGTGTTACCAGTAGTTTCTCGACCCGTTATGAGCCTCACATCGGCACGACTTATCGGTTATTGGGGTCTGACGTTTACCACCCCTAGACTTAATATGCGACATATCAGACGAACAGACCGGACTGTACGGTAAGTGTTACTGGTTGGATTCATAGGAGTGTGAGCGGGCTTGCTCGTCGATCTTCTGATCGCTCAATACCCGGGTGGCCGTTACGTTTAGCAGACCGCTTGCGGCTTGTGGGTGCTTGATATGATCATCACCTGCTGCCGGCGTATTGACGAGTCTTTAGAGTCCTACACAGAGGTTTCCTGGCTCAAGCGAAACGAAATAGGAGCGCATATGAGATATGTGCGGGACCGAGAATAATGCGTGTATGTGATACCTTATTTCATTCTCGCGATGAATGTTTCGACTGGTTGTATGCGATATAACCTAGTTATCGAATCGAAGATTGATTCGATAAGTCGATACATTGGATACTAGTCGGTTATGTGTGACATGACCGGATCATTGAATCAAGTGTTGATTTAATGATTTAATGTATAATTATATATTTGATATATTACTTTGCATTAACTAGTATTGGTTCACTTTAAAAGGATTTTCTCACTTGATGTGCACATTGTATATGTGATATACTTTTGTGTGCACTTGATTGTATCATGTTTGATGATACATGCTAACTTGAGTTTGTGTAAAGATTAAACCATGGTTATATGAATGGTTAGGGTTTTGTTTACTTATTCATTTATTAAATTTGATTATTTATTTTGGAAAAGAAAATGGAAATGGTGGCTTTCTTTGTTTCTTTCATGAAGCTTCATGAAGAGTTGAAAGCTTGACCATTGTTGTTTTATTCCCTTAACCTAACCATTCACCTAACCCTAGTTTACTCTCTACACTTGACCATGGTTAGTATATGATAAGTATTCATATTATTTTCATTTTAAAGAGGGAGACTTATTATATTCTTTCTTCTTCTTCATCATCTTTAACAAGAAGAAAAGCTTACTAGCTTTAATGGCAACTTGTGAAAATGAGTGAGAAATCCAATTCTAAAGTGAACCCACCTCCTATTTCTTCATCCTCTACCTCTTGCCAAGTAGTATAGGGTGTTATCTTCACAAGTTTCACGACTTGGCGAAGTTGGATCTTGATCTTGAGTTGCCTCGACGTAGATCTTCTTCGGCATCGAAGTCGATAACCTAGTCCGCACATTTCTCCGATGAAGCCGATGCTAGAGTCCGAGATCCGATATGGACAGCGAGGGGACGTCTACGTGGAGCTATGAAAGTGGAGAACCGGATCTACAAAGGTTGTAGCCTCTTTCTTTTAGTTAAGTTGTTAACTAGTTTCACTTTTCGCCTAAACTCTAGTCAACGAATCCGTATTAGGGTTTCTCGGCACTTGTAAAATTTAAAATTGGCATGGTTGATGCCTTGTGAGACCACATTAGTGTGCCTAGGAACCCTACACTAAGCACAGTGGGAACTCAGACGAGAAAAATGACGATCTCCGGTCGATGAACTAACCAGTAACATGTCACCAGGGAACTGCTATCTGACGATATGTAAAATACCAACTATCATGTTCCCGGCGAGTCCTGTCCGGTGTAGTCATAACCCAATGAGCACCTGTATACATCTTAGGTGAACCAACTAACCCCAATGGCTTGTGAGACCGGCCATTGCCCCTTGTCGGGGTCTCGACTGTATACACTAGTCTACTCTGGAGTATCGATGCCCTGTCTCGAAACTCCCACGACTAGGGACACGTTTAAGGATGTGCTTACAGACCGCAGCTCCCACGTATATGATCGCCATCATACTGCTGGTAGTCAAGCAAGAATCCTATGGGCTCTATCATCATGCAATAGTGAACTAAAGCATGTATACGATGATAAAGACAAACCAGATAGCAAACTATCATCTCGAGCAAGACTGTCATATTGGTATAGGTCCTGCCTCAATCATTGCAATCACGTACCTACGATCCAATAATTGACTTTGAGGGCACTATCTCCAACACTAACAGCACCACTCATGGGGGCAACCGCCTCACTCCCGCGAATCTCGCCATGCGTGAGATATCCGCCGGCCACATCCCACGTTCTACGCCATCACGATCCCCCCATTAACGAGCCTGTCTCGCCATTAATGCGAGATCACGCTCATCACGCAGGCGTGACGCCGGGAGCGTAATGGCTAGCGTGATTCTCGCGCCTTCCTTCCTGCTGCCACCGATATATAAACCCCTCCTTCAGACAGTTCAAGTAAGTCATTTTCCACTCACTAGGCCGTTACTCTGCTCGGATCTCTTGTCTAACTTGATCGTCGGAGGGTCCTCGGTGGTACAACCACCCAGGACTTCCTTGCAGGTAGCTCGGCCCCAAAAAACTCAAACCTATTGAGATCCACACGCTTCAGGAGCCAGCTTCCAACTCAAATCTCAGCCGTCAATCGCCGTTAACAGCAGATCAACGGAAGGCAACATCTTGGCGTGATCTAACATCCGTCAAGCCCCAAAAGTAGGGAAAATCCTTGTCCAAACCTCGCAAGAGATCATTCCAAACACTAAACTAAAAAATAAGAATGCAAGGTTTAGGAATTACAACCTTTGATGCGTGTCCACTAAATCGTGGAAACCCCCTCCAAGCTTCTCATAGGCCGTCAGGAACAAGCTTGAGAGGCAACCGTTCTTACCAAAGATAATCCACTAAAGAGAACCGATTCAAACTCCAGCTTCACTTAGTAAAGCAACAGACGCTCCAAGATTGCTTGAAACGGAGAGTGGGAATGTAGGAATTTTCTCTCAAATACTAATGCTCAAGAGAGCAAATCTAGAAGGAGGAGGATGCAGAGGTATCCATAACACAAGTGAGCTAAGAGGTTGAATGAGAGAGAGAATGGCTTCATAATAATATTCTTACCAATAAAAAATATCACAACCATTTTGCAAATAAACAAATAAAGTCCATCCCTCTTTACATGTCCACAACCATACCCAATCACTAAACTAGAAAACAAGTATGCAAGGTTTAGGGATTACAACCTTTGATGCGTGTCTACCAAATCATGGAAGACCCCTCCAAGCTCTACATAGGCCGTCAGGAACAAGCTTGAGAGGCGACCGTCCTTACCAAAGATAATCCACTCGAGAGAACCGATCCAAACTCCAGCTTCACTTAGTAAAGCAACCGACACTCCAAGATTGCTTGAAACGGAGAGTGGAGATGTAGGAATTTTCTCTCAAATACTAATGCTCAAGAGAGCAAATCTAGAAGGAAGAGGATGAAGAGGTATCCATAACACAAGTGAGCTAAGAGGTTGAATGAGAAAGAGAATGGCTTTATAATAATATTCTTACCAATAAAAAATATCATAACCATTTTGCAAATAAACAAATGAAGCCCATCCCTCTTTACCGGTCAACAACCATACCCAAAAGCTATTGTTGGAGATAGTGCCCTCATAGTCAATTATTGGATCGCAGGTACGTGATTGCAATGATTGCGGAGGACCTATCCCGGTAGGACAGTCTTACTCGAAATGATAGTATGCTATCTGGTTTGCCTTTATCAGTCGTGTTCATGTTCAGGTGACTGATTGCATGTTACACTTTGATAGAGCCCTTAGGATCTTGCTTTACTACCAACTGTATGAGGGCGATCATATACGTGAGAGTTGGGTAGTTTATATGCATATCCTTAATTGTGGTCCCTAGTCGTGGGAGTTTCGAGACAGGGCATCGATACTCCGGAGTAGACTAGTGTGTACAGTCGAGACCCCGACAAGGGGCGGTGGCCGGTCTCACAAGCCACTGGTGACAGTTGGATCACCTAAGATGTATACAGGTGCTCATTGGGTTATGAGTACACCGGACAGGACTCGCCGGGAATCTGCTAGTTAGTATTATATCTACCGTCAGATAGCAGTTCCCTGGTGACATGTGTACAGGTTAGTTCATCGACCTGAGGTCGTCATTTGTCTCGTGTGAGTTCCCACTGTGCTTTGATTTCTACCCTACCACGGCTCAAAGGAGTCGTGCAAACAGGTAGCTTTTGGGTACAGTCCCGAGCCATATGGAGGCACGTGAGCGGATCGGCAGGGGATTCGTCTCTCCCGGTATTGGGGGCGAGATCGTGCTGTGTCTAGGAGAGCCATTACACAAAGTCCATGGCCATGGCAAGAGATTTACTGGTAGGTACTCCAGTAGTATCTCAGGGTGTAATTGGGCTTCACTCCGACACGACTTATACTGCTTCTGGGGGTCTGACGTTACTAGCCCCCTAGGCGGATATGCGATACTCATTGACGAACGGACCGGACTGTATATACATTGTCACTGTTAGGCTCAGTAGGGTTTCCGGATGTGTTAGCTCATCGGCCACCCTTGAGTTGGCTCATCGGCCTCCCTTAAGTTCAGTCCATGGGCAACCGTTACGCATAGCTAGTGCCGCTGACGGTTTGTGGTTAAACCCACTGCTAGGGTACTGAAGAGTCATTAGAGTCCCCCACAGACAGTTTCCCAAGTTTCGGGCGAAACGTTGTAGAGGCCGTATGGTTTTATGGCAGGGTTCGGAAAATGCACGTGCGTTTACGCACGTGTTATTTTTCGGGCAGATAATACTGGTCGGCTTTGGTTTAAGCCGGATCCGAGTATTATATTGAGTAGGTATAATATCTTTGTCTCAGTTGCATTTGTATTCGGTCGTAATACAAATGCGGGTATATTTATACAGTTTCGGGGTTTTCCTGAAAGATGTTTCAGGATCACTTTTGGAAGTTGCCAGTTTCCAGTTTTCTATCAGCCGTCTTTTAACATTCGGTTAAAGACGGATTTATCTTTTCTTGGATGAGAGTGAGTCGCGCTTCTAGAAGGCTCTAGAAGATTCTAGATTGGGTGAGGTGTCGAGTGACTCATGCTTTGATTTCATTACATTCTTGTTTTGCTTAAGATCTTTATGCTTTGCTTCTTGTCTTCCTTAGGATATTTAGTGAGAAGCTTTTTGCTTAAGGTCACCACTTGCTCCTACGGTCACCTCCCTCCTTCATATAAAATGGCCGGCCCTCTCTCTCTCCTCCTCACTTCACTTGATGTTTCATTTTAGAGAGAAAAGATTATGATAGCATTTGGGGTGCACGGAATATTACAGTTCATTTCATTCCATCACCCAATTCCCTCGGCAACTTCATTAACCGTCCGTCCACAGTTTTGGACGGAACGAGACAAAGTCATCTACTCATTCTCTACATCAAATCTTGGTCGTCTCTTTTAGCAAACTTGACGACCGAGTTGCCTCGAGTCAGAGGCGGGAGCCCGTTTAAAGAACCGATCATGTGGTGCCACCTCGACGAAGGATTCGGAGATCGACGAGATCGGAGTAGCCGCAACGGAGCGTGGGATGATGGTTGAAGAACGAAGGACTCGGATCGTTCGGTATAACCATTCTACACTCTTTACAGTTTGTTAGTTTAGCAATAATGGCAGATCCGGGTTAAAGTATACGATAGCGTCAGTTTAAAAGTTTTGTTCCGCATTTTGGCGTCTGTAGACTGCCGGGGCGCTAGCGTAGACTTACAGTGGTATCAGAGCCTCACCATTTTGCTATACTAACTTGTGCTAACGCGTTTAAAACATCGATCCGACCGAAAATCGAAAACTGCCAAAATCGCATTTTCCTTACTTGACAGTTTCTGTTGATTTTAAACGGTGTCAAAATTGATTTCTGTACATCTTAAAAATCCGTGCAGAGTTTTTTAAGACCCACGACAAAATTTGGGGTCGTAACTCCTCCAAGTTGCCGCGGAAGCGCGGCCAAACCCATGGTTTGGCCGCCCTTCCGCGGCCATGTGAGGAGCACGTGCTCCCAATTTTTTTCTGTGGGTTCTTCTTTGGATTTTGGGGTTTCTGGTTAATACAGTTTTGGCCCAGGTTTTGTTACTGTTCACCAGTAAGCAGTGGGGCCCACTTTTTGATATTTGGTCTTTGGTCGATCGAAATTTAAACACGTTAGTTTACAGTGCTTACATTATATCTCCGACCGGGAATGTCATTTGATCGGTAAACCGCGTCCGATTGCTATAGTTCTTTTAGACGGGTTTGCGAACGTGACATTCGCGTTGATGTTCTGTGTTGTGCTGTGATGTTGCGGATTTGTCGTGGTGGATAGCAGTGTGCAATGGTAGTACAGTTTGAGTTTATTTGTACATTTGATATTGCGGGGCGAGCGTCCAACTTGTGGACTGCCGTCACTGCCTGTTGTATAATATTCTTTTGGGGCACGACCAGGTTGCGGTCGATGTACCTATTGTACTATTTTTCATTACTGTACTAGGTTTTACCCCGCGACGGAGTGCACGGATAGCCGGGTTCGGGAAAGCAACGGGTCCGCATCTCATGGCTTTGAGAGGCAGAGGGGCCCCACTTCAGAATTGGCAGACTATTCGCCGCACTCGTAGGGGGTACAGGTTGACCCAAGGAGGGGTGCTCAATTTACCGGATTCCGTGAGGTGCCGGGTGTTCCATTCACTATGCTGTGGGGACTGCCTCGCTTCAGGTTTTGGCGGGTAACTTGCCGCACCCGTAGGGGTCTAGGTTTCATTGCACAGGCTATCCACACGACAGGGGAACGTCGAGTTTCAGCAGCGGCTCTGTGAAACTCGGGGATCCCAGATATCTGTATTGTTCTGTGATGCTTATTACTTTCCTGTAATGTTGCATATTATCACGCCTGGAGCGATTATGTATATTGGTTTATATACTATTAGATGTTGTATATGTTTTACACCCGCGCTAGTCCAGTCCCCGCTCTGTCGTTAGTTAAGTAACCTAACGGGTGATGACGGGACCCAGTGACGAATGCGGATGGCATATACGTACATTTTATTTTCGTTCTTTTCTGGTGTGATTGATTGATGGGACTGCATTGATTCTGATCAATGCAAAGTAAAACAAACCTGTTGAGTTGTTGGAACAATTTTAAAAAGTGTTATTGCAAAGACATTTTCTTTTGTTATGCATAGCGGTATTCGGTGTGAATATCCAGCACCTCATTCGACGAGGCAAGGGCTGATATCCCTTCACCGGGAAAGACCCCTTGGACAGAAGTTTGCGTCAGGGTAATAACTTTACTATAGTCGATTACAAGTTGCTTTGCATAGCGGTATTCAGTGGAATATCCTGCACCTCATTCCACGAGGAAAGAGCCGAGATCCCTTTACCGGGAGTGACCTCTTTAGCAAAAGGTTTTCGCCACTATATTTTAAAAAGCTATCAGGTTCCTTCAGCGATATCAAGTTCACTACGCTAAAGGTTTTTCGCCAAAAACCAGCCGTAGCCCTCCGTCACTTCTTTTGGGTATTCATTAGTATTCAAGCTATGTATTTTGACCTAACGCCAAGGCATAGTGTTTGGTAGCTGCTGGGTATTCAATTGTTGCATAGATAGATGAGTTGGTTTGGGACAGCCGTTCTGCCATTTTGACCTAACGCCAAGGGCATGTGCGGGTGGGTTCAAATTAACAAGATAGTGATGGGTAGAACTTGGCATGTGACTTATGACATTTTGACCTAACGCCAAGGTCATAAGAGCATGGGGCAAGAAAATGATATCGGGAGTTTCTAAAGAAACTGAAACTTGCCAAGTGTGCGCATACCTTCTGGAGTATGAATAACGTGGATGCATTCCATCACGTTAACATGCGATGAGAGTTGGATCCCGATTCCCACTGATGAGTTGGTTTACTCTTCGGATGATCCCGATTGATTCTTCTTTAGGTTTGGAGGAGAATTTGACAGGACAGTGGGAGGTTTCCGGATTAGATAAAGTGATGACCATTCTGATCTAGGTTAGAGTGCACGCAGAGTGTTTCTTTTCTCTCTCTCTCTTTGGCAGCGACCTTTGACCGACCCTAGACTATGACTCAGTGACCAGGTTGACCGAACCTTCTTAAAATACTGGCTTTTGGATTGTCTGAGTTGCATAAGTCATTGCCACTCCTTCTTTTACCCTTTGAATTTCTCAGAACACCCGTATTACTACGGATATCCACTTCCATTGGATAGATCCATCGTATGGTTATATACGAACTCGAAGGGACTTCTTCGGGGATGGATCCAGGTTCAGGAGAAATAGAATTGGTTTATTCAGTTGTCTTTTATTATCACCTTCTCTCAGGTTGCGAGAGCTCCTTGGTTTAGGAGAGTACACCTATTACGCTTATTGGATAGTCTTATTCCAAACCATAGGCTGGTGCCGAAAGGTAGGGAATGAAGAAAACCAATTAGCCTAAGTAGGGTGTGCAGAAGGTAATATGTAAAGACAAAATAAAAGGATTAGAAAGAGGGCAAAGTAAATTACGACTGATATCATTCACGACCAAAACCGCGTACTTCATCGCCACTCCTATTTCACCTTTAAGAATAAGGTATTATTCAGTTGTCTTTTATCATCACCTTCTCTCAGTTGCGAGTACTCCTTGGTTTAGGAGGGTACACCTATTATGCTTACTGGATAGTCTTCTTCCAAACCATAGGCTGGTGCCGAACGGTAGGGAAGGAAGAAAACCATTTAGCCTAACGATGGTGTACAGAAGGTAACGACTAAAGACAAATAAAGGGATTTGGAGAGATGGCAATAAAATATACGGTTGAAGTCATGAATTGGATTATGGAAAAGGCATTGCTATGAATACCAGGATACCCCTACGAAACATATTCATGTTTCAGTGCATTGTTAAAGAAAAACTGTTTTCCCGATTAGACACTTACTCCAAGGGTATGTATTTACCAGGTCTCATTCTCATATCTGTATGGTTTTACAGATGATGAGTGGGAGTAAGATATTGGGAATTAGGTGATCATCCTCATTATATCGGAATTCGTTGTAATTGGTGATATTTGAGGAAATCGCCAGGGTACAGTTTTCTACCTACGACGCACAGGTTTTGAGTTGTTTAACTCAGCGGACTTATACAGAGTATTGTATGTTGTCCAAGTGTCCTTCAGGACAAAGGGGTAGGTCCTCGTACTTTGTTCTGTTTACTTATAACTTCTCTAGTATTTAGACAAGTGTTTCGTAGAAATACAAGGTCTAAGTTTTGAGAAGTTGTGGGTATAAGAATAAAGTAGAGAACCAGGTATCACAAGTATCGGGATTCTTCAAAGAGATCGAAGATGTAGATTCTTGTGATTGGTATTCAGAAGATAGTGATGGTTTTGAGAAACGTGTTTCTCTTTCAGGTTACTCATAATTGGATGGTTTCCTAAGTTGAGTAATGCTGATTAGCCTCTTTCCATTAAGTTAATATGCACTGGAGACAGCTGCATGGTTTGAATATGGTTCCAATTAAATAAGTGCCAAAGTTTCTGTATTGGATATAGAATGGATCGTACCTTAAAAGAAATTAAGGTACGGGGAGTTGTCCAGCTTATGCTTAAAACCAGACTCTGGATAACTCAGGGCACGTTTCTGTAATGGCTGTTTGTGGGTTGACCCTGGCTATGACGAGGGTTGATATTCTACCATTTGGAAGATCAATAGTGTTATTGTTCTTGACTCGCCACAGTTTTAGTAAAATGGATCTTTTTCATAAAACAGTAGTGGGAGTATGGTAGAACTGGAAGTGATTCCAGAACCGCGAACGATTACGGAAAATTTAATAGGACCTATACATTCAATCAGGTTTGACATTCCAATAGCCACTCCGCAGATATGGTAGGTAACCTCAGACACCCGAGAGGTACTTTGGTAGCCTCAAGGACGGTGACAGGGAGGTTCTTATCTACCCAGACTTGACACTACTGTTGTTCCAGGATATGAGACCCGGTAGGAGGGTTGTCGTAGTCAGTGGGAGCAGCGGAAGCATAGTGGGCAAGATGCTTATATCTATTTATAGACTTGAGCAGTTATAGCGGAGATAGATCATCTAATTTTGATGTGACAGTCATGGGTTTGACTTCAATCAGGATAGGGGATGGATCTGTTAAGAAGGCAGTAGGGTGTGATGTCATGGTATCAGGAAGACATACACAGAGTGGGAAGCAAAATTCCTATACTACAATCGGTTGTACTGTGGTCGTCACACAGTTGTTTCTCCAGACAAGACATGGATATAATATTAGACATTCTGGTTTCTGGATCTATGGTTTTAGATCTAGATTTGGGTGGTTTCCCAATATGGGTACTTTGACAGTTATTCTAATGGTTTTTAGAATAGTTGACTCCTAGCATGGTAGTGTACCTGCAGGTGATGGAGTCACCCTCTCTAAAGGTATCGTATAGACTAAAGGGGAGAGGGATATGCATGATTGACAGATCACTTGCTTTGGCAATTGAGTCAATCGTGAGATGTCAAGTACCACACCAGATGTTGTTTTTGCACTAGATGCAATAAGTTTGTATTAATCCAATCCTGGAGAAACATAAGGAAGCAGTTTTAGAACATTGGTACATGTTCTACGGATTTGATAACGGCAGCCTCTTTCGGGAGACGGTTATCATTCCAGGCTTCAAAGGTGACATGGATGACAGAGTGATTGTCAGAGTTTTAGTTTTCCCTCTGACGAGAGACAGTATTATGGACAGGTGGTCCAAAGGATACTGTGGGTGGCATAGTGCCCGATACTGATTAGGTTCAGTGATCGATACAGTCTAAGAAGTTTGGATATGGTGTTCATTTATGAACTAAGGTCCCATCAGATATCCAGACATATTCTAAGACAGGTACTACTCAATTCGGGAGATGGTTTTCTCCACGAACTTGAGATTATGAGAGATACAGAAAGAAACTTCTAGGCGGATCCACTCACTGAGGCTATTTTCTCGAACACAATAGTTTTACAAACGGGCTTTGTGAAACTGATTAGTAGAGGAGTTGGATGTTCGGTTTCACACGGGCTGTGAGTAGTCGACATCGCAATATTAGCCTTGAGTGCAAGTGGGAGATTGTTGGAGATAGTGCCCTCATAGTCAATTATTGGATCGCAGGTACGTGATTGCAATGATTGCGGAGGACCTATCCCGGTAGGACAGTCTTACTCGAAATGATAGTATGCTATCTGGTTTGCCTTTATCAGTCGTGTTCATGTTCAGGTGACTGATTGCATGTTACACTTTGATAGAGCCCTTAGGATCTTGCTTTACTACCAACTGTATGAGGGCGATCATATACGTGAGAGTTGGGTAGTTTATATGCATATCCTTAATTGTGGTCCCTAGTCGTGGGAGTTTCGAGACAGGGCATCGATACTCCGGAGTAGACTAGTGTGTACAGTCGAGACCCCGACAAGGGGCGGTGGCCGGTCTCACAAGCCACTGGTGACAGTTGGATCACCTAAGATGTATACAGGTGCTCATTGGGTTATGAGTACACCGGACAGGACTCGCCGGGAATCTGCTAGTTAGTATTATATCTACCGTCAGATAGCAGTTCCCTGGTGACATGTGTACAGGTTAGTTCATCGACCTGAGGTCGTCATTTGTCTCGTGTGAGTTCCCACTGTGCTTTGATTTCTACCCTACCACGGCTCAAAGGAGTCGTGCAAACAGGTAGCTTTTGGGTACAGTCCCGAGCCATATGGAGGCACGTGAGCGGATCGGCAGGGGATTCGTCTCTCCCGGTATTGGGGGCGAGATCGTGCTGTGTCTAGGAGAGCCATTACACAAAGTCCATGGCCATGGCAAGAGATTTACTGGTAGGTACTCCAGTAGTATCTCAGGGTGTAATTGGGCTTCACTCCGACACGACTTATACTGCTTCTGGGGGTCTGACGTTACTAGCCCCCTAGGCGGATATGCGATACTCATTGACGAACGGACCGGACTGTATATACATTGTCACTGTTAGGCTCAGTAGGGTTTCCGGATGTGTTAGCTCATCGGCCACCCTTGAGTTGGCTCATCGGCCTCCCTTAAGTTCAGTCCATGGGCAACCGTTACGCATAGCTAGTGCCGCTGACGGTTTGTGGTTAAACCCACTGCTAGGGTACTGAAGAGTCATTAGAGTCCCCCACAGACAGTTTCCCAAGTTTCGGGCGAAACGTTGTAGAGGCCGTATGGTTTTATGGCAGGGTTCGGAAAATGCACGTGCGTTTACGCACGTGTTATTTTTCGGGCAGATAATACTGGTCGGCTTTGGTTTAAGCCGGATCCGAGTATTATATTGAGTAGGTATAATATTTTTGTCTCAGTTGCATTTGTATTCGGTCGTAATACAAATGCGGGTATATTTATACAGTTTCGGGGTTTTCCTGAAAGATGTTTCAGGATCACTTTTGGAAGTTGCCAGTTTCCAGTTTTCTATCAGCCGTCTTTTAACATTCGGTTAAAGACGGATTTATCTTTTCTTGGATGAGAGTGAGTCGCGCTTCTAGAAGGCTCTAGAAGATTCTAGATTGGGTGAGGTGTCGAGTGACTCATGCTTTGATTTCATTACATTCTTGTTTTGCTTAAGATCTTTATGCTTTGCTTCTTGTCTTCCTTAGGATATTTAGTGAGAAGCTTTTTGCTTAAGGTCACCACTTGCTCCTACGGTCACCTCCCTCCTTCATATAAAATGGCCGGCCCTCTCTCTCTCCTCCTCACTTCACTTGATGTTTCATTTTAGAGAGAAAAGATTATGATAGCATTTGGGGTGCACGGAATATTACAGTTCATTTCATTCCATCACCCAATTCCCTCGGCAACTTCATTAACCGTCCGTCCACAGTTTTGGACGGAACGAGACAAAGTCATCTACTCATTCTCTACATCAAATCTTGGTCGTCTCTTTTAGCAAACTTGACGACCGAGTTGCCTCGAGTCAGAGGCGGGAGCCCGTTTAAAGAACCGATCATGTGGTGCCACCTCGACGAAGGATTCGGAGATCGACGAGATCGGAGTAGCCGCAACGGAGCGTGGGATGATGGTTGAAGAACGAAGGACTCGGATCGTTCGGTATAACCATTCTACACTCTTTACAGTTTGTTAGTTTAGCAATAATGGCAGATCCGGGTTAAAGTATACGATAGCGTCAGTTTAAAAGTTTTGTTCCGCATTTTGGCGTCTGTAGACTGCCGGGGCGCTAGCGTAGACTTACAGCTATCTCACCCTCCACCTCATTTCCAAATGATTTTCTAAAAGGAAAATCAATAATGAGGTGTCCTCCTTCTAGAAGTATTTCATATAAATACGGAATACAACCCGGTATACGTATCAAAATACATATACACGTATTCGTATAAAAATACGAATAGCCAAGAGAGAAAATGAATAATGAACAACAATACTAGGATATATATATATATATATATATATATATATATATATATATATTATTAAATCAAAACTTGATTTAATAATCCGTATAAATCCTAAACCGGCTAGTATTATCAACCGTCCGATTAAATTCCATATAGCCTGTACACGTATTTAATCGGACCCCTATATTTATCAACATACGTTATCTACATCATATCGCCTGAACCGGGAAAACCCTCTGTGTGGGACTCTAAATACTAGACAATACGCTGACAGTGAGTTACTAGATAAATCCATAACTACAAGCACATCAGTGCCATTAGCTGTACGTAACGGCTACCAGGTATATGCTGAAAAGGAGGTCAACAATCAAGTTCGTCCGCACCCTACTGAGCCTGAATGTGACAATCTCCGTACAGTCCAGTCTCTTCATCTAAGAGTATCGTATACCGGGTCTAGGGGATAGATAATGTCAGACTGCTAATAACTCGATAAGTCTTGCTGGAGTCAAACTCATCACCAACCGAGAAACTACTAAACTCTTATCAGTAAATCTCATCCACCATAGCCAGGGATTTAGGATGATGGCCAACTGAACACAGCGCGACATTGACTCCTAATACCATGATAGACGAATTGTTGGATATGTATACCCTAAAAGCCTGCATTGTACAGGATACTAGGTATATATATATACAGAAATAATCTTTGCTCAAAATGATAGTATGCTATTTGATTTATCTTCATATTAACGTATGATGTGTTGTATTTCACATCTTGTATACATGTTGATGAAGCCCTTAGGATGTAGCTTTGACTACCAGGGTTATGATGTAGATCATACTAGTGGAGCTTGTGTAGTCTCCAAGCACATCCTTTAATAGTTCCTAGTCGAGGGAGTATCGAGACAGGGCATCGATATTTCAGAGTAGACTAGTGTGTACATTTCTTAACCCTGGGGGCGATGGTTGATCCTACAACCATTGGTGTTTGACATCAAAGATTGTACACAGGTGCTCATTGGAGAATGGGTACACCGAACAGGACTCGCCGAGAACTCTTAGATGGTATATATACCTATCGTCAGATAGCAGTTCTCTGGTGACACTTGTACAGGTTAGTCTATAGACCCAAGATCGTCATAATGTCTTGTGTGGTTCCCACTGTGCTTTTATTTCCTACCTACCACGGCTCTATTAAGTCGTGCAAACAGGTGGATTTTGGGTACAGTCCCGAATCACATGAAGGCGGTGAGCGATAGGAGAGGTTTCGTCTCTCCCAGTATAAGAAGCTGATGTCGCGCTATGCTTGATGGGCTATAACAGCAAATCCCTGGCCAGGGTTGTCGAGATTTACTGATAAGAGTTATCACTAGTTTCTCGAACCGTTATGAGCCATACATTGGCATGACTTATCAAGTTACTGGGTCTGACGTTTACTACCCCTAGACTTCATATGCGACGTATCAGACGAAGAGATCGGACTGTACGGTAAGTGTTGCTTATAGGCTCGTTGGGGTTAGGATGAGTTCGCTCGTCGACCACCTTTTCGACATGTACCAGGGTAGCCGTTACGCATAGCTAGTCCCGCTGACGGGCTTGTGGTTAAACCTATTGCCAGTGTAATGTCGAGTCTTTATGTCACAACCCGAAGGTACGGAACGTGACTGGCACTTAAACTACGAAAGGTCTCAAGGCGCAACGTAATCTAAGTAAGCCAAAGCCCAGAAAACTAAACCATTTAACAATTAGAGTGAAGGAAAACTTGTTTTAAAGCAAATGTTTTTAACAAAATAAGTGGCATTAAACATTTAAAAGAAACATTATATATTCCCGAAAATTTCGGCAAAGTCTCCTTTGTAACTACTGACCCCCAAACGGGTACAACACATGAAAATACATATAAATAAAGAATAAAGGTATCCCCAAGCGGGAGCTAGCTCTTCGCCCATGGAGGAATCACAACCACATGCAATATTTATATCAATAGTGCACAATAAGCATCTGAAAGCAAGAAACAAGCAAATACCACGTCGGCTCAAGTGAGCATCGACACCAAACACTACAAAAAAAAGTCTCACGAGTCTCACTGTCTAGTCAAATATACAAGGGTAAAAGTGGCAGATATGGTAGATGGAGTACACTAGATACAATAATAATACAAGGTGGAAACAAAATATCCTCGCAACCCATCTATGAGCAATACCGCAAGTCCAAGCAAAAGGAACAAAATGAGGAAGTGCGCCCGCCGCTGCTGTGCTGACGGGTCGGACCTGCAAAATACTGTGGCATAACGGGGGTGAGTTGCCAACTCGTGAGTAGTAAGTAACATCTAATAAGGTTATCGTAAGTATGCACACAATTTTGTCACAGCCTATATGTACTAATGTGATGCGATGCACTAGTATGTATGCAACATGAATGCATAATCAACACAAGATCTGAATATGTTTAGTACGAGAAAATCTATATTCTTATCTTAGTAAAAAATTCTGTAATTTAACTGTAGTATCATCAATGAAATCAACAGAAATCCGTGTTAAACATCGACACCAAATATGAATATCTCAATGTCTCGATATCTCAATATCTCGGGCTCCGGCAATCCAGACTGGCCCATATCATCAAATCTCGGGCTCCGGCAATCCGGACTGGTCCATATCATCAAATCTCAAGACTAAGTCGGTATCCTCCGGATATCCGCCCGTCGTAAATAACCGGTCGGTGGTGCTCCCCTGCCGGGCTCAACGCCATCATTTGCGACCATCTTGCCTCGGGGTACCGCACCGGGTCCACCATGCACCCACAGACGGTTCCTCCTCCTCCTTGAATCGGGTGTATGATACCGCTCAAGAACCGAGAAATCTCATGGTGGACGACACATACTTCATATCACAAGAAAACCGCAACTTGCATTATTAAAATGATAACAAGTTTATAAAATTCTTGTGGTTTCCCAAAAATCCAGAAATCTCATAATACTGAAATCCTCAAGAAAAATTACCATATGTATACATGTCGGCGATGATGAATGCCTATGGTATCAACAATATGAAATACGATGTGTGACTAGAAAACTATGCATGAACGATGATGCAATGAGGTATATGCATATGACTAGCAATCCTACGTATCCATCCTGATGAATTGAATATACAAGTACAGGTTTACAAATCATATATGGTGCAATTGTTTTAGATTTTGATTTAAACAAGTTATATATTGTTCGTGGCATAGCAATTACCAAGGCGTGTGTGTCTACATGAATAGTGCCCGTGCAGCATAAACCAATGGTAATGGTGCAAGTGTCCTATGAAATGATATCACACACATAAATATAAAAGATGATGCGATGCAACGAAATGAATAACTTGGAACTACGCATATAAATGCAAGTACTAATAGAAATTCTAACTATCGGGCGCCTTGCGCCATCCAGACGATTCCCCCGTAGATGTGTACATCTACTCACCGGGACGCCTCGGCTAATCTGATCCGATATCCGCCCTGCCTTTCCACGCCGTGTCCGACGTCTCTGCACACGATCCTAGAATCGTACACAATCAATTAAGAGGATAAATATACGAATAGTCGCGGAACAAACGACACAAGTCAAATCACGCGCACAATAAGACGCGCACACACTTGGTGCACAAAACGTTCATCGCGACAACGCCACGAATTACAACTAAGATTGCTACACGTGACAACCACTAATCCTAGTACCCATCCGTACCAATTGCGCATCCACAATACTCAAAATATTATATGAATTAGGTTGTAGTTCAATTCAACCTCAAACTTACTTAAAACCCATTTATTCCAAAAATCTAGTAAGCATCCATTTGCCATTTTTGTTCAAATCTACATGTTTTAACAATTCTAGTGGCCACAATAATCACACAATAATTTAGTTAAGCCACACAAAGCTTAACTAAAATTTTATCTCATCAATTTACATAAATCCGAAAAGTCTAGTTTGTAAAATTATCTAATTTGAACAATTTTAAAGTAACAATTTACAAATTAACAACTAAACTAGATTTTGCATATCTTAAAATGTTAAACCACTTATTATAACCATACTCAAATAATAAAAACCCTAACTTTTAATTCAAACCCTTCTCTTGAAAATTAAATCTTAACATTAAAACTATAATTAAACTCCTAATTAGCTAGATGGAAGTAATTAAACAACAATTTAAACATGGGGTTAGAATTATACCTCAACAACAAGAGATCTAGCTTGCAACCTAGCCTCCAAAAATGATCTCTTGCCCCAAGATCCATGCTAGATTAAGTCAAGAACTTTTGGTGAAGGTTTAACTATGGATTATTGTGAATTTGTGTGGATTTTTTTGATGAAATTTTGTGGATTTTGAAGTGGAAATAAGAGAGCAAATTGGGGGGGGGGGCTGCTGGAAAAGGGCTCGGCTGCAATGGGGAGAGGATGAGTGTGGGTGTGGGTGTGAGAGAGAAAGTCCAAGTAAAGAAACCATACCTCATTGTTTGCTATATTTCCTTTCATTCTTTTTTTTCTTTTGTTTTAGAGGAGAAATGAAGTGGTGAAGTGAGGGGGTTTGCTGCAGGGAAGGCTCGACCTTGAGTGAGGAATGAGTGTGCGTGGGTGATTGTAGAAGGTTACATGTTAAGAAAGTCCCATTATTGCATCTATTAATTAATAACTTAATTTATTTTTATTTTATTTTCTAACCAACCTAGAATTCTCTAGAATTTTAGAGACAAATGGGGAAAAGAGAATATGTTACATACTTAGTATTATGTGGTCATGGTTCACTAAAGCATAATTAACCCACTCCAATTTGTAATTATCACTAATTAAATGTATTAGTGAAATCTTATAATAATATTTAAAATAATTAAATACGGAAAATATTTTAGTAAACTAGCAATTTTATAAGTGACTAAATAAATACCAATACTAGCCATTACATACCTAAAATAGGTATAATTAAGTCTATATTGAAAAATAATTATATCTTGATTTTTACGGAAAACCCCAGTTATTTTACCGATTATCGGAAATTTCCCCTAAACGATTTTTCAGAACGATACACTTTAGAGTCCCACACAGAGGGTTCCCTGGTTCAGGCAAAAGATGTAGAGGCCGTAAGTTGTTACGGAAAGGTTTCGATCATGTTCGTGTACTGGCTACACGAATGATGATCGAAAGGATAATACCGGTAGGCTTTAGTTTAAGCCGGATACCGGTATTATATTATTGGATTATTGGTATCTCATTGTATTCGTATTTTTCGGAATACGAATACGGGTATATTTATACGGTATACGGTAAGGGGCATTCTTGTAATTATACAAGAATGGCTTCTAGAAGGAGACACCTCATATATATGGATTTTCTTTTATAGAAAATAAATATATGAGGTGGAATTTGGAGACTTTTTCAAAGCATGGATGAAAGTATGGCTTGGGATTATTAAATTCATTTGGGTTTTCTATTGAGGCATGATTGATTATTTTTGAGAAAAATAATACATACTTCAATAATTCAATCCTTAGCCATATCTTTTCTCACTCTCATGCTTGCTTATTCTATCTTCTACATTCTCTCTCCAAATTTTCTCCTCCCCTTAAGCTCTAACCTAATCCTTCACATGAGTTGTGAAACATAGGTTTTGAGATCAAATAATCCACTACATATTCTCTACATCATCTAAGTAGCCACTTTTAGCACACTTGACTTTTTAGTTACCTCTTGAGAAGAGGTTGAAGCTTGTTCCGAAACTCTCGGGTAGATCATCTATGTCCTAAAGGTGACCGGAGATCGAAATCATCCCAAGCATCCAAGGAGCTAAGAGTCGCAGCGGAAAGAAGACCCGAAGAACTGGTTCCCGAAGGTATAACCCCTATCATAGTAGCTAAAATCTCCTAGATAGGGTACTAGTTATGGTTTAGTATAAGATCCGGGGAGTAAAAGTCGATGTTGCATGCTCAAAAAAAATTATTGTTTGCTACTTCTCCTCCTCACAAGTATTGTGATGGTGTGCAACATCTATTAACATAGTATCAGAGACTAACTAAACTATAACTAGATTGTTAGCCAAAAGTTAGAACTTCGATCGACGGATTTTTTGCCCGAAATCAATTTTCTGTCAATGCTTGCTGTCGACTTTTTAAAGTGTTCAAAAAATCATTTCGTAGGCCTTAAAAATACAAGCAGGATTTTTTAAGAATACTGCAGAAAAATGATGACCTAACTCGCCAAGAATGCCGCGGAACCGCGGACAAACTTAGTGTTTGTCCGCCGTTCCGCAGCCGAGTCGGGGCCGAGTTGGCTCATTTTTCTCCAGTCTGTCTTAAATGTGGAAATATGGTTTCTAGCATATGTGGATTTTCTCAAAGTTTTTTATGTACTGGATTGTGCAAAGGGTTGACACGGTTTTAGATCATCGATCGAAATTCTAAGTATTTGACTAATTGGGTTTTCTGTGTTTGTTTATGTGTTATAAAACGTCCACTAATTGCTATACGACGATTAGTGGCGGGTGCACATATGTATATCATGTGATGGTATGTGTATATGAATGTGTTGGATCGTTGTAGATGAATAGCCGGGGTATGTGAGAAGAGTGTTTTCTTTTCTTTCATTCTTGTAATTTGTAAAAGTAATGTAATATTTTTTATAGGGCACATCCGGGTTAAGATTGTAGCCACCGTTGTATTATTTCTTTTTACTGTTTATGCTCCTAGGATAGACCCAAGGTAGGGTGCATAAACTACCGGGTTCTTGAAATGCCGAGTGGCCTACTCATTTTATTGTAGGAGGTTGCTTCACTTCGGGAATTTAGCGGGTAGTTTGTCGCACCCGTAGGGGTCTAAGGTGGGATTTGGTTATTCATCACGACCGTGGAATCCGTCTTTCATTAAGTGCTTAAACGAAATACGGTATTCCTATTATATCTAATGTATTCATCTGTGATCTGGAATGTTTATAATTGCGTGAGACAAATGGCTATTTATATATGAGATATATAATAAACGTTGCTTATGTTTTGCACCCGCGCTAGTCCACCCCCCGCTCTGCCGTTAATTAAGTAACCTAACGGTGTATAACGGAGCCCCGTGGCGAATGCGGATGGCATAAACGTATGTTTTATTTTCGTTTCTTTTCTGTGATGTTTACGAAACATAAATGATGGGATAACATTGATGAGATTAATGTTAAGTAAAGAAACCTAAAGATGTTGTAAAATCAAACTTTTTGAAAAAGGGTAGCTCTAGTTTTTGCTTTGCATAGTGGTATTCCTTGATGAATATCCAACACCTCATTCGATGAGGAAAGAGCCGAGATCCTTTTACCTGGAGTGACCTCTTTAGCGAAACTAGCAAATACTACAACTCACTCGAATTGTTTTGATAGTTGCTCTAATTCTTGCTTTGCGTAGTGGTATTCCTTGATAAATATCCAGCACCTCATTCGATGAGGAAAGAGCCGAGATCCCCTCACTGAGAGTGACCTCTTTAGAAAAACTAGAAATATACTACAAAACTAATTTTTAAACCGGACCTTAAACCACTCTTCTCACTCGATTCTACAATGATATCAAGTTCAAAACGTTAAAGGTTTTCATCAAAATCATCCGTAGCCCTCCGCCATTTTAGGAAGTAGAGTATTTAGTATTCGTGCCACGTATATTGACTATAGTTAAGGCATGGTGTACGGTAGCTAAGTTATGTCTTCCTACAAAATATATGATGCGATCGATTAGAACATTCGTACAACTTTGTTGACCATAGTTAAGGGTCATACGAATGGATCTAAATCAATCACGAAATGGCGGGTAAAACTTGACTAGTACTTATGATTTATTAACCATAATTAAGGTCATAAGACACTAGGGGGAAAAACCATATCGGGAATTTCAAGAGTTGAAATTTGCAATGAGATTGCATACTTTCTATTCTATAGTTGGATCCCGATCCCACTATGAGTAATAGTTATTCTCAGAAGAGTTTTGCATTTTACAATTAGCTAATCCAGTAGGTGTCTAAAAAGGTGTCAACGGGGTTATACCTCTAGGAAAACGAGATTTATTTTAATTAGGTCCGTGCGAAAGCACGGGGAACCTCCCTCGGAGTACCGACACTGGACTGGCTGACCGGTTAGCGAACTTGTAGAATGTAATTAATCCTAACTAATTTTCTTTTTAAGGTTTGAAGGAAAATTTGATAAAAAGTAGTTGGAGACATCGATTGGATAAGATTAATAACCAATCTAATCATGCAAGAGCAATCGCTGAGTGTCATCTTTTCTCTCTCCTAATAGCAGATATCTATGACGGGACTTAAGCTTCTATTAGACAAAAATAAACTCACGGGACCGAATTATAAAGAATGGCTGAGGAATGTAAATATTGCCCTGACCTATGATAAGGTCGCATACGTCCTTACTTCTCCAGCCCCTCCTATCCCAGGCCCTAATTTATCTGTTGCGGATAAGGAAATCCGCAAGACATGGGATATAGATTGCACAACAACCAAATGCCTCATGCTAGGTTCGATGGACAATGAACATCAGAGGCAGCATGAGAAGATAGATGTACAATCCATCTTTCTCCATACAAAGGAGTTATATGGGGAGCAATTTCGTACTCTCCGTTGCGAGGCATCTAAAAAGTTGTTTCAGATAAGGATGGTTGCTGGCACGTCTGTAAGTGATCATGTATTGAAGATGATAGGACTTATTGAAGAACTGGAGGACCTGAGATGGTCAATTGGAGAATGAACAGTATGTTGATATTGTTCTACAGTCTCTCCCCTGCCTTTGCTCAGTTTATAGTGAACTTCAACATGCACAATCTGGAGAAGTCACTTCCTGAACTTCTCAATATATTGAGGAGTGCAGAGAGCATGCTAAAAGTAGCGAAAACTCCTGCTCTAGTTGGTAGGCCATCTTCCTCTTCTATCCCGAAAGTTAAGGCTAAGGGAAAGAAGAAGAAGAATCTTATCAAACCGAGAGGTGGAGTGAAAAAGGCACCGGAGAAGGACAAGACAAGGGCTGCTACATCGGGAAAAGGGGAATGCTTCTACTGCCACAAGACTAAGCACTGGAAGAGGAACTGCGTTGGATATCTCGCCGATCTCAAGAAGAAGAAGCATGTTGATACTTCCGCTTCATGTGTGTTTGTTACAGAAAACTGTTTTTCAATTGACTCTGCTTCCTGGGTATTAGATATCGGGTCAGGATCTCACATCTACAATTGTGTGTAGGGGCTAAGAAATAGCAAAGTGTTGAAGAAAGGTGATCACACTCTCCGAGTTGGAAATGGTTCCTCTGTACATGCTGTATCAGTGGGAGAGTATCACCTTGGTTTGTCGTCTGATTGTATATTGGTTTTGAACCCGTGTTATTTTGTACCTTCTATGTTATGTAATATTATATCAATATCATTGTTGAACAATGAAGGATATAATTTTGTGTTACAAAATAATGTTATGAACATTAACCTGAATCAACAGTTGATTGGGTATGGAATATTAAATAGCGGGATCTACGTCCTGAATCAACATACAGTTTTCAATATACAACACACAAAACAAGAAAGATTTCAGACATAAATGAAGTTTTCATTTGGTATTGTAGACATAGTCATATTAACGAAACAATACTAACCAACTTACATAAAGATGGATATTTAAACCCGTTTGAATATAAATTTTATGCAACTTGTCAGTCTTGTATCAAGGGTAAAATGACCAAAACTCCGTTTAATGGACACGGAGAGAGAGCTACCGAACTCTTAGGCCTCATACATAGTGATGTATGTGGACCAATGTCTACACATGCTAGAAGCGCTTATTCATACTTCATAACTTTTACTGATGATTTCTCAAGATTTGGACATGTGTTCTTGTTGAAACATAAGTCCGAAGCCTTCGAAAAGTTCAAGGAGTATAAATCTGAAGTAGAAAAACAAACAGGCATGAGTATCAAGAAACTTCGATCGGATCGAGGAGGTGGGGACCTAACCACAGAGTTTCTAGATTTCCTGAAAGAGAATGGGATTCTCTCTTAGCTCATTCCTCCGTACACACCACAGCACAACGATATGTGAGAATGGAGAATTCTTACTCTGTTAGATATGGTACGCTCTATGATGAGTGATGCTGAGTTGTCACTTTCATTCTGGGGGCATGCATTGGAGACTGCTATATATCTATTAAATAGGGTTCTGACCAAAACCGTGTCTACCACTCCATATGAGATATGGTATGGGAAGAGACCATCTCTTAAACGAGTTAGGATATTGGGTTGTCCTGCTTTTGTTAAAAAGAAGAATCCAGACAAACTCGAGATACGATCGGTTTTGTGTAAATTTGTGGGATATCCCAAACATTCTTATGGATATCTTTTCTACCATAAGGTGGAACAAAGAGTGTTTGTTTCTCAGTATGCCACATTTTTAGAAAATGAATTTTTTACAAATGACACTGTTGGCAATGCGGTAGAACTGGAAGAAATTTCAGATCCACAAACTGTTAGTATGTATGCCCTAGAGGCCTGTATTGTGTAAGATACTGGGCATGTATATGTACAGAAATAATCTTTGCTCGAAATGATAGTATGCTATCTAGTTTATCTTCATCTTATGTTATATTTCATATCTTTATATGCATGTAGATGAAGCCCTTAGGATTATGCTTGTTGCGCCACGGCAGCGCCCCGGCCGTCTATCCGAGGCCAAAATGCGGAATCAAAAATTTTCCTTACTTGGAAACTGGCGCTACCGCGGACAATATACCCGGATCGTAACCATTAACCGATACTAGCTATCAAGAGAGAGGGTGAGAGATATACCGAGTGATCCGAGTCCTCCGGTCTTCTCGTCGTCGTCCCGATCTCTCGCGGAAACTCCGGTCGTCGCCTCTTCGCCGGAAGGGCACCACATCGCCTGCATCTTTTACGGGCTCCCACCTCAATACCGAGGCAACTCGGGCACGAAGCTGGCAAGTCGACGTGCCCAAGATGTGCTGTAGAAAGTAGTGTAGAATGCGCTTTGTCTCAATGGGGTTTGTAGTTGCCTTGATGGAGGAATCAACAAGATATGAACTTGGGAATTTTGGTGGCAAGCTAAAATGAGATAGATGTTTAATTTTGCCACACCAAAAATGAAATTAACCCCCACTCCAATTCCATGAAGTGGCCGGCCCTTTTAGAATGGTGGAGGGAAGGGATATGAAGCATGAAGGGAGGTGATGGTAGTATAAAGCAAGAGGTGACCATATCCAAACATCAACCATACTTATCACATTAATCAACCCATACCCATTCAAATCACAATTAATGCAAGTGATGGAAGAAAGATGCTTAACATATCATAAAGAAAACAATTGCAAGAAACCCCCTCCACAAATGTTATTTGCACAATTGCAAATAACCCCCTTCATCGGAAAAGTCCGGCCGGGAAAGAACAAAGGAAAACCGGCCGGAACGGAATGCAAACTGGCAACTCCAGAAAATTGGTCCCGTAATAAATTACAGGAAAACCCCGATACTGTGCATACACACCCGCATCTGTATTCCTACCGGATACAAATGCAATGAGACAAAATCTACACTGTACTATACTAGGATCCGGCTTAAACCAAAGCCGGCTAGTAATATCCGTTCGATCCTGATCCGTGCAATACCGCACGTATCCGATCGAACCTTGCCATATATCCATACGGCCACTAGTACAAACCGTCCGATCCTGATCCGTGCAATACCGTACGTATCTGATCGGACCCTGCCATATCTCCATACGGCCTCTACAGCGTTTCGCCCGAAAGCTTGAGTAACTGAAAGTGTGGTGGACTCTAAAGACTCGTCAATACTATGGCTGTAGATTTAACCACTAGCACGTCAGAGGTATTAGCCAATACGTGACGGGCCACCAGCTATTGACCAAAAGGGACGTCGATGAGCGAACTCATCCTGACACCCTACTGAGCCTGTCAGTGACAATATCCGTACAGTCCGGTCCGTTCGTCTATGAGTATCGCATGGAGGGCCTAGGGGGTTGGTAAAAGTCAGACCCCCAAAGGCGGTATAAGTCGTGTCGGAGTGAAGCCCAGAACACCCTGAGATACTACTGGAATACCTACCAGTAAATCTCCTGCCTCGGCCGAGGGCTTTGTGTAATGGCTCTCCTAGACACAGCGTGTCACGACCCGAAAGTACGGAACATGACCGGCACTTAAACTACGAACGTCTCGAGGCGTACGTAATCTAAGTAAACTGAAAACCCAGAAATCCAAACCAAGAAAAGTAGTAGAGTGCAGGAAAAACCAACTTAAAACAAGTAGTTCAATAGCATAAGCCGAATTATGCGGTTTTTAAAAACATCAAAAATTTACTGAAAATTTCGGCAGAGTCTCCTTTGTAAATACTGGCTCCCAAACGGGATACAACATGAATAGTATACGAAATCAAGAAAAAGGCATCCCCAAGCGGGAGCTAGCTCTTCGTCAATCGACGGTCACAACCACACAAGCAATATAATATACAACGCCAACGGCGAGGATCAAAAACTTAAAAGGGAACTCAAAACCACCAGAAATATAACGAGCGACTCTAAGGTCGAAAGAATAAACAACACTGGTCTCTATCTCAATAGATACATGTCTGGTTGATGGAATTCTAGATACAACAGAATAATGATATACAAGATAAATAATGGGGGTATGATACAAGTAAACTCACCTACTAGCAAATCACCCGAATGAAACTATGCCCGCAAAGCTGTAATGAACCTGTACGGCAACCTGCAAGAAACTGGGGCACAACGGGGGTGAGTTGCCAACTCGTGAATAGAAAAACATCTACGCACAGAAATCGCATAAATAACGCAATCCTAGGTCAATGATCATAATATATCCTCAAATATATATAACATGCAGCCTATAACAATGGCTAGGGTAAATATCTAACCCGAGTGTAAACTCATGTGCCCGTGTCAGTGCCTCAGGTAGCAATATATCATATGAATGAGGTATGAATGCATGAAAACAGAATACATGTAAATGAAGAAACTGTTTTCATAAATTAGTGAGATTTCCTTCGTATTTTAAACTGAGGTATCATAATTAAAATCAGTATCAACAGTGTCTAGCATCGACACAAAACATAAATCTCACTGTCTCGAAATATCAATGTCTCAATCTCAATATCTAGGGCGCCGTCAGTCCAGACCGGCCCCTACCATCCATCACAAGACTACGACGGTATCCTCCGGATATCCGACGCGTCGGGTAATATCACCGGTAGGTAGTGCTCCCCAGCAAGGCTCAACGTCAACACCACATTCCTCTTGCCCCGGGGTACCATACCGGGCCCACCATGTACCCGTGACGGTTCCTCCACTCCTCGACACGGATCTCCAAAACCACAGCAAACTCATGGTGGACGACACTTTACATCACTAGAAAACCGCAACATTTTATATTTTAAAAGATCATAAGTTGTAAATTTTGCGGCTTTCCCCGAAATCCAGAAATATTATAAATCTCAAGAAATCATCACAAGTGCATATGTCAATGATAATGAATTAGGCATGAACAACTGAATAACAGTATGCATGAAGTGGTAGGTAATAACTACAATGCCTAATATGGCATATAAGGGAAGTACACTAATATCATGTCAACACTACTAGCTAACAATCTAAGTCAAGCAATTATATTCTCTAAAGTGTACGTGACATGGAAATTACCGATGAAGATGTGTGTGAGCCGGCAAGTAGGTGTACGTGGTACATACGCATCATCGGTAATGGTGCTGGTGTCCTAACAGCATGATATCAATAATGGAATATGCAGCAAAATAAATATGCGAGGCAGAGCGAACAGCAATAATGTGCGGGAGCTGAATACTAGACACAACGATAACTAATCTGCAATAATCTAATATAAGTCCTACAAATGGTGCCTTTTGAAATAACACGAATCATGGGGTTTTGAAAATAGGGGCTACGGTGTTTTTTATGAAAAGATACGTCGTTTTTGAAATATCCGTAGATTCCCTTGAGCTGTCTTTAAAAATGCCCACGATTCGTTAGTTTTTGAAATAGGTAAGAAGTCTAATCTAATCTAACAACTACACTAAACTATACGGCTGAACTACAAGCTGAACTACAGGTAAGGAAACCGCCTATCATCTGAGTCGATACATATACATACCTGTATATGTATAGTCGGTGATCTCGCCTCAATAATATCATATCCGATACCATATCTATAATCAGGCATCCCAAGTCAAGAGTGCGGATCAATCATCAATATAGCTCGTACGTAAATCCGTCGTACGGCATCCCAATCTGGGTATGGGTCAATATCACATTCATCATACTATTCACCTGGTATCCTCTTTATCAAATATCATGATCGGGGTACTGATCTACGTCTAGTACCATACTGATACCGCTTACGTATGCATGGACGTGTGTGAAACACTACGTCAAGGACCCGCTACAACGTCATGTCGTATCTAAGATACGAACCCTGCTATATCACCGATCTCACGGCCTCAAATCAAATCTCATCGACTCAGCTCAATCCCAAGTATCATCCTCAATCCGTGTTGGAGATAGTGCCCTCAGAGTCAATTATTGGATCACAGGCACGTGATTGCAATGATTGAGGGAGGACCTATCCCGGTACGACAGTCTTACTCGAGATGATAGTTTGCTATCTGGTTTACCTTTATCATCGTGTACTGCTTTAGATGACTTGACAGGTCGCTATTGCACGTTGATAGAGCCCCATAGGATTCTTGCTTGACTGCCGGCAGTATGAGGGTGATCATATACGTGAGAGCTGGGGTCTACAAGCATATCCTTAAAAGGTCCCTAGTCGTGGGAGTTTCGAGACAGGGCATCGATTCTCCAGAGTAGACTAGTGTATACAGTCGAGACCCCGACGAGGGGCGGTGGCCGGTCTCACAAGCCACTGGTGTCAGTTGGTTCACCTAAGATGTATACAGGTGCTCATTGGGTTATGAGTACACCGGACAGGACTCGCCGGGAACATGCTAGTTGGTCTTATACCTGACGTCAGATAGCAGTTCCCAGGTGACATGTGTACAGGTTAGTTCATCGACCTGGGGATCGTCATTTGTTTCGTGTGAGTTCCCACTGTGCTTTGATTACTACCCTACCACGGCTCAAAGGAGTCGTGCAAACAGGTTTTAGTTGGGTACAGTCCCGAGCCACATGGAGGCAGTGAGCGGATCTTCGGGGGTTTCGTCTCTCCCGGTATTGGGGGTGAGGTCGCGCTGTGTCTAGGAGAGCCATTACACAAAGACCTTGGCCAAGGCAAGGAGATTTACTGGTAGGTATTCCAGTAGTATCTCAGGGTGTTCTGGGCTACACTCCGACACGACTTGTACCGCTTTTGGGGGTCTGACTTTTACCAACCCCCTAGGCCCGCCATGCGATACTCATAGACGAACGGACCGGACTGTACGGATATTGTCACTGACAGGCTCTGTAGGGTGTCAGGATGAGTTCACTCATCGACGTCCCTTTTAGTCAATAGCTGGTGGCCCGTTACGTATTGGCTTATACCTCTGACGGGCTAGTGGTTAAATCCACAGACATAGTATTGACGAGTCTTTAGAGTCCACCACACTTTCAGTTACTCAAGTTTTCGGGCGAAACGCTGTAAAGGCCGTATGGAGATATGGCAGGATCCGATCAGATACGTGCGGTATTGCACGCATCAGGATCGGACGGTTTGTACTACTAGCCGTATAGGTTTATGGCAGGGTTCGATCAGATACGTGCGGTATTGCACGGATCAGGATCGAACGGATATTACTAGCCGGCTTTGGTTTAAGCCGGTCCTAGTTTAGTACAGTGTAGATTTTGTCTTTTTGCATTTGTATCCGGACGGAATACAGATGCGGGTGTGTATGCACAGTGTCGGGGTTTTCCTGTAATTTATTACGGGACCAGTTTTCTGGAGTTGCCAGTTTGCATTCCGTTCCGGCCGGTTTTCCTTTGTTCTTTCCCGGCCGGACTTTTCCGATGGAGGGGGTAATTTGCAGTTTTGCAAATTACATTTGTGGAGGGGTTTTCTTGCAAAAGGGTTTGATATGATAAGAATCTTTGCTTTTCAACCATGCTTTTGCTTTATGAGATTTGATAGAATAGGAATGGGTTAAAGTAACAAGCATGGTTCATGTTTGTTTATGGTCACCTCTTGACTTCTCCTACCCTCACCTCCCTTCATGTTTTGTTTTTGTTCCCTCCACCATTTCCATATAGGCAATGGCCGGCCAACTTTTTGTAAGAGGAGAGAAAAATGAGAGTTCTCATTTTGGTGAAAGAAATTAATCATCCATCTCATTCCATTTGCTAGAAAATTGAAAGCACCAATTTTCTTTAGACCATTCCTCCATCAAGGCAACTATAAACCCCATTGAGACAAAGCGTATTCTACACTACACTTCCTACAGCAAATCTTGGACGCGTCGATTCGCCAGCTTCGCGCCCGAGTTGCCTCGGTATTGAGGTGGGAGCCCGTAAAAGATACAGGCGACGTGGTGCCCCTTTCCGACGAGGAGGAGACGGACGGAGATCCCGCGAGGAGATCGGCGTGGAGATGAAGACCGGAGGACTCGGATCAGTCGGTATATCTCTAACCCATCTTCTAGTTAGCTTAGACTTGTTAATGGTTACGATCCGGAGTTTAGTGCGCGGTGGTGCCGGTTTGCAAAGTCCGCAAAATTAAAGTTTACCACCGCTTCCGCATTCCGGCGTCGATTGACGGCCGGGGCGCCGCCGTGCACTTACAGTGGTATCAGAGCCTCGCCATTAACTTAGTCTAGCTTTGTGTAATGTGTTTGCATTTCCGATCGATCAAAAAGTCCAAAAACCCGTATTTTTTGCACATCAGTTTCTGTCGAATTTTTTTTGAGTCCAAAAATTTTTCAGGTTGTCTCAGAGTGATGTGCAGGGAATTTTAAGGTCACTGTAAAAATTTGGTTCAACGAGCTCATCATATCGCCGCGGAAGGGCGGCCAAACCCCTGTTTTGGCCGCGCTTCCGCCGCGGATGTAACTGTTCAACCCCCCAAATTTTTGCAGTGTGTTCCTGAGTGAGAAATGTGGTTTTTGGAATATTAAAATTGGGCCCAGGTTTTCTGTGGTTGCTACAGTTTTGTTTGGGGGCCCACTTGTTAATGTTTGATCAATCGGAAAATTTTAAACACATTTTTCACAGTATTTACATTATATCTGCGACCGTGAATGTCACTCGATCGGTAAATCCCGTCTAACTGCTATAGCCCGGTTAGACGGATTTGCGAACAGTGACTTTCACGTTGATGTTCTATGTTTATGCTGTGATGTTGCGGATCGGTCGTGGGGATAGCCTGGATGCAATGCTAGTTCAGTTTTGTTTTATTATGTACATTTGATATTGCGGGACGAGCGTCCGACATGTGGACTGCCGTCACTGCCTGATTGTATTATTCTTTTGGGGCACGACCTGGTTGCGGTCGTTGTACCCGGTGTATGTATATTTTACTTTCTGTACTAGGATTACCCCGCGGAGGGGTGCACGGATAGCCGGGTTCTAGAAGGCAACAAGCCCGCATCTCATGGCATTGGGACAGAAGGGGCTTCAGTGCAGGATTGGCGGGCTATTCGATGCACTCGTAGGGGGTACAGGTTGACCCAGGAGGGGTGCCCAAGTTGCCGGATTCCGTGAAGTGCTGGGTGGTCCATTCACGGTGCTGGAGGGGGCTGCCTCGCTTCAGGTTTTGGCGGGTGACTTGCCGCGCCCGTAGGGGTCTAGGATTTCATTGCACAGGCTATCCACACGACCAGGGGAACGTCGGGTTTCAGTAGTGGCTCTGTGAAACCCGGGGATCCCAGATATCTGTATTGTTCTGTGATGCTGTACATTTCTGTGATGTTGCATTTCTTTTCACGCCTTGAGCGAAATACTATATATTGATATATATATTAGTAGATGTTGTATATGTTTTTCATCCGCGCTAGTCCAGTCCCCGCTCTGCCGTTAGTTAGCTAACCTAACGGGTGATGACGGGACCCAGTGGCGAATGCGGATGGCATATACGTACGTCAGTATATTTTCGTTCTTTGTGGTGTGATCAATTGATGGGACTGCATTGATTCGGATCAATGCAAGATAAACAAACCTAATCTGATGTTGTTGGAACACTTTTCAAAAAGCTGTTATTGCAAGGACGTTCACTTTTGTTTTGCATCGTGGTATTCATTTGGAATATCCTGCTCCTCAGTCGACGAGGCAAGGGCCGAGATCCCTTCACCGGGAGTGACCCCTTGGACAGAAGTTTGCGTCAGGGCAGTAACTTCACTATAGCCGATTGCTTTTGCTTTGCACCGTGGTATTCATTTGGAATATCCTGCACCCCATTCTACGGGGAAAGAGCCGAGATCCCTTCACCGGGAGTGACCTCTTTAGTAAAGGTTTTCGTCACTATATTTTCTAAAAAGCTATCCGTTCCTTCAACGATATCAAGTTCACTACGTTAAAGGTTTTCGCCAGAAACCATTCGTAGCCCTCCGTCGTTTCATATGGGTAGTCAATAGTATTCAAGCTGTGTTTGTTGGCCTTAGTCAAGGCACAGTGTTTGGTAGCTATTGGGTATTCATATGCTGCATAGATAGATGCGTTGGTTTGGGACAGTCGTATAGCCTTGTTGGCCTTAGTCAAGGGCTTGTACGGGTGGGTTCAAATCAACCTGGACAATGACGGGTAGAACTTGACATGTGACTTATGATTTGTTGGCCTTAGTCAAGGTCATAAGAGCATGGGGCAGAAATCTACATCGGGAGTTTCAAAAGAACTGAAACTTGCCAGATATGCGCATACCTTCTGGAGTGTGATACCGTGAGCGGATTCCGTCACGTTATCATACGATGAGAGTTGGATCCCGATTCCCACTGATGAGTTGGTTTACTCCTCGGGTGACCCCGACTAATTCTTCTTTCAGGTTTGGAGGAGAGTTTGAGGTACAGTGGGAGGTTTCCAGATTAGATAAATTGGTAACCATTCTGATCTAGGATAGAGTGCACGCTGAGTGTTTCTTTTCTCTCTCTCTCTGGCAGCGACCATTGACCTGACCCTAAGACTATGACTCAGAGACCAAGTTAACCGAACCTTCTTTACACCGGCTTTTGGATTGTCAGAGTTGCAGACCTCATTGCCACTCCTACTTTTACCCTTTTCTCCAGGACACCCCGTATTACTACGAACGTCCACTTCCATTGGACAAAACCATCGTATGGTTAGAAACGAACTCGAAGGAATTCGAGGATGGTTTCCGGTTCTGGAGAAAACGGATAGGATTATTCAGTTGTCTTTTCTTTTCACCCTCTCTCAGGTTGCGAGTACTCCTTGGTTTAGGAGTAGTACACCTATTGTGCAAATTGGATAGTCTTCTTCCAAACCATAGGCTGGTGCCGACCGGTAGGGAATGAAGAAAACTAATTAGCCTAAACGGTGTACAGAAGGTATTGAGTTAAGACAAAGCAAGGGATTAGTAAGAGGGCAAAGTGAATTGCGACTGATATTCACGACCAAACCAAGTATTTCTTCGCCAATCCTAAATCACCTTTGTATTTCTCCAGGACACTCCGTATCACTACGAAGATCCCATTTTATTGGATAATCCATCGTATGGTTATATACGAACTCGAAAGGAACTTGTTCCAGTTCGGGGATGGATTCCGGTCCAGGAGAAATAGGAATAAGGTGTATTCGGGTTGTCTTTTATCTTCACCTTCTCTCGCATTGCGAGTGCTCCTAGGACTAGGACAGTACACCCATTATGCTTATTGGATAGTCTTCTTCCAAACCATAGGCTGGTGCCGAACGGTAGGGAAGGAAGAAAACCAATTGGCCTAAAGGGGTGTGCAGAAGGTAATGACTGAAGACATATAAAGGGATTTGGAGAGGTGGCAAAGAATTATACGGTTATAGTTGTGAATCTGGATAATGGTAGAGGCATTACTAGGAATACCAGGATACCCCATCGAAACATTTCAATGTTTCAGTTCTACTGTGTACTGTTAAAAGAAAACTGATTTCCCGATTAGATACTTACTCCAGGGTATGTATTTACCAGGTATGATTCTCACATCTGTATGGTTTTACAGATGATGAGTGGGAGTAGGTTATTGGGAATTGGGTGATCATCCTCATTATATCGTGATTCGTTGTAATCGGTGATATCTGAGGAGATCACCTGGGCTGTTTGCCGGTCGGCAAATATTTGGTTTTGAATATCTGCTGTTGTGCACCAATTTCAAATTAATATATCTGTACGTCTATTTTCATAGAGTGAGATATACCTTTTTGATATTATGTCGATGACATTTACCTATATCAGTGGATGGTTAGGTAAGGAGCATTAAACAGCGGTGTAATTCTTCTTAGCCATAAGTACAGTTTTCAACCTACGACACACAGAGAAAGAGTTGTTAGACTCGGCGGACTTATACAGAGTATTGTATGTTGTCCAGTGTCCATTAGGACAGAGGGGTTGGTCCTCATACTATATTCTGTTTACTTTTAACTTCTCTAGTTCTTAGACATGTGTTTCGTAGAAACACAGGGTCCGAATTTTGAGAAGTTATAGGTATTTGAATGGAGTAGAGAACCAGGTGTAGCAAGTATCGGGATTCTTCAAAGTGATCGAAGATGTAGATACTTGTATTTGGTATTCAGTTGATAGTAATGATAAAGAGATCTTGCTTCTCTTTCAGGTTACTCATAATTGGAAGCATTCCTAAGTTGAGTAACGCTGATCGGCCTCCTTCCATTTAGTTGACATGCACTGGGGACAGTTGCATGATTTGAATCTGGTTCAATTAAATCAGTGCCTCTGGTTCTATATTGGATATAGAACAGTTCATATCTTAACGTTGTTAAGGTACGGGGAGTTGTCCGGCTTATGATTAAAACCAGACTCTGGACAGCTCAAGGCACGTTTCTGTAATGGCTGTTTGTGGGTTGACCCAGGATATGACGAGGGTTGACTTTCTACCATCTCGATGAACAATAGCGATATTGTTCTAGACTCGCCACAGTTTTAAAAAGAAATGGTTATTTTTCAAAAACAGTAGTGGGAGTATGGTAGAACTGGAAGTGATTCCAGAACCACAAACGATTACAGAAGATTTGATAAGGAACCTAAAGATTCAATCTGATTTGACATTCCATTGGCCACTCCGCAGATAAGGTGGATAACTTCAGGCACCCGAGAGGTACCCAGGTAGCCTCAAGGACGGTGACAGGGAAGTTCTTGTTTACCCACACTTGCCATTGTTGTTGTTCCAGGCTGCGAGACCCGGCAGGAGGATGAATATAGCGTCGTTCTAAACTAGCTTTAGAAGTGCACGTCTATATGACTCTGCCAGAGGGTTGTCGTAGTCAGTGGGAGCAGCGGAAGCATTGGTGGACATCTGGCTTATGTCTATTTATAGACTAAAGCAGATATAGTGGAGATAGATCATCTATTTCTGATGTGACAGTCATGGGTTTGACGTCATCAGAATAGGGGATGGATCTGTTAAGAAGGCAGTAGGGTA